>OZ007567.1:78294685-78894685 GCA_963931925.1 Onchidella celtica
AAATCACACTCCGCGAGATTGGACAACGAGCCTGTGGGTGTGGAGAGGATATATTGTAGCGCCCCGGCGACATCGACTACCATTCAGTCTGTCTCCTTTTTTAAACCCAACATATCCCATTTTGGCTTTGCTCTGTGTTTCCTGCCATGATCAACTCGGATTTGTTTACGCATTTCGAGTGTAGGGGGGGGGGGTGTGACTACAGTGTCCTGTCAAGGGTTTCATGCTTACATTAGCATACAATGAATACAATCATGCGGAAACTTCTTACCTCTATCTGACACAAAATATTACCTCGGAAATAGAAGATAACAGGGGCGCCTTCGGATAATGTCTGTTCCATCTGGAAATAGTAGGACTGATTGCCATTCATTATCTCTCTCCAAATGCCCTGCAGTTTTCCCTTTTCATTCATTCCACTGCCTGACCTCCACCCACACTTAAATTAGTTCGAAAGTTGTGATACACTTCAATTAAGTACATTGTAAAGCGTGGTTGATGTTTGTTTATTTATTGATTTCAGTTTGGGGTTCACTGCACGTCGGCACAATACGGCCACTTTGCACCTTTCACCGTCTATTTAGGTACGTTATTCATGTTTGTTATTTACAGCTTCATCAATTTAAATTTCACAAATAGAATGAAATAGTTCTGTATAAACTTTATTACACTGGCAAAATTCTTGATAGTTGTTTGGTTCAGATATGAAAAGAGTTTTCTAATGTGTATAAAAGTGTTTAAATGAAGTTGCACATATTAGCTTCTTTTAGACAAGGCAAGGCGAGCTGTGGGTCCACGACAGAAAATGATTCTATCATGGATCCGCAAGCATAGTGGTTTCTTCGGATACGCTTGAAATCGCACACTCAGTCAAAATAATATATTGATGTAAATGCCAAGAAAACGGGGAAACAGTTGCACAAGAATATTTAGGGAAAATAGTGGAATTCACTATAGTTTGCGAAGTTTGTCTTTCAACTCTTTGGCCTGCATTGAAGTTCAGTCTGCCTGTCTTTTACAAGACAAGCAATCATTATAATGTATTCATGGCAAATTCCACTTTACGACGAGCTCAGGCATAGATAATAATAAAAAAAAACAAACAGAAATCAGTACAAGGTAAAACACTTATTTTGCGATATTAAAACAAAGATATTCATCGGTAAATCACAAGCGTTAGCTGACTCTTAAGTGTCCCAGCCTGGATCACGTGTAGACGCTTTTTTTTTTACGGGAACGCATGAACTGATGACCAGATACCAGCCTGAAAAATGAGGCAGGGTAGACTCAATTTACTGAAGAACAGCGGTCAGATCTAGAGGTTTGGAGGTATCATTGAGCGGGTTACAGGCACCCCTTTCATTAATATACTTTGCCCCTTTCCGACTGGGCAGTTCTTGATCAACTATCCAATGTTATCATAAGCCAGAAATTCATCTTAACACGGATTCGATTGTGGGCATACTTTACTAAGAAAAGAAAATAGTTTCGTTTCTCTTGCTATCGGTGCTACCAACAATGTTCACAATCAAGCCCCTAATAATTTTAAGCCACCAAGAAAATGGAAAGACAAATTCTTTAGTACTATCCTAATATCTATATCATCGTTTTTTTTTTTTTTTTAAGTTATATTTATATCCCATTAATGTCGGATGGTGTCCGCCGCATTGACTCCCATAACCGTCTCCTGTGGACATTTATTTCAAGGATCGTTAAGGGACTAAACAATAAAATCATTATCGTGCTGACTAATGCCTCTTTTTTTTTTTAATACCCGTGTCTGGGCACTAATGAAGTACCATTATGAATCCAACGAAATATCGTAAGACTTTTTCCAACGCCCGGCCGTACGTCGGACGCAGTTTGAAGTTCAAAATCAATTATTCTTCTTTTGTAATCTGTGCCTACACAAGAACAGAGATGAGTCTAGACTTCGGGAAGCTCTGATTAGTTTGAACATTTGGGAACCCTGAAAACAGTCTTATTCCCTCTCCCTCATTGCCAGTCCTAGCTCAAAACTCAGCAACATTGGCAATGTTTATTCATGGCAATATTTGTTATCATCGATCCCAAATACTAAAGAAATTGGGTGGCAGAAAATAGAAAAAAAAAAAAAAAAAGAGCGCACGATAGCAGTGAAACACAGAAAATTATGCCACCCCTCCCTATTCTCTACCTTTGCCTTAGTTAACAATACACATGCACACATGAACAAGTTGTACTTGCAGAGAAATGCCTGGAATTTGATCACATAAAACTTTCAAATTTTTATCCTAAAATGTAAACAGAGATTAGAATTTTAAGATCTACTGTGACTGATGGAGAAAGTAATGGCGAATGCAGATTTCCCCTGATATGTTAGACAAAAAGAAGAAGAAAGAAAAGCACAACAATAAAGAAAAGGAGTGAGAATTTGCGACATCTCGTTTGTTTCAACCTCACTTTTTGCACAACTGAGAAATGCGACAGTAAGCGTTAGAATACGCCGGAACAGTGAAACAGCTTGATAGATGCCACAATGTATTTAAGACAAGTGTCAAAGTGTGCATTATCATACCTCTTCTGCACAATAAATGATTTCCAGATTGTCAGAACATAGAGATAGAACAAAGAAGAACTAAGGTCGCCATAATTATATCAACCTAGACTATGTTTGCACAGTTGATGTTTTGGACAGTTTAGGGCTGAAGCTGGGGTCAAGATTAGCTTTATTTAACAGGCCACGACGACTTTATCTTTGGCGACCTGGGCACAGTAATGTTTTTGATAGTTGGCCACAAACTGGTAAGAAAAAAAAAACACAAGAACATTGCAACTTTGAGTATTTTGGCTACATGGCTCAAGTCAAACAAAAGCAACAACAAAAAAAAGTCACACTGAAATAATAACAGAGTCAACATAAAAAAGATAATCATTTATGAAGAAACGCCAATAGCAGTTTAAAAAAAAATTTTTTTTTCTTCCTCGATGACTTTTGCGTTTACGAAATGACAGAAAACTTCGAATTTTACTTTCGGCGTACTTTTTCAAAGCAGCGCCCTCCAACATCCTTTCAGAATATAACAATAACAACAACAAAGCAACTCTTCCCATAATGTAATTGTCCGTTCCCTTCCAATACCTTTTATTTCTCAGACACACAATGTGGAGCCTAGTCCTTGAATTTTTTTGTGTGTGTTTTTGACTATACTTCCACTTTCTCGCTTTCACTTCATCTATTCTTTCTTAACATTTCTATATTTCCTATATATATTTTCTCTTCACGCTTTGTTCACTTAACATGTTTACTTCAGCGATGATCTACAGCCAGCTGTAATCTGCACGCTAGAAGTGTTTCCTTCTGCATGAAAGCTTGGTTGCCTTTTCGTAATTTACGAGGGTGCTTAATAGGGCCTTCCTTGATCTTTGGCAGGCTCTACCAGACATTTATTCATAAGCATCATATCGCCCCGTGATTTCTGCGCCATACCCGTCCGTTTTCAGCTCAATTACAGAACCATGGGCGTTGAAAGCACCCCATCTTTTCCTCGTTACAAAACTGGCCTCGAGAACCCGCTGTGCTCGATAATGAAGCTCTTAGCCACATTCTACTGACCAATATACTTGACCACACCAGGTCATTGAGACTTTTCGGGATCGATAGAAAAAATAATACATTGATGAATAGTTGGTAGGCACCGGAGTAATGCCCAGTTGATAATTAATTGTCTAACAGTTCACTTGCAGTTTTGATAGTTTGTTTATTTTCCCTCCCTTTGGAGCAGAGTTTTTCAAGCTTAAACTGGTAATTATAGAATAAGTTGGATGGTAAACTCTTTTGTTCCACACAGCTCACTCTAACGAGTCCACGGGCCTGTGCTTCTGCTAGAGACACTTGGAGGGACTAGTTGTGAAATTTCGAAGTGGAGAAAACTTAACTGAGAGCAACCTGAAGAAATACATAACACACCGTCCAGATGGGATCGAAGTTTACTTGTTCCAATCGGGATTAAAAATCAGCTCAACCACATCTGCTTCGATAGCAGCCCACAAAGCCTGCCCGAGAGTGAGCCAGATTTAAACTACCTGGAAAGTGTTTTCAATTATCGGTGGGACAAAAGGGATGGCATATGAATTTCTGAATCAGAACCAGGAAGCTGTTTGCACGGGAACTAATAAATGTTGCAAGCAAAAAATTAACAAACACAAACGTTTTGCGGCTCATCTTGGCAGTTTAGTTCTTTGACAAATTCATGACATGGTCAATATGGCAAAAGACAAACAACAAACAAACAGAAAGAAAAAAACAACAACAAAAACAACAACAACATCAACAACAAGAAGACAACGCAGATATCAATTTATCATTGAGTCAATCTTGCTGAAAATATCTGACGTATCCTATTCTTGGTTGATGGATATTTTCTAATCGAAATCTTTCCTTTTACTAGTCATTAAACTCTCCAGCTGCAAAGAGTTCAGCTCTCATTTTCTCAAAAGTAAGCAAATGTGGGATGGCCCACTCTTGCTCTAAGGCGACCAATTCTGATTTTGTATGAGAGTTTTAAAACCAGGAGAACGGAGTCAAATAAGTCTGTTTACAAAGACAGTTTTCCCATTTGTAGACAAACTTCACGCAACTAACGGAAATACCCGTGACGTTAATGACTTCCATGTACCCTGGTCCCATATCCCGCGGGAACTGCAGTTCTAGTGCTGACTGTGCTCATCAACTTGCATCTAGGAACGGAAGTAATTGCAGACCCATCCGTCTGTGCATAAAGGCCCACCGACCGAAACCAGCATTTCCGGTAAGATCTGATGATCAGTGTATTTGAGTGCCCACACAATATGGAACGCCCTAACATAGTTTCATGCAGATGTAAATCATTCTCTCACAATCAGTGCATCCCACTTCCCACTGGTTATCATGCCGGACACAACCATTTATGACATTCCCGGATAACAATGTGATAAACTGCAACTATCTGAAAATAAAACCACACATAAATCGTTGAACAAATTAAGACAGAAATAAGCAGTTTCCTGTTATGACGATGCAGAGACTGAGTGAAAATATGGCCATCGCCGGACATTCAAGTCCGTGAAGATTATATCTCTAGCGTATCCAGCACTTCCCAGCCCAAAAATGAAATTACAAAAAAAAAAAAATGTCTGTGGCACCCCTAGCAAGCCATTATCCTGTGTGATTCAGAGTGCCATTATTATTCACAGTTAAGAAAGCTGAAACGTTAAATAGATGGAACATTTAGGCTGAGATATGTTCATGCCCAAATCTGGGTGACATCGATTTGTCACCATGGTTATTTGCCACTGAGGATGTGTCATAATGTTGACTATAAACCAGAGCCTTGAAAAGCTGTTTGTATTTGTGTTATTTTGTTTGGTCCCAAAACCCGGAAGGACACAAATCTGATCTCTCTGAGTGAATATTAAAGTCTTTTATCTTGGAAAGCAACCAAAACAACAAAGAGAGTAGCGGCAGCAGCAGCAATGACAACAACAACAAAACTAGATTTCTGTTGCAGATATAATATCATCCACTTACAGACCTATGTCTTAATGCCTGAAAAAAAATGTGACAGAGCTAAATCAAGCGAATGTAGTTGATGAGGTAAATTCTTGGCAAGACTGAAATGTGGTCACAACATTTTGGGTGAGAACATTGCCAGACTTTGTCTCCCAGTGTTAAGAACTACTAGCTGAAAAATAGATAAGCATCCAACAACAGTAATTTTTGCCATCCACTATAAGTCCGTATCTTCGGATTTGTCTGACAATCGTACTGCACACAGCCAACCAATGGGAGCCATTATGTTCTCACAAGAGTCGTCCTCTCAGTCACTCTCCCCCATCTTTTACATTTGTAACTAGTGCTGGAAAAATTATAAATAAATGAAGTTGGATGCAATCAGCACAGAAACTGAACATATGACATATAATATTATTATTATGTACAACTCTCACATCCACTGCTGTGTAAAAAAAACAAAACCAAAACAAAACAAAAAAACAACAACCCCAAAACAAGGGACTGCACAATCCATGAACTCCCATGAGCTATACGCCTAGCACGTCATGATTCTAACCGTGACCTTTTCTAAAATTGTGTGAAATTTAAAACTTGAGATAACATGATCTATTTCCCCCCTAGACGAGATTCTCTTTCGTTCACAACCTCAATTTAACCCGACCAGCTAGATTGGATCTTATAATTCTTTAATTAATGTTTTTTGCTTCTCATGTGCATCTAATGCGGAATTAATCCTGCATTTTTCCGCGGCAATTCCAGTTAACATGCAAACACGTACCTCGGTTTCGATCCAAAAAGCTATCTTCGATGTGCTCTCGCAAGCATACATTTTTCTTGCACGGCTGGTCATTATTTGTTCGGAACTCAGAAATCCCACTTCGCGCATGCAGGATTGTGCTCGATTAGTACCATATTCATAGTGACCAATTATATTTGGATTGTCGAGACTACGCTTCGTGGACAAATTCAAGAAAACCAGTGAAAATGATTAATTCCCGATTCTCTGACTATTCAGGTCGTCCGTCGGCAACCGATGCCAACTGCTTTTCTTGTTATCTGAATGACCTCTTGCAAATGATCAAATAAACCAGGCCTATCCCATGTAAAGAGAGGGGACAAAAATCCCGGTTTTTGATTGAATGGAATAACCTGCAAGCACAGGCGCTGCTTTTAGCTCAATCAAGTTCAGACACGGCTTGAACGGAGAGAAGAGCAGGCCAGCGTTCATAATTATGTAAGCTTGTTTTAAAATCGAATTGGCTGAGCCCAAAAGAAACTCTAGAGTCCAGGGATTGATTTCATGCTGTTTGATGGATGTTATTTTAGAAATGTAAGAAAGTTGAGAAAGTTTTTTTCCCCCGAACTTCCTGGACAGCCAGAGAAGAATATGGCATCGGAAGGAGGATGGACTAGACTGGATGTCAAGGCTGTCAAGATGAATTTTTGCTCTCGACCATTTGCTAAAAGGATTTTAGCTTTTCCGATCTAACTCGTCTGATATGGAGATGTGCCCACTTATGCAAACCATTTAAAACATGAAACAGTAAAATTCCAGAATATGTCCCGACAGTTAATTATATATATATATTTTTTTGTTGCCACGAACGCTTTCAGTAGCCATGAAAATACCCCAAGATGTATAAACATGACCCGCTAAACACGTCATACGAATAATATTTTCACTCAGCAAAAGATCAATACCTGGAAGATCATAGATAATTTTTGAGCTACTGAGAATAAAAAAAAAAAGACCGCTAAATTTGCTGGACAGCTCTCTATAGCATTTCAGTCGTTGATTGTGTAGTTTGGAATAAATCGTAACAAAGAGCGTTAGGCCGCTCGCACAAAGCTGCAGTTATTAAAAGAAATCGTGTCATCATCAGCATTCCTGTCATACAGAGTGATCACAGTATAACCTTCTCAGTGTAATATAAACGGACAAAAGTTATTACAATCCAGACCAGAAAATCGTGCTTAAAGTGAGGGAGGTTCGTTTGACGATAATAATAAAAAATAATAATCTCAGAATCGGAGCTTCCACATAATGCAATAAAAATCACGCCCTGCAAAGGAGGTAATTTAATACATTTCTTGAAGCCACTTGCACTTGGCGGCCACGAGAACAATAATTCGGATGTGTTCTCTTGTTCCTGTTACCATTACCAATCACGTTCGATACTTTGCTTATTATCTGTTCACGGTGAGTTAAGTTTTTGGCCCTCTCTTGCATTTCTTTTAATATTATGGCTAGTGTTGGTGATCTCATAGATCAACGATCACCCAATCTCAGTTCGCGGTCTTACCTTACACTGTACAAAATGACGAAATCATAGTTTGCAAATTGTTTGACTTAATGTTTTTTTAACATGCATAAATGCATTAGTGGTAGTGCCCTTTAATCGCTGAGATATCATTTCTGCCAAACTGTTTAAGTTTTAAAGAAATTAGCAGTGGATGATTAAAAAAAAATAAAAATAAAAAAGAATCAATACAGAGGCTTAAACAGAAGTTTTCACTCGTATTTTTTCACGAAATTTGTATGTCCAGAATGCAACTTTTCTCTGAATAACAGGTGTGCTTATCTGGGGTGTAAGCGACTTTATATAAAGAATGAATATACACAGTGTCCAATGACGGAGTTGGTTGTAATTGTCTGAGGAAAAGACCCTTAACTAACTAGAGCTGAGCAAAGTCTGACTTAATGATGCTCATAACCTCGCTACAGTAGCTAATAGACATGAAAATCTACCTGTAGATAGGTTGGTAATTATCAGCCCAGGGGGTACTTATTACAGGTTAATGACCATTTCTTTTTAGGCATCCGTCTACGCTACCTGTTGGTGAAGCTGCGAACAAACAAGGGCGATAGCCTGTTTCAATAAGTGTCAGGATGGAGATCAGGAGTACCATTGTGATAAAAGTGTCAAACTGCTATCGTGAGCAATCTCCCCTTGCTATCATTACAGTACCTGTTCCTGTATCTCCGCGGTGGTCTCCGATTGGCACCGAGCACTGTTGACATGAGCACCCATTCGAGGGCAGAGGCCGTACTTTCTTGCGATGAGCAAACCAAAAGAAAAAATATCCAGCTTTTAAAATATTTTTTTTTCTTTCTTCTCAAATTCAGACTTCTGGAGTATCGCTGACAATGCACCTATTATAAGATGACATAAATTATGTAAATGAATAGAGGTCTAAGAGAGTGAGTGAGTGTGTGAGTGACTGACCGACTGACTGAGTGGGTGAGTGAGTAAGTGAGTGAGTGAATGAGTGACTAAGTGACGAGCAAAAAAACGACATTGGCATGATCATGGTCGTCTGACAAACACGACAAAATATTTCATTTCTTTAGCAGCACATTCAATAACCCTTGAAAGAGCTGATCGATGAGACCATTATCCTTGAGCGTCCTCAAAACGCATGCCATAATTATGACTATTACAAACTGATTAGCTGTTGTCCTCGCCCGCTCTTAAAACACTCGCTAAAATTACAAGTATTTCATAACAAAATACTTAGCACATTTGGTTGGTTATCGACAGGCAAAAGTGACAACAATATGGACTCTCTCTCTCTCTCTCTCTCTCTCTCTCTCTCTCTCTCTCTCTCTCTCTCTCTCTCTCTCTCTCTCTCTTAGGGCCGAAGGAAGAAAAAGCAAAGGCAAAGAGTTAATGTTCTTTTTTTAGAAGGGGGAGGGAGATACAAAGCTATGGTGACCAGGGGCGAAGCGTGGCCCTCTGCAGAGGGTAATCAGAATTTAAGCTAGTAAGATCCTCATAATAGGACATATCGCTACATCATATTCACATAATTATAAATGCAGGGACTAAAACAATGAAACGGTTGCTAGGCACTGCAAAAATCTAAAGAGCGGACTATTCTTGTCAACAGGACAGGAAGGCAGCAATTTACAAGCCAAACTAATCTGAAAACACTATTCATTCATACTAACAGACTTATAAAAGCATATTTTTCACCCATTTTTTAAAATACAATTTGAACGGTACGTTTTCATTGTCATATTCATAGCCAGAGATTTTGTTATTCTACCATCTCATAAGTTTCTCGGAAAGGACCCATTAACATTAAATGGTAGAACGTGCTTAAATGGCATCTCTTTGACACAACAATGTGTAGCGATTTCGGAGAAGTGGCTATCTGCCGTTGCGGTTTAGGTTCGAGCGACCTATCAAGTGAATTGATGTTCCTAATACGTTCGACTGATTTTGATCACAGTTATATCTAGATCTAGACTATAATAATTATTTTTCTTTGATAGCTCTTGCTGTGCGTATAGTAAATTATTCTTAGATTACCTCAAACAAACAAACAAAAAATCCACACAAATTCTTTCACTCTACTCTTTACCTTTCGATTGGGATGAAAACGACCGCATAGTGAAAAACCTGCATAGGGACGTAAAATCAGGTCAAACCTTGATTTTAAACCTATTTTTTCTCCCCACTATTTTGCTGTCTGCGGCGCCGCTTTGACGAAAACAGGCTATGCTCAAGCTAGCTTCTGGGTGTAGTCAAGACTTCTTCGTCTTTGTTAATCACTGATTTTGGACCAGTTCATATGGTGTAAGTCCCTACAAAGATGCTTTTCGGTGAGGAGTGTTAGACCATAACAACAAACGCAAAATAGCAAGGTAGAATAGAATGCTGAACTGACTAAATGGACTTGGAGTTGGGCTCGATCTGAAAAGCGTAGTAATTCTAGAATTAATATTCGAAAGGTAATCACTGATTATTTGATTATGAGGAAGCCTCGCCCCTGATGGTGACGGCATTTCTCTAGTATTAGACGAAATCTGAGATCGCATCTGACGTCTGACAAAAGCCAGTGACTTAAAACAAGATAATGGCATTGCACACAGCACGAAGTTAGTCACCCCGGCACCTCATGCTGTCACGAATTAATTGTAAAATTCAGACTCACAACTCACCACTTCCATAAAGGTGCCCCTGTCTACTCATTCCAGGAAAATTAGCACATCTCCGAAGATCGAAAGTACCCTTAATCCAGTTACCGTTCGCTCTCGGCCCATCTCAACGTATTGACATTGGGGAAAAAAACCTTGCCTGTCGTTCTCCAACAATATTCGTTGAGGATAGTCCTCTGAAGGTCTGCCGCTACGCCTTCTTTTGTTGTACTTTACAAACAGCTGGGGTAAAACTTTGACAGGCGCACTATTTGATAGGTTCATATTTCTGGCAACGCTGGGCAAAGAAACTGATCGCAGCTTTCCATGTAAACATTGTACATATTGATGCCAAACGCGTGGAATAGTAAAATAATTTTCATCTCGTAAACCAAGAATTTCAAACTAACTGATAAAAATGATATATGTTTTCGATAAAAAGGACAGGTTATTTGCATCATTTAATTCGTTAATTGGAAGTATAGCACCTCTAGTTGGAGATTTCTCCATCTGTCATCACATTTCCCGAATCCTTTTCACTCAAAAATCTGCTGTCTTTAAATTGTTTACACATCATTATATTTAATCTAGCCTTTCACTTTCTCATTCTCTGTCGACATCCTTAATTGTTCGCCCTGTGTCTGAGTATTGCAAACGTACATTTAGATATGAAACAAACATAATAAACGGATGTACAGGATTATATAAGACATTTTGAGAGTTTACATTTACAAAGTTCTCTCATTCGCTACTGTTAAATAAAATTCATTTCCCAGGAAGAGTCATTCCAAATTGCACCATGTAATATTTGAATATTCGTCAGTGACTGGCAAGCATCTACTAGGCCAGGTAGCCCAGAACCTGCAGAACATTTTGTCTAATTGCATCTTCGATGATAGATGAACATTGGATATCAGATGTCTGAGCAAACAAAACAACTGGGAACCTGCAGGTCTCTCTTTATTGGGAAGCTTCACCGGGAAGTTCCTCCAGGCAATACGTAGACATTGTATGTGAGGAGGAATCCTAGCAATTTCAACAAACATGATGAATGCCGAGAAAAAGGTCCATGTCTGTCATCGCTTGAAAGGTTGCCCACAGATTTATGGTCGGTCAGACGAAACCAATCACAAAGATATAGTGTGTGACCCGTTGTTCCTGGTTCTCTGTGATAAGACATCCTGCATGGACTTGAGCACAAAATCCAATTTTTTTAAGTAACAATATTATCTCCGAATTCTTAAAACTAGCATTTTTGTGGAGCAACAATATGAGAACAAAATTAGTGTTTTCGGCGTTTTATTAAACTGTGCATCTGAAATGCAAATTGTTCACATAATTCAATAGAGGAGCTGCTGGCATGCTTGCATCTGCTTTGTCATGCCGATTGCAACGGAGTTAAAGACTAAGAGTTGTCACTTAGTAGCAAAAGACTCTCTCGGGTGTCTTCCTTCACTTAGGAAAGGAGAAGTTGGATGTCAGATTTAGGCCTATAGTTTTGCTAAGCAGTTAGTTATTTGTTTGCTCGAAGCACATGAAACTTTGCCAGGCTGGAATCCCGAATGGGCCCTGCCAGTCTTGATCTGAATATGACACCACTTCCAGTCCCTTTCTTCTACATCTTTGTTTGCCTTCAAACTATTTGTTCAGGAAAATCATACCCATCCCTCAAATGAAATACAGGCATACCAACTAGTGGATATCATTAGAAAGCACGTGCATAATATTTTTCAGACTGCTTAAGAAATAAAGGCCTTGTATCACGATGCTTGTAATCTTCAGAGAAATACTTCAGTCGGAAAGTCTTGCTTTTGAACAGAATTATTATACTGAGTGCATACACATATTGCATTTGATATTAAATTTCCTCATGGTGATAACGGAGATGAGTAAAAGTTCCATTTTTGTTTAAAGACGTCTTGTCTCTCGGTTTGAGAAATTTGCTAGGCGAAGAATACCCCAAATACAAGGATTACATCAAGGTTAACTGAAATTGCCGTGCTTTGGATTAATCCTTTTGAATTCTGCAGAGACCTGAATCAAAAAGCATCGGACACGATATTTTGGCATTTCTCTTCACATTTGCTTTAAGTATAGCAGGTTGTGTTTTCTCCTTTATCGGCAGAACTGAGTGACTTTATTGTGTGAATAAACTTACTGTTCACAAGCATCTGTTTTCTCCCTCATAACAGGATTCATTTATGGGAATTCCTTCCACCAGTTTCAGTGTATTTATCTATTACCGCCAGTTTGTTTTAGTTTACCTGTATTTATGACCACCAATGGTTCTCTCAGTTGCAGCAGACACTGCAATAAAGAATTGCAATGTCCTCATGTAGTTCTTGTTGGGGTATCTTTTGTATATATCCTTAAAAATCATGTTTACCCGTCCTCTTTATATTTTGCTCTGTCCAGTTACAATGGTACAACCTGATAATTGCTTTGGTTATATTTGAAGTTTTTATTATCCTTCTCATATAGCAGATTGCTATTTTCCCATTATTATGAAGAGGTACATGGTTTTCCTAGCAATGTCATAATGTCAGTATCAGCTTCAGATTTGGTATGGGTGTAGTCTCGACTCCGTAGATCAAAGTACCCTCTTCGTTTAAGATCATCTCTCGTTGGCAAGTACGTCGAGTCAGAACTCTTTAAGTTTCTGGCAACTCTCGCCAGTACAGGTACTTCAACTGTCATTATATGTCTGGCCAAGACTTGCCAAACCCACACAAAGTACTTGGGACCAGTTAATAAGGGACCAGGGCCTCGTAAACACATCTCTGGCCCAGCAAAATAATTATTTTGAGAGTTTTTACATTTGGACATCAGAAGATTGCTTTCCTAGGGATTAGTTAAGTCTCGCTCAGAAAAGTGGAAATCCAATCATCTGCCGAATCGCTCTCTTATGCAAATACCTCACTTGCATATCACCTCATAAACAAAGTTGGCTAACCAAGAAGGCAATTGATTGCAAATCTTATACATCTATTTATCTATCAATATCCAAATGCAGATTATCTGCAACAGTTTTATTTTCTTCCGGTATCTTAAAATTGAAACCTCTATTGATCGAACTATGAAAATGTCAACAGAAAATGCGCAATAAATAACTGTGAAACTGACAAAACCCGAAACGAGTTCTCCTGAAATATGTGAGCGTCACAGCGTGACGGAATGACTTACGTATTTCAATCCGAGCATTATGTGTGAAAGTAACGAGTATTTCACCCTCGTAAGTAAACCTACTCAAATATCCCATCTCCCATCTCCACCCACACCTGACTTGTTGGCCATGGCCCTCCCAGCGGTTTGATCACTTGTGAGTAATAGCTATGCCGAAAGGTAGGGTAAAGGTAGCCGAGGACCCACATCGTCGTGCATACATTTTGTTGGACATGTAAAAGTTGTATGAGAGAAAGAATGCCTATGAGAAAGTTTAGATATGCACATAGGGAGGCACGACATAGAGATGGCAGGACAGATGCAGAGATAGTCAGACAGACGGAAGACAAGCAAACAGAACACAGACAGATAGATAGATAGATAGATAGATAGATAGATAGATAGATAGATAGATAGATAGATAGATAGATAGATAGATAGATAGATAGATAGATAGATAGATAGATAGATAGATAGATAGATAGATAGATAGATAGATAGATAGACGCCACAGCTACCAATTAAATGAAATGACATATTAAAATTTAGTGCCAGAAGAGTGCGCACCCCACCAGTCGGTCTAATTTATGAAAAGGTTTCCTTTCCATGTGGAATGCTTATTACCAGACACAAAAATGGCTTCTTTTATTTTGATTTGCACCAGGACATGTTGTTCAGGAAACAGAATTTTCGCACGTATTCCGTTTCAGACTCCAACTTTGGATAGGGTTGAAACAACAACAACAACAACAACAAAATAATCCAAACAGACTTGGGTGAGATCCCAGTTCACGGGAGCAATCATATACTTGAAACCTTTGCCACCTCTTCTCTTGACCCATGTCAGTTTTGACACTCTTACTGGCAGGTGTCTTAAAAGTAAGACGAGAGGCAACATTTGCAAGAGTTTCGAGTCTGATTTCAGTGTTACGTTAAGCAGCTTTGTTGTGGCTGCCAAACTTTATAAGCTAAATTTAATTATTATCAAAAACAAGTAAACATATTATAGCATGTGTGTCAAGAACAGATTTAATTCATAAATGTTTCCACTGACTAAATTTTTGTGAGAGAGCAGTGAGTAATTTTTACAAACGTAATTATTGTGCGAGCCAGCATAACTTGGTCTCGTGGGCAATTTGTTTTGAACAGTTTTTTTTATAATAGATAGACAGAAGATGTGGGGAAGGATAGACGGACAGCGTAGGTGTGCATGACTGAGCACTTGTTGTATCTCGTGTTTTGAACTAGGGTTAGTAAAGAGGGAAGGGGTGAGTAGGAATTAAATGTTATTGAGACGTCTGTTGACGTACAGAAAATACCGTGATCCAGAGTAAAAGCTCGGGGTTTTGAACATGTTAAGAATTTATTGCTATAAAATTACATTATATTGTATGAAGTAATTCGACCTTTGATGTCGACCCAAGGTCGTTGCGTAGGGCTGTTACTTAAAATAACTCAGTTCGGCAGCTGAGCTAGAAGTGGTTGCACCAATCACAATCCAGGAATTAGACGGTAAGCTGCAGATGCAGACCAGTATTTAAGGCCATACAGAACTTAGTTCTGGGCCACATGTAGACAATCCATTTACGAGGTGGTCGGCGATAGTCCTCAGCCAGATGAGAGACATAGAGACGCAGTTGAGCAGTCCATTGTGAGGGGCCTGATTTAAAGCTCCAGAGCCTAAGCTACTTGGTTTGATATAAACCCACAGCGTTTACATCCAGCGCTCTCACTCCCAGTGAGGGCCGCATGGTGAGAGTCCATACTAATTTGTAATGATGAAAGTGAACCGTTCTACTTACTTTTGAAGACAGTTTCAGAGCTACCGCCAGACAACGCATGGTTGTACAAGCATTCTCCATGGCGTGTCTAGGGGAAATGTCCATATCATAACATGTCTCATTGAATTAATAGAATTTAAACTGTTATATCCGTCGCCACGTGCGCGGATTCTTTTTGCCATATAACTCATATGACCTGCAAGTAGTTAGATTGAATACGTTAGTCTTTATAAAAGCTGTAGTTCCATTAGTTAGATTCAGTTGCCTTTGAATTGATATTTATATTTATAATTATATTTGTTACATTAATTCCTGTAATTAAACTGCCCTACAGTTCTGCTACAATTGAAAGCAATTGATTTATTTAGTTTTTAGAGTGCAAGTATTTATTTTTGTGTGTTCGTCGATTGTGGGAGCGGACCTCGAAAGAGTGTCAGTCGAAATATCCCCATGTAACCCACATCGCGACAATGTGGATGAAATTAATTGTGAACAATGTAAAAAGATTCACAAGAAACAGAAACTATTGCAAGTGTACTGTGACAAGATGAGAGTTGGTAGTGCACGTATTATACAATATTCCAACACTATTTCGGAAGAAGCAAAACGGGGAGAATCAACTGTTTACATTAACCTTATGCACGGCTCTGTTACTGATAAAACGACTGTATACATGTATGCTAACTGCGCTGTTGGCGAGCGAAATATACGTATATATATAATGCATAATTTTTACACTTTTATTTTACACTCCATGCATAGTAAAGTTAACATGTTTTCCAGATTTTACTTTCACAGCCTGGGTACCGACTCAATACTATGTTATAATCTTTGAATAATTCCTTATAGTTATACTTGTTTGAGCCAACTTAATATTATGATAAAGTGCACATTTTGCGGTAAAATTGCATCTCTGTAAACCTGCGATATAAATGTGTACAAAGAGAAGGAAGCGTCAGGTCATTCGTTCTGTTTATCGGCTTCACGCGTAAATTACAAGAACAGAGACTCTAATAACTGAGACGTCTCGCTTTTGAAGTATGCTCCCAAGGGCTCACTCCATACACAAACGATACATGTAGGCTATAATAATATGAGAGGGGGAAAAAATGACAATTTGAGTGCCGTTTATGTAAATGTGAACACTCTCATGCAATCAATGATTATCTCAATGCAGTTTTGCCGTGACTACCTATATGGTAATTTTCCTAGATTCGTTATGTGTTGTGCGTTATGGCTTAATTCGTATGTTTCATTTACGTCGTCAAATTAAGATGTAGACGCTCATGCAATGCTCAGCCGCCATTCTGAGTAAAAGTAATTTTTAGGTAAAAAAAAAAAAAAGCCGGAGAAGCACAAGTTCTGTGAGATCAGATGAAATCAACCCATTTTCTTGAGTAACTTTTTTTTTTTCCAAATATTTTTCTCTCACATTCTGGAGAGGAGTGGAGGAAAGAGATTTACAAAGACATGGCATTTTTAGCCTAACATTACCCATTAACATTATTAAAAAAAAACATCTGGTGGGCCGTCAAAATATGGCAAAAAGAAAAAGTTGTATAGCAAAGCCTCGGTAAGAAATAATACAGAAAGGATACAATAAACTGCAAAGGGAACCTTTCGTCAATCTTCCCGGAGACGACTGAAAAATTCTGTAACAAATTTGCAACGTCTTCATTGTAGGTTATTTTCTGGTTATCACGCTAGATCTAATGACATCATAAAATGTGAGGAGCGCAACCTTTGGGATATTCAGTAAAACTAACCAATACTGACTCCGGCGTAAAGTTATAACTAAATTTTATGTTCGAACTGTATGAGACAACACCCCCACACGTATCTTTACATTCAGTGTCTACCAACGAAACTGTTCAACAGTTTCCATATTTACCTGAAATATAGTAAATATTGTAGTTCTGTATCTTTGAAGGCAAGATGCTCGTGGATAGAACATGTCTCTTGCTTATTTTTGTTCGTTTCTCACGTTACTTTACGAGCGTCTCAACCAAAGGTGTCTAAAGATGCCTGGAGTGACCGTTATCAAGCAGCTGTCAAAATGTTAGGAAGGGGACTAGGGGTGGAGATTAAATGTGAGACGAGAGAAGGGAGGAATTATTGTGAATGAGGCGCTGGAAAGAGTTATAAGATGAAAACACGGAGAAATAGGAAGACAAGAAGGAATATAGGGCGCTGAACCAAATGCTTTTGTTTTTCATGGATAGATATGAAATGATCCCAACGGCGAGTGTAATGTCGTTTTCTTCTCTATTTTATACATTGTCTTCCCGCGAACATGATAATGGTAAGGGGACATACGATTCCAGTTTGTTGACGAACATGTAAATAGTGTTAGTACTTTTCACATTCAAGGAAAATGTCTCTTTTCTTCATCTGAATATCTGATTTTTAGGATAAGAACGGTTTCAATTCTGGATTTGTGGTTCGAGCGCTTGACTACAATGTCACAGTGTTTTTATAGTACTCACTCTCCCGACTGAAGGCCATACCTCGCCTCACATAATAGCCCAATTGTGCTGAAGAGAGACATAAAGACCCCAGTAAAACAAAAAGAAGAAAATGAACAAACAGAATGGAGTATCCTTGCTTGATTTAGAACGTTGAAAAGGAACGAACACCTGCAGCGAGATGTCGGATCAAGCGCTATTTGCCCGATCACTGCACCAGTATCCATGACGAATATTTCTGCCACAGTGGCATTATGTCAACAATCCTAATCGATCCTCAGATGAGAAATCTGTAATTGGCCATGACAAACTAAAAAACCTGGCCGATCGCTAAAACCGAACCTTTATTTGTTTTTTATCACAAATCTTGGATTCGTGCCTGTTGTGCCAGTTCAGGTCAATTAATCTACAGGAATTTGTCTGGATAGTTTGTAACGCCATGAAAAACTGACCGTGAGAAATATTTCGTGAACTCAAGGGAAGTTTGGATGCAAAATTAAAAATAGTACCATCCCCAGTTTCCTGTTCTTCATCATAAATATGTCCAAAAACACCATACAAGAAAGAAAAATAAAAAAAAGAAATTAAAGGTGACCTGGCCAGACCCCGATTCCGATGTCTGGAAATCGATATATACACTCGTCACGACTATCAGCACAGGTCAAACGGAGAACAGGGTCATTCTGATTTGGCCCCCCTGTCAAAATCTCACGGGTCTGAAGTGCTATGATCATCACTATCGAGTGGATATTTAAACACTGATCTTTCTGTGAGTAAAACACTCTTTCTGGTCGTTTATCACTACCTGGCTATAGTTGGTTATTACCGGGCAAGTATTCCAAGATATGGTGATCGAGCGATCACTAACAGCAATATCTCCAGGGATTGCACAAAATGTTCAATTCTGAACCGCACACAATTTATTTAGGTAGGGTTTTTTCTTTGTCAAGGTTATAATCTATGGCAAATTAAAGACTTGGAAAAGAATTACCACGTTTTCTCAGTTGACTGTAGCTCTTCTAACTTTCAACTTTGTCACGGACTTTTACAACACTTGAAGTTCAACAGGTGGTGCTCTTTTGAAATTTCGCTTAACGACAGCGTTTTATTATTTTTTTTACAAAATGTGTTTTTGGAACATTTCCACCCGAGCGGTGAGGCGTCGAATCGCGGTTATTAATACTTAAGTGCGTTTCAAGAGCGTTCAGTTCGGTACATTTTTCTTAACCAGGAACTGAGTGCGTAGCATACTATTGGACACGAGTTTCAACGCAGTTTCACTTCCGAGAGAAGAATGCGCAGTGACTCAGCGTATATGAGATCGGTAGCAAGACTGCAGTTTACAGGAAATATTCTGGATGTTTCATTGAACATGATCCTTTTATAGGTTTATTGTTTCCATCTGATATGACTTGTTTTTAAAGGACTGGCTTCCATTTATTAATGGGTTTAATAAATTGGACCCACTTCTTACTTAAAAAAACAACAACAAAAAAACTGACCATACATAATCCCGCTGATTTATCGGCATAAAGCAGGCTTTGTTCTTGCTTGAGATCTAAGTTGCTTTGAGGGGTGTGTGTATATTGAGGGGTGGGGAGGAGAGAGAAAGCAGGGGGGAGGGTAGAGAGGGATAGTGATCCAAGGGAGAGAAGGCGAGAGTGAGGGGCAGGGAGATTGGGGGGAGAGGGATGGCGGAAGAATCTCGAACAACGTCAGGCAACCCATGTAGTGCACTAATAAAAAAACATGGTATTTCTATTATTATATAATAAAAGGACGGTAGGTGTCTTTTCTCTGTGCATGAAGTTCTTGGCGCTGCCCCATATACAAATACACGACATAATATTACAAAAATGTCACCGACAAACATCATTAACATGTACACCCATACTGCCGACACTCCCACCGTAATCTTAAATAATCGCTCAATTCATTTGATACAGCACAGCATTATAGAAGTGCAACAGCATTATTCAGTATGATGTCCCTGGCGCTGCTCCGTATACGGACATACAACATAACGCTACAAAAATGACACTGACAAACTTCCTTAACATGTGCACCCACGCTGCTGACACCCCCTACTGTAATCTTAAATATCTCTCAATTAATTTGATACAGCACGCTGCATAAACTCTACGGTTATGGACTGCTTCTTGATAGATGATAGAACGGATTTTCTTTGGCATTTCGTGGCCCGCTAATCTGATAACACGTCGCATTTAGATTGTCCACAGGCAGCTATGAATTCGGCTCACAAATTACGGAGCTCACGATGCATAATGATATAACGATTCTTATTGCTCCGTTTAGACATAACTACCTGGTCAGGCGATAATGCTGAATCATTAAGACTTGGAAAAAAATGTTTTAAATAAATGAACAGTTTATGATCCGCAGAGTAGATAATCCTTACGTACAAGTGCTCTAGTTGTCCGCTACCCTGCCTCTAGCAGAGAGATATACAAGGATAAAAGGAAGAGTGAGACAGCTGTGGTCCTGCAAAAATATTTGAACTACATTTTTTCAAGCTAACTTCGCCTCTTGGTAAATCCCCGTAAACTAGTAGTGTTCACGTAACATACGTGGTATCGATTTGAATATAAGGTTATGAAACAATCTCTTCGCATATTCTTGCAATTTGAATGAGAAAATGCTTTTTAAAGTTAACAGAAATTGGTATTATTTAGTAGGCTACGCCAAATCTGGACGCACGGATATACCAATGGATGTAATGTTATCTTGGAAAAACATGGTTCATTTATTTCGGGAGGGACTGTTTCAAATAGAAACAATAAAGCAATTTGAGGCAAATATTTTTTTTTTCAAGATATGTGCTGAAGTAATTTATTACACAGTTCAGGTATGCAACAGAATGTTAACAGCCAAGCTTTATATGAGACTGTGACCAAAAGGCGTCGTTGCAAATGTGATTTTGGACGATGTTTTCCCTCTCTAACGTATGACATAACACAGACTAAATAACACAAATAATTATTCGTAAAGAGTGTGATGCTGGGTAAAATTTTGCAGCAGCCATCTTCTGTCATAGTCCCATAGCAACTGAGCCTGATTGAGAAACAGGGTAAAAAGAGAGTGACCAGTGGAAAGTTACTTGCACAGTTGAAGAGTAAAGTCAACCTTGGCAAATAATTATATTACTACAAAACATATCACAGCAGCCCGTTTAAGACACATCCAGAAACTCTTCTCTTCTTGTTAGCACGGCGTTAAAAATGTTGTTTGCTAGTTCAGAGCCATCTTAGAACACTTCTTGTATTGACATGTATAACCTGTGGCTGCTGATTCTGTCCAGTTAACCAGAATATGGGACGGGGTGGGGCAGGGTGAACAGGAAGCTGTCTCCTCTGTAAGCAATGTTTCTTTTTGTCTTTTTCCTATTCTGTTTTAAAAAAATGTGCCCTCGGGGAGACCACCGTCTCATCAGTTTCTTATTTAATTGAAACGCCTCTCTTTGAGGTAAATTAATTAATGGATTTTGTAAATTTCTGAAATAATAATAAATAAAAGTCGCCTTACTTTTTTTTATTGGGTGACATTACCTTATGTACGCCCGTTTAATTACGACATACTATAATCATCATCTTTTGTGTCAATGAGAGGGGAGGGGTGGGTGAGATGAAAATTCAGAGCCATAATAATCACCGTGATCATCTGTTAGAAATTTCATCTTGTTAATAAACTTCGGATTGCCAAGCTGCTGTTGTGAAATAGTATACTAAAAAAGCAGGAAAGTGTTGCCTGTCCAAGATAAAAACATTCGTCACATGGGTAAAACAATGGCGGAGGTTGTGAGATGTCGGTGTCCCTTGACTCATTCATGTCGCGGTTCACTTGGAAATACACTCCATTCAAATAATAATACATTATTCTCAGTTCGTTGTCTAATCATTTGATTTGCTGGATACCCTGTTTTCTGTAAGTCTCATACTGTTTTCCACAGTCTCGCCAGGCTATGATCACTGACGTTAAGAATACAAGGTCATAAGGAGTGTGACCATATAAGGAAACATACGGGAAGCGAATCTGTTACGACAACACACACAATATTAGGCTTACACGATAATAACAATGTTATCTCATAACTGTCATCTCTTAGAAAAAAAAAATAACCACAACTTTCACATTCGGCATTTTCGTGGCATCTTTTAAAATTATGGTATAAATAACAAACAGGACAGGATTCTATGAACTGAGCGGTGCCGCCTCATAAACTTTGGGACCATCAGTGTGGTATAGAAATGTGATTAAAAGAAATTCTGGTGATTCGCAAACTGAATAGTCGCGTCAAAATTTGAAAGACAAATCACTATGCAGACGCCGTTTATTACAGACTCCCTTAAACCACAGTCACGAACATCTCAAGTGCTGGTTGTAACATAAAAGGCGAAATATTTGGAATACATAAACATTAGATATTGTCGTCAGTGAAATTTGTCTTTTCTATTAATATAATAACAACTGTGGGTATGAAACAACAACAACATTAACAACAACAACAATAATGTCTACGAAGACAACAACAATCACAACAACCCAAATTGACAGCATATTAAATTTACTGTAAAATGAGTAAAGTTTGTCTTTCTTATAAATATAGTATATAAAAGTCACGAGCATGAAACAACAACACAACAACAACAACCAGGACGACGACGGCGACGACAACCACACAACACAACAACACAATTTGACATGTATACTAAATTTATTGTAAAACTGAGTCTGTCTCAATCCGGTCGCAGAGTTGGCCCGTGATTAATTAACATCGTTCCTGAATAATCATTTTTTGTCTACACTTAGGTGATTTGTGACCAGAACGCGTGCAATTGGCTTGGGCTAAAACGTTCATTACTGGGGTTTGGCTGGAAGGTCACGATTTCCAGTCAGCTGTCACCCCCAGATACCCAGACATTGAACAATACATCTTTATCACCACCAGTAATCTATACACCCAGGGCAGTGGGTGGTAGCATTTATGTTGGGAAATAAATTGAAACAGGATATAAGACACAGCATGTCTGATCTGACGATGTGTCTGAAAATAATTCAGGT
The DNA here is from genome assembly GCA_963931925.1 of Onchidella celtica. Classification (NCBI taxonomy): domain Eukaryota; kingdom Metazoa; phylum Mollusca; class Gastropoda; order Systellommatophora; family Onchidiidae; genus Onchidella; species Onchidella celtica. Next base: position 78,317,630 of record OZ007567.1, read on the forward strand.
AATTTTAACGGCAAACTTGCATTGATTCGGAAGGAAAAGAATCCTAAGGCCCCAAACAAGATTTAACGGTTGGCCACAACTTGCATTAAGTATAGTTAATTCTTACATTTTCAACTCAGAAAGGAAACCAACATTTTTGAAAAACAATGATGGGATTAATCAGATGGAAAGCTATATTATCCTCACAAGTTAAGGGTTTTCTTATCATTCATTACGATTTGTGCATGGAGTTAGTAACCTAGCAAAATTATGTACATATTCAAGTATTAAATTAATGGATTCAAAAATAAAATATAAATAAATCAGTCTTTGAAACGGTACCGAGACAGTTTGCACTCGGCAAAAGTAAGATTTTAGAAAATCTGTGTAAAAAGAAAAGACATAGCCAGGCATGAAAACATTTAAATGCAATAAAACCAAAAATCAATCTAGAATGGACAAACATAATCAGAAACTCTACACATTCTGAGCAATGCCACAGAGATATTCACGAGTACTGTCACACTTCAAAAAGTATTCAAGGAATACTTAGTGTCACAAGAGACCTGTAGTAAATATAGTTGCGCCTAAATGTCCTTTAGGTATCATGTCCGTTAAGCATAATGTCCGCAGACAGACTAATCGAAACCAAACTGTCCGGTCACGCTTTGAAACATTGGCCAGTGACTTTTGGCTTTAAATAATAGGGTGAAAAATCATATTACATCCTGAAAAGTCATTGCCTACATGTGTTCAATAACCAAATAAAATCATGACATGCCAAGAACATGCCAAAAATGTTAAAATAATAGGTAACAAAATGCTCAATGTCTCATGTGTTTGCATAAATGTGAAAGTTCATTCAACATGTACACAACAGGTTTCCTGATCGTGTTTATTATCAAATGAATTTGCTTTCCATAGAGCATGAGCCCGAATTTCCCATTTTGTCTGCATTACATCAACTGTAAAGCAGAGGCATTAGACAACGTAAAGAATGTGTCATGGCTCCTACATTTGTAGAAACACTGTGTTAAAAAATAACTACGGTCTTTAAGGAGTCAGGCAGATTCAGCATATTCCCGATGTCATTATTACGACCAATAGAAAAACCTGTGCATCATTTTTTCCTGTAGAACCATGTCCAGCATCAAGACTTTCTTCTCTAAAGCCCACCCATCGCACGTCCTGTCCTTTCCGAGAGAGACTAAAATCTACAACTTGATTAAAAAACTGTCATGTTGTACTCATTTACCAAACTCTTTTCAGATGCACCCAAAGCAACTTTTGAGAATTTTACCAATGTAACAAGTTTATACGGAACCATTTAACTCTATTTTGTGAAATTTAGAAGCTCTGAATACAAATAATAAATGAAGTACTCAAATAGACCGTGATAGGCGCAAAGTGGCCGATATCGCGCCGACGCGCCGTAAAAATCCAAACTCAAACTCAAAACCCAGCAAGACATAGACATCGGACCGACTGCCCATTTATCCTTTGCGCTGTATGCAAAAGCATAAAAGTAATCAGACCATCCCGACATCAAAACCGTAGAATCTACCTCATGTTCTTGAGTGCAGTCCAGACAATCTGGCCCTCGTTCCATTGTCGAGATGACTTCTTAACACGAACCACTTGGACGCCTGTCGGAAAGCAATCCCAGTCAACTTTTCTGAACGTGTCCGTCTGAGAAAAGGAGGACTAAGAGGTTTGACACGTAACCTGTGTGGTATTCCACATTGCCACTGGCTACACGAATCTGACAAGATAGAAAGGAGGGAGGGAGAGGGAGGGTAAGAATTAGAGAAAGAACGAGTGAGAACAAAGGAGAGATACTTAAACTATTTGAAACCTAGACTAGCTGAGTATCCTAGTTTTGCCTAGGATAAACCTGCCTCCTTCCCCCAACCCTTTCTGTCTATCCCTTTCATTCTCCCTCCTCTCTCTCCGTCTTTGTCTCTGTCCTCCCCCCCCCCTCTCTCAGATACAGTCTCCGATGTACACTGGTGTGCTACACACTCTGTTCCTATTAAGGAAAAGTGGGAACAAACTTTAGACCTTTTTTTTTTTTTTTTGTAAGTGAAAAATCACCACACAAATCTGTCTAGTCCTGTTGTCTATTTTGACATGGAAAATAAAATGGACAGAAAAGAATTTTCTAGAATCACGGAATAGACTGATGCCGGTGCTATACATTTGATGGTATCTAAGATAGGACGTTTTCGTACTATCCTGCACGTCACAGATAACAGAAGAGACAAACTCGGACAAGTGAAGGGTGGGTCAGAAGTCACCGCAGGCAAATAGAGTCACATCAGAGAGTCTCTGTTCACTACAGCCCATCGATCTATTGTAGGTATAATTAACTAGCCAATAATTAACTAGCCAGAATCTTCTCATTGTGAACCAGAGAGCGTCCTTTGCTGTGGTAGACAGGCCCCGCAACGGGACATTAGTATGCTCTCACAGGCCCTGGATGGGCGCTTCAATCAGGACTGGACACTGCAGCTTAGAGGAACAAACCAACCGGCTGCATGTGGCTATACTGATTTCGGCATGCTGTCAGACTTAGAATGGTCAAGCTTTCTCCCACGCCAATCCCAACAGCTGAAACATCGTCTCAGTTGCCACAAGTAACTAGACATTCAAGGGCAACAAAAAGACAATTGACGAGAGGGATGGGAGTTTTACAATGAATAAAAATTACAATGGCAATAATAATGCAGTTAAAATATATGCATTAACAACTGGTGTGATCTGCCTTGCAAAAAAAACAACAACACAATAACCACTGCAGATATCGTTAAAGTTAGCCCCACTGCAATAAATACATTAGTTATTAGTTATCTACATCAACGAGGGCTTATGTTAATGACCAACACTGACTGGAATTTAAGCGAAACAGCAATGATGGAATTTAAGCAGAACAACAAATACTGGAATTTAAGCAGGTCAGCAATAATGGAATTTAAGCAGAACAGCAATGGTGGAATTTAAAAAGAACAGAGTATAATATTGAAAGACTTGCTGGGGCTATTTTAATTAAGGCAGTGGCTACGTTTACGGCAGATTACGCTCATACACCAATAGAAACAAACAAAGAAAGGAAGAGCTGCTGTGCCAACGGGAGTAAAGCCGGTCAAAGAAAATGGCGAATCGTGTTCACCGGCTGCCGTAAACGTAGCCACTGTGTTTAATTAAACTCTTAACTAGTTACGGCATGCAATAAAAGCATTTAAGTTAATCTTTATGTCGAACATTCCCACAAGATGAGTTATTACAAAAAAAACAAGAAACAACAACAACCAAAAAAAAAAGTCTGTTGTCATGAGATTGACCGCACAGGGAGTGGCACAGAGTTACCAGACCAGATTGTACCCCAACACTTTGACAGTGAGTTAATTGAAAACGAACGGCACTTGCTGAACGAACTCCACGATCTTACATGAGAGACAAAAACAGCTCTGTAGTTGTTTTCCTCACCACGAAAGCTGAATTAAGGGGGTAACTTACTAAGGGAGGTATCCTACTAAGCCCGGTCAGACACAGTCAGATGCTTCCAGCAAAATGTAGATCAAGAAACAATGGCGGACACTGACAGGGTCTGACCGGGCTTATCATCATAGGGTCCATCCTGATTTACTAAGAACACAAACGAAATTATGGCATGCACTTCTTGTGCCAGTATCTGACTGTGTTTGACCGAGCTTAGGATGATACCTCCCATCAGATGCTGGTAGATAGGACGTGCACAGCATAACCTATATTAATAAAAGTGAAACCTTACGACAATTACAGCGCGCCTTTCGCTACTCCTCTGTTAATGCTGATTCGGTGGCCCTCAGATTTTATACAACGCTTAGTATAGACTGTCGTCGTGTCCCCGGCACAGAAAATAAAAAATAATTAATAACTCGCAGAACGTTTGTATTAGTTTCTAGGTTGCGACACATTGGCGTTCGGTCTGTTTTTTTCCGGCAAATTAATGTAACTAAGATTGGTTCCGGTATAGACTGTATCACACTCACAAAACAACTTCCGGTTAGGACTGGTTTGAATGATGAGATAGAGTTAGAGTATGAAACTTTGTGTGTTCTCAATGTGCCTAGACTAGGAAAAAGAAAGGGCCTGGAATTGGGAGATTGGCGCTGCAGGGCCAAAAGTACAGGTTTGTGTTTTCAATATGCCTAGGAAAATATTATATTTCTTTTCCATTAACACATGACGTTATCATCTCCTGCGATGTGCAAACAAAATAACCCGTGCGTAAAATCATAGCCATTTGGCGGATGCTGGCGGGACGCGCAGGAAGTCAACGCGCAAAGGGAGAGCAGTAAAACGTATCTAAAAAACAAACAACCAAATTAAAATAAAGCTAAGAGAACAGGCAAAATGAAGCAGGTCCATAATAATCACCCAGAACTGAAACTAATAAATCGTTTTATCCCGGGCAGGGCCTGGAACTCAGCTAGTTTCCTATATTTTCTCAGTAAATCGGGGAAGACTCTATCATACTAAGCCCGGTCAGACAGAGTCAGCTTCTGCCACTGTTTCTTAGATGTATTTTTTGCTGGCAACAGCTGGCTGTGATGTTCCGGGCTTAGTATGATACACCCCTTAGGCTACGCAGAACCCGCAGAAAAAGAATACATTTAGATAGTACTGTGTCGTTCAAATCTGCTATGGGCATATGTCATTTACTATTCAGCAATGAAAGTCAAACATGAATCTGATACCGTCATTGCGATAGAAAAAAATCACTATCAATATTCTGATCTAGTCCGTTTTTGCGTTAGGTAAAGTAATAAAATATAGTTTCAGGACTGACCTAGGCGTGTATGTGCGTAGCTTTTGGTCAGCGTCATTTAACCTTAGAACGTTCAGTAACTGGGACTTGCTACAAATCGATTATTACGACGTAAATACGGGCAAAACAGTGTTTCGTAATTAGGGCAGCGGTGTTGGATCAGTAAAAGAATATGAGTGAAAAGAAAATGACAGTTACGTGAATTCATCATCCCAAAGAGCCCAATGCTTTAGTGAGAGCGTGTTTCTTGAGCTGAGAAATTTTAACAACAACAACAACAACAACAACAATAACAACAACAAGAAATAAACGATATTAAAACAGTGTCAGTGCGATGGTGATGATAAGCGAAAATAGATCTGATCGAGGGATCTAAGACGCCACAGGTCTAAAATTTTGTACAACAATCCACGGCCTCTACAGTTTTGCTGATGAGCTCTGGGCATCCCTGAGATCCCATGTCTTGAATTAGTGTGACAGTTACAATGTAATTTATTCCCCCCTTGCAGGGCTGGTTACAATAACCCTTAAGCCATTAAATTCTCACGCTAATTACACGTGAACCAGTAGACATGACCCTGTCAAAAAAGACTGGCCACAATTAAGTACGACATGATCGTTTTAACTGTTTTGTTCTGAACCAGGTATGTCAAAACTAAAAAGTGTTTCTGAACCACATTGTTAGTACGACAATTTATCATAGGGGCAGCATCGCTTTGATTCAACAGAGTCTGAACTAATGTTTGCAGATTTTCTCTTTCACCAGTTTTATATTAAGAATATTCCGCCAACCTCGTGTTTTTAAGTATTTAACAATATGCTGTTTTCAGCGCTGAAGGTCAAACAATAACATAATTATACGTTATTTTTAGGAGACAACGAATTAGGTCGGGTGGCCATTCTAATTCCAAAAGGTTATTCTGGGCGGCTGTGTGAATCAATAATTGCTGACAACACGTTTTGCAAATATAAATTTAGAATAAGCACATCACGATCTTTGTTCCAACTCCATTTTTTTGGGAACAGAGAAATTCGACGCAAAACTTTTGCGGCTTTAGTTATCTGTACGCCGACCAGCTGAAAGCTGTAAAATGTTCGAAAACAACAAAAAAACAACAACTGAAAGCTGTAAAACAACAGCAACAATAACAACAAAGGAATGACCGCTATCTCTGCAAAAAAAAAAACAACAAAACAACTAATGACCAGTACACAAGCTGAAAGGAATGATCAACATTGCCAAACACAGCCGTAACAATTTTACTGAGTCAGTTTACGAGACAAGTCACCAAAGCAAGCTGAATACACAAATCGACATTAAACATGTTTTCAGTCAAATTAAAGTTTCCGAAATTTAAGCTGTTATAAAGGTACCGGGGAATTGAAAGTCATCGTTCGATTCTTGGGAATATCTAGACATTTTCACCCTGTCATTATGAAAAGATTCCATTTTGCCGACCAGCAATGTATGAACTCCCCTGCATCACAAATTTCTGAAATAACGATATATTGACGCAGGTGCTCATCAGAAGAATTGATAGAAAAATATTTGGAAATGTCTAGAAACAACAGATGCATGATTGTAATTCCATTAAAAAAAAAGAGATATATAGAAAACCAGGAGACAGGCACAGAGAAAGACATACAAGCAAAAATATAGACATTCAGAGAGACAGACACACAGACAGACCAAAGACAAACAGACACATAGATAGATAGATAGATAAATAGATAGATAGATAGATAGATAGATAGATAGATAGATAGATAGATAGATAGATAGATAGATAGATAGATAGATAGATAGATAGATAGATAGATAGATAGATAGATAGATAGATAGATAGATAGATAGATAGATAGACAGATAGATAGAAGAAGGGGGAGGGCGATTAGATAATGCAAAATAAAGAGCAGCTTGTGTATATGACAACTTTGTTGGATAAGCCTACCATCGTATGCAGTTCCAGAAACAAGTATAATCGAGTAGGTAGAGCCCGGGCAAAAATTCTAGTTAACATGTTTAAAATGCAGATATTCTGATTTTAATTAGCGCACACAACAGAAATTTGGCTGATATTTTTTCATTCCTTAAACAGATAATTACATTCACTAGCGAAAATTATCACTCTGTAACTTAAAGTTCACATGCGCCAGCAATCACTGCAAAAAATTACCCTGCTCCAAAATGACAAACTAATAAGTAAGCTTTCCTCGTTGGAATGTTTCCACAGTTGAGAAATGCGTCGGGAAAAAAAAACTTGCTACTTTCTTACGTCTAATATGTACCAAACTATTAAAAACCTTTAATGCCAATCCTGAAATAAAATCACAGAAAATCACAGCGCGGAGATCCGCTCGGGATACACACGGATAAAATCCATGCGGTCGGGGGATTTCACTCTTCACCGGAACCAGCGCCATTATTGTGGTTTCGTAGCCCCGAGCTAGCGCGAGTGCGCCTGATGAACGAGGGGTTTCGCATCTAGGAAAATCATACACGAGTGGGAGAGATTGGCGGGTAAGAGGAACTGAAGTTTATAGTAGAGACCCGGGAATAATATTGATGTTCCGAGAAGGGGAAGTAGGGAGAGATAAATTGTAAGATGGGGAGATCAAACAGATAATGAGATAAATACGAGGAGACCACTGCGCTTCTTGCATCCATGTTGATTGAAACCAAGCTGCAACCTACAATGTCGAATTTGCAATCATGCATTCCCAATTCATCAGCCTTGCTCAATTTTCCACATTTTCAGTTTATAGGACAAGAAAAATGAAAACTGACGCCATTTCGCGTCCTTAGTTCTTGTTTGTTTCAGCTCCACTTTTTGCATAACTGAGAAATTCGACGTAAAACGTTTGTGGCTTTAGTATTATGATAAGGAGTTTGCATAAGTCGGAACCATGGAACAGCCTGATAAGTGCCACAACACATTTTAAATGAACGTCAGTGTATGCACTTGTTATACCTATTCTACATACTAAAAGATCTCCATTTTTTTTCTCCAGAAAATGGAGATAGCACAAAGGAGAACTAAGGTCGCCATATGCGTGATGTAAACGTTTTTTGAATAAATTAGAGACCTGAAAATGTGGTAATTATATTCCTCACCCCCCCCCCCCCCGGACTTTGAAAATGAAAGCATTGCCACTAATACACACATTGAATATTTTGAAGGGTTGGCATCAGGACGAACACGTTTGATACATGAGCTTTCAGCCTCAGGGACAATGCTTTTTCTCCCCCCTCTTGGGCGTATACTGTTTCTGGAAAATTACTTATCCATAAACACATATGTGTAGAAAAAGATAACTGAAAACAAGAAAGAAAGGAAGGAAGAAAGAAAAAAAAAGGAAAAAAAAAAACACCGACAGAAAGAAAAATAATTCAGCTGTTCGAAAGCAAAAAAAAATATAAAAATTTAAAAATCCAAACATTCAGGAACTCGCTAAAGTCGTGGCCTATATTTTTATAGGTCTCCCCTTTTCTGTTATCTAACATTAAACATAATGTTTTTAACTTGGCAGCTGGAAATTGTCAAACACCGTCAGAACCTTCAGTCTAATGCCCATCCAAGAGGAGGTAATGAGTAAAAGTGCCCGAGGTTCAATAAGGGGCAAGTGGATTACACGATAGTACAATGGCCGGTCTGATAGCTCAACGCCTCCTAGCGTTGCCACTTTCGTATACGGGTGGAAATGTCTGCTACTTATTTTCCCTCCTTTTCTCTTCTTACAAAATCTCTGTCTTCGCTTACCGAAAACGTGAAAGTTCATGACAGACATTGGAAAAAAAAAGTCAAATTTCTATTAATGAGTCTGTTTATTTCCGGTTAACTTTGCCACAAGAACTGGTCTGGTTTGGGAAACCTCAATGGCATTCCCATGAAGGGATGGGGGAATTGTGTCCTGGGTGCATTTCTCATTATACTGAATGACTAGGAAGGGCCAACGTCTTCTAAAAGTAGATGTTGTAAGACTAATTTTCGGGGAAAAGCCAACTACAGCAAGTTTAAGAGTAAATAATTGTGGACTCATCCAGTATCTACATATATAGATAAAGTCGTTTGCGCACTTCAACCTCTGGATTACTTCATGCGTTTCCCTGTTTTCTCTGCTGCTGCCAAAGCTACTGGTTATTTGAACAAAATAGGACCTAAGTTCTTGTTTGTTTCAACTCCGCCTTTTGCACAACTGAGATATTCGACGTTAAACGTTTGTGGCTTTAGTAATATGATAAGGAATTAGACTAAATAGGAACTGTGAAACAGCTTGATCAGTACCACAATGCCTTTTGAACAAGACTGTGCATTTGTTGTACCTTTTCCATATACTTAAAGGTCTCCAGATTTTCAGAAAATGGAGATAGAACAAACGAGAACTAAGGTCGGAAAAATGTCGGTCCAGAGAGACGGACGGAGAGGACTCGTGCAGTTAGAGTGTCAATGTCTTGGATGACCGGGAAGTGACGAGATTTCAAATGGTTTGACTGCCGGTGAACAGAAACGTAGAGTGAATAAAATTATAGTAAAACAGTAGCAAGTTCATAACCAGAAACCCCATATATCATAAAACTGACCTTACCCATACGTGTATTTAGTCAGCGCATCAGACTAACGCTTGCACTGACACAGAGCTATGGAAATAGGCCGAAAGCGCGCCAAATACTATTTTGCCTCATTTACGTGGACTATGGAGTTAAGTAGGACCTCGCGCACTAGTGAGACCGAAACAAGTCTGTCGTGCAAGTTGATTCAAAGGAAGTTCAAGTCTGAGCAATGACCTACACAATATTAAGAGCACATCACTGAATCTGAGTCAAACTCGACGAAAAACAGACGTGACCCAATGCGCCGCAGGTCGTAATAAATGAAAAACTGTGATCAGTCAACGCCCGCCGTTACGCAAACGGACTAAACTATCCATGGGCACAACTTTGAAGAAAGGAAGTGTATATCCGTACAACATGTTGTATGGATATGGACAGTGCATATCCGTACAACATGTGTACCAAAAAGAGCGACTGGTGAAGGTTTGCTGAAACAAAACTTGGTACCGGTATGGTGTTCACGAATTTAAAGTGACAACACATGGAATAGTCAGATGGACCGGGGGGGGGGGGGGGGTTTAGTCAGTTAGTATCAATGTCAGATTGACTAATCAGGCGAAAAGGGGTTGGGGTAGCCATTGGTGATCGACGTACACTCAAGTATATTATTATCGCATATCACGCAATCTCCGAGCAGAAGTCGGATTGTTTTGCTACTAAGCCGATTCATATTTTTAAATACTATGCAAATTAACAAGGTCAGTAATATAGTATTCCGGTGTGTGTTCTACGTCATCGAATTGTGTGCGTTGTACGGTTATGCACTGTCCATATCCATAAAACATGTTGTACGGATATGCGCTTCCTTGAAGAAATCCAAACAGACTATACAAATTAAACAGCATGGAAGTAAAAAATATCCGTATTTTCTCATGAAACGCCCATTGCATTGCTTTTGCATAGCCCCAGACTGAACATCACCAAGCAGAATTTTTATCCGCAAACAGAATATTTGATCTCCATCAAGGTTTGGCAGCTCAGGCTGCATTTAGAAATGTCATATTTGGCAATGATTATCAAAATGCTACACCCTCATAATATTTCTGAAAAGACCTCGGATCTGACTGAGCCAGGCAATCTTACGAGTCAATAGCGGTGTGGTGTATGCAGAAGTGATCCACATCGCTGTCTTAGCTGCTCCGTGCGCACCATGCAGTATCCTAAGTGGCTTATTTTCTTCCCAGTGCTCATCTTAAGCTGTGTTTTCATGTGTACCGAAAAGGAAACGGCGACGGAAACGGCAAAAAAATCCATCAAGTGGTAAAAAGAAAGAGTGTTTCCACGTGCACATGAACGGCTTTCAGTACTCATTAAAAAACATTCTTTCTATTTGACGTTTCCGTTGCCGTTTCCGTTTCGGTACACATGAAAGCACAGCTTAATTCTGGCTACATAATGGTTAAATTACTATAACTATTTTGCTATGATTGTACTACTGTCTTCGAAAACTCCACCGAATATTACAAAGTAAACAATTGTCTCAGTTTTGACATTTAATTTTGCATTTAGTCAAGTCTTTACAAATGGCTTACCTCAAGGCAGATTACTGACGGATACCTGAACGTATCCACTTTAAATTTTGATAAACTCACAGAACTTCGAACAATTTGCAGTTTATAGCATTATTCATCGGTTGCCCGATTCTACAGTAGCAACAGTACTAATAGGGCGTTCGTGCCGTTATTCATCGGTTGTTGCGATTCTTCAGTAGTAACTGTTACCAGCAGGGCGTTCGTATCATTATTCATCGGTTATGCGATTTTTCAGCAGCAACTGTTACTAACAGGGCGTTCGTACCATTATTCATCGTATCAGCGTATCTACAACTCAGCAATTCGACAAGTGGGAACTGCATGGCTGATTCCAAGACTAGATGTGAGAATTTTCAGATTATTTGAATTCACTTTCCGTTCCATAATTACACTAGGGCAAAACGACGTACTGACATTGATTTCAGAACTGATTATCCTGTGTCATCAGTACTGATACCATGTCAATAGATTGAAAAAGACGGTGGTCTCACTCTATGAATAAAAGCCATCGAATGAATTCTGTGGGACTGATTGCAAATTCCATGTGTGAGTTAGTCATGGTTCAATTTCAAGTCACTTTGGAATACAAACCTCGTTAACTGCCCAGAATATTTAGATAAGAATCGTCTTGTTGGGAGGAGTTCCATTTGAGCCACATAACACAGGTCTACTATAAGAAGCGGGAGGTCGCAGGGGACAACTGAAATATTATTTTTTAACCGGCTAGAAAAACTAGTGAAAAACACCCAATCTGTTTCATATTGACATACTCTGTGACCTTGTCCTGTAAGAAATTCGTGAACACAACAACAAGAACAACAAAAAAAAAACAAAAAAAAAACAACAACAACAAACAATGCAGCAATGATTTCGCAGCTGTCGGTGCAGTATGTTCACAGCACACATCTCTGTGACAGCAACGATCACTCACTGATGCTTTGCAATTTGCTGTGTGCAGGGATATCCCTTTTTCACAGATCTGGCACTGAAGTAGGCGTGTTCAAACTCAGATGACTATGAACTGTTCAGACGTTGAATAGCTGTGAAAGACTTCTGCTGAGTTTCAGACTGCATTGCACTGGCCATTTGCACGATATTCATTTTTCATTGATAAAAAAAAATGTCATGCGAATGTTAATTTTTATGGTGCTTCTCTCCACGCCAGCCCCACTCGCCCCGCCATAAAGTGTGTTTCGCCGTCTGAAACTGTGTTTTTATGCGTACGGAAACGGAAACGACAAAAAATCCATCAAGTAGTAAAAGGAAGAGTGTTTCCATGTGTACGAAAACTACATTTCCATACATATGAAAACATTTTTTTCTCTATTTCACTGCTTGAAGGGTTTTGGATGTTTAATGTTGCCTTTTCCGTTTCCGCACACATAAAAACCTAGCTTAAGTACTTTTTACATGAATTTCGCAAAATAACAAGCCTCTCCATGAGATGGCTTGGGTTCAAAGAACACTTTTTTTAAAAATGGCGTACATGAGTTTTACATAGTTACATATATACTGAGCAATGCAGAATAATCTTACATTCAATTTAAAAAAAAAAAAGAGCAATAAAGTGAACTGGCTGATTGTCTATGTCAGACCGCAAAGAAGGTTTTGGCAGTGATGATATATATCATGCATTTTAAAAAAAGTTGATTTACAAGCAAAGAAACAACGAAAAAGCTTTCCAACTTCTGATACAGGAGCATTATATCAAAAGAACAATTCGTTTTACAACATTATTGAAGAAATGACAACAAGGATATTATTTAACCTTATAATTATAATTTGAGAGGCAAGCTGATAAATCGCATTATGAATGCATTTCTCTTCAAATGTATTGGGTTCCGCCAGGAAATGGGATTTAGCTATTTAATGATAACAAAAGTGGTACATACTAACTTTTTCTAAAAGAAATTTATTTATTCGGAAATGTCCATTGCCTTCCTGGTGTGTAACTTGCTATTTATTCCTGCATATCAATTTTGTGTAATGATGACTAGACTCCAGTTTCACTATAATTCTTACTAAAACATCTTTGCTTCTCTCATTATCATCATTATCATCATCATCATTATCATCATTTTCCTCCTCCTCATTATCATCGTCGTCCTCGTCATCATCATCGTCGTCGTCTACGACAACATCATCTACAACAAATATTTCTATTATGGCATCATCGTGCCAATTCACCATACCACTAGAACATACATGATGTATCATACAAGAACAGAGTAAGCCATTCTGTTAATTTAAAATTGCAGCACTAGAATGTAATTTAATATAATTTTATACCCAGTCACACAGTACTCTTAGAGAACACTTGGTACCTTTTCTTTTCTTCTTTGTTTCTGGAAATCTTTCATCTGCAAATGCTACTAAGTTGTTTGTTTGAAATTTTGAATCAGCCTTTTCCATAATTCAATAACCGCATGACACACCATTGTGCAAGAAATGCAAAATGCGGGTGGTACCTTTTAACTTCAAACCAAATGAAAGACATTATTTTTATAGAATACGCTCAGCACGTCTTAAATACTCACAATAACATACATGTAATCATCTCAGAAGACACTAACAGAGATTTTTAATACTTTCTGTAAAGCAAAACACAAAAGTCCTATATTCAAATCTAGTCACTGGCGCAACGTTCTGCATTCTTCGATTTTAGTTAATATGTTTCTTCACACTGGGACAAGGAAGTAGAGGCGGTGGCAAAAATATTATCGACGAGTCGCTTTCCTGCGTTTGAAAAGCGGACAAATTCCTCGTTTCATCAAACCAAAATGACTCTCGGCTTCTATCGTATTGTACAGCTGCAAGTTCCAGTCAATGGAAAAGTGTGATTCCGAGATCTAGGATGTCATTTTTAAATTTCATAAAGTTTACGCTGTTCGTCAACTTTGAGCTTGTTTGCTTTGAATTTGCCAATAAAGGACATTATATGACAGCTGTATATTTTAGACCTAGCCATATAGAAATAAATCTTAATGTCTGACTGGGTCCAAGTAAACCCCCAGCCTCTGACGCACTTAACTCTAATAGAACCCGGTGAGTTTCTCACCTCATATTTCAGTCATAAACAAGAAGAACAAGAACTAGAAAAAAGGGACGTCAATGTTGATGACAAGAAAACCTCCCAAAAGAATGATTTCTAAAATTATCTCACATTTCAGTTTTCTCCGTTTTCTCTGTTTTAGCTTGAAAAATATATATACTTAAATCAAGCACAAGAAATTATTTTGTCTTTTCAAGAAATTGTTGATAAGAAATTGCTCAAAGGATATAGGCACTCAATTTGTGATGGATATAAAGTAATGACATAGTATCTTTTCCACAGAGGCTCGAGCATTCGGTACAGAGCATGTCACGTTATCGCAGCATCTCAGTCTGAAATCTGTCAGTCGTGTCTCTCGCCATTTCCACAGATATCAAATTAAGTTTAGGAAAATAATGTCACGAGTGGAGTGAGCGAGATTCAAGGATTACGGGGGCATGGAAGTGTAGGATTGACTCACGGGGTAGTGAGGCTGCTCACCTATATTGACTTCTGTTAGTTAACGTGGAAGCGTGCAAGACGTGAGTAAAGTGAAGGCGATGAGGTAAATCTTGTGTAGTGAAAAGTCACTGCAAGTTAAGAGGTCCAAGGGGACAGACGTGGGAAAGCAGTCGGGAGATTGTGTGTTTTCCAGTGATGACTGGTAGGTTGAACTATGATTGATAATTATGATGATTGATGTACTATACTCTCCTACGACCATGATGTAAATAAGTTATATGTGAGGAATGTGAAAGTCATTGATTACTGTGTATAGAGATGTGCGCCATGAGCGATAGATGTAAGTTCGGATCATGGATTCGTAGCGAGTCTGAGTGCTGTGTGGTACGGTAGAGGTGTGTTACCGTAAGAGGTGTGGTGAGTGAAAGGTGGACTATTGTGTGTACGCTTGATAGTTCGTAATGAGTGGTGAAGTGGATAGTAATTGTATGGTGTTATAGAAATGTAATGTTATTCTTATAGGTGCCGGGGTCGGGCAGAGAAGCCACCCGCGGTGAGCGGACTTGTGCCGGGGTTGGGCCGAAGGCTACCCACAGGCCGCCTGAGTGAAGCTGTCGCGCAGGACAGCGGGAGCACATGAGTCGTGGCAGTCTGGCCACAGACAGGGACGTTGTTATTAAGATGTTAATGTGCTATTAAGATGTTAATGTGCCATTGAGAATATAATGTGCTATTGAAATATTAATGTGCTATTAAGACCTCGAGGGGAGAGTGAGATACGGAGATTGGGTTGAGCAGGAGCCAATAAGAGAGGCCAGCAAGTAATATATATATGGATGTGAGGCTGAGGCCAGAGCATAGTTAGGAAGTAACTATCGGGTTGTGGACCCAGAGAAGAATGAATGTGGGGAATGCTGACCGTTGAATGGTATTTGAATTGAGTTAAGGTAATGTATGTAATTGCATAGATATCTTATTTCTATATATAATAAATGCGTGAGTCTGTTTGGTTGTTCTGTTAAGTGTTATACTTGTTCGTTCGTGATTGTTGTCCTGTCATAATTATACATCTCCCCGTCTGGGATTTGTGACAAATAACACGTGCCACGAATATGTTATCTCTTTAATTACATGACTGTGACAGGTTTAACCATTATCAAACGAACACGCTTATGAAACCTGAGTGTAACCAGCATTAATCTCTACCATCTTTAAGCAAATCCAATACTTTCTCCAAGTTTCAATTAATCTCCATAAACTTCACGTTTCTATTCTTCAGGCCCTATAGCTGAAACGAAAAAAAAATAAAATAACAACCTACAACATTATAATCTTTCCAGGAGCCCTATTACATACGAACTCTACAACCCACTCATACGAGAAATCAACTGTAATTGTTCACGGGCTTACTATATACTTAATTCTACAACGTGCAGAATCTGTGATCAGAAATTAACAGCTCCACGTACATGTTTAACAAATGGAAAGCCATTTCCTTAAATCTGTTTCTGTACAAAGCAATTTTTATATCGTATTCTTTTAAGAAAGCGAGGCTTTATATCAATTTCTAAGATACACGCTCTGTAATTCAGTTTACGGTCAGATTTTCGGAGACTTAAATATAATTTTCAAAAAACATGTCGAAGTGACATAGAGTATTTAAGTGAGAATCGGCTATATAGACATTTAGCTGTTGAATTTTACTCAGAAAATTACTTACATGAAGTAAAGCAGAAGCACTTAAGGATAGCCATAGCAAAGATAAGATTGGGCTCTCACAACTTTATGGTGGAGAGGGGAAGGTGGCAGAGGCCTAAACTGGAGTATGTTATGAGATTATGTGAGACCTGTAATGAATTGGAGGACGAATTTCACGTGTTACTAACTAGCAAAAAATTCAAAGATATAAGGAAACAGTTTTTACCGTCTTGGCTACTTGTTAGACCAAACATGTTTAAGCTTATACATTTTCTGTCGTCGATGCACGATAGAGAACTACATTCGTTTGCACTGTTTTGCCATAAAGTTCTAAACGAATACAATAATGTCGCTTTGTGACTTCTCCTGGCGAAGTCTGAAATCTAAATTCACCTTCGAGTGAAAGAATAAATTACAGTGATATTTTCAATTGTAGTAAATTTACAACAGATAAAGGTGAGGAAAGATCGGTTATGTAGGGGAGGGGGGGGGGGTTGAAAATGATGACTGTTGCTGGCAATTACAAGCTGTATTTGATTGCATTCTATAATAAGTAAGTGTATAGATGCTGCAGGGAGCGGGGAGAGTGAACGACCATGCATTTTGTCTGTTTGTTTGTTTGTTTAATGTTTTCTAAGATTGTTCACATGATTCTTGTGTGTTTTTGAATTGGCCGTGAGGCCTATAATAAACTAAACTTGAACTTGAACTATAATATAAAAACAGAAACTGAACAAAGAACACGTGAAAGTGGAATAAAACTCGCCTCTCAAAAGCTGTATCAAGTGGTAAAAAATCACACTTGCCGACTTTATTGAAGACACAGAAACGGTATAAAATCGATGGAGGGCTTTTGCTACTTGCAGTTCTTTTTTTTCTTTTTTCTCTGTCATTTGCCTATTTTATTGATAATTGTTTATAACGCTCTTTGCCCGGTGTAGGAAACAAACATCTAGTATTTCAAGGTAATTCGGTAAAGTGTGCCACGATATGCCACTTCGTTCAGAGATAGTTCCAAACCTCAGGTGCAGCACCTGTACAAAGACATCCTAATTAAGGACCCCCCGCCCCACCACCACCCCCCCCGGCCCGCCTCCCAAAAAAAAACAAAAAACAACCAACACCTTTTGTTACTCCCGCACCTGCTCGTTTAACGGGGGTGATTTCGGTACACTGATTGATGTTGTTAACAGGGCGATTCATTATCTGTGCATTATTTCGTCTCATTAAGTATCTGTTGTTTTACGATACCACAGCTAAAGTTATATTGTTCGATCAACACAGCACCCAACCTACGAGGTGTATTCGTAAATATTAAATTATGATGGCAGCAAAAAACTGAAAAGATCAGTTAAAACATGCGTGCACGTGTACAGATTCTTTTTATCTTAAGAGCAAAGAGTGGAGAAATCTGCTGATGTTTAACAAAAAGGAATTTGATAGGTCTATCAATAAAACGGGTAGCCCTGAACATTTTGCACTAAATCATGATGCCTTTCTTTTTTTTGTTTGTTTATACAGGTACACTGTAAGTGAACAGTCACCGAGGTTATCAGGATCCGGCCACAGTACTTTCTGTTAGGACAGTGGACGAACTGTAAGTCATTCAGGCAAAAAGATGGCCAATATGTTGAACGCCACCCTCTCTGTTGTCACAGGCACCGATCTCATTGATCACACTGGGCCCTCGGGGCGACCATCCCCAACCCAGCGCGTCCACAGGTGGCGGATAGTGGAACGACCTCTAGATATAGGGCCCAGCTGCGAATAGCCAATAAGCAGTCGCGGACCAACTGGCGGTGGTTCCAGAGGGTGAGGCAGGATCACTACCTGGGAAAAGTGACTCCCTAAAAAATACCTCAGATGCCCGGTGACAGAACCATCAAGCGAATCGAGGCGCTTTAACCTCCTCCCTGGGCAGATGGGGCTCATAGCTTGGGAAAGCAGCCCGTCTAGGAGAAGGAAAACTCTGACTCCAAACCTCCGCTGCCTTGCGGAACAGGTCACGGACGACCAAAGGCTATGGAAGCACATCCAGAAAGAAAAGCACGCAGAAGACGGAGATGTTGGACCGCAAGGTGCAAGTAGTTTGGAAAGGTGTCACAACCGAACCCAAAAACGCAACATCACGCAATTCACTTCGATATGTCAGACAAGGAGTATCAGAATGATAGATGTGGTGCTTTGCCTGTGAAGTCCCGCCAGGCAGGTGAAGTGCCGGGCTCTATGCCTCGAAGGAGCCCACCCCCAACTACTGGTGGTCCCTCGACCTCAACTTGGGGAACCGGGAGTCGAGCAAAGAGGAAAAAGAAAGCAACTGGCCACAAAGGTACACCCATAGCAGAGCAGGAAAGAAAACAAGGGAACGTTTTGAAAATACTTCAATGGAATGCTGAGGGAATATACAATAAAAAGACGGCACTCACATACAAACTTCACAACGAAAAAATACAGATTGCATGTCTCCAAGAAACTCATCTCACTAGCAACAGCAGATTTAACATCAGAGGATACCAATGCTTCAGACAAGACCGAGAAACCAGACCCAAAGGTGGCATCATCATTCTGGTCCACAACAGCATTGCAGCCAGTGAAATAAAGCTGGTCACTCAACAAGGAACAGAAATCATTGGGGCTAAGATCTGTACACCCAACCAAGAAATCCTCATATATAATGTCTACTGCCCTCCTGACAGAGATCTTTCCCTTTATAACATTCAGGTGCCAGAACTCAACTGTGTTATAGTCGGAGACTTCAATAGCCATTCTCAGAGTTGGGGCTACAACCACCTAGATCCCAGAGGTGAATACGTTGAGGACTGGCAGGCTGATTGCAACCTTCAACTCCTAAATACCCCGGAGGATCCTGACTCCTTCTATTCAAGAAGATGGCTTACCACCACAACCCCTGACCTAGCCTTTACGACCAGTGATTTGCACCCATGCACAACAAGAGAAGTCCAAAATCAACTGGCGGGAAGTGATCATAGACCAATCTTGATCACTGTAAATGATAGCATCCCCCCAGGAAACAGTAATACAGCTCCGAGATGGAACTACAAACGGGAAGATTGGTAGAAATTTGCCAGCTTAACCAACCAGTACACCGCATCCATCAACTGCAAGTCAAGCAGGATCAAAACATCAAGTCAGCTATTCACAGAAGCCATCTACAGAGCAGCAAAGGAAACAATACCAAGAGGCGCAAGGAAAGAATACATTCCATACTGGTCAGAAGAACTAGAAGATCTGCACAACCAAGTCAGCCAAGCAAGAGATACAGCAGAAAATGATCCTTCAATAGAAAACAACATCAAACTCAAAGCACTCACAGCAAAACTAAGAAGGAACACACTGGCTGAAATAAGAAACCGTTGGCATGAAAAAAACAGAGAGTCTGAACTTTGAGAAGGATGGGTCCAATCTATGGAAGCTAACCAAGTCCCTTAACAAAGAACCCAACAGATATGCCCCGATAACTATTGAAAAAGAAGGCAACCTCCTATCTGGAAAGGCAGCTGCACAAGAACTCTTGAAACAGTTTCAGTCTGTTGGCAACGCAGATGTAGACGATGATAAAGAACAGGAAGTACAAGCAAACATACAAGACTTGGAAGACAGCCAACCAGAACAGCCAGAGGAGAACACAATGACCAGCTCACTCACCATGGAGGAACTGAACACTGCCCTCCAGAAACTGAAACCAAAACAAGCCCCTGGTCCAGACGAAGTAACAAATGATATGTTAATTCACCTTGGACAGAATGCTAAGAAGAAACTGCTGGCCCTCTTCAACTCCAGTTGGAAATATGGCAAGATTCCTGGAACCTGGAAAAAAGCCACACTCATCCCAATTCACAAGCCAGGCAAGCCAAGAAATAGAGTGGATAGCTACCGCCCAATAAGCCTTACAAGCTGCCTGTGTAAGGTAATGGAGAGGATCATAAACAGTAGACTGACCTGGTTCATCGAGAAGGAAAGGCTCATCATGGACGAACAAGCCGGTTTCAGAAAATGTAGATCAACAGAGGACCAGATAACCTACATATCACAGGTCGTAGAAGACGGTTTCCAGGAAAAGAAAGTGACCATCGCAGTATAGGTAGATATGGAGAAAGCCTTCGACCGCGTATGGAAGAATGGTCTCCTTCTTAAACTCCTGAAAGCAAAAGTGTCCAACCGGATGTACCAGTGGATAAAACAATACATCACCGACAGGAAAGCAAAAGTAAGGTTACAAGGTAAACAAAGTAGCACTGCACAACTGAAACATGGAGTCCCTCAGGGAGGATTGATATCCCCCACACTCTTCAACCTCTTCATGAATGACATAAAAGAAATTCTAACTCCAAGAGTGAAAGCGGTAATGTATGCTGATGATCTGGCACTACTCTGTTCAGAGACCAGCCTTGGCACAGCTCAGATGCGTCTTCAGTCTACCCTAAACAACCTACAACAGTGGACAACAACATGGAACATGAAGCTGAATGCCAAGAAAACAACTTACACAGTCTTTAGTCTCTCCACCAGAATGCAGGCACCTAAACTCAAAATCAACAATGAGCTTCTCATCAAAGATGACTCACCCTCATACCTCGGAGTCACATTTGACCAACGACTGACATGGAAAGCCCATCTGGAAAAGACCCAAACTAAAGCAATGCAGCGGATCGCACTCCTAAAAAAGTTGGCAGGCACAGACTGGGGTGCAGCACAAAACATACTTAAGAAAACCTACACCGGATACATACGTCCGGTTCTGGAGTATGGTATCTCAGCATGGGGAGCAGCAGCAAAGAGCAATTTCCAGAGAGTGGAACGCATCCAAAACCAGAGCCTTCGAATTATCACCGGGGGAATGAAATCCACACCTATTGTAGAGATGGAGAGCATCACTGGTTTACAACCACTGGAGGACAGAAAAAATGGAAAACTAACCTCACAGCTAACAAAGTTTCAAAACCTTCGAAATCACCCTATGAATGATAGAGTAAAGAAACCAACAAAAAGCAGACTAAAAAGAACCAGCTTTATAAAATCAGCTAGACAACAGTTAATCAACCTTAAAATCCCACCCATAGATGAAGACGAGGACCTTACAGAGGTTGACTGCTGCCCTCCATGGGAAAGACAACACTTTCCCCTAATCAAAGACACCATTTACGGCATCACCTCCAAGACCAATTAGTCCACGGCAGAGCTGCAATCACTCACACAGGAAATGCTGGACAGCTCCTATCCACAAAACAGCTGGATCCGGGTATTCACGGACGGGTCAGCACAAGAAGCCGTAAGAGATGGAGGAGGTGGTGTATATATCCAATGTGTCACAAATCCCAGACTGGGAGATGTAATAATTATAACAGGACAACAATCACGAACGAACAAGTATAACACTTAACAGAACAACCCATCAGACTCACACATTTATTATACATAAAGATACAGATAACAGTGCAATTACATACACTATACTATTGAATTAACTACCGTCCAACGGCCTTATTCCCACATGCACTCTTCCTCGGGTCCACAACCCGGTAGTTACTTTCTAAAGACACTTCGGCCTCAGCCTCTCCTCTCAGGGTCTTAATAGCACATTAATATTTCACTGGCACCGCAGTCTCTCAATAGCCCCTTCCTATTGCCGTAACACATTAGCATTCCAATAGCACATCAACATGGCAATAGCACATTAGCATTTCAATAACACATCAACATGGCAATATCACATTAGCATTTCAATAGCACATTCACGATCATATATACGTCCCTGTCGGTGGCCAGACTGCCACGACTCATGTGCCTCTACTGTCCTGCACCGACAGCTTCCTTCCTGGCCTATGTGTGGCCTCCGGCCCTATGCTGGCCTATCCCCTGTGCTCACCGTAGGCGGCTCTTCGGCCCGTCCCCGGCACCTACAAGAATAACATTACATTGGTATAATACCATACCACTTCTATTCACTTCACCCCTCCTTACAACTCATGAAGCGTACACACAATAGTTCACATTGCACTCACCAAACATCTTACGGTAACACACCTCCGCTGTAGTACACAATACTCACTCTCGCTACAAATCCATGAACTCAACTTTCATCTATCGCTCATGGCGCACATTGCTATATACAGTATCACGGACTTCCACATTCCTCACATCTACTTATTTACACCATGCTAATAGACGAATATTATACATCAATCATAATTATCAATCATCGTTTCACCTACCAGTCATCACTGGAAAACACTACTCCCAAGTCTTCCGACTGCTCTCCTTATGTTCGCCCTCTGGGGCTTTCTCCTGCGTCCGCTCTCTAGGACGTCTTAGTGTGCAGTGATAGTAATACAGCGCTCTCGCCTCATTCAGACCCCCACCACTCACAACATGCACGCTTTCCCTTACCCCGTGGCCCGTGGGTTAACTTTATTCTAACCCTCTTCTCGTAACTACTGATCCTCGCTCACTCGCTCGTGACATCATCCCCCACCACAAAAAAATTAATGCAATTAATTTCAAATCGCATCAAGATGACTGTCAACGAGTGAGCGTGAGCAATACCTACATAAAAATGACCTACCAATGCCTCTAGCACATAAAGTACCGGAATCAGGGAAAAATATGGGGATCAATATGCCCTGCACTATGCATATATGTATCACATCATCAATAGCTAACTGAACACAATACCCAATACAGAATCAGAACCAATCAACATATCAACCATTCTTCATATAATATTTATAATGTCAATATTTTAAAGTCGACGACTCGTTCACACAGATCCTGTCAATGTTCCCGTCCTCCGATGTATAAGCTCCTGAACTCTTCCCTTAGGCTCGACTAAGGTAGTCGGCGATATGATTGCTGGTTCCTGGAATTGGTTGAATAACGAAGGTATACGGCTGCAAAGCCAATGCCCATCTAGACAAGCGTGGGCTGGACGAACGATTCTTCGACAAAAACGTTAGTGGCTTGTGGTCTGTCTGGATACAAAATTCTCGTCCCATGAGATAACGTCCTAATTTCTGGACGGACCACACAATGGCAAGACACTCCCGCTCTATCACAGAATACTTTCTTTCTCCCTGCAATAACTTCCTACTGACATAACATACAGGATGTAAACATTCGTTCTTCTCCTGTAGAAGACAAGCGCCGACACCAGAGTCCGACGCATCCGTTCTGAGGATAAAATTAGATCGAAAATCGGGTAATATCAGAATGGGTGACGATGATAATGCTGTCACCAAATTATCAAATGCTGTCTGACATTCAGACGTCCACTGGACCTTATCGGGTTGTCCCTTCTTAGTAAGGTCAGTAAGAGAAGATGACAAGGAGGAAAAATTTGGAATGAACTTTCTGTAATAATTTAAAATTCCCACTAAGCTTCTGACTTGTTTCTTTGTTTTAGGGATTTGTAACCCTACTATTTTGTCAATTTTTGTTACTTCAGGTCTCTGAACACCTCTACCCACGATATGTCCTAAGAATACTATCTCTGGACATGCCAAATCC
Organism: Onchidella celtica; assembly: GCA_963931925.1. Taxonomy (NCBI): domain Eukaryota; kingdom Metazoa; phylum Mollusca; class Gastropoda; order Systellommatophora; family Onchidiidae; genus Onchidella; species Onchidella celtica. The sequence continues at coordinate 78,341,278 of OZ007567.1, forward strand.
ATCTTTGCGGGTTTAGCAGTTAACCCAAAATGACGTAATCGTTTAAAAATTACTGTTAGTGTCTGAATATGATCAGACCATGTCGACGTATGACATGCTATATCGTCAAAGAATGACACGACATTAGGTATGTCCTTCAATACCAGTCTCATTAATCGTGCAAACGTCGCTGGCGCGTTTACCAACCCAAATGGCATGACCTTAAATTGGAATAATCCAATGGGCGTTTGGAACGCCGTGTATTGTTTAGACTCCTCAGTAAGAGGGATTTCCCAATAACCTTTCGTTAAATCTATCTTGGAAAACCACGTGGACCCGGCCAATGAAGCTATTAGTTCCTCCTGAAACGGAATAGGCTCCCTATCGCCTACCGTAATAGTGTTCAATCTTCGAAAATAAATACAGAACCGCACCGATCCATCACGTTTTTTCACGAGGACGATGGGTGATGAATACGGCGATGTTGATGGTTCTATCACATCTAACTTCAACATTGACTCAACTTCCTTTATAACTCTATCTCTCGAAGAAAAAGGCAGCGGATAAGGTCTAAGAGATACTGGCCTATCCGAAGTCAACTTTATTTGGTGCTGGATCACTGTAGTGCGACCCGGCAAATCCGTAATAACATCCGGGAATGACGCTAACAGGGTCTCAAGTTCCCTACTCATTGAACTCGTAAGGTCAGGGTTAAATTTTACGTCCCTGTAACCTTGTGTCGGAGTTAACTCCGGCAATTGAATTTGTATCTCTTCCTGCGCCTCGGTGTCGCTTACGTCACTGTCTAATTGGTCTACGATCCCCGTACAAGCAATAGAGAAGACAGTCTCCTCTGGTTTTGTCTGTGCACACAGATACTGTGGTCTCTCATAAAATCTCTGTAGCATATTAACATGGAAAACCTTACTCGATCCATCAATGTGGATAGCGTAATCTACCTTTGAAACAACTCGCTCAATAACATAAGGACCTTTCCATGTCATCAATAACTTATTATGGTCCGTAGGTAATAACAATAGGACCTTGTCTCCTGGCTTAAAAATTCTCAGTTTGGAACCTCTATCTTTATAGTCTTTTGCTCTTTTCGAAGCGATACTAGAAGCTTCTTCTGCAAAAGTGCGCGCTGAAGATAATCTTTCTCTTAAATCAACAAGGTACTGAAACACTGAAATCTGCTCATCGTCTCCCGATGATGGCGACGTCATCATGTCCCGAAGAACATCAGTTGGACCCCTAGGACTACGACCATACATCATTTCAAAAGGAGAGAATCCCGTTGACTCCTGCCGTACCTCTCTGTACGCGAATAACACTGCAGGGATATATCTATCCCAATCTTTAGGGCGATCAGCAGCTACCTTACGCAGCATCGACTTTAACGTCGAGTTCAATCTTTCGCACATGCCATTAGCCTGCGGATGATAAGGGGTGGTAGTGATGGGTTGTATGCTAAATAAGCGAAACAATTCCTTCATCATTTCCGACGTAAATTGCGCACCCCTATCAGATAAAATCTGTTCCGGAATTCCCAGCCTAGCGAAAATTCCAAACAGCGCTTCCGCGACTGCCTCAGACGTTATGGTCCGAAGAGGAACCGCCTCTGGCCATCTCGTAGCATTACATATGACCGTTAAGAAAAATCGATTCCCCCTATCGGTAGCTGGGTGAATGGGGCCAACAAGGTCTATCGAAACCTTTTTAAACGGTTCCGAAACCGTGGGGATCTTTTGAAGAGGAGCCTGGGGTGTACGACCCTCATGCGTCGTATTTCGGCACGCACTGCATGTCTTACAATACACTTGCACATCTCTGTGGATAGATGGCCAGTAAAAATTTTTAAGAATCCTTTCTTTGGTTCTAGCTATTCCCATATGACCCGCTAATGGGACATCATGTGCCAAATGCAATACTGTTGCGATTAGCAACGCTGGCACAACGACCTGCTTTAAAATGGAGGCCACCGTTACATACTTACGGAACAGAATGCCCGCCTGAATAACAAAGGAAGACGAGCCGTTCTTATATTTCCTCGTTTTCTCCGTTCGCGCCTCCTCAAAACATGGACTCAATGATGGGTCCTCCTTTTGTAATGTCGCCAAGCGCCCTGGTGTGATATCCAGGTTGACCGCTGGCGTTGCCAAAGGTCTAATTTTACCCTTATCACCCACCTGTCGACGTGTCTCGACTGCGGCACAAAAGTCAATTCCTTTTGATTGCGACCATGCCTGCACAATCTTCTCGGAAGGGGAAACTACCCGAGATACATTACCAATGATGAGCTGGGCGCATGGAAAACAACCAACGACTGCTTCGACTTCCCCGCTAAGGAAAGGTGTATCTATCACTATTCTTGCCATGGGTAATTTCTCAATGGCCCCTGAAAATTGTATGCATGGGACAGTCTCACCCGTAAGCTGCGAATCCCGAATGCAGTCCCTATGCACTCCCACAACGGTAGATCCTGTATCTCGTAAAACCGAGACCGGTTCGTCCCCAACAAACCCCGGATAAACCCTAAGACCACCTCCTGTATGACATGAATTTATAACGGGGATCTTTCTCCCACAAGGTAAAACACCGGAAGATAATAACTTCTCACAACTGGGACACTTAGAATACTGTCCGCCTCCGTTGTCCGATGTAACACACGCGGCCGCATGATGAAATTTATTAGGGGAACATGGACTGGCGCCACTGCGATTGTCATCCACGTTCGCCGCTATCCTACCTGCAGGGCAATTCACGCTGATGTGATCTGCTCTGCCGCAGTTCCAACACTTCGCGGCCCTACAATCGGGTGAAAAATGACCTACGCGTCCGCAAGTCCAACACTCCGCTCCCTGTGCTCCGCTAGACCTGGGTCCCCGTGACCCATCGCGACCGGTACTAAAGTCCCTATGCCGTCGGTCATCGGCAAAGGTCACAAATCGCCCTCGGCCATTACCGCAATCTAGCCCTCCTGCTCGGTCAAACTTACCGGATCCATATGCAGGTGATTGGTGATACCCCCTACGTTGCCCCTGGGCTTGCCCATTATAGGCACCACGCTGACGCGACCTGTCTTTATGTCCTGCCGGCGACCCCTCAACCACGGCGACGTAACCAGCATCCTGTACGTACGCCCTCGCGACTGGTTTGGACGGATGTGCCGTACGGTATGCTTCCGCCAACTTAGACGCCTCCTGCACCGTCGCGGGTTCGTTTTCTTTCAGGAAAGCCACCAGATCTTTATGGCACGACGCGTACAGCTGGTCACGGATCATTAGGTCTTTCAATTTAGCAAAATCCGCGCCCACATGCGCCAAGTCCACCCAGTTCGTGAAATATTCTGCTTGTCTCGCGACGAAGGCAGCAAAGTCCTCCCTGGTATCCGCACGTGCTCGCCTAAACTGCTCCCGGAAATATTCCTCCGTACGCGCAAATCGGCGAAGCAGCAAAGACTTCAGCTTATCGTAATCATGTACGTCTTCGCGCTGTAGCTCTTTAAAGTAGGTTAACGCTCGCCCCTGCAACAAGGAAGCCAGGTACGTGGACCATAATTGTTTATTCTCCCCCCATTGCAGTTGTGCGTTCAGTTCGAACCTGTAAAGGAAGGCGTCTATGTCGTCCTTCCGGTCGTCGAACGTAGGCAGCTTAATCCTAACGCCACCTTTGTTTTGTCCCTGCCGCTCAACTGTTTCTGTTGGCGCATTCTTTTTGATTTCCAATTCTGCGATCTTTACTTGCGCCTCTATCTCCTTTAACTTTATCTCCTGCTCCCTTTCCTTAGCCTGTCTCTCCTGTTGCTGAGCTTCTAACTCCTTTAACTTAAACTCCCTTTCCTGCTCCTGAGCCTTAGCCTCTCTTTCTTGTTGCCGCTCTTGAGCCTCTTTTTCTCGCTCTCTATCTTTAGCACGCTCATCGCGCAACTCCTCCTGCTGCTCTTTAATCCAGCTGCGCAGCTCCTCTCCCTCAAGGCCAAGTTCCGTACCCAATTTCATGAGCTCACGGAGATCCGCCATTTCACAGATTTATGGTTATGGTATGTATTATGAAAAAGACTAACCTGTCGGTATGATCACTAACGACACGACCAGAGACCTGAGATCACACCAGATATAACAACACCCAATTGTCTCAAATACAATTCAGAAATTTACCTACTGAACATTTTATAGCATACTCTCTCTAACTAATTCTATGTTCATACAATGTATAGCACTATTAAATAACAAAAGCGAAAAGAAAAGACAAGAATGAGAAAATTCAGAAGAAGGACCACCAGGACATCAAAGACAACGAACCAGACTAGGACAAAGCTTCTAAAATAAAAAATATAATGGAAAAAAAAAATGCAACCTAACTACGCCGATTACACTACAAGGTACGAACAAGAACAGAGTCTGAAAAAAAAGAACGTATCTACAGATAGGTAAGAGAGGGACAAGAGAAACGTCTTCCTAAAACAACGAGGAAGATGGAACGCCACAATCTAAACAAAAATACAGGTCCCTATAGAACTGTTCACTGTGATGAACGAAGTTCCAAAGTTTACCACACCTTTTTTTAAAAGGATAAACTAAGTTCACCACAGCAAACCCGCGCCACCGCCCGTATAATCTATAACGACAAAAACAGCAAAACAGAGAAAAAGACAGATTAAAGGAACAGCCCACAATCCAGGGCACAAAAATTTTGAATTTTACTTAACTTTCCCCTAGACTTAAGTTCCTCCCCTTTCTCGGAGCTCTGGCTGCTTGACCTCTACAGGCTGGCACACACACTCTCTGCAGAAATTTAAGTACACACTAATTCCTATTCATCAAAATACATGCATCAATACATATTCATAAATATACATAAATTATACCATCATGAAATTTCCATTCATTCCACGAACAAGGACAACAGCACAAATTCCTACCACAACAGAAAAACAACTAGATATGACGAATACACAATGTCAAAATGACCACAGGTAAACAGGACGAGCCCCCAGTGTCACAAATCCCAGACTGGGAGATGTAATAATTATAACAGGACAACAATCACGAACGAACAAGTATAACACTTAACAGAACAACCCATCAGACTCACACATTTATTATACATAAAGATACAGATAACAGTGCAATTACATACACTATACTATTGAATTAACTACCGTCCAACGGCCTTATTCCCACATGCACTCTTCCTCGGGTCCACAACCCGGTAGTTACTTTCTAAAGACACTTCGGCCTCAGCCTCTCCTCTCAGGGTCTTAATAGCACATTAATATTTCACTGGCACCGCAGTCTCTCAATAGCCCCTTCCTATTGCCGTAACACATTAGCATTCCAATAGCACATCAACATGGCAATAGCACATTAGCATTTCAATAGCACATCAACATGGCAATAGCACATTAGCATTTCAATAACACATCAACATGGCAATAGCACATTAGCATTTCAATAGCACATTCACGATCATATATACGTCCCTGTCGGTGGCCAGACTGCCACGACTCATGTGCCTCTACTGTCCTGCACCGACAGCTTCCTTCCTGGCCTATGTGTGGCCTCCGGCCCTATGCTGGCCTATCCCCTGTTCTCACCGTAGGCGGCTCTTCGGCCCGTCCCCGGCACCTACAAGAATAACATTACATTGGTATAATACCATACCACTTCTATTCACTTCACTCCTCCTTACAACTCATGAAGCGTACACACAATAGTTCACATTGCACTCACCAAACATCTTACGGTAACATACCTCCGCTGTAGTACACAATACTCACTCTCGCTACAAATCTATGAACTCAACTTTCATCTATCGCTCATGGCGCACATTGCTATATACAGTATCACGGACTTCCACATTCCTCACATCTACTTATTTACACCATGCTAATAGACGAATATTATACATCAATCATAATTATCAATCATCGTTTCACCTACCAGTCATCACTGGAAAACACTACTCCCAAGTCTTCCGACTGCTCTCCTTATGTTCGCCCTCTGGGGCTTTCTCCTGCGTCCGCTCTCTAGGACGTCTTAGTGTGCAGTGATAGTAATACAGCGCTCTCGCCTCATTCAGACCCCCACCACTCACAACATGCACGCTTTCCCTTACCCCGTGGCCCGTGGGTTAACTTTATTCTAACCCTCTTCTCGTAAATACTGATCCTCGCTCACTCGCTCGTGACAGAATGGACTAATGGGGAAGAATCAGAACTATCAGTACCCACAGGGAAATATTCTACCAACTACAGAGCTGAAACAGAAGCCATACTAGAAGCTGCGCTAAACTTACAAAACCGAGACATATACAACAAAAAAATAGTTATTCTCACAGATGCTAAGTCAGTCCTGCAGGCCCTTCAAAGTTCACATGATTATCATCAAAACAAACTCACCTCTGCCTTAGTGCAGTTATGCCACACAGCAAGCAACGTGGTTCTCCAGTGGATCCCTGGCCACTGTAACATCATCGGAAATGATAAGGCAGACACTCTAGCAAAAAATGGCGCAAACTTCCCCCAAGACAAAGAAAACATAACAGTCTCAGAAGCTAAAAGTCACATTAAGGCAGCCTTGAAATCCAAGTGGAAACAAAGTCACCCAAGCCATGTAACAGACGATGCGATACACTTGCTCAGCAGAAAGGAGCAAACTATCATTTTTAGGCTGAGAACAGGACATAACAGACTCCGGCAGCACCTTTACAAAAAATTCAGGGTTGGAGAAACTGAGACATGCCCATGTGGAAACTGCCCAGAGAATGCAGAACATGTCCTCCAACAATGCCCCCTATACAGAGAACAGAGGGAAAACAGCTGGCCCCGAGGTGCGGCACTACACACCAAGCTATATGGGACAGCAGAGGAACTCAGGAGCACAGCATCCTTCATGAAGGCTACCGGCCTCCTGATATAAATAGACTGACACGAAGAACGCAGAAGAAGAAGAAGAATTGATCACAAGCTTCTTCTGCAGATTGTGATTCTTTACAGTGGGATAAAGATCGGCATTTGTGCCATTGGCATAATTTGTAACATCTTAAACCTGGTCACATTCGCACAGCTTGGCTTAAAAGATGCTGTCTCGCTTTTCTTCTTTGCCTTGTCTTGTTCAGATCTGTGTCTTCTTTTAATAATGGCTGCCATTATGTGCATCTACTTTACCTCCTATTTCAATGACGTCTTGGACTTGAGATTTCGAGTGCATGATCTTTCACACTTGATGGTTTTAATCTTTAGAATGTTTTACGACATCTCTGTGGTTACAACTACATTCATAGCTGTGCAAAGAAGTTGCTGCGTTGCTTCCCTTTCAACTTCAAGGGCGTATTCACTAGAAATAGAAATCTCTTTGCCGTTGTTTTGATTTACGTATTCGAGCTGGCTTGTTATACGCCAATATATGCGACTACAGGACTTGTCCAAGTCAACGATACAAAAACAAACTCTATTATCTTGTCAATGTCCTTCAGTGCCAGTTGGATGAAAATCATTGACGTTATGAACAAAGCGACACTGGTCTTTCTGGGCCAAGGGTTAGTCATATTCAGTCTCATTGTCATATTAACTGTGTTGAAATCTTCTATGAAAAGTTTCGAAAATCAATGGATGTCTCTTTTCACAGGAAAAGCCAACACGAGGAAACAAATAAGAATACTAAAAAGAAGCGCGTTACAAAACAGAATATCGTTAAGATGGAGTACAAAGTTATCCGCCAGGTTCTATTAGTGTCAACTGTTTATGTCATCTGTAACACACCACAGGTTCTAGCTTCGCTAACTACAAGTATAGTGCCCGGTTTTTTTCGCCAGCAACATTTCACAAACACTTATGTCTTGGTATATAGCACTGCCAATATCTTTGAGATTATCAGTTCTACTGTTAACTTTTTCATTTTCTATTATTTCAATACCAAATTTAGGACAGAGCTTTCCACCAGATGTTTCTGTGCACAGCACCCACAAATAGGAACTTCTGCCACCCATGAGAATAACATACGGAAAGAAAAATGATTACAATGAGAGGAGAATTGAGTGACTTACTTCTGAAGCTAATGCCTGGATGAAAAAAACAACAACTATTAAAGCATATCTATTTTATAATTCTGCGTGTTGGTTTCTGTTTACTAACATGTTTTCCCTGTTCCAGTTCTGTGCTCAGTGTGTCAAAATCGCAGTGGCGCTTCTGATATTGTTGTCTGTTGCATCTTCAAATAAGCAATCAATCCAGATTGTTTTTTGGCATGCCTTTCTTTGTTAAGGTTTGAGTTGTGTGGTTTGAATATTGTGTTTTCCTGTTTTCTTTGACCCATGGTTTAGGCTGCCCAGAGGTCTGTTATTCTATAATCGCTTAAATACTTACTACTAAAACGTTTTACTGTGACAAAATCTGTGACAAAAACAAAAGATTTTTTTTTTTTTTTTTACTATATCCAGATTCCAGCCACAAACCCTTTGCTCTTGTGAATTACATTGCAAAATATGATAGAAGTTTAAACTTAACTTTGGCAATATCAAAATCTTGTAGTTTCAATAATCTTGTCAGTATTCACCGTGCAGTTGCCTGCCTTGGACACTGAAGTATCCGTGAAAAAGTTCTGCACCAAAAGTTTGCGAACTCCTTTTCATTTACCTAGCGGAACCAGAGCTTACTGTGAGCGTCCATTCGTCTTTCATTAAATTTCCCCTTTAGAATGTCCATCGTCTTCCTGGTGTGCATCTTGCTATAGAATTAAAGTGCGCCTGAGTGCACGTTCAATAATAATTTTACCTGGTAACACATGTACACCATAAGCTAATTTTTAAAAATTTTCACCTGTTGCTATCATTATACACAGAAATTCACAACATATTTACTTACTGAATAATATTCAGATTAAAATTGTAGTTTTTCAGAATGGGCAATTCGCAAAAGGGCAACAAGACGAAAGATGAACGGCTGACCCAGACAAAAAGATAAACAGGATGCCATTAAAAACTGTCCAAACACTATAATCTCACGCTAATCATGTTTCAATAAATCTCTCGTGGAGGACACTTATATTCCAAACAGTATTTCAGATTGACGAGAAATGTACTAATAAGCTGAATGCTCAAAAGCTTATACTGCATCTAAGATATTGTCCAAACGCAGAATCACTATTTATCAGTTTTTTGGGAACAGCAACATAAGGAAGGAGAAATCTAAAATAACGGGGGATCACCTTTGTCAACCCTTTTCATGTATAGATGTTGTGGATAATCGTAGTGAACAAAGTAAAAGTAAAAGTTGCAACCCTGGTGGAGATAGCATTGTTACTGAAAATTGAACAGAAACTAGTGCATAGAGTAGTATCTGCGGAGAAATGCGCCATTAGTTTCTCTATACTTTCCCAGACTCAGATTGACATGAGAGACAAATTTCAAAACTGGCAAAAAGGACCAATTTACGATGTACAAAAGACGCGTATATTACCCGCTGGCCCTCACAATTACTTCAAATGAAACAAGAACAAAAAACACACAAGCCATGCTGAAATTGACACTGCGAAAGTGGACGGGCTCTAATGGGGAATGTCTTGGATGTAAATGCATGGGAGGGATGGCACACCCGGTTTTACAATGTAATTCAACATTTGTCAGAGGATCATTTCAACCTCCAAGACGCTGGTGGCCGCTGGCCGTTTCTGGCAGGATCTCCTTCTCTCTTATCGTTCTTCTATATTCTATCGTCTTGCTTTTCCCTGGCACAAACTGACCGTTACCGTGTGGGCGTGCTTTCTCCACACTCAGACTCAAACCTCCCTAGACGTTGCTTCACATATCACAGGATCACTGGGGACAGCGGTCAGGTATTGGTACACACAGCCAGAATAAAAGATTTAATAGGAAAATGAAAGAACATAACACAGAAACAACGTTCGACACTTTGTCAAGGAATTTCTTCAATGCTATGGAATGGAGATAAAAGTGCTATCAGAGCTCCCAGCCTTCTGCAGAGTTTAGACGAACCACGGGCGTGATAACTATGGGAAGGTACCTGGTTAGCAAAGTGCGTTGTAGAAAAAAAAAAAGTAAGGGTGGAACTGATCCCATTAACTGAACTTGCGGTCCCTTTGACCGAAAACAGGGCTACCCCAGCAGCCATTTACAGGGTTAAAACATCATGTTTGAGGGCTCCAGATGAAAGGGCGAGGAAAATCGGAACAAGAAAAAACAACTAGAAAAAGAAGTGCAGATGCACAAGGCATAGAACCCCAGAAACAAAGATCTAAACCAAGATTCTGTGAGCTGAAAAGTCAAACTTAATTTGCAGATATAAAATTGGACTTTTACATCTGCACAGATATTCAGGGTGCCGGGATAATGAATTAGCAAAAGCACACCGTAAGGTACAGTAATGGTTGGCAACATAATCATTCTAACATGACAAGTTCGATGTCAGATTATTGGAAAGAGCACTGAATAGGAGAGGCTAAAACATGATATAACAAAATATAATATAATATAATATAATATGATATAATATAATATAATATAATATAATATAATATAATATAATATAATATAATATGATATAATATAATATAATATGATATAATATAATATAATATAATATAATATAATATAATATAATATAATATAATATAATATAATATAATATAATATAATATAATATAATATAATATAATATAATATAATATAATATAATATAATATAATATAATATAATATAATATAATATAATATAATATAAGAGGAAGCCAAGGGAAACTGAAAGAAAATTGGATTGTAATGGGAGAGGAAGAAACATCTGTGGTTGCCGGTAAGAGAGAGGCAGCGACAGCCAAGAAGAATGGAGACCCCTAAAACAAGTATAAACCAAAGATATTCATTATACTCGTATTGCATGACCTGCTCGGAATACCATGCTCATAGTTCTAACTCCAGACAATACAAGAAACCTGATGTCTTCTTTCTTTCTTTCCTTTTTTAAATGTAAGTTGATTTATTACTGTGATATAAGCCAGTATTATGAAATGCATGCCGACCCAAAACAGGGATTTTGAGAACTAACCATACAGCCCATTACAGGGCTAAAACAGACATTTTGAGGGCGTTCGGAGCAAGCCAGAAAAGACAGAAACAACCACAAGAAAGAAAACAAGAAGGAAAGCAACATATAGCAGAAACAAAATCTAGGAAAAAAGGTGAAAATATTGTCACCAGAGAGCCTCCGAAAATAAAGATCTCAAACCAACAAGGTGAAATATATAACTTGTGCAAAAATATCTACGGTTTCGTGGGCAAGCAATCTGAAATTCTTGTAACATTTTATGGGGAAACCCCTTTTTTGCTTTAACACCAGTATCTGTGTAACCAATCTTCATTTCATTCAAATGGAAACACAACAGTTAGTACTACAAACAACCATAAAAGCAATAACTCAAACTGCTCAGCTTTTCTACCCAGCAATCTTCTTCCCTTGCCGGACACTGATCAAAACCTCAAAAGAAAAAAAGACTTGGCCTGAATATCAGAATAAATATACTAAATGCCTTCCTCCAAATTACAAAAGAACTTGAGCTTCATACATATATAATCAGAACCCCTTTCTCTTCCGCATCCAGGACTATTTACATTTGGCCGCATTAGTATGCCACCATCTGTCGATTTTCCTGTAATAAAACGATAATTTGCTTCGGGGAAACAAATCAAATCTTAACACCGAGTGTAATGAATGCCATTGCGGTAGCTCAGTCTATGAATATTATTAGTAATTTCGATTCCAACCACGACCACAGCGTCCCTTTCATATCCGAAGCAGTCACGATGTTATTGCCCACATTATTATGATTTTGGTAGCCATGTATTCAAAGTTAGAGCTGTTTCTCTGAATAGCCTAAGCCTGGTCGTGATTGTGCTATTTTCTTTGTTCACTTGCCTAATTTGATCTCTTTTCTGTAGTTGGCGGTGTATCTTTTTTTTTTTTACTTTGCCTTTTTGGCCAAGCACATATTTTTTTAAAGTTCTGAAGTCAGGTCAGTTAAATAACTATCATGGCCTATGGCTATAACTGTCAATTTGGTTTGTCCAACTAGATGTCTTTAAAAGTCTTTGATTTCCTTCTTTTGACCGGAAAGATCTACTGTGTTAACGTTGCAGATTAATTACAAAATATTTCTTTCATGTACAAGCATTCACAATTCATAATATCTCATTGAAGTTCATGTTTTGGTAAATAATTCACCCCCCCCCCCCACTACACACACGATTTGAGAGATGAGAGAGAAGTATTTTGAAATAAATAAATTTAGTTCCTTCCACTTGACCACATCGAATTTGCTCTTCTCCAATAATTTTAGATTATATTTGGTCAAAATAGAATGACGCTCTTTGTCTCAATTTTGATGACGCCAATTAAACACACTATTAAGCAACACTTCGGCAAGCAAACTTTGTAGATAATATTATAACAGTAACATTCAAATAACAGGTCGAAATGCTCAGTTTTGTCAACAAGCGTCTGGTCATGCCCGTGCATCAGCGTCTGGTATTGGAGAGATAGAACGGAGTGGTAGAGATAAAGTAGTTCCGTCTCCAGATGCCTGGGTTATCAGTGCGATACAGGCAGCTCGAATTCTGTCTTTGTACACTCCCTTTTCCCCCAAAGTTACTTTTATCTGGCCATTTCCATCGGCTCGTGGCTCCCACTGACCTCCATATGCCAATCTATCCATTCTCCTAATAGCACTTTTTAAACCTTTTCCTCTTATCTCACCCAGAATCGCTGGAGAGATTGGATGTCCACCATTTGACATTTCTATTTCGCCTTTCTGTTTGCCAGTCTGTTTGAAGTTTCAATGTATCGAAAGTTGGAAAGAAAGAACTTCTTGCCTTTATATCTCAAATGACGTCGTGCTTTTTTTATTATTTTATTTTTACTATGCTGAACATCAAATTCTTTATGGTCATCGATCCAGAGAAAAAGATACCCAATCGTCTTTATTTCAAGCCCTGTAACCATCGGCTGGCAGCCTACCCCCGTCTCCTTTCTCCCTCTTTCAGACTGCCGTTTTCCTAAAGCCGTTTTGTATCTACCCCACTTTTTTATTTCCACTTCCTGAGGTTCAGTCCTTCCAACTGTTGCCCCCGGTCCTAAATAATCGAACAAAGTTAGACTTGCCCCGGAAATTGAAAATTAATCATGTGTATTGTGGCGGCGGGCATGTATTGCCTCAAGATGAGGAGTGAAGACTTAATCAAGACAGGGATTAAATAAGAATGTCAGAGGCAATGCTACGGCTATCATTCTGTTTTTTTGCGAAAAACGTTTTCATTTGTTACTTTGTTCGTATTTTCTTTCTAATATCTTTCGGTGGCGCAGGGAGCAGTTCATTCGAGATAGAGAATACATCACTAAAAAATATGGACAAAAATTAATTTACGCAACAATAATAAACACATTTTTGAACACAAGAGGATACTCGTGACAATGTAACAACAACAACAACAACAACAACAACAACAACATCATCATCATCATCCTCCTCATCATCATCATCAATAACAACGACTACAAAAACAACAACAATAACAACAGCTTTGAATATATCGGGCCATTAGTTCTTGTTTGTTCCAACTCCACCTCTTGCACAGCTGAGAAATACGACGTCAAACATTTGCGGGTTTAGCGTTATGGAGTTGGAATATTCGGAACTGTGAAAGAGCTTGACAAGTGCCACAACGCATTGGAAACATTAAGCATTAAAACCAACATCAGGAATAGGAAATATGTAACAACTGCTTTTACACGTCTCATCATTGTTACCAGTGCCATCACCAGTATACGCATTGTGTAGCATTTGCAATATTTTACAAACAACGGGCATAACAGCATTTTTTTTTTTTACTAATTCAAAAATTGACACTTGACGAAAAAAAAAATTTAAAACAAACTCGCAATAATTGTCACTGAAAGAATTACATTGGTTAAGGAGGTCATAATTTTTTACACGAGCAAATGGCCAGGGGTTGAGATCTTTGTTTTAGAAGGCTCGCTGCCCTTGGCATTTACACCTCCCGTTTCTTGTTGTTGTTTGTCTTTTCTTTTGTTTCTTCTGTTTTTTCTTTTGTTTCTTCTGTTTTTTCTTTTGCTTCTTCTGTTTTTTCTTGTTTCTTGCCTTAGGGAGGGAACATAGAGAACGCTTGACGCGCGAGAAAACTAGCGCGAGAGTACAAGCGCCTTTTCAACAAGCGCCTGATTGAGCAAGGATGCACAGAGAGAACGCGTGAGAATCAAGCGCTTCATGGCCCAGTGCCCTGTGATCAACATCAGTCCGCTGTCTGCCGATATTGTTTCAGTATGGCGTCGTCTTCAGACGACGAATACTTCTTGCTGGACAATGTCAAAATTGGGCAAAAAGAAAAAGTTGTATGTTGCTGGACAGTGCATTGCCAAAACTTATGTTTAAACAAAGGAGGAGAATGACTGTGCACAAAATTAATAAAGAGAGGAGAGACGTTGACGAATATCACCTCTTTAGTCAGTTGAAGGATCACCCCGACAAACTTTCGCTTATATCAGAATGGACCTTGAAACGTTCAATTACATACTAGACCAAATACGTCCAAGGCTTACAAAGACATGGTGTAACTGGCACGTTCCCATCCTGCCGGAAGAAAGGCTGGTGATAACCCTGACAACGTGTTATTTTTACGCAATGCGAAAAGAAACCAAAGAAAAACATAGTGCTTTATAAAAATTGGTACTTCTGCTTTATTATTATTTTTTTATTTGACAAACATATTATGTAGCTCACTTTTTAATGATATGAAACGCATTTTGCGTTGAATCATCATCAAGCTACATGTATACATTTCAATTTTCAGGATTTAATATGCAGAGTCTTTTCCACATTTCCTTAAGTAAATTTTTTTAAAAGCTATAAATTCGATCGTAATGATGTGCCACATTCTTTTTGTTTATTTTTAATTCATGCAACAAAACTGAAAAAATAACCAAAATTCGTTTTACTTTACTAATAACACATTGTAATGTATCTCAGCGGAAGTTGTTTATGCCCAAGTTATCACTGTAAGAGGAAATAAGACATTTTATCACTAGCGGCACGGCAACACACTCTCAGCAAGCGGCTTCAACGCGAGAAAAGAATTAACTTTCAATACGTTAAAATTAGCGCGACTTGACAAGCGACGTGGCACGCTTGAAGCTGGAAAGTACAAGCGATCTCTATGGGTGTCACAAGAGATTTAGTGGCATACTTAAGACAGGAAAAAGGCGCTGGGACTCTCGCGCTAGTTTTCTCGCGCGTCAAGCGTTCTCTATGTTCTCTCCCTTAAGTATGCCACTAAATCTCTTGTGACACCCATAGGCAGAGAACATAGAGAACGCTTGACGCGCGAGAAAACAAGCGCGAGAGTACAGGCGCCTTTTCAACAAGCGCCTGATTGATCAAGGATGCACAGAGAGAACGCGTGAGAATCTAGCTCTTCGTGATCTATTACTCTGCAGTCAACAGCAGTCTGCTGTGTGCCGGTATTGTTTCAGTATGGCGTCGTCTTCAGGCGACGAATACGTCTTGCTGGACAGTGCATTGCCAAAACTTATGTTTTAAAAAAAAAGGAAGAGGAAGTGTGCATGAACTTAATAAAGAGAGGAATATCACGTCTTTAGTCAGTTGAAGGATCACCCCGACAGACTTCACGCTTACATTAGAATGAATCTTGAAACATTCACTTTTATACTAGACCAAATAAGTCCAAGGCTTACAAAGTCATGGGTGGCACGTTCCCATCCTGCCAGAAGAAAGACTGGTGATATCCCTGGGGTAAGCAATGTGTTATTTTCACGTAATACGAAAGGAATCCAAAGAAAAACATGTTAATTTGTAAAAATTTATACTTCTGCTTTATTATTTTTTTTTTTGACTGTGTAGAAACACATTTTGCGTTAAATCATCATCAAGCTACATACTACATGTATACATTTCAATTTTCAGGATTACTTTGCAGACAGTCTTTTCCATATTTCCTTAAATGAAAAAAAAAGCTATAAATTCGATCATAATGATGTGCCACGTGCCTTTCGTTTATTTTTAATTGATGCAACAAAACAAGAGATTTAGTGGCGTACTTAATAAAAGGCGCTTGGACTCTCGCGCTAGTTTTCTCGCGCGTCAAGCGTTCTCTATGTTCTCTCCTATAGAGAACGCTTGTACTTTCCAGCTTCAGGCGTGCTGCGTCGATTGTTAAGTCGCACTAGTTTTAAAGTATTGAAAGTTAATTCTTTTCTCACGTTGAAGCTACTTGCTGAGAGTGTGTTGCTGTGCCGCTATTGATAAAATTGTCTTATTTCCCCTGCAGTGATAACTTGGGCATAAACAACTTCCATTGAGATACGTTACAATGTGTTATTAGTAAAGTAAAACGAATTCTGATGTTTTTTTCTGTTTTGTTGCATCAATTAAAAATAAACAAAAGGCACGTGGCACATCATTATGATCAAATTTATAGCTTTTTTTTTTTTTTCATTTAAGGAAATATGGAAAAGACTGTCTGCAAAGTAATCCTGAAAATTGAAATGTATACATGTAGTATGTAGCTTGATGATGATTTAACGCAAAATGTGTTTCTAAACAGTCAAATAAAAAATAAAAATAAAGCAGAAGTATAAATTTTTAAAAATTAACATGTTTTTCTTTGGTTTCCTTTAGTATTACGTGAAATTACACACTGCTTACCCCAGGGATATCACCAGCCTTTCTTCTGGCAGGATGGAAATGTGCCACCCATGACTTTGTAAGCCTTGGACTTATTTGGTCTAGTATAAAAGTGAATGTTTCAAGATTCATTCTAATGTAAGCGTGAAGTCTGTCGGGGTGAGCCTTCAACTGACTAAAGCCGTGATATTCGCCAACGTCTCTCCTCTCTTTATTAAGTTCATGCATACTTCCTCTTCCTGTTTTTTAAAAACATAAGTTTTGGCAATGCACTGTCCAGCAAGACGTATTCGTCGCCTGAAGACGACGCCATACTGAAACAATACCGGCACACAGCAGACTTCTGTTGACTGCAGAGTAATAGATCACGAAGAGCTAGATTCTCACGCGTTCTCTCTGTGCATCCTTGATCAATCAGGCGCTTGTTGAAAAGGCGCCTGTACTCTCGCGCTAGTTTTCTCGCGCGTCAAGCGTTCTCTATGTTCTCTGCCTTACTTTTGCGACATCTCTTCTTTTTCTTCTTAGCCCTCAGACCAAACAGCCGGCAGGCCAAACAGCCCTTTTGAGGGTCAAAAAGAAGAGGGAATGACAATGATGTGTCGCAGTTTTAATTCTTTAAGCCTATCACGTACAGCAATCATTATACACGGCGTCATTTGGAGATTCCAGATTCCCCCCCCCCCCTCAACCCCGACCAACTTCCATTGGTTTGCTTGCAAAACCACTCTTCAAAGAGATTTTCAGTATGATCTCTCTCACCCCGTGGGCCTAGTCTTTTCCCGTATGCCGTCTCCATTTTCAAATGGTTCATCTTTCTTGACGCCTTTGAAAAATATTTATGACATACTTCCTTTCTATCTATCACTCTTTTTGTTTTGCGTTGTCAGCAAACAATGAAACATAATTATCTGGTTTATCATTACAGATAGGGGCCATCCATCAAGTACAAAGGCTAGATTTTGCCGATTTTCGGCTCCAACTATCCCCACGTATGCCTTTTCATAGGTCCGGCCTCACCCCACCCCGTGACAGCCTTTTCTACTAACTCCTTTATATGAGTGTACAGCCATGAAAATGGTGAATTAATGTCCGAGATAAGACTGTGATGTTTTAAAACTTCAAGTGATATTTTGTGCAGAATATTTGACTGTTTCGTTGGAAATATTTATAATTTTCTATAATCAAACAACTTAATATGGGTGGAAATAAAATATAAAACCAAATAATAAATTCATTATCTTATCTGGCCAAAGAAGACCTGGATCAGTGGCTTCAAAGAAGCCCTTACGACCTACGGCATTACTCCAAGGCAAGCTTCGCAGCTGGCTGCAGACCGAACGCGCTTTTTTCCTGCGACACCCTCAATGGTGCAAGCAGATTGAGAAACAACACAAACAACAACGTATTATATCTGAAAAACATACATACGCTCCCCAGAAACTTAGACTTCCCCCTATGCATGCTTTTCACTCTCCGTGGGACCCCCCCCCCTCCGCATTTCGAGCATATGTACTTTGTGCACGGCCCCTTACCGTTAATATATCAATCTCCTTAGAGTAACGTAAGAATTTTAAGTGAGGTAAACACTTGGGGATCGCCGTGGGAGGTACAGAAAAGGAACAGGCATTGCTGGACCAGCGTCAAATAACGCTGAAATCCCATTCACGTTAGTACTAGTACACTTTATGTCACAAAGCCAAGCACTGATTTTGTACAGTCACTTAGTGTTCTACTGTTGCGTGCAAATTGGCTAAATCCGGTTGCTCTAGATTTCTTTCGTTAGCAGTTCATCAGTTTGCGATAGTCGATAAAGAAGTCTCCAGCTGTTTCTCCAGAACTTCTCTAATGATGCATTATTTTTTGAGTAACAGAGAAAGCACTCTAACAACAAACAAAACTAAACAACTAGATAATAGTTACAACAATGGTAGAAACAACAGAAAGATGGGCCTGCTTTTTTGTCATTAAGAAACATCCAGGTTTTATGCTGTATGCACACAGAGTAGGTAGGCCTCAAGTCGTATTGACACGGACTAGGTAGGTTTCATGTTCTTTGCACACAGGGCAGTTAGGTCTCATGTTGCATATAGTTATATAGAGTTAGGCGGGTTTCATGTTGTGTTTACGCAGAGTAGACAGACTGCATATTATATTAACGCAGAGTTGATAAGTTTCATGCTATATCTCAACTCACAGTAAATAGGTTTCATGCCGCATTATACACAGAGTAAGTAGACGTCATAAAGTAGCTATGTTTTATGTTGTATTCACACAAGGTAGTTGGGTTTCATATTGTATCCACATAGAGTAGGCAGGTTTCATGATGTATGTAGACAGAATAGGTAGGTTTCATGTTGTATGTATACAAGGCAGATAGGTTTCATACTGTACGCTATGTACACAGAGTAAGTATCTATACAGAGTTGGTTGGTTTCATGGTGTATTTACACAAGGTAGGTAAGTTTCATATTGTATGCACACGCACTAGGTAGGCTTAATTTTGTATCTACTCAGAGTCAGAGTCGGTAAATTTCATGTTTCGGCCTCACCAGAGAAATGGGGAAAATTCTGAAAGGGACACAACCACAGCTTTTATTCCTTCACTTAGCGGTAACTTATCGGAGGTGTCGAGCATGGAATGAATTCTCTCTGTACAGCTGAGGCTAGTCTTGATTTCGGCCCTGTCTGCTTTTGACATAATCATTAACATCTAGCAAAGTTCAGCGATGCTATATTCTCTCTCTCTCTCTTTCGTTTCTCAACTCTCTTTTCTTACTCTCTCTCTCTTTCTCTCTGTGTCTCATCGTGTCCGTCTCTCACCTCCTCCTCCGCCTCCTATCTCTCTCTCTCTCTCCTGTCACTCTCTCTCACACACACATACACTCTCTGTCCAACTTTGACTGCCTGTTCCCCACCCCCGAGCTCTCCTCCCTCTTTCTTGCTCTCTCTCTCTCTCTTTCTCTCTCTCTATCAGGTGTTCTTGTTTGCTGTTATTTCTATTTCCCCACATCTCTCCTACTCTCTCTATCTCTAATCAGATAAATCCAGCGACACATTTTGACACTAGCCGAGGATTACTCCACGAAAATGTTTGTTTGCTTTGCCTTTTGAAAATTAATTGTGCCATGCTCTCTCCTGTTACTGATTGTTTTCTTTTTTGCTCCTTGTGTATTACCAGTGCTCTTTCTTCATTATCTTTCTTTTATTCTTCAGCTATACGAAACTCATGTTTTGCTCACTGAACCAGGCATTAATTCAGATTGGAGTCAAAATTCGACATTAACCTGAGTATCAAAACGTTCTGTTGTACGAAAATTCGTGTCTCAATTAACAAGCTCGAAGAATAGAAACTTCAGTTGTCTGAGAAAACATTCGCTCATCATTTAATAACATGAAATATTATCTGAAATAAACAGCATGTTTACAACATTGCAGCGCTCCTTTCCATACTCCTCTAAGCTAGTGAAAATTCATACCCTTGAAATGTATAGGGCCGTGGCAGAAAAAACAACAGCAGAATCCAAACATTAGATATCGTAAAGGGTTCGTTTTACTGTTATAATTACCATCCATTTACGACCGGCGAAGATCTCACTTTCATGTAAGTATTCACAAAACAAATTCTTCGATAAATGCCCTGCCACAACTCTGATCCTCTATGAATAGATTTCTTCTTTCTTTGAAATCTATTCATTTTCAGATCTCTGAGCTAAAAGAGGATAAGCTAAAGTGGGATGAGTATAGCTGGAGGTGGGAAGAGATAGGTAGGCTGATGGCGTAGGGGGCCGTCCATAAAGTGCCCACGCTGGATTTTGACGACTTTTGAACTTCTTTCCTCTTATAAGCTTTCCAGATGCTTGGCTTCACCCCCCCCCCCGACCTCTTTTCCCCTTGTACGAGCACATGGCCATGAAAATATTGGATAGCCATGATAAGGTCTTGATATTCTGAACCTACAAGTGACATTTTGCATAGATTATTAAATTTGACTATTTCATTAGAAACAGTTGATTTTTTTCAATATATATAATCTTACATACTATTTTCTGTAAGATTTATAATCTATACTAATAAAAGTGAAACTTTACGACAATTGCTGATTCGGTGGCTCTCAGATTTTATACATGCTTAGTATAGACTGTCGTCGTGTCGCCGGCACAAAAAATACCACAAAAAAAACAAACAAACTCGCAGAACGTTTGTATTAGTTTCTAGGTTGCGACACATTGGTGTTCGATCTATTTTTTTCGACAAATTAATGTAATTGAGACTGGTTCCGGTATCTGTATCACACTCATAAAACAACTTCCGGTTAGGACTGGTTTGAATGATGAGATTGACTTGTTAGACTATCAAGTATGAAACTTTGTGTGTTCTCAATGTGCCTAGACTAGGAAAAAGAAAGGGTCTGGAATTGGGAGATTGACGCTGCAGGGCCAAAAGTACAGGTTTGTGTTTTCAATATTATTTCTAGGAAAATATCATAATATTTCTTTTCCATTAACACATGACGTTATCACTTCCTGCGATGTGCAAACAAACTAACCGTGCGCAAATCGTAGCCATTTGACGGATGCTGGCGGGACGCGCAGGGCGTCAACGCGCAAAAGGAGAGCAGTAAAACGTATCCAAAAACAAACAAACAAACAAAAATAAAATAAAACTAAAGGAAAACAGACAAAATAAAGCAGGTCCATAATAATCACCCAGAACTGAAACTAATAAATCGATTTATCCCGGGCAGGGCCGGGAACTCAGCTAGTTATATATAATTACATACTTTGACAGAATAGTACGTCTGCTCTACAGAATCTCCCCCCCCCCCTTTTTTTTCGCCCGCTCATACGGTGTTCATACGTCGGGAGCAACATCTCCCCGCCGGGTGCACTTTCACAAAGGACGGCTCTTCAGTGGATTCAAAGACCTTATTAGTTGGTAAAACTCTACTTTAGAAGTTTAGTGGAAGACCAACTTCCATCAAATCATAAGCACCAAAGTGTAGTTATTCCGGCAATATACAGGCCGCTTTATTTGGGAACCTTCGTCCTAGCCGCAGACCAGGGCAGCTCGTGTCAAATTAGGGGGCCGGTAATCTCTCAAGACAGCATTAGATTAAACTGAGTAAGCTCCCTTGCCTAATAGCCTGGATAAAGAGATACTGGAAAGAATATGGGTTAAAACCTAAACGAGTTTCGACCAGAGTGATCGGAGGTCCGTTACTCACCTGAAGCAAGAGAGAGCTATCCATTCTGTTCTATCTACATAAGTGGGGCGGTTTAGCCCTGACGAATAAGGGAAGTGAGCGGGGCAGAGGGGAGGGGCATCTATTGCTTTTGGCAACAGCCGACGTCAGAGATAGGAAATTCACACTGAATTCGACATCCAAGGTTAAAAACAGTGAAATAAGATTATACAGACATCAAGCTGTGGCTTATTGTTTTGTTTCAAGGCATCGCATTGAACGCATGGGTTACGTTAGTTATTTGTGTCAAATATGGAGAATAAATATGCAGTCTAGAATAATTCCATTCATAGTGCCCCCTGTATCGGACGACAATCCAGAAAGGTTAGTTACAGATAAACGGCGAATGTAGATTTTTCAAAATACAAATAACATTAGCTAGCAATGACGCGGGACAACACAAAAAAAAATCACCCGGTCTGAATTTCAGGACTGAGTTCTAAAAAGTAAGTTCGACAACAAAGCAAAACTGTCAGATAATTTCAAAACTACCGTGTCCATATCCAATTCCTACTTCATATCTTTGGTTTTACGGATGCCTCAGCCGAAGGCTTTTTGGCCCCCTAATCTTGATTTTTGCCTTCTTTCTTGTTGTTGTCCTACTTGTTCGTGGGCCCCAGAGATGTTAGAAAGAAGAACAAGAAGCAGGAGAGGGAAAGGCCCTACTATTAAACTCCAAATTTTGTTCATATCAAAGTTCGTGTCGTGACTTTTCGCTTCGCAGAATGAAATTTCAGGCACTCATTCTAAAAGTTCTGCGGGGGGTAGTCCAGGATGCTATGTGCATCCCAGGCTATAGGACTGCCATAAAATAGGCACGTCAGATATCGTCTGACGGCCCGCCACTTCATATCCATTTGATTCGTGTTTCCTTGATTCGCATTTTCATAGTTTATCTCTTTCAAGGGGATCGTGTTATAGCTGGGTTTTCATGTGGTCAGAAACGGCAACGGAAACGTGAAAAACCCTTCAAGCAGTGAAACAATCTTTCTTTTTTTTCTACAGTGATGTATTTTGGCTGTTTCCGTTTTCGTCCACAAGGAAACCCAACGTTAAGCTTGTTTCATTTAAACAGAACACGAGGAAACACGGATACAGACTAAACTTTTAGAGTACAGCCACGTACCAGTATGACCGGCCTTGTACTTGTAAAGTAGAATACTCTATAGCCTCGGCGGAGATGATGATAAAAAAGATAGTGTCAAATGAATTGATGGCATGTCGTATAGTGTAGCTAAAATTCACTAGCTAAAATCTATAGGGCCGCTGGATTGGCTAGACAAAACTAGTTCTTTGTGATCCTGTTGTGGGAAAAATGGGTTTTTTACTGAACTGCACTGTACCATTCAACCTTTTGGCTTTTTTTGTATTTTCGTATTTTGTATTGTCTTTATCATGTTTTTTTCTTTCTTCAGCCATTCTCATTCATTTACTCTGCCCTTAAAATCGACAACCACACATCTGTCACGACATAGTAAATGCTTTGAACAGGGACTAAGTAACGGCACGTAGTAATCACGTAACTTATGTG
The DNA here is from genome assembly GCA_963931925.1 of Onchidella celtica. Taxonomy (NCBI): domain Eukaryota; kingdom Metazoa; phylum Mollusca; class Gastropoda; order Systellommatophora; family Onchidiidae; genus Onchidella; species Onchidella celtica. Next base: position 78,364,756 of record OZ007567.1, read on the forward strand.
TCCATACAAGAACAGTCAAAACTGACGGCCATAATAATATCAATGATCATAATACATATGATACGCACAGACGTATTCAAAGAAAACGATATCCTGTTAGTTTTTTTATCTTGCAAGTGCAATACCTACCAACCACACTCTATAATTCATTATTATAATGGAACAAAGCTGTTGCTTCCTATTTCTGAATACGATTGTCCTTTGGGACAGAGATCAAAACTACACCCCAAATCAAAATGAAAATAAGGCTGTCTGGATAGTTTTTCTTTCTTTTTTTTTTTTTTTTTTACTAAATCTTCCAACATGAAAAGCTGGAACAATATTCCAGACCTCTTACCGTTGAACATAACATTATTCTAATATATATTTAATTGCTCAGTTGTTGTTAGTCTTTTTTGAATCAGATTTTCACATTATTGCGATAGCAAAGATTGATTCTCTTTGGTGAGACAGAACTGATATTAATGTTGCAGTGTCTGTTGAGCAAATTCATAATCACGCACATAGGCTGTTCCTTTCATGAATAAAAGTACAGAACCAAGACTGTTCTTTTCCGAGAAAGACTGCTGACGTCATATAGGAAAAAGGAAAGTACCTAAGATACGAACTGCAAAAGGATTCAAATAATGAATACGCCGAAGAGTTGATACATCCATTCTTTTACAGGAAATACATACCGTATCGTTGTCAGAAGCTGGCGTACTGGGGGAGTCCTACTATTTTATACCGTTGGACGCTCATCATCAATATAAGCAAATTACCTAATTTCTGGTGTCCATGAGAAAGTTTTGTAAAAATTAATCCTAAAACCCCGAGACAACTAGATCTACAAAACCTAGAAAAATGCAGTTTTCACCTGAATTCACTAAGTCTTTCAAAAATGTAGTATGTGTGAAATAGTGGGTATGTAATGTTTATGATATGCTCGCCTAAGACCATTTTCAAAATTAAACCATGACTTTTCCACACCCGCACTGTACGGTCTAACAGTCCCGCACTTTTCCTGTTCTTCCTCCAGTGTCATCTTTCGGTAGTTTGGTGGCACTTTCTGGTGTGATTAATTTGTATAAAATATTACGTATCAAGACACTGGGAAAGCATATTTTTACTCGCCAGAGTGTAGGCTGGATTAGTCTGCTTGTGTGATTATAAGTTTCAAGAGTCTCACACCCCTACCTCCCTTTCTATTTCCACCGACATTTTGCAGTTTAAAATGGCTTAGTTTTGTGTGTGTGTGTGTGTGTGTGTCTGTCTGCAGATCTGACAATATCCTGCTCCATTTCAGAGAGCAACAGTTTCTTAATGGTTTTATCTTCAAACTGTATCCCATATAGCTCAGTTAATTTGTTGGATGTAATGAAATTTACGTAGGCTTTCATCCTCTCCGAAATGAAATTTATGTAGGATTTTTTTCCGCTCTATTGGCCAAACAAAATATCCCAAGAGAGTGTGAAATAAAACCATAGCAAGGCAGAAAAATGCAATGTCTAGTTTTTAATCTTAGCTAACAAAATTAATGCTCTTTTCTTCTACAATACCAAAGAATCTAGACGTATAAGCGTTCGGTTTTGATTTGTTAAGATAATGATCTATGTCTGATCACGATGTTTATCTCTGTGCAGGCTGCATCGGCCCAACATTCCATCAAACCGGTATTCTCATGTATAGACTTTGAAGCAGCAGGGAAGAGCTGCACCATTTGTCTTTCAGATTCTCAAACCCGCCATGGAACATTAAACTCTTGGTGCATGCCACTTTGAAATCCTGGGCCGTAATTTCCTCAATCTCTGTGTCCTTACCCTCGCTCCCCCCCCCACTCTAGCCTCATTTCTCTCGTCTCCGTGTGTGCGCTTGTGACTGTAGGTCTGCATGTGAGTATGTATGTTGGAGTGTGTGTTTCCTAATGAACCAACTCGCCCTACTGTAAATGGAAATGCTACAATTGTGGGACGTTATTGATTTTTAAACCAATCCACTACCATTTGTGGCTTAGTAACATTTTCGAGGATGAAAAGGGAATTAAAGGACAGTGGAATTTACACCACATACTAAATATCATTTTATGGCCATATAAACCGCGTCTGTCTTCATTATACAATAACTGGAGTAGACCCGTAAATCTGTTCAGCGAAAAGGCACCGAAAGTACTCATTGGAAAATAACTGACAGTTGAAAGCTTGAGCACGTTAGCTTGTCGATTTCCATTTGCATATTAATTTATATTAGAAGGCAAGGAACTGTTAGATTTTGATACTTCTACATATTCGTGAATTTAAATTGGGGAAACATCGCCACCTCAATCTTAAAGAAGAATAAAAAATTTGGATTACTGCAGGGCTGTTGTTCTTCCACTTTTTTCGCTTTCCATTCGAAGACCGGAACTTTGCTTGTTATAATAATAGCTGGCGTGGGTACCTTCTTATACCGTTCGATACACAATAATAATTTTGATCAGATCTTGTCGAGAAAATCGTCCCACACCCCCACAAATTTACTAAAGACCCTCCACACAAAAATTACAAACTTCAAGGGCTACCTATAAAACCCGAGGTGCTAATGCAGTGGTTCTCAACCATTTTTTGTCTTACGTCCCGCTTCAATTTAAAGATAAAAAACAACTCTGAGTATACAGTAGTCTATGTACCAAGGGGTGGCCAAACCGCGGCTCGCGAGCCATATGCAGCTCTTTGACCTTCAATGTGTGGCTCGTGGAAATATGTTGACTGAGCTTTTTTTTTGTCCTTGAAAATATTTGGTATATGTATACTTTGTGATTACTGAAACTAAAACAAATTAACTGTTTAAAAAACTGCATACGTGAGTAAATATTGTAGCATAGATGTATTTCTTAATATTTATTCAAAATATTTTGTAACTAAAGTTGTTTGTAACAATAGTAACGCGTGTGTAAATTTTGTTCATATCTTGTGGCTCTCAAACATCTGAAGTTATTTATCGTATGTGGCTCTTACATTCAGCAAGTTTCGCCATCCCAGCTATACACGAAAAGACCCCATTCCGAAGTCCCACGCCCCACCAACATACTGCCACGTCCCACCAACATATTGCCGCGTCCCACCTGGAAAAACACCGTGGTAGAGCAAATGCCGAAAAATCAATGCCAGGCTTGTCCTGTTATCATGAGACCTCAGTATGCACACATACGCGAACTTAATCATAACGTGCGGTAATTTCACTTTTGTACATGCCATAAACGTAAATTAGACACACGCAACCTGCGGCCCGAGGGCTACATCCAACCCGCCGCGCCAAGCAATTTTGGTCGATCCCCGAGGTTGTTTTAAAATTACATCATAGAGCGGCCACTGAGCTTAACAAATTACGTACACAGGCAATCCCATTGCTCCACCTCAAATCAAACAAAATTTTTCTTTCTTCAAAAACCAGCATCCTAATCTATATTATGTAACAAAAAAAACCAACAACCAGGATTTTTAACAAGACATACCGTCACTCATACAGCTCGGATTTGCCAGGAACTTTCAAGGTGTCCTCCTTTTTCCCTGCAGAAGTTTTTTTTTTTTTTTCAGATTTGGAGGCTTGCAATGGCAGATTCTGTCTCTTCAAGGAACTCATGAGGCCAGGACGTTATCACCTCCTGCTATGTTTATTACTAAACATACTGCCCAATGGCCAATGTGCAGATTAATATGCGCAAAGGAGGTGCAGTAAGACTTATCTAAAAACAAATAAACAAACCACAATAATAACAATATAAACATGAGAGAACGGGCAAGATGCAGCAAATCCATTACAATCATCTAAATCTCAAACTAATAAATAGATGAATCCCAGGCAGGGCCGGATACCCCAACTAGTAATAATAACATTTTGGTATTTGATATGAAGTGAAAATATCCACCCCTCTGCATCCTCAAATTTTTCAGGTTTTTGAAATGTTGCCCATGCACGGTTTAAATGAAGCAGTGATTAAACGAGAAAAAAAAGCAGTGGCGTTGACAGCAGTTAAATTTACAAGATTTGCAAAGTTCTGGTTTGTTGTAGTTTCTCTCAACAAACAACCACTACGACAAACATTTCAACTTTCGTAAAACAGCCTGTCACGAATCCCAGCTTAGCTAAATAAAATCAGATTACAAAAGAAAGCTGGCACGACAGAAACGCTACAAATATGAACAACAAATTTAGTAACATCAGAAATATAATCATAAGATTATAACAATACCTAACATTACGATGAATTTTTTTTTCATTCTTAACCACAACAAAATTTCCAGGGCCCACATGAGAACTGAGCTATGGGGTTTTCACATCAAGAGATGAACAAAAACAAAACAAAAATACATGAGTGAATAAGGAAGAAATTGGTCTCTTTATGTCGCCATAACTTGATATCAAAACCCGCCACAAAACGATGATTTCGAGAGCCTGGGGAAAGATAATCTCATATCACACGTGCCACATGTCTCGTGATTGATGACTATTATGTGCATGTTGAAAGGGAGAGCACATTCCAGACCTGGCAATCACATTTCTCTTCCGCAAAATAACTGAATATTGATAGAAGAATCCCAATATTGCAGGATCCATGACGCGGGCCCTTTGATAGACTCAGTGGAAATTCAATCAATGGATGAAATCAAAAGAAAAAGCTGGGTCATAACGTCTGTGATCCGTGTCACTGATGGGCCTTATCATCCAAACCCACTGTCTCTGTTAACCCCTAAATGCCCAAAAAATGCCATGTTAGGACAAATAAAAGCATTAACTCAAAATGTGACTTCTCAACAAACAGGAATACTTTGCAGAGGCATCTGATTTGTCCAAGTCGACGTTTTAGTCTCACCAGTGTTTGTGGAGACGCCTAACTCCATAGTTCATATCTCACACTAAAACCAAGACAAATAGACGACACAGTGCGCCACCAGTCTAATTAACACGTTATTCGATTCACACTGTCTCTCAGGTTGCAACAAAATGTACTCGATGAAATGTAAACTATCTTCGCCGTTCACGTTTTTTTGTTTTGTTTGTTTGTCAGATTGATTATTTTATTTATCTGTGAATTCCAGGAAATTTGACATGTAGTCACGTGTTCTTTAGTCAGACCATTTCGCAGCATAAGACACAATAATAATTAGTAGCATCGCAAGCATTTCTGCTTGAGCTGATTCTCGTTTAAACATGGCATCGTTTCAATAAACATTAACTTGGCGAGTTTTCTCTTGCCATGTTCCCGTGCAGTAAAATGTGGTCTGTGCACAAAGCATTTTGAGGGATTTCTCACATTATTATGCCCTGTGATTCAGATAAAAGGTCTGAAATTGCATCGAGGTTAGAAATAAGCATAGAAGACCCGGGGTTATCATTGATTGTTTTGTTCAACTTGGCAGCCATGCAAGCTATAGTGCACCCAAAATACAGCAATGTTTTGTTTGTTTTAATTTATTTTATGGTCTTTAGAATGCAGTTAATCAGATGACAATTATTTGATATTACCTTAATGATAAGGGACGCGACAGATGATAAAAAATGTCATAATTTCCAGCACATCTGCTGTTTAGAAATTAATATTGTGTCCAGGTTTGTTCTCAGCAAGCAGTGCCCATATCATAGTCTAATAAATTATTTCTTTTATGAGAAGATCAAGGGTGATATAAAAGAGCAGATCTTTGATTTATGTACAGGAGTGTAATTATAATGTCTCCTCATTTAGTTATGATCTGCAGAAAAACTGGACAGAAAACAGTAATCTGTACAGATCCCACTGATTTTAAGGAGGCAATGCTGGCATTATACAAACCTAAAATTTATATGCAATTGATAGGATCATGCAGCGAAATGACGAATAAATCCTGCTATTTTAAAGCAGAGATGTGTTACTTATACACAACAATAACAATAACAACTACTACAAAATAAAAAGCATTGTTCAATCTTACTGTTAAACTGTGAAAACACAACAACGACAGCAACAACAACGACAACGACAGCAACAACAACAACAGCAACGACAAGAACAACAATAACAGTGACAAATAACGACAGCAACAACCACAACAATAACAATAACGACCAACGACAACAACCTGCGATCCATCAAATGTTAACAAATCATAAATGGTAATCCTATTGGGTTGCATGCGGCCATTAGAAAGGCAGACCAAAAATGTCTTGTTATTCATAGTGGAACTAACAACCGTCTGAAGTAAAATTTATTTGATTCTGTTTTACCATAGTTCAAAGAGACGAAACCAACAAGAAGAGCCATAACTCTGAAGAGAAAGGAACACGGATACTTTCAGGGTTGTCGGTTTCTGTAACAGTAACGACGCCGTTTGACAAGACAGAATTGTATCCGCCCATGGGAATCCTCCCTAAATGTGGCCTTCCTCTCGTAGTTTACCATGGCAACAGGACTAACAAATCTCACTGGGAGATGAGGCTTTGAATGTTGGAGAATCGAGACAGAAAAAAGAGGAGGGCCGGATTAGACAAACGAATGGCCGCTGGAGCACATGAATAATCTGAAGTCAAACACACACGATGGGCGGAATACATCTGTTCAACCGCCAACATTGATTCTGTCTTGGAGAGGAATATAAACCGGTGGGAGGTGGAGGGTTAATCTATACAAATGAAAGCAAAATACTAAAGAAAAGTCTCACTTTGTGAAAATACCGGAAAGTCTGGCATCATCATAACATTGTCTCAAATTTCACTTATTTTGGCATGTTAGAACTTTGGCACTCCGAAAAGACAACATCCAATATAAACGATGAATGCTTTCAGCTAACAGAATGCCAGCTCTTCTCAAACTGAAAAATTCTATTATCATTGGAAACCGGACTGTTTCTTTAGAAACCCCATTGGGATCTCTCTATAAACAGTAAAAAAAAAAAAGATGGGATGAAAATGAAACAGAAGGGCGGAAAAGGAATAAAAGTTATTGCAAGCACTGAGACCTTAGGTTCTATTATTGACTAGTTATTGCAAGCACTGAGACCTTAGGTTCTATTATTGACTAGTTATTGCAAGCACTGAGACCTTAGGTTCTATTATTGACTAGTTATTGCAAGCACTGAGACCTTAGGTTCTATTATTGACTAGTTATTGCAAGCACTGAGACCTTAGGTTCTATTATTGACTAGTTATTGCAAGCACTGAGACCTTAGGTTCTATTATTGACTAGTTATTGCAAGCACTGAGACCTTAGGTTCTATTATTGACTAGTTATTGCAAGCACTGAGACCTTAGGTTCTATTATTGACTAGTTATTGCAAGCACTGAGACCTTAGGTTCTATTATTGACTAGTTATTGCAAGCACTGAGACCTTAGGTTCTATTATTGACTAGTTATTGCAAGCACTGAGACCTTAGGTTCTATTATTGACTAGTTATTGCAAGCACTGAGACCTTAGGTTCTATTATTGACTAGTTATTGCAAGCACTGAGACCTTAGGTTCTATTATTGACTAGTTATTGCAAGCACTGAGACCTTAGGTTCTATTATTGACTAGTTATTGCAAGCACTGAGACCTTAGGTTCTATTATTGACTAGTTATTGCAAGCACTGAGACCTTAGGTTCTATTATTGACTAGTTTTGGGATCTATAAGAAACGCTCCCCATTTATCTTGTAATATTACCCTCACACAACAGACTGAGAACACAGGCAATATTTGCACTGGGTGAGCATAGTGCAGTAATTTGAGCTGAACTGCTCGTCCAGAGATTATCTCCATGCAAAGGAAAACTCCAAGCAATATCCACTTTCCCCAACGACTACAAATCTATACTGTGAATACCAAAGAAACGTTAATTTTGATTTTGAATAGTTCTGATTAGTTTGGCATGGGAAAGGTTGCCATGGGCCCGAGGGCTCAAAATAACTCAGATATACATAATGAACACCCCTGAAGTAAATGTGCTTCAGTGCCAAAAAATACTGTCGGTAACAGCAGATAGCATAGCGTCCACGTTTTAATTCATGAATCTATCGTTGTACAAAACTTTACTGCAGAAATAAAACATCGAAAAAAATGAAGGGAAGTCTTCACCGCCAGGATACACAGTCTCCTGCATCAGCATGCAGACAGTGCGAGCTTCGGTATTGTCTTCATATCTGTCGTGTTGACACGGACAAACTGAGAGAAGCATAATTATTTTGTTTCAAATGTTTCAGAATGGCAGAGTTTCTTTAACATTCTAACCCTGTAGACCGTCCACGTTTTGCCATTTCCACAACTTTACTACTGTATGATAATAATTTAAAGAAACAGAGATCTATTATCTTAAAAAAAAAAAGTACATACCGAGCAAAGAAAGGTAAATACTGGGTAAATGATTAAAAAAGAGCTAGAAGGAAAATTAGATGAAAGGAATGCCGATGAAAAAAAAAAAAAATTCAGGAAAAAACCAAAGCGAATTCGAGTTTTAGTAATGCACGTGTATCTAACCCAGGCTGCTTCATTAGAATTTACAAACATGTAAATTAGATGAAGTATTTTCCACCGCGTAAAATATATCACAATTGACAAAATATCCTGATTTTCTTGCAAGAATAGTCAGCAAATGCACAAAGAAGTTTCTGCAAATTGTATAAATGATAAGAGTTGTACTTATCTGCAGATGAGAACAAAATATCCCATAACAGTCAGTAATGTTTCTCATATGAATGTCCGTGTCTCAATAAACATCATTATTATACATTTATCATTTTATGCCTGTAATAATCCCAGACCGACATAACACAAAGCATGAATGGATTTGGTAATCATCTTATATTGAACCTGCCATTAAACTTGTAATTCGGTTTTACTCACCTGATCGCACAGCTGCATAAACAATGCACACGACAGCGACTGGGAAGCCAAGGCCCAGTCTAGAGGTGAGTACTCTGGCGCCCATCCTTAGCCATGGATAAATCAAAGCAACAGCTGGCCTCCCCGGGCCTGGGAATGAAGACTTAGCAGTTCTCTTTCCCCCTCGCCAAGCAAGGTATTGCTCAGTCTTGTACTGTTGGCATCTCTGATTGGCAAAGCCAATAACACAAGATGACCCGGTAGGTTTTTCTGAATAGAATCCAATGGTGTGACTCTAATGAAAGCTCAGTTCAATTTGATGAGCAAATTCTTTATACTTGCCCCGGCCGGAGGGGCCAGTCATAGCGCATGACCAATGCAATTCAGTAGCGGGGCCGAAGCACTGGGTAGCGGGTCCAGCCCGTCTGTCACACTATGAAGTCCAATCTGGAATGAAATCAAGATGGTTATGCATGATGAGAATAATCATTGGACGTGTCTTGATGAATCAGTATTTTGCTTTGATGAATCGGTATTTGGCTTATGAATCAATAGTTGGTTAAAACAGTGGCCCTTAACCGCAAGGAATGTTTTTTTTTTTTCAGGGAGAAGATACTTAGGATGTTAAACTGTGCAAGTGCATGTACAACGAATGAGTAGAGTCGCTTCTTTTTGTCTTATTTCAGCTTCTGCTTACTAATTTTTGCAAACTTTTAAAATGAACTCAATGTACCGTGGACGCATACACATACAACTGCGCCCACTGATGCACAAACATGCTATTACACATACACATTCACAATCTTTTGCTACTTATTTTTGTAAAGGTGCTAGGTGAGTGGAAAGTTATGGAATCTTTGAGTTATCTCAGTGCTATATTCAAATATAAGTCTAATTATTCTGGAAATCATTATTGCTTGATAAAATTATTTCATCGTATAAAAGTATAATTTCCACTATGGGGTGAAAGTGCTGGGTAAATATTTCCTTAAAACAAGATGTGTTTTGCTAGATATAATATGAACGTGGTTTTTGGGCGAGGGGAGGGGGGGGGTTGGCTGATCTGCAGATATACATGTGAAAAATATCTCGAAGTATGCTAATCTAGTGCCAGTTATGCCACGTGTTAACACAACGGAAAACGATGTTATGCAGTTTCCAATGAAATAAACATGACCCATGATATTATTTACTTGCCTCTCTTAGTAACTTGTGTGTTTATTCTGCCCAAACCCGACATGGCTGAACAATACCTTGAGGCAATAACTGTTACACCCAATAATTATCTATTGAGAGGTATGCCAAGCTATCAATGTGAAAATACTGGTGATTCTATGTTGCTTAAATTGAACTTCATCACATTCCTAAAGCAAAACTGTCATTCATTTATCGTCGCATATTCGGGTTAGAGTAAAGCTACTGATAAGGTTTCCGGTGGTTTTTGGAAGACACTGGGTAAAAACATTTCCTTAGGACAGAACCTAAATATATGTGAGTGGATCTGAGGAAATCTGTTTGAGGTGAGAGACCAAATTCCTAAGAAAATCGGGCTGAAAAATTATCAATGGAAATTGAAATTTGTTTATGATATGAAAGATTAGCCATTTTTTCTGCATTTAGTTTAAACAGTTTGCTTGAAATTGTGTTAGAAATACTTTATTTTGGTCCTTTAAAGAGGTATACAAATTTCAACTTTAGCCCCATTATGTCAGACCCACCCACGTGTCTATAAATCAAACGGTGAATGGTCAGCGAAACATAATCTGAGATCTTACTGACAAGCAGTCTAGGAATCTGAATAAAGGACTTCAGCAATGACTATGAAATGTTTGATGTTATAATACCTGAATAGGATAGACACCAAATTTCCAATACAGAATTTGTCCGCGTTTGATCTTCTCGCATGAAATTAAATAGATTGGTCGGCAGGTAACAGAAACTGATTCAATTCGCCTGATTTATGAGTCATATAGGAAAGGAATCACTTTATCATGTATTGCTGAATCATTTTCCACTGCGGAAAAACTACACAGACATAGATAAAAGGTGAACTATCAAATTTTAAAAAAATGTAAAAAAGGCCAGCAAAATAGTAATAATAATGATTATAATCGTTCCCAGCAGCGTGGTTGTCTTGAATCTGAAGGAAAAACTGTTTCAATCCCCAGTGGAGTATATTATATAATATATTATTTATTTCACTAAGCTGTAGTAATTTTCTTTTCTTAACCTGAAAAAAATAGTACCAATGCCTATAGTTCACGCGTACAATTTCCATAGGCAAATAAGTACCATTGAAAAGGTTGAAATCAGTTTGCTATGTCCTGGGTGGGCAAAGTTACTTTACCACAAAGATTGTTTTACCATAATGTTGTTCGTTTAACACAATTATATTATTACAACTAAAACATGTTTATATTTCAGCTTGCAGTATGCATTTGAACTTAAACCAATTTATTTATTTTCCAAATAACGGTTAAGTGACTTTTGGCCACTCTGTGTTTCGTGACCTGAAATTATAGCACCGAATTTGCAAAAACAAACGAAAAGTGCCCCCTATTACTTACTCATATCCAAACAGAAAACAAGAGACAAGATGCAAAATAGTGCTGTGTGAAATTGATTCCAATACACCTGACAAAGAATGAACTCATCCAAGTGTGAGATGAAAATTACCCTGGCACAGTCATTAACCCACACACCGCCTATGAGTTAGCCCACACTCAGGGCGGTTGTCTAATGCTGCTGTGCTTATCAAGCATTAATCAATGTTGTGTAACAGAAGGTGACCGAAAATAGCTGGCTTGGTTGCTACAGAACGGGCCCACCACACCTCTCATACAGGCACGTATTTTTTGTTTGATGTTTGATCAGAATACTTCACCGACATCTTCCCCTTCCCTCTAACTCCCTCCTTTTCGTTCTCTTCTCCTCTTCCTCCTTCCCCCTTCTCCTCATTCCGTCATCCCAATTTCTTTGTTACAATGGCCGAATGTACATTCTACTAGATCCACTTCATAGTCTGCGTAACTTGGAGAATATATAGAGGCTCTGAGTTCTTTGTGGAGGCCATAATCCCATGGAAACAGATGTAGTGGACGGAAAGATTTACTTTTGCTGTCAGTATTACGTCTATCTGTGGAATGACAATGGTCTATTCAGATAGCATAATCATACTAATGCATATTTCAACCTCAGCCCATTGTGACAACTCTCAGCACAGATCCAATATTTTCTTCTTACGCTATCAGTTTACACCATAAATGAAATGCTACCAAACAAAGATATCAGTGTTTCACTTCAATTGGGGCGTTTAGTTCCATATCGTAATAATAATAATAATAATAGTTCGTCCATCAGGTATGATGATGACCTTAACAACACCAGAGGAATAAAGAACAGAAATTGTTGAGAATTTCAACACATGGACAATAAAGAGAACTAAAGGACACAGAGGACAGAATGGAAAGACTGTTCTTTCATGACTTATGGCTTCTCATGTGACTGATAAGTCCTATTTTTGCCCTGCAGACCCTCCCGCATAAATGACAAGAGTGCTCCGTTGGTTCAGTACCACTGGGCCTTTTCTTGCGCCGTTCTCTTTTTTTGATAGCCTGCTGGACTCTGTCAGCTTCCCATGCTTTGCTGCCTCTGGTAAGGGCCGCCCTCCAATTTGCACGATCAAGCGAGAGCTTTTCCCACTCACTCACATCAATGGCAAAGGCCTTCAGTGATTGCTTGAGAGTGTCTTTGTAACGTCTCTTTGGGGCCCCAACATTCCTCGTTCCATTGGAGAGCTCAGAGAAGAAGATTTGCTTAGGGAGTCTGGAGTCGGGCATTCTGACAACATGTCCTGCCCAACGTAGCTGAATTTTTTTCAGGTGGCAGAAAATGCTCAATTCCTTGGCACGATTGAGGACCTCAGTGTCTGGAATTTTATCCTGCCATTTGATCCTTAGGATCTTTCTAAGGCAGGCCAGATGAAAGTGATTTAGCTTTCTGGCATGCGATTGGTACACTGTCCAGGTTTCAGCCCCATAGAGTAGGGTGGGAAGGACCACAGCATTGTACACTTTCAGCTTAGTGTCTGTGCGAATGCCGGCGTCATCCCATACTCTCTTTCGAAGCCTGCCAAATGCAGAGCTGGCTTTGCTGATTCTTGAGAGAATTTTAGTATCAACACGAGCCGCGGAAGACAGTGTACTGCCAAGATAGGTGAAGTTCTCCGACACCTTCAGAAGACTGTCATGGACTTTGATATTTGGGGTCACAGGATACTTGTCGTCTGGAGTAGGCTGATGGAGCACTTCCGTCTTCTTTGTGCTTATTGTGAGGCCAAAGTTGTCACAGGCACTAGAGAACTTATCAACACAGTTTTGCATGCTATCCTCATCGTGTGCCAGAAGTGCACAATCATCAGCAAATAGTAGGTCACAGACTTGAGTACTTTTGGTTTTGGTTTTTGCCTGAAGTCTCCTGAGGTTGAATAGACTGCCATCAGTTCGGTACTTGATGCTTACCCCTTGAGGAGGAGAGCTAAAGGCTTCTTGTAGCATTGCAGAGAACATGATGCTGAACAGAGTTGGGTAAGACACAACCCTGTTTTACCCCATTTGTGACAGCAAAGGGCTCTGAAACACTGCCGTTGCTTTTGACTGCAGCTTGCATGCCATCATGAAACTGGCGCACTATTCTGATGAATTCGGGTGGACACCCAAACTTCGCCAAGATTTTCCAGAGGCCTTCACGACACATTGTGTCAAATTCTTTTGTGAGGTCAACAAATGTGATATACAGCGCTTTATTTTGTTCCATGCATTTTTCCTGAATCTGTCTGGCAGCAAAAATCATATCCGCCGTTCCCCTCTCTTTACGAAAGCCACATTGGCTCTCGGGAAGCAAGTCATTTGACGAGAGGTGATCAAGAAGGCGATTCAGAAGCATTCTTGCCAATATTTTGCCAGCAATTGAAAGTAGAGAGATTCCCCGATGGTTGTCACAGACTTGGCTGTCCCCTTTGTTTTTGTACAGATGGATGATTGAAGCATCTTTGAAGTCCTGTGGCAGCTTCCCTGCTTTCAACATATGATTGAACAACTCGGTCAACCTTTCAATAAGCTTTTCTCCACCGAAGGCATACACCTCAGCAGGAATTGAATCCACGCCTGGTGATTTGTTAAAGGACATCTGATTTGTGGCAGTTCGGGTCTCATTTGCTGTGAATGGCGTGGCAAGAGCTGCATTAATAGGAGTCTGAGGGAGGCGGTCAATGGACTCAGTATTTATATTTGATGGCCGATTTAGCACACCTCCGAAATGTTCTGCCCAACGCTGAATTATGGCATTCAATTCAACAATGCGTGTTGAACCATCTGACGCAAGAAGTGGCGTAGTGCCAGAGCGGGATGGTCCAAACACAGCTCGGAGGCTCTCAAAGAACTTTCTAGTGTTGTTTGTGTCGGCATATTTCTGAGTTTCTCTTACTCGCTCTTCTAGCCAGTCATTTTTCATTTTCCTCAGCTTCTTCTGGAGTACACCCTTACATGCACGCAGTGCATCAGCTTTTGCTGTGGAAGAGGGGTCACTGCAGTGAGCTTGGATGAGACTATTTTTTTCTTTGATGAGCACTTTGATTTCATTATCATTATCATTGAACCAGTCCTGGTGCTTGCGGACAGGAAAACCAACTGTGCTGCTGGCGCAAGAGTGTACAGTCGTATTTAGGTCAGTCCAGCTCTGTTCAATGTTCTCAGGGTCAAAAGTCACGCAATCCACTTTTGAGGAGAGTTCTGATGAGAGCTCGCTCTGTTTCTCAGCTGAGCAGAGTTTTGAAACATTTAGGCGTTTAGGTGGCGCTTTCCCTTGAGGGCGTCTATTGCGCCTCAATGTTAGTCTGAGCTTGCAAACAATGAGTCTGTGGTCAGTTCCACACTCGGCACCACACATCGCCTTTGTTACAAGGACATCCTTTCTGTCAGTCTTCCTCACAATGACATAGTCTATGAGATGCCAATGCTTTGAGCGGGGATGCATTCATGACGTTCTGTTTCTCACGCGGAGACTAAAATTTGTGTTGGTAATGAACAGGCCAAATTCAGCGCACAAAGTAACTAAGCGCAACCCATTGTTATTGCATGAACCAACTCCATGAGGGCCCAAAACATTTGGCCACGCTGAGATTTCGGAGCCAACCCTAGCATTGAAGTCCCCCAAGAGAATCAGCTTATCAGCTGCCGGGATAGAGCATATGACAGATTCTAGATCAGAATAGAACTTGTCTTTGGCTTCATCTGGGTTTGTCATGGTGGGCGCATATGCGCTAATGAGGGTGGCTGACTGGCTTTTCCCAACTGGGATCCTGAGTGTCATTAGCCTGTCATTTATTTCAATTGGCATGGACTGCAAGTTTCTGACAAGGTCATTTTTAATTGCAAACCCAACACCATGCTGTCTCGGTTCGACTGCACCCTTGCCTTTCCAGAAGAAGGTGTATCCACCACTGAGCTCTTTGAGTTGGCCACTATCAGGGAGTCTGGTCTCACTGAGTGCCACTATGTCCAGGTTGTACCTGCTGAGCTCAATGGCAATAAGTGCAGTGCGTCTTTCCGGGTTGTTTGAGTTGTCCTGTAGTGTGCGTATATTCCAGGCTCCTAGCCTGAGTAAGCTGAATTTCTTTTTGTTTCGACCGCAAAAAGGGATCCCCACTGGTCGCGGTATACCAGTCAGGGTGATGTGAAGTGGGCTTTCTTTAGGGCACCTTTTCTAGCCCCTTCCTCAGTTGAGGTGAGCAGTGCTATCCTTAAATAAGGCTGGTCAGCTACTGTGGGTGCTGCCTCCCCACGCCTCCACTTCAATCGACGATGAAGCGACCATAGCCCACAGCCACCAACGTGTAGGTCTGTGCTAACAGCTTCCAGTCTATCCAAACCTGCTGCCACCGCACTCGCCCATCGCCGTTGGAATTTTGAGAGGAAAGAAGACGAGACAAAGATGAAAGAAGACGAGGTGAGTGTTAAGACTGGCGCAAAGAATTTGTTTTTAGTGAGAAAGAGCTGCGCAAACATCAGACTCACTCTCTCGCCTGGACACAACTTATCCAAGTGGCAAGACAGGGTCAAGACGACTGGAAATGTATCCAGGTGCAGGAGGATGCCAGAGGGACAGTCATATTGCCTGACCGGCTGCCTGTAGGCTACTCCACAGCCTCGCAGTCCCAACTGACTAGGGTGAAAGACCCAAACCAAAGAACACCAATACTGGTGGATGCTCTGTGTCACGATATCCAGGCCAGAGTGACGGTATATTGCCATCTGCCCTATCAATCAACCACTGGCCTGCTGCCGCCAGCTTCGAAGCTGCGTCCGGGAAGTTTGCTCAATTCTTCGTCTGTGATTTAGGCAAACAAGCCTATGACCACACCGCTACCGGGGGCCAAAATGAAGGACTCAAGTACTGAGGGTCACATTGTGCCCTAGCATGTGGCCGTTGGGTTAGATGAAACCTCCTCCGCCCTGGCCGTTTGCACCGACAGGTGCACGCCCACAGATACCATGCTAGCGTACCAGTTCATGAAACAGGTTGTACTGGATTACATGTTACCAGTAGCAGATTTTTCTGACCTGACAAACAGTTCCATATCGTACCCAAGTCATAAAAAGCTGAAACTAAAATGTTGAGAAAGTTTTTTTTGCACAGCTCTTTCAAGGCGCCTCATTGACAGAATTGCAGGGTTAAAGTGCTTTGCACAGAAGACAGGCTTCTTTATGCACAACAATACTGTTTGCCTTGAAGTACACGTGGTCTTAGCCACTGAAAAAAGCTAACCTCTTATATTATCATGCCATTTGTAAGGACGACGCAGCGACCCAATTGGTAGACTAAATATTTGACCCGACGGCGAAGGGATACCTCTTGTCTGAAAACCATTTTCGGTGGCCCAACCGAATTAATTCTCAACGTGTTTTAAGCCTTCAAGTGCCAGCGGTGTGCAGTGGTGAATAGAGCCGCTTTTATAATAATTCTGGTCTACGGGGCGAAAAGCGAAAGCCACTCTAAGACATCTGATACGTTTCAGCATCACACCAAGAACTTGGAAAGACTGAAATAGCCCTATCTAAAGTAAAGGTGAATGTTATGAAATTTACAATTTGCAGTCCTAGCTCGAAAAGGGTTAAGGCATTTACATACCAGCAGTCTGATATGGGCCTTATCCTCGCCTCAGATTGAAGCCTTAATACGCTGAGGAAGTTGTAAATCCCCAACTTTAAACACAAAAACAACAAAAAGAACGTTAAAACTGAAAACGGAGTGTCGAACGAGGTTACGTGTTTCGGAGATCCCTAACTGGCAGTTCGATACCATTCAATTTCAGTAACATCAAAATCCACTTGGGGCCGAACTTTAACTTGGATTGACTCGTATGTTAAAATGTTGAGCCTGTTCAGATTACACTATATTACACTTTATTATATGTCAATGTTTTTTATATTTACATCCTATACCCCTCCACTAATTTTACATTACGGAAGAATCAGTAATGATATTAATAAGAAACGCTGGCCAATTTTACTACGTAATGTTGTTTATTTTATTACACTGCACTGTGTTTTTCCGTTTTGACATGTCTTTTTAAAGGCTGCTTTGGATCTTTAATTTAATTCAGCACCAGTACGTTTTTATCTCTTATGAAGTTGCTGTGATAATGATATTTTGCGAAGTTGTATCCCACGACTTCACCAGCTGTTGCAAGTCAGTCGGTTTTGTCCAATGCATTATGTGTTTGTCTGTGTTTGTCTTCACAAAGACCGTGGGGCTGGTAAATAGTATCCCTGACTGACACTATGTTTATCTATTAGTTGGATATGTAGCCGTCTCAAATTATAAAGTAGAATTTAATCAGTGTGCTTGACACAGGCTTTGTAATTCAAGGAGTTGAGCTTGAAATACAGATCTCATCTGGAAGTCAGCCAAATTTAAGAAAGCTCGCCAAATCCAAGCCATGTTTTTCGCACCTTCAATGTTTACACAGGCATTGTAATGTTTTGAAAATATAGATTTACTATCTAAATCTAAACTTTCAAAACATAAGACCAAAAGCGTATTTCCACTGCAAGGGGCGATGCATGTTCCGACGGAGAGCATAAACTTCAATTATGTCAAAAAGTTCAAGAGGGGATAAAAACAACAGCTAATTAATGAAGGGGAAAATGTTAGATTTCATTGAGTGAACCACAGTCATGAAGACCATACTGCCAGCAATTCATATTCAAACGATTTTAACATTACCCTAGAGTATGAATTATCCACAGTAGTCTCAGTACAAACTGATCCCACCAGCGTAAAAACAAAATAAAGAAATATAAATGAATAAAACTACAAAACAAATATAGAGGTATCCTTTCTTGTCTCCATCATTAAATACAAGTAGAAGCATACACGCACTCGCACATAACGATTCCTCTTGTTTGTTCCAACGAGCCAATAAAACTTTTCATTAAAATGCTGTCATTCATAACAGTTACGATACCTCACGGAGACTTACGTAAACAACCTTGGGGATAACGAAACAAATTCTGGCAAATTCATTCTTGGAGGGCTTGTACGGCCACTGAAACTCCCAACCTCATTAGGCTATCCTCCAAACTTTAGAGAGCCTCTCACAGATGTCGCGACACTGAGATAGACAAATCTATATTGCCAAAATTGATTAAAACTATAAAGCGAGCGAAGCTTGCAGGTTTATTTTTCTCACTCAAAAGGAACAAAAACAAATTGTAACTGTGACGTACAATTGTCACAATCTCGTATATTATAGTCATGTTAGTGTCTGTATGAAATTATAATCGAAACTTAACAGTTGAAAGTCATGCCTGTAAGGAATGTCAACTATAAAGCTTGGTCTCCCAGTTCAAAACCAGCAGGGATAGGGAGAAAAATATGGGATTTAATATCATTTGTCCAGATCATAGCGGTGAGAGTTCTGTATGCTCAGTTTACAAAGTAAAGTAAATAAATAAATAATAAATGAATTAATAAGTAAACAACTTTGTTCATTGCACACTTTGGAGACATCATATGTACTGCTCTCTATTTCTATCTCTCTTTCTCTCTCTCTCTTTCTCTCTCTCTCTCTCTCTCTCTCTCTCTCTCTCTCTCTCTCTAAAATCTACATCTACGTCCATTCTTTTTTGTAATACTAATTCCCGCTGTCACAGCTTCTAGGAATATAGGGCTCTATTATGTAAATGAGGCTGACAAGTCCTCTGTGATTAATAATGAACAGTTGCTTGTTATACGAAAGTAATTAGCTTGGCTATTCAAATCAGTGACATGCAGAGACTCACTATGACGAAAAAAAAAAATGGAGGGAAAAGCACAAGAGTAATTACTATTATGTCCCCTATGGACAAAAAAAAATAAAAATCAGCCAGTACCATCTGACATGTGGGTATAACACTGTATCAGTGGGAAGGATTAGTTTTATACCATAACTAAGTCCACTTGGACTTCAAAACAAACAGGATAGCTGTGCATAAAGATCAGTGAGCATTAATGTCTTGTTCTGTACAATGCATGGTAGCCCAGGATTGTTATTATTAGAGTGAGGCACGTTGAAAGAACTGACGTTTTCAGAGGCCACGTACATGTATATAAAAATATAACGTTACTTTTTGCTCAGTATCATACCATACTGGAGCGAGAGGGTGAACATGTAAGCACATAAATCATGGCAACAACTTGACCAAAAATTTGAAATTATTGTGCACAGCTTCAGTTTTTTACTATGAATTACGTGGACACATCCTTTTAAAGAAAAATTCTGCCTCTATTACTATTTATTTACAGTTTTTAGAGCCGAAAAAAGAAAAGAGACGCATTTTTTCGTTTCGTAAACTCGAAAAGTGTGGCCGGAAATTTCGTTCTCTCGGTCTCTCTTTACACACTGATGGACGGAAATAAACTTTATCACATCTATGTATTCTGCAAGGAATTGTGGCGTAACAGTATATTTTATTAGTCCTTGCATCGAATCCAAGTTCAGTTATTAATGTGACCTAGATCTAGGTACAGTTAGGCTTGGTACAAAGAATTTGCAAAATTGATCTGGTTCGGGTCCGCTAGTACATAACTATATCTCAAGTTTTGCTATTTATGACGGTACAGAACCCTTCAAATATATAACAGTGTGTAGATCGGTGCCATTATAGCCAGAGATGTATGAGTCACCAGCACATCTTTCAAGAGGTATCATTATTATGTAAAAATGTGTCACCAAGGGTCATTTGTAAATTTGCATTTCCAAACACCACTTCGTCACTGGCTTTCCAGCTGCCTCTCTCCGTCTATTTCCTTATACACCATTCTGCTACGCCTGCCAGCGAGCCCCGCATTCAAATCTCGCTGGCAGTCCGCGAGAACTCACAAGACACCCACGTGCACAGCCGAGTTTCCTGCTGGACGAGGTGTTGACAATTTTATTTCTGGTTATGTCCCTTGGATTGGGCCATTTTCTTTCCTTCCACGCACAGAAATTGTGGGGGCATAAAGAAAAAAAAATAGGGCGGATTGAATTCATTTCCTCCACCCGTTTTTCTGCCTCTGTTCGTTCTTTCTTCACTTTATTATTTTTTTCCTCAAGGGCAGGGCAGAGAAACACGTGATGGAAGAGTGGGCAGTTGCCCTTCGGTAATGTTTAGCCCTCGGCGTAAACACGTTTGTTCATATAAATTACATCGCTTGCACTCATGTGGCGATCTTGTCCTGACATGTCCAACTCAGCAATCGATGACCGGTACAAAAGATAATTCTAAACGGAAACACGAGTTGGTTGGGGAGAGCAACAAATGAGATGGAAAAGAAGATGGTTTTCAGAGCCAGCGAGATCTGTGAAACTATCAGTTCCTGTACGCAATTAACGTAACCCTCCCTTCCCCTCTCTCTCTCTCTCTCTCTTTTTTTCTTTCTTTCTGTCGCTCTCTCTCTTTCCTTCTCTCTCACTCTCTCTCTCTCGCCCTCTCTCTCTCTGTCTCTCTCTCTCTCGCTCTCTCTCTCTATCTCTCATACACTCTCTCTCTCGCCCACACACACAAGTCTACACAAAAATTTAGTTTTGGTTTTACCGCACTGTTTTAAAAAACAAAGCTCAAAATACGAAATCGATTAACTGACATTGGTAACCTTCCTATCTCTATAAATGAGAAATAAAGTCATTTACATCAATATTTTAAAATTTGTGACAGCATAATTATGTACAATGTAACTCTAGCTTTGACATCGATGAATGTGAAGAAAAAAAGTATTAGATGCAAAACACATATGTAAATCTGTAAGAGCATTAGAATGCACCAGCTGACCCGAGCGAGGTAAATCATGCAAATTCTTCATATCGTACCCAAAGGTCGCAATCCAGGTCGCATTAATAACAGATCTCGGACACGATGCAAGGCTAATAGAACTTGTCTAATACAAGTACACAGATGTGATAAAGTTGATTTTAAACCAGCAATGTGTAAAGAGAGACGAAGAGCTAAATGTCCGATCATAATTTTCGATTTTACTTGAGGAAAATACATCTCCGTTTTGAGGCTAAAAAAATTCGTAAATGAATAACAACAACGAGAATTGTCCAAATTTGATATGTCCACATAATTTATCGTAAAAAAATCAAGTCAGTACCCAAAGTTTCGTAATTTATGCTCTCGCAGACACGGCGGTTTAGCTGCTTCCATGTTCACACTCTAGCTTATTCTTTCTTCCACTTATTATGTCCACAACTTGCGCACTCATAAACACGGCGAGTTACTACTCACAGAGCTCTGTGGTACTAGCCTCTTTCGTTCAATTATGAAGGGGCGTGGTGCGGATTATTGCATTGTTGACATGGATGATACGCGCGCAAGTCGACGGACGGAATTTGACGAATTGATCCGTCTCGGTATCCCGTGTCTCGTGTATGATATGTTTACCTGAGTCATACAATATAGGCAGTATTACTCAATAAAAACATGTTTACCCATTATAAAACTATTCAGCAAACACATGCAGCCACGATATCAATTTTTATTCACAGGTGTGCAAATGGAAATGCAATGCAAAAAAATGTGTCAAAATCACCTGTTGAGCTTCGTATATCACGGCACAAAGATAATTATTCTCAGCGGACGAACATGCAATATTATGAGAACTTCATACCAAGAAAATTCGGCGCACCCAACGTGATTGTGTTATTTTCCCCGGAAGACAAATTCGAACTGAAAAGATACCTCAACCATATGAAATGCCACTTTAATATCGAAATAAGATAGATATATAATTATGCACCATCAAATCTTTGTGATATTGTAATGGTCTATATGCCAACACATTTCCTTTCTTGTACAGTTCATTTAAGCTGCCATTTCATGTACAATTGCACAGGGTGGGCCACACGTCACTTTACCATAATATTACTTTATGAACACATTTATAATTTTAACTACAACCCAAATATATTTCAATTCAATGAAATGTAGGCCTACATCAAGGAAATTGAAAATCGAGTTAAACAAAATGTTCAAAATGACTTCCTTGTAGAGTTGGCGCCTCCTACACACAGACCATATTACGGCTTAAGCAGCTTTTTGGCCACCTTGTATAGTGTAAAGTTAATAAATTTAAAGTGAAACGTTTACAACATTGCAGCTCGCTTTTCCCTGTTAATGTGATGTACAGCCTTTAAGTTCAATACCCACCTTTTTGATGGTTGTCTTAAGGGAGGCCAGCACATAAAATTCATCCAAACTATAGAAATCGTAATAACTGCATTGTAAAGTTACAGCTATCTTCATTTCACGATGTCACATAAAATTCATCCAAACATTACAAATTGTAATAACTTCATATTGTCTTCCTCTCACGGCTGACACAGTTTGCAGTAATGACACATTGTTCAAGTAAATCATGATACCTTCTGTACATTCACAATACGAATTACACTCTGCCTGCAGCAGCTCTTACCCAGCGATATATAAATCGCTGAAGTCGAGAGGATGAACGAAAGTGGGATGACATAGAGATACGGTAAGTGGGCTGATTGATAAGTACGCCTTAACACCTTCTCAGATAGTCTTGCGGGTGTCAGCTATTGATGTGTATAGTTCAAACGTCTATGTATCCTTTAGGACAAGCACACTGTGTGGGGGAAAAATATTGAAGATCAAAGTGCCAGTAGCAGATGATAGCAGTGAAAATTTTTGTTTGATTTCCTGTTCAAAGTGTAAACAAACTAGTCTGTAATCATATTAACCCGCTTTATTGAGTTTGCCTTGGAATCTGAATCCGTTTAAAGAGAAGCTGTGCAAAGCATTATCTGGTGTAATAGGCGCAGCGACACAATATTCGGGATAAAAACAAAACAAAGCAAACAAACAAAAAACCCTCTCTCTCTCTCTCTCTCTCTCCCCCAACCTCCCTCTCTTTCTCTTCATCTCACCTCTTTCGTCGACCACAACTTTGAAATTAACTGAAACGACATAGAAATCCTTTCGAAAAATATCCCCAGTAAAATGATTGATCTTATAAGAAATTACAATTTTATATAATGCTCCTCTCCCAAATACCGTCTCTCTTTGAGAGATGTCCAGTGTAGGCCCACCCTCAAAGGTGTTTACTTTTCAATCAATAAACAGACAAATGCCAAGATAATATTGTGGTTAGCAGGACGGATGTCCAGTGTTAAGTATACAAGGAGGGCACTGTATTTATATCGATGCAGCCTGATAACAATTCGTTCTATGGCTCGAATTTCCACACTTTTTTTTAAAAATCTGATTGAACGTCTACGTCACCACGCACAAATTCTATCTATTTGTCCGTCTGATTTAGCCAGCGAGTTCTACACCCGTAGTTTGAGTTTGTAGAGGGCACATTGACACGATAACTGTCATACTGTGCTAGGAAGAAGCAAGACGCTGGACAGAACAGTAAGAATATATAGAAGAATAATAGGACGGAAGAAGACCCTACCAGGAGTGCCCATTAATCACCCGCTTTACACTAGCACACCAGAGACAAAATCCAGCTATTCTAAATGAAACCACACCTGAACTAGGAATTATTATCTTTTTAAGACCAGACAAGGTAATCAAAGAACGTGCCCTGAATTTCTAAACCTGTTCTTTTGCCCTACGTTTACCTCCCTCATGCACGTTAGACGCCCTTAATTGACTCTGGTGTACAAATCATTTTCGTAAATCACAGCCATCCATAAAATGTACACATGATCACACCAGCTGATCCGCCAATTCTAGCGCAGTAAATTCTTAAACTCTCTGGCACTTGTAGTTCTACACACTGTCAAACACACAGCTACACAACGCTGGCTCTACCTTGAAACCGCTCAAGTGCGCTGGAAAAGGAAAAAAAATGACCTGAAACACATATTCCTTATCCTAAATACATTACATTTGAAATACTGTACTCCTATAATTGTACCAACGGAAAAATTGAATTCCTGCAATTAATTCACAAAATATCTGGCAAAAAATAGTTGACATAATTTGCAGTTGTGCGAATATACTTGTGCGGTGTCGCGACGAGGTCAATGATAATAACAATCATGGTTCTATACAAAGATAAATATTTCATAAAATACAACACAGACCCCCCTCCCCTCTCCCCCTCCCCTCGGGTCCTCTAAAACTGATGGTGCACTGAGAAGACAAATCTGTTCTGTATCTGTCTTAACTCAATGCACCAGGCCTGTCCTTCCACCAGCTGATTCAAAACAGTTTTGGCTAGTGCCGGAGCCAATGAGACAGTTCTGTTTCAATCTCGCCAGTGCGTACGGTCTCGCTTAACTCCGTAGTTCACAATTTACACTAGATTTTCAAGAAATATTATAAAAACCACAGGAAATCTGCGGGGTCTTCTCTGTTCCTTTTGCGTTTTATTGAGACGTTTGTGCATTATTTCTTATGCTAGGGTTTGCTCCAAACAACCAAAGATACTAGAATTGATAAGATGAGACAGCTAGTGCTTTTAGTTTGCACAGATTTCGCACCGCCACCTAGCGGCAAACGCGCCAAAGTCATGAAAAGTGCTGTATCTTATGAAGCCAAATAGGGAAAATTTTGAATTTTGTTCACTGTTATTGTTAAGCTATCGCTATAGGTCTTGACTGACGCCACTTATTGTGGAATTATAACCTCAATCGCTGTGGGAAAACTCTGGCTATTTTTCTCTTTTTTTTAGTCGCATGTAGCACTGTCACAATAATTTTGCATCATAAATTTACCATTATATCAAGCATTCTTTTCATATTATGCGCCATGGGACCCCACCCCAATCAGCGCAAAAATTGTGTGCACCGTTTTTTTTAGTGGTGCGAAGAAGACGGTGTCTCATCTTCTCGTTTCTAGTATCTTTGAAACAACTTCCCTTTCTTTTTGACATATTTTGACTGATCTCACACTATAACCCAGACGAAACAGACCTGGCGTAGTGCGCCATCAACTCAAGACATCAATAAAGGGCAATTGCACATTCGGGTTCTTCAAGTACAGGCATCTATACTGTACTCAGTTTGCAAGAGAATGATCGAAGGTACTTGCAGCCCAAGGAAATAACTTTGCGGCCGTTCTGTGGTCATGAATTCCCACACCTCTGAAATCAATCAGTGCACACAGTGCCCGTTAATCATAGCAGTTCTAGGTGCATAGAAATGGTAATGTCTACTCCAGAACTTCTGAACTTTCAAAGAGATGTAATATAGTGATTATGTCAGAACAGGCATATTTGTAAGGATTCAACTAGAGTTGATCAGGTTCAGCAAGAGGAAGTTCCACAGATATATTTTAATATATGTCTTCATCCATCCATCCATCCATCCATCCATCCATCCATCCATCCATCCATCCATCCATCCATCCATCCATCCATCCATCCATCCATCCATCCATCCATCCATCCATCCACCCACCCATCCATCCATTCATTCATTCATTCATCCATCAATCTAACCATCCACCTCATCCATCCATTCATCCATCCATCCAACCATCCATCCATCCACCCACCCACCCATCCATCCATCCATCCATCCATCCAACCATCCATCCATCCATCCAACCATCCATCCATCCATCCAACCATCCATCCATCCAACCATCCATCCATCCATCCATCCATCCATCCAACCATCCATCCATCCATCCATCCATCCAACCATCCATCCAACCATCCATCCATCCATCCAACCATCCATCCATCCATCCATCCATCCAACCATCCATCCATCCAACCATCCATCCATCCACCCACCCACCCATCCATCCATCCATCCATCCAACCATCCATCCATCCATCCAACCATCCATCCATCCATCCATCCATCCAACCATCCATCCATCCAACCATCCATCCATCCATCCAACCATCCATCCAACCATCCATCCATCCATCCAACCATCCATCCATCCAAACATCCATCCATCCATCCATCCATCCATCCAACCATCCATCCATCCATCCAACCATCCATCCATCCATCCATCTATCCATCCATCCATCCCTTCCTTTTTACATACCTGCCAATCCACCAAACTTTCTATCAGTTTGTCTGCCCGCCTGTCTCTCTGTTTGTCTGGTTGTCAGTCTGTATGTTTGTCTGTCTGTGACGATTTAAAGCATATCAGTCTCAGAATTTAGTGCCCTTCTTTTACCACAGTGATCAATTTACCTACATTTATGCATACCAAAATTGATCAGACTAATCTTACCTTCAAAGTCCACGATATACACCAGTGATTGACTGCAAATTATTCCACACAGAACTGTCGCTATATTTTTACGCGTATTTTTTAAAAGGTCACCCGGGGCATTTATTATTATTATCACTTTCTTTATGTACCAATAAAATACTGGATTTGATCCATTTTCCAAAAAAAAAAGAAAAACAAAAGCATGGAAAATTATTACTTTTTTCTTTCTGGGCCTGCACACCAAAAGACCAAGGGGGGCTTCACTGTATCCAGCATTCAAACTGAGTCACGAACAACATCACTGATTCAAATAACTTCATCTCCAGCCATGAAACTGTGGAGATTTTATTTATTAATGTTTAAATAGAATCTTACTCCCCCGCCCCCTTTAAAAAAAAAAAGATTAATATTATTTCCAAACGCTTGTCAAAGTGCGATGTTTACTCGTTTGTCCATCAAGAAATATCCCATCGTTTCCACATTTCTGTTTTTTTTTTTTTCTATCCACGCGTTTACAAGATTAAATAACGATAAAAACTGTACGCAAACAAAGACTGAATACGGAACCACAGAGCACTCAATGCCACAGGAAAGGCCGACACGCTCAGACCACCTTGTTGACAGACTGAATCACCTGTGCATTATCACTGTGTCGGAAGCCATTGGGTAGTTTCCTCTACATTCTGCAACATGCATGAAGTATCCACCACCACAAGGTAAAAATTTCTCGGACGCTCTGCGAGCTCTTTGATTCTGATCTTGCCTGCTGCAGTTTTAAACTCCAGTGATCGTGAGTCGGGGGGGGGGGGGGTTGAGCATTTCTCACCTGAACCTCGGACAGACATAACACTGAAAACGGGCCATGTGCTAAAAAAAGGGGGCGGGCAAGGGGGGTTCAAGAAAAACAGACATTAGTGTGTGCGTGAGTTTTCCTCTGCATAATGCAGACATACGAGGCTTAACATGAAAGTAAACTCACGCGCAAAATCTCTCAGAATATCTCAAAGTATTTACTCTACACGCGGGGTCAGAATACTCTGCAAGTGGAATTTTACCCCTGAAGAGCTTTTTTATCACGTTAAAGATAATTTTCCGAAAAAGGTGGGCGTGAACTCAGGAGTGTGGCCTTTCATGTTTATGTGCATTTGCTGTGTTGAAGCAGGTGCGTTTAAACAGAAGAATGAACCTTGTGTGGCCCCGAAACGTTCAATTGTTTATTATTCTTGCCAGTCTTGCCCAGAGACGCCCTATTTAAGGTGAGATCAAGTCATTTGAAGCCAAGTTAAAATAAGAAACTCACCCTTGGACGTTCACTTGACTGAATGTATGTTCATGTCGCTAGTGACAGCGAGTCACGTTTTATTGGAAATAAGTGGGTCCCGTTCCTGACAAGTATGTCTGGTCTCACATTAAAAATAAGGAATTAAACGAAAGCAAAAAAAGATTAACTCTGATGGCTATTTCAGACTAGATCGTCGAGTATTTTCCATTTCACTGTATTTGCATTTTTTGGGTGTTTTTTTGCCTTTGTGAGAAGATGAGGATTGAAAGTTTGAAGAGCTGTGTAAAATCAGCGTTTTGTTCAATACGCTTCAAAATCTAAACTTGGATAAAAATCCGCATATATTATATGATACCTATACATAACAAAATTAGGAGTGAGAGAACCACTTTCATGACAAAACCTCAAAATCTGCAAAATGTCGCATACAACAATTTGGCAAGTACCCCTCGAAAGCCACTTTTGTTCACCAACCTCGTTATTTCGGAAAAAAAACAACAACAACACACGACTTCAAATGTGTTTTATTTTATTTATGCATTTTCCTCGTAATAGTTCCAGTTTTGTATTGTCCTAAAAGTTACGGAATCCCTCGTTAATCTTTTGTTCATTTTCTTCTAGTTGAGGAGCGAAACAGCCAGCGTTCTTTTAACTCAGTAATTCTCAAAATGGATGCACTTAACTCCCAGTGAAGGAGCTTGAAATCTATGGGGAGGAATTTTAGCCAGGGGGAGAAAATTGATGAGGAACTCCAAACTGGCGAAGACTGTAGGCCTATTCTGTATTTTGTGAATGTTATGTCAGCCGATCTAGCGAAATCAGGCTTAAGGTGAAATACCAAATTATTGAGAAAATCCACCTAAAAGGACAAACATTTCATATGGAAATTGAGATTTGCTTATAATATAAAAGATCAGCCATTTTTCTGCATTCACTTGAACTAGCTTGCTTCAGACCGTCTTAGAAATATCTTTTTTGCTTTTTTAAAGAGTTTAAAAAGTTCATTTTTAGCCCGGTTTTGTCAGATCCACCCACATTATATCAAATGAATATAATATACACAACTATGAGGAGAGTCACAAATTAATGGTTCACACAAAAATGCTGAATCAGACTAAATCCCGTATAGGGACTATTCAGTTACTGTGGTTTAAGTAATATTGTGTGTAATAGTGGAAAACATAATTACATGAAAAAAAAAAATTCAGGAGGAATGAAAGAAACCTGAGATCGCAGGGGGAGGAATATGGCCGGTGGCTTGAGGAAAGGGGGCAGAGAGGGCAATGGCCCTGGGCATCCATCTCAGGGGGCTTCCAATCAAAGAGTAAAATTGAAATTAAGTTGTTTTTTTCAAAATGGAAATTATCGCTAGCGCTGTTAACTTCGTTGTCAAGATGCCCTATAGTCCAACAAGCTGGTGCAACTAACTCACTTGGCTTTAATCAGCATGCAAAAGGAATTCCTCTCAGCTGATGAAAAAAAAAATGTAGTAGTTCAAGTGTTTTATGACAGGAGATCTCATCTGGGGCACTGAATTTAATTAATGTGACTGCTTTATATTTAATTTTAATAAAAAGTTGTCTTCCTGTCTTACATTTCTCAGTACTAGGCCCTATATTTGTGTCTTGGGGCATACAGTCAAGGAAATGACCCCGGGCATCACCAAACCTCTGCACACCACATTATGTGGTCTGAAATTCTGAGAACCACTGAACAGTTACGTCCATTATTTTCGTTTAGCGGGTCTCACAAATCCAGATTCAAAGTAGTTATGTGGATTAACGGCACAATATTAATGCCATTACTGTGAGTTTTGATTTTCTGGGTCTAACAAACCCAGACTCACAGTATTTAGCTAATATGTGGGTTATCAGAGTGTTAATCTCCATGGGTGATCAGTCTGGACAGCCCGAACACCAGATCTGAACACTTAGGCGGATTTTACAGTGAAAAATGTGGGTCATTCAATTATCACTGGCGTCACTGTTTCTTAAACTTGCTCTTGAGAATATACAGAAATTACTGCTGAACTGAAAATGAACTGAACACTGTATCAGAGACCAAAATTGTCAAGATTTATATCATTATACCTTCCAGTACTATGCTGCCTTTCAGGCATGTCAAACTGAAAGTGCTCGTGGGCCACACTGTCAGTACATGTTATCATAGGGGCGGCATCATTTTGATTCAAGTACACATTCTCAAAAAACTTGTAGGGGGCCACATTTGTTCAGAAGAATGCCGCTTAACATACAACACAATAAACCTGACACACTATAACATAATTATTATTCATCATAAAAAAAAAATCATACTGAAATTTTATGTAATAAAAAAGTTTATTTATTTTTTTTAAAAAGCATTTTTCATTTAGAAATTTGTTACGGAAAGTGCAAGATCTTAAATTACAGAAGAACAGGAACAATAGAAATATTGTAAAATTCTAATCTGAAAAATTGAAGTTTCATTGACTCAGTTTGGTCAATGAAAATATATTTATATAAAACCAATAAATTTAACAAACGTCCGTTCAAAGTAGAAGCAATTATCCGTATGAATTAAAGAAAGAAGAATTTAATGATGCGGTCGAATGCAGGACTTTTTTTTTCCCCCGGTCGATAGTATCTTAGCTCTGCTCCGTTACGCTTTTGGCTATGTTTGTATATTTGTACGCGTGCCCTTTCCAGTGTGTAAGCAGTCGAAGTGATTTTCAATGTTTTGTAATGCCAGGATTTACTGGTAGACAAATGAGCATTGAAGCACAAGAAAATTGAACTTGTCGAGGGCCGCATTTGGGCTTAAAAATGGCCACACATTTAAGATGCCTGCGGTCTTTCATCACGTGGATATCATGATTGCCACAATAGTCTTGACGCTCCAGTGGTAGATAATGTACAACCATTTTTACCTTTTATGAGAAATGGTACCTTAAAAGAGATCCCTACAGGGCTTTTATTGGTGAACTTAATTTTGTTTGTTTCCTTTTTATCAGGAAGACCTGGCTGGGTTAGATCTGCAATGCGTACACCATACATGTGCATCATGCCGGGAGGGTTAACAAAATAGTAATATCGCAGATATGTAGGTATATTTAAAAAAAATCATTATGGCCCTTTCATTGGTAATCTGAGGCTTTAAAAAAAATTTCTACTTATTTATTTAATGATTTTTAGAAAAATGACGCTGGTGGGATAGATTTGTAGGGCGTAGACCTAAGTGCATCATACTGGGAGGGTTAACTAAACAGTAACATAAGAGATGTATAAAACTCAAAGCCACCGCCACTGCCAACTACTTGGCGCCGATGGTGACATAATGCAACAAAAATCACACCGGTGACTCTGACCCGCCCTGGCAACATTACTTTTCTCTCACATTACACCTGCAATTAGTCTCCTAATTAGCAAGCGGAGAGGAGGAAATAACAGAGGTAGGGAATTTAATTCCATTCTTTTCATCTCTTTCCCGGTGAGAAGAAACTCACTGAACGCGATAGTGACAGGGCAGACAATAATTACACATTAATTAGATTAAGAAAAAAAAAATCCAAGTGGGTTAAAAACTAAGTTTTTCAAATCCACCAACAACAGTAATTGCAGCAGAATAAATAAATAAATAAATAAACACAGCCGAACAATAATACTAATGAAACATCCATTGTTTTTCACATGTTTTATATTTGAGGAAATAGGATACTAACTGTCTATTAAATTATACTCTATTTACTTTTTGATTTTGAAGTAGACACGATTGTGTAAAATGTTATTGTATTGGTTGAGCAAAGCATATTATCCAATCGCAAGCAACCAAATCCATGTCTGGAAACAAAAAAAAAACAAAAAAAAGATTTCTTTCTTTTGATGCAGCACACGGAATGCGTCTTTGAAATATTCGTTTTAACCAATCAACTCTTGGGGGAAAAACTCAAACGTTTATAATTATATTGATGTTTTTATTTATTTTATTTTTTTTCCATTCCAATGATCTAACGCAGGGGTCACCAAACTTTTTTCACAGAGGGCCGGATAACTGACAGACTTACAAGTGTGGGCCGCATAAGCAATCTATTTAATACTTACAAGCCAGAAGAAAAACTCTAGAGCTCTAGATATCCCTGGTTTGATCCAACAAAATTAAGTACCATGGCGGGCCGGATGAACTGACGTCGCGGGTCGTAGTTTGGTGACCCCTGTTCTAACGCATGGAATTCGTCTTTGAAATATTCGATTTAGTTTTCTATGATTTTGAACCACTGGCATTTTGAGTTTGAGTTTGAATTTGGGTTCAACGGCGCGTCGGCAAGATAACGGCCACTTTGCGCCTTTCACGCTTTTTAACGTTTCCTTACTTCGGGCTAGTTTCCAGACCTCAGAGTCCTGTAAATAAGATCAGATAAAATGAAGTTAAAAATCTAACGGGAAAGGTCAATACTGTAAAGTATGTCTATATGAAAACTATTGGCAGATAGCAAGCACTACTGACAGAGTGAAATGAGCAGTTCAGTTACGTTCACACAAAATAGAATGAATCATTTTTGATACTGGTTTGTGTGGGAGATTTTATTGGCCAGGACTAGACCATCAAAAGGACGGCTTGGAGAACTCCGGAAAAAAATCCCAAATCCCGTCTCATAAGCTTGTCGTGGTTATAAGCCGTGACAGAATTCATAATATGAGGCTGAAAGAGTCGCGTTATAGAAAAGTTCATTTTCTTTCGATATGCTGGCGTTCTGATGCGAAATATAATTCATACACCAGGTCAACCAGTCTCGGCATTCCAGAGAGAGCGGCAGCAAAGAGAGTAATGATGAGAACATAAACTATGCCTTTTCAAGATTAAACTGCTAATGAAAGAGACCAAAGAGGTTTAATCGTAATGAACGACGGCCATTGCCAAAACATACAACTGTATCACTGTACGGCTGCAATGAATAATGTTGCAGTCATTCATTTTGCAGTTTTCTGATGTGTAGTTTGGACCAGTTGTATCGAACAAAAAATGTTTACAACCAAGATACCAACAGTACCAGGAAGCAACGTGATACGCTGAATATTACCAATGTTGCACACGAGAGAAATATTTAAAAAGAACCATAAAACAGTATTAGATACAGTCACTCACACGCACACACACGCACACACAGCAGAGTCACACTCAGACAGGCCAACAATGACACACACACACACACACACACAATACTGCAGTCATTTTTGCTGTTAAATATCTTTCTTAATCCATTTTTGACAAATACTAACACACGTATACAATATTATAAAATAACATGCACACTCCTTATATAATATCCTCTGGTTCTTTTGTGAATATATATAGGCCCATTGCGGATATCAGCCATCTTAGCTGTCAAGCCTGCGCATAACCACGGCGATGGTAGCATTGATTTCGATTCATTGGCTGATTTACACAGCGAGCACTTCAGGCGTCGCGAACCAATCGGCGGCGAGCTAAGAAAAAGTTCACTTCAGTAAACAATGACACGTGTGTTCATGCACATGGGAGACGTTCTGTCAATTCTTTCACTTCCTTTCCCTTGTTTACACGGATGGTAGGGAATCTGACAGGCTTGGATCCATCCTTTCCACCCCTGTCACAACAGTCAACTGCAATGCAACCAGCAGGCATTTGAACCGCTTAGACATAATTATCTCGAAGTTACACTCGTCAGCTGATCCACCCGCCATTTTAGGTGTCGGAAGTACAAAACAAAATCACTCTGTGACGTCATTCGCAATGGGCCTATAACTATCCCTTGATCTTAGAACTTTCTTAGAGACATGGGACAGGAAAAGCCACTGGTTTAGATCCTTGCCACTGCAATGAATGGAAATGAACAATTTTTGTGATATTTCGTCGGTGGCCAAAGCAAACCCTGAAAAAAAAAAAAAAGGGCTTGTCTCCCTTTCAGTTACAATAACACCACGAGGAAAACATAATTCGAGCATGAAAATTCAGCCGTTTCTAACCACGCCTTCGTCATTCGCAAAATCGAACACAGAGGATAATCTGAAGATATCAATAGCAGTGACTCAAGCTTTGAACATTTAAAATTTTTTGCACAGTTACACTATTATATCCTTACTTTGTGCTCACGGGCAAAAAAGGAAAAAAACAACATTGTACTCTAAAAGTTCTCAGCACGTTGTTACACTTGCTCCCGCCTATCTCCCCGAAATTATGCAAGCACATTCGGACCATTGCCGAAATGAAACGTTCCGATTCACACATTCTGAACCTGCTTCTATTAATGCCTAGTTCTCACGGACTGTTTTTGTCGCTTGGAAAATCTTAGGGAAAATGCAGATATATATTTTCCATTCAATATGAAGCTATAAGATCATGCAATAGATCACGCGTTGCCAGTTTTTTCATGACCAGAGGCCCAGATCCATAAATTGTTAAACAGGAATATCCGCCCCTCTGAACTCGCGATCTACCTAGATGTGTACCGCCTAGTTACAAGGCTGATGATCATGCCCTATAGGAAAACTCTTGCCCAGGCATTCTTTTCCACGATTTTAGTTCTTGTTTGTCCCAAATCCTCCACCTTTCGCACAAGTGAGAAATTCGACATTAAACGTTTGCGGTTTTAACATTATAAGAACCTAGAATAAATCGGAACGGTGAAACAGCTTGATAAGTGCCACAGCGCATTCTAAACAAGTGTCAAAGTCTACATTTGTTATATATCTCTTCTAAACGTTAAAAGATCTGCCGTTTTTTTCAGAAAATGGAGATGGAACCAACAAGAACTAAGGTCGTGTTCTGTCCAAATTTTATTATAAGAATCGTTCCCTTCGCCGGTACAGCCTTGCTGTACACACAAACCGTAATTAGGCCGATTACGAACTCATTCATTAAACCTGAGGTTACAGAAATGCCTCCCAAGCAAATGAAAAAAAGAAAAAAACAAACAAAAAATTAAGAAGTGGAGAGCAGTAAACAATTACAGAGAGAGAAGTGGAGAGCAGTAAACAATTACAGAGAGAGAAGTGGAGAGCAGTAAACAATTACAGAGAGAGAAGTGGAGAGCAGTAAACAATTACAGAGAGAGAAGTGGAGAGCAGTAAACAATTACAGAGAGAGAAGTGGAGAGCAGTAAACAATTACAGAGAGAGAAGTGGAGAGCAGTAAATAATTACAGAGAGAGAAGTGGAGAGCAGTAAACAATTACAGAGAGAGAAGTGGAGAGCAGTAAATAATTACAGAGAGAGAAGTGGAGAGCAGTAAACAATTACAGAGAGAGAAGTGGAGAGCAGTAAACAATTACAGAGAGAGAAGTGGAGAGCAGTAAACAATTACAGAGAGAGAAGTGGACCTATGGATGAAATCCGCACTAAACCTTTGACAAATTAGTTTTAAGAAGGGTCATGCTCTGTGTGTCAGTTTTATATTAAAATTTTCAGCGCCATCATTTAATATGATATCATGCTATAGAGTTTTCGACTTGTAAAATTATTACCTGGCATGTAAACATCTTTTTAAAATCAATACGAGAATCAGTAGTCTGTTTTATAAATCTAGTATGAAAAAAAAAATCCACCAAATAAAATAAAGAAAAGTGCCATAAATAACATCACAGAATTTAAGATATTTGCCCGTGTAACCGAGAAATCTTAAGCTGTGAGAGCCAGCTTTTCTTTTTTCGGTAATTACGTGAAATATAAAGGATCTTTTTGGGCATTTGAGCTTTGCGCGTGCCCAGAAACGACAAAAACAAACGTCTGGTTAAAATGTGGTAAAACAACTTCCATACACCGTAAATCGTCCTTGGCTTATTTCGTACACAATTTATAACACTTTCCCGTTCTCCTTAAAAAGACACTCTGTTTTCCCGTTGCTATCTTCCTCTTGAAATCAATACAAGAAAAACGCTTTCTGCCATTTTGGATAGATTACCCTTTCAGAAAAGCCAATCAGCATGCTCGGACTTGTATTTTCAGCTGCTCGTTTTCGAGACAGGGAATATAGGATAATTATGAAGATTAAATTACAGTCTTTCCCTGATTCATAGAATTTGGAGGGCCAGTATCTTCACACGGGTGGCTGGCCTGAGAAATGTTGATTGGAATTCCAGGTGAGACGTCATTAACGCCAGGCACATTGTCAAGTCATGGCCAGTGCATGGTCAGTGTGGTACTAGCTGGCCACCCACAGGATTTAAGCAGTAGACATAGGGCGAAAGTTCACGACCATGACTAACTGCACATTTATGTTTATCTGGCTTCTCTCTTGTTTCGTCAGGCCCAGTCAGTGCTACATACCGTCGGTGTAGAACAATACTCCTGTAATTCCATCAACATATTTTGTGGGTTACAGGAGTATTGTACTGCACCGACGATTATATTAAACCATTAAAACTTGGATGTCTTGTGTATCAAATGCTTTCGTGGTCTCATTTCGGCAGTGTACCTCAAATTAGGCCTACAGAATAGTAAATCTATAAGTAAATAAAATAGATAGATAAATAAATAAATAAATAGACGGCCTGTTTTTTTTTCATCCCATCGCCCCCCCCCCCCAAAAAAAAACAACACCCCAACTAAAAACGAACAAAGAACAAAGAATGCAAAAAAGAATCACGTGAACTGAAACCCACGCCAACAAAACAAGAGGTAGGAAATTATTTTCTTTTTACTAGTTTATTGATTGAAAAATATTGGCCTATCAAATTTCATGGTAGTTGCTGCTCAGTACATACGAATAGGTGGGTGGGAAAAGATGTTATAAATAAGACTAATAACATACGGGGTACATAAGCCATTTGCTTTGAAAATAATATATTAAATGAACAGACAAAAACAAATATAATTTTGATAAAATTTAAAGCCTATGATACCAAGAATTGCTACGACTTTTTTTTTTTTAAATTTCTGAAATGAGAAAAACACGTTAGTTGTTTCGACGGTTTCTTTAAGTCGGATGCACAGAGAGCGAGAGAGAGAGAGAGAGAGAGAGAGAGAGAGGGAGTGTGTGTGCATGTGTGTGTGTGTGTGAGAGAGAGAGAGAGAAAGAGAGAGACTCATGCCTCTCAATAAAATCGGACAGCTGTTCTTAGTAGTCTACGTCTGGATTGCGTGACTTTTGACCCTGAGAACATTGAACAGAGCTGGACTGACCTAAATACGACTGTACACTCTTGCGCCAGCAGCACAGTTGGTTTTCCTGTCCGCAAGCACCAGGACTGGTTCAATGATAATGATAATGAAATCAAAGTGCTAATCAAAGAAAAAAATAGTCTCATCCAAGCTCACTGCAGTGACCCCTCTTCCACAGCAAAAGCTGATGCACTGCGTACATATAAGGGTGTACTCCAGAAGAAGCTGAGGAAAATGAAAAATGACTGGCTAGAAGAGCGAGTAAGAGAAACTCAGAAATATGCCGACACAAACAACACTAGAAAGTTCTTTGAGAGCCTCCGAGCTGTGTTTGGACCATCCCGCTCTGGCACTACGCCACTTCTTGCGTCAGATGGTTCAACACGCATTGTTGAATTGAATGCCATAATTCAGCGTTGGGCAGAACATTTCGGAGGTGTGCTAAATCGGCCATCAAATATAAATACTGAGTCCATTGACCGCCTCCCTCAGACTCCTATTAATGCAGCTCTTGCCAAGCCATTCACAGCAAATGAGACCCGAACTGCCACAAATCAGATGTCCTTTAACAAATCACCAGGCGTGGATTCAATTCCTGCTGAGGTGTATGCCTTCGGTGGAGAAAAGCTTATTGAAAGGTTGACCGAGTTGTTCAATCATATGTTGAAAGCAGGGAAGCTGCCACAGGACTTCAAAGATGCTTCAATCATCCATCTGTACAAAAACAAAGGGGACAGCCAAGTCTGTGACAACCATCGGGGAATCTCTCTACTTTCAATTGCTGGCAAAATATTGGCAAGAATGCTTCTGAATCGCCTTCTTGATCACCTCTCGTCAAATGACTTGCTTCCCGAGAGCCAATGTGGCTTTCGTAAAGAGAGGGGAACGGCGGATATGATTTTTGCTGCCAGACAGATTCAGGAAAAATGCATGGAACAAAATAAAGCGCTGTATATCACATTTGTTGACCTCACAAAAGAATTTGACACAGTGTGTCGTGAAGGCCTCTGGAAAATCTTGGCGAAGTTTGGGTGTCCACCCGAATTCATCACAATAGTGCGCCAGTTTCATGATGGCATGCAAGCTGCAGTCAAAAGCAACGGCAGTGTTTCAGAGCCCTTTGCTGTCACAAATGGGGTAAAACAGGGTTGTGTCTTAGCCCCAACTCTGTTCAGCATCATGTTCTCTGCAATGCTACAAGAAGCCTTTAGCTCTCCTCCTCAAGGGGTAAGCATCAAGTACCGAACTGATGGCAGTCTATTCAACCTCAGGAGACTTCAGGCAAAAACCAAAACCAAAAGTACTCAAGTCTGTGACCTACTATTTGCTGATGATTGTGCACTTCTGGCACACGATGAGGATAGCATGCAAAACTGTGTTGATAAGTTCTCTAGTGCCTGTGACAACTTTGGCCTCACAATAAGCACAAAGAAGACGGAAGTGCTCCATCAGCCTACTCCAGACGACAAGTATCCTGTGACCCCAAATATCAAAGTCCATGACAGTCTTCTGAAGGTGTCGGAGAACTTCACCTATCTTGGCAGTACACTGTCTTCCGCGGCTCGTGTTGATACTGAAATTCTCTCAAGAATCAGCAAAGCCAGCTCTGCATTTGGCAGGCTTCGAAAGAGAGTATGGGATGTCGCCGGCATTCGCACAGACACTAAGCTGAAAGTGTACAATGCTGTGGTCCTTCCCACCCTACTCTATGGGGCTGAAACCTGGACAGTGTACCAATCGCATGCCAGAAAGCTAAATCACTTTCATCTGGCCTGCTTTAGAAAGATCCTAAGGATCAAATGGCAGGATAAAATTCCAGACACTGAGGTCCTCAATCGTGCCAAGGAATTGAGCATTTTCTGCCACCTGAAAAAAATTCAGCTACGTTGGGCAGGACATGTTGTCAGAATGCCCGACTCCAGACTCCCTAAGCAAATCTTCTTCTCTGAGCTCTCCAATGGAACGAGGAATGTTGGGGCCCCAAAGAGACGTTACAAAGACACTCTCAAGCAATCACTGAAGGCCTTTGCCATTGATGTGAGTGAGCGGGAAAAGCTCTCGCTTGATCGTGCAAATTGGAGGGCGGCCT
Organism: Onchidella celtica; assembly: GCA_963931925.1. NCBI lineage: Eukaryota > Metazoa > Mollusca > Gastropoda > Systellommatophora > Onchidiidae > Onchidella > Onchidella celtica. Next base: position 78,403,763 of record OZ007567.1, read on the forward strand.
TTACCAGAGGCAGCAAAGCATGGGAAGCTGACAGAGTCCAGCAGGCTATCAAAAAAAGAGAACGGCGCAAGAAAAGGCCCAGTGGTACTGAACCAACGGAGCACTCTTGTCATTTATGCGGAAGGGTCTGCCGGGCAAAAATAGGACTTATCAGTCACATGAGAAGCCATAAGTCATGAAAGAACAGTCTTTCCATTCTGTCCTCTGTGTCCTTTAGTTCTCTTTATTGTCCATGTGTTGAAATTCTCAACAATTTCTGTTCTTTATTCCTCTGGTGTTGTTAAGGTCATCATCATACCTGATGGACGAACTATTATTATTATTACGTCTGGGTCATACCCACCGCACACACCATCTTTTACTCGCGGAATGGAAGACACACCCCTCCCGCTCCCGAATATGTGGCATGCAACTGCCAACTATCAACAAAACATATCTTGACAGAATGTGTAGACTTCATGCATATCCGAAGAAGGCACTATGCCTGCGAATCCGTGAAAAATAATTTCTAACGCGACCCCACAGCGCGTCCTGTCCTTTCAGAGAGAGGCTAAGACCTACAACTTGATATAAAAACTTTTATAATCATTTACAAAACTTTACAGATCCGTACAAAACACGTTTTGAGAACTTTACCAATGTGATGAAATTACAAAAACGTATTTAATTCTATTTTTAAATTTAGAAGCTGTGAATACGAAACATAAATAAAGAACATGTATCCAAAATAGACAGTGATACGCCCAGTGCGACCGTTATTGCGTGGACGCGCCATAAAACCAAACTCCAAGCCAATCGAGGAATTCATAATCATTAAGACAAAATATTTCTCCTTCAGAAATGTCAGAGAATTAATCAGGCGCAAAGAATCCCACATGTCTATGAAGGTTGTTTGTATAGCAGGCTTAAAAAGCAATTTACACATTTGAAATTGTAAATAACATGGTTACCAACTTTCCTTCATCGAGTGTTGATAAGAGATGTGCGTTCTTACCTCGCAAACATGCTAAAAGTACAAAAAGAAACAACAAGTCTTTGTCAGGCCTTAATAAAACAGCAGAATTAGCTATACTGGGCCCCAAGATCGAAATTAGCTCATGGTAATTGTCTATCTTTCATTACATAAGATGAATGGTTGCTTGGAATTCTCCGTGAATCCACACCACTGTTTCTCAGCCTTTTTTGTCCCACGCCCCCATACAATTTTAAACAACACCAACATTCACCTCACCATGATCGGACAAAGTTAGTAAACAGTATTATTATATCCCTCTGCCCCATTCTGAACTCCCATACCCCACCAAAATATTGCCAGGCCCCACATGTGGGTCATTTGCCCCCCCCCCCCCACTTTGAGAGACATTGACCTACACGATATTCAGTTTTTCCCCCCATAATAGATAACTCCCACTCGTCAAGACATGTTTTCCAAGATGTTTTCGTGCACTACAATGGCTGACGCAGACACAACAGGCATAAATGCTAAAGCTGATGTTTGAATCGCGTTATCTGATCAGACAGAAGTGCAACATCTGGGAAGCCAGCAAAATATCCATACTAGAAAATGGATGAAGCCGAACGCTGCACTGTTTTGTGTGGGTTTAGTAGGGGTCACCCATCAAGTATCACAAAGAAAACACGGGAAAATCTGTGGAGGGTCGTAACAAAGCTAGAAGCATAGTCAAAACATGGCAGAAAGGAAAAGAAAAAGTTGCATGTAACAAAACCTGGCGTAAGAAATAATACAGAAAGGATACTATAAAAGGGAAAGGACAAAGAACGACAAATCAGCCTTTCCATCGATTGATCTTCATCGGCAAAAAAAAACAACAGTGGAACAGGATAGAAACTTGAATATAGAACAAATCTGAACAAATAAAAACACTGTAGAATGATAATAATATATATACAAAAGTGAATACTTAGCTGAGAGTTTCAGATTGGATTATCGGAGTGCAGCACGTCCAGGGGAGAGGGGGGAAAAAGGGGAGGGGGAAGGGGGGGGGGTCAACAGCGTATGAAAAGCCTAAATGAGGGAAAGGAGGTTTCTGGGGAGCATAACTACGTTCTGCAGTTAATATGATAATGAACAACAAAAATTGGTTTTATTTTAATTTTTTCTCTCTAAATTAAATTGTTGGATTATATAATTATATATTTATGTAAATCATGAAAAGATCATATTATTCTAATGAAACAGTTAAATAGTCCATGCAAAATGTGACTTAAGTTTAAAACACCGAGGTCTTTATCTGGGATATTAATTATCTGAAAGGCCTTATGCTCGTATCTGAGAAGAAGATAGGTTGGGGGGGGGGGGGTATAACCCCATGAGTTCGAGTAACAAAAGATATACATGGAAGAAGGGAGGGGGTAAAAAAACCGGCGAACTCGACGTATATTCTTTACGGATAGCCCCTTATAACAAATACGAAAACGAAAAATACAGTGAACAGCAGGTTTATTGTAGCCTCAGAACTCTAAACAACCTACGACATATGCAGCATTCGCTTTCGTGCTGAAAGATTGATTCGGAATGCATCCAGGATTTTGTGATATCACATTGTATATATGCATGGACATGTTACCCAGTCTTTTCTAGCCATTGTTTTAAATAAATCTCCATATATCCACTCGCATGCAGCTGCTCTCAGTATGGGAGATTTGCAGCGCAAGAAACTAACGCCAGGACAGCAATCCTGAAGCTTTTTGTTTGTTGTTGCAGAACAATAATTAAAAAAAAAGGTAAAAAGCCATAACAGGGAATCACAGAAAGTAGATTTTGGGGTATGTTCATCTTTCAACTACAGCATTCTGAAAAGTTATGCTGGTGGAAAAGATTAGCATGGGCATAGCCCACAAAAATTAATATCGCAGTTTTGGAACAGATACAAGCACTGCTTGTCTTCAACTTAATGCATGTCCGCACTGAAGAGCATAAAAATGACCACCTGTCACTTGTCAATTCCATCCCATTGAGGCCATCTCTCTACGCTTGGAAATTAAAACAAATATAACAAAGAATGTATTTCCGGAAAGTAAAAACTACCTCTTTCACAACTTTCATTGTGTGCTTTTGTCCTAAATTTGAATGGGCACCTATTTTTCAGTGGTATCATAATAAAAATAATACAATAATAATGATAATAATAATAATAATGATAATGATAATAATAATGATAACGACAACAACAACAACACTAATAATGATAATCATAAACAACCTCCTCACTTCTATTGGAAGAACTATTGTTGCTAAACAGGCCAGTCATGAAATAATTACGTCCATCAACAGGAACAAAACCGAAATTTTGGAGCAAACTATTACTACAATCAACAACAAATCTGTATTTTTATTTCCGTCTGGCCTGTTCTATTCCACAAGAAGAAGAAATAGTCAAGAAAGTAATAAATGGTTTTCTTTTATCCCGAAAATGCTAGGCGGTCAAACCGTGGCAGAATAATTGGATTGCTGAAATGGAGAAATAATTAATTTATTCTCTTTTCTTTTTGAGTTCTTTATAACAAAATGACAATCTGTCACGGCTGCAGGGCACCACACTGCAAGAAAAATAATACAGGATAACAATATTTTATTGATGAAAGAACGAACGAATGCACAGAAAACTGAGGAACGAAGAGGCGCCCTCGAGGTGGATCTCGTGATTATACAGAGAAAATAGGGTTATACACATATAAAAATTATCTATGATTAAAATCACATGCAGGTAATAAATCACGAGAGGTTTTGCTTAATAATGATTAAGTGCGTTTCAGTTCTTGTTTCAAGTCCTTGCTCTTGTTGACTATAATTCGTGTCAATCATTTCTCTAACCATTCTGCGGATCAGCTAAATATATATTTTTTGTTTTCCACCAATGCCCCAGAAAACATGTTTAACAGCAATTGAATCAATTATGTCGTGTCAATCATGTAACCATTGTCTTGGTTTGCCATTGTTTGTAAACTTCGATTGGCAAAGAGCACGGAGCGCAGTTACGCTTAATTCCATTCATTCATTCATTCATTCATTCATTCATTCATTCCATTACTTTATTCATCCTTTGCCATTTATTCTCATATCCCGTCCCCAGACTATTCCACACCTGAGGATCTTTCCACATTCTTCCTTCCTTCCCACCCCTTCCTGAATGCACGAATCTCGCTTTCCCAGACCTGACCACTGAAAACTGTTTTCTATCTAAAACCAAATAGCCATCTTCCGATTGCAATGAAACGTCTCTTTATGTCATCTTTACTATTTCTCCAAGGCAATTAGATTTTCTGAACAATTCACATCTACTTTTATCATACCCTCTGCAGCCGCATAACACTGTCTTTGTGTCATTTTGTTGTACTGTTGTCAAAATTCATATACCCACTCTTGACAGCCCTCCACTTTGCCAATTTCAAGTAACATTTCTATCTTATTACAAAATAAGTATTTAAAAAAAAAAAAAAGGCAAAAATTTAAAACTTCTACAACATAACGCGCCCTGCAACAGAAGACTGGTTGCAAAAATGTTAATATTTGCTCCTGGCCGATTATTATCGTAAAGGACGTTTATTTATTTATTTGTACATGCATTCTAAAGACTATCCGACCCGGGTAAAATAAATCTTGCAACTTCTTAGTATCAAGCTAGGGCTTTAGATTTAGCAGATTGAGTGCAAAGACTACTAGGACTTGTGACACACCTTGCAACATACTGTACACAGATGTAATAAAAATTGATTTCCAACCAACAATGTGTAAAGAGAGACATAGAACGAAATTCCGATCATACGTTTCAATTTTATTTGACGAAAATGCTCCTCTTTTTGCGGCTCAAATAACTCATAAATGTATAATATTTATACACCGAATTATGTCTACAGTGGATATGTCCACGTAATTTATCGTCACAATTTAAGGCAGTTTACACAAAATTTCATAATTTTTTATCACGTATTCACGATATTTTAAGTGCTTACAAATTCCGCCCCTGGCTCCATTACAGTATGATAATAAGGCCTTTAAAATCAAACCAGAGTTGCTTAAAATCAGCTTAAAAATAGAGAGTGGGGATTCTTTGTCCTCTTTTCTAGCAAACAGAATGTATATTCACCAAAAGAAGAGTTGAAGATGATCCTTGGATGATCTTTGTGAATGAAGGCAATAGTCTTAAGATGACCGTCTGCGCTTTATAGATAGAACAGAGCCCGCTTCGCTATCGGAGGAGATCATCCATGCACGTTCATACATCGTTTTTGATTTCCTTTGCATCTGCAGCATGATGAACTGCAGACATGCAGGGTTATCTACTCATGATCACCAGTCTCCGCAGAACCATCTAGATTTGGCCACTTTCGGAATAATAATGCACATTTCAAGAACCCGATTCGAGAAATAATAGGCAAACGTGCTGGTTAATTAACAGGCAAACCAGAAGGACGGCACAGAGTCAGAATCATCACATGTCTCAGAATCACCAACAAGTGGCCAATTTCAGAATCATAATGTACTTTCAAGAACCCGTTTCGAGAAATAATCAGCCATACAACACTGATTAAGTAACATGAAAACGAAAAAGACGGCGCAAAGCCAAAAGAAAGATAATTATTTGAGACAAGACAACAAATTATAACATGAAATACAATAATAGAATAATACACTGCCCAAAAACTCTTTTAACCAAAGTCAGTTCTTGCCAGATCAAAACAACACTGAAAATAATAAAAGATAAAAAGAGGAAGAAGCCATCGAACACCAACGTAGATGACACGCAGACATTCATTATAAAATTAAAACCAAAGCATAATGTACTCACGGAGTAAGAAAAATAAAGCTGGGTTTTCACGTCTACGGAAACAGAAACGGCGAAGGAAAACGTCAAAACCCTTCAAGTAGTGAAATAGAGAGAATGTTTTCACATTTGGGAAACTCCGTTTCCGTACACAGGGAAACAATATTTCTTCTTACTACTTGATGAATTTTTGACGTTTCCGTCGCCGTTTCAGTTTCCGTACACATGAAAACACAGCTTTAATCATTTCGATGCGTCCATACAGAAACGATAAAAGAAAAAAAAAGAGCACAATACAAAAGAACCAATTCCGTTCATACATTAGAAATTACAGAATACTGATAGAAACTTTGAAAATATCAGGTAGGTGAATTTAATACCAATTTTTTGCATTGCCAAATAAAGCACTGCCGGCTTAAAGAAAATACCAGACTCAAACATTAATAAAAACTGCTGATTGTTATGTTCTTTTAAAAGTAAGGCTTCACCATTACTGCTGCATTCAGACAAATCTGTAGAAGAGCTAAAAAAAAAAAAATGTTTATAGTTTGTGGTGTCTGGGATCTTCAGACGGAAGACGATAAGCTCTCTTTTCATTTATGCGTGACGTGAAGATCATTGGTCATTTTTTTCATTCAAATTGGGCGCTGCGTCTAACACATAAACCTTGCTGCCCTGACTGGACCCGGCCTTGCTTACCATGTTATTTTCGCACGGGAGGCGGCGCGGGGAGGGGGGGGGGGTTTGGGTTGAATTAAACTGAAAGAAAGGGAAGGTCGACTGATGAATGAATTCAAGACAGGGAAAAAAAAAAAGAAGCTTTACGAAGCGACAATGATAATACTAAAGAAAATGTGCAGACTGGAATTGGAGATTGAGTAGGTAGAATGCGTATATTCACCATCTTGTCTGTCCGGACCCACTTAAGGCGTCGCGAACCAATCGGCGGCGAGTTTACTACTGTAAACAACGACACGTGTGTATACGCACATGGGAGACGTTCGGTCAATTCTTTCACTTCCTTTCTCTTGTTTACACGGAGGGTAGGGAATCGGACCAGTTTGGATACATCCTTTCCACCCCTGTCACAACAGTCAACTGCAATGCAACCAGCAGGCATTTTAACTGCTTAGACAGATCTCGAAGTTACACTCATCAGCTGATCCACCAGCCATCTTGTTTGGCGGAAGTACAAAACAAAAACTCTGTGACGTCATGCGCATTCTACCTATATTCTAACTTTCAAAGAGGCGAAAACTGTCTCGCTTTGGTCATGAACTATCGCGTCCGAGAGAGTTCAGAAGCGGCGAAAGCAAGAAACGATAAGCAAAAACAAGGAGGAAGAACAATTTTTTATTACAGTATAATTTTTCTTAACATAGAAAGATGAAGCCTTAAATCATGACGGCAAATGCAGAGAGAATGAAAGAAACCAGTTGAAAGAAAAAGTAAAAAACAAAAACAAAAAACTTTTCACATTTACCAGTTCGATCTTTGTAATATGAGCGAAAGTTTGAGCTAAACGCTTGTCTCTAGGAAGTCTCCAAGATTAGGGTAAATGGTGGTAACGGTAACAGAATGATTATCATTAATAATAGTAATAATACTAAGTAATAATAATAAAACTAATAATAATATAATGATGATAATAACAATAATAATAAGTTGATAATAACAATAATAATAAGATGATAATAATAATAATATAATAATAAAATAAAAGAATAGGAATGATAGAAATGAACCTCATTATAAAAAAAAATAGTGGTGGGAGTAATTCATACAGGGGCGATTTGGGTCCTCTTTTTTGCTCGACTTTACAGCTTAAATGACAGTTTAAAAATTATAAAATTAATTTTCTTAAGTGTCAACTAATCCAGCCCAAATCGCTTTTGTATCGACCGATTGTGTTGATTCAAGTTTCAGGTATTTTTAAAAATAAAATGTAAAACTGCAAAATACAATGATCTTTGTTTTGACTCCCGCCTCACTGGAGACAATATCAATACGCGTTCAATTCCGTGTGCACAATTTCCCTATCAGAAATGAGTATGTAGTACTCTGGAGGGCATGGAATCTGTAGTAAGGTTGTAGAATATGAGAAGCTTTGTAGGCCAAGAGAGAGAGAGAGAACGTTGGGTTCACAGGTTTATCCCGGATAATGCCGGGAACTTCATGTAGTTAACAGAAAAAAAAAATAGAGCACAAAGGAAAACAGCGGAAGAAAAAAGAGGAACTATCATGAAATGCGCCCATGCTTGATGATCATACAGATCGATTTCGAGCTTGCACAGTCTAAAAACAAAACAAAAAGCAAAAAACATGAAACAAAAACACACTCGAGTGCCTTGAATCCATCTAGCAAACATGTTTCCAGACTGTAACATGTAATAAATATGTAACTGCCTTAACCGATAACTATATTATATCTCAGACCAATTACCGATCGATGTGGAGAAAATTCATTTGGGGGGGGGGGGGGGCTACCTTAGAGTTAGAGTCACATTTGAGTGACCCCTTTGTTTAGTGGAAATTCGAGATTTCCTGAAAGTAGGGGGTTGAAAATATACCGAAGCCTTAAAAATGTTTGCGAGATGTGAGCCTTCTTTTGGTGAGATGCTTTTCTGCTGATAGTCCGAGTTTTTTTTTTAACCAGTAAGACCAATTACTTGGGGCTTAAACTCCATCATCATGATATTTTGGGTTTAATGTGGGTCAATTATGACTGGCAGGAAATTTTAACGGTGTTAATCATTGTGCATTATAAATATCGTTATCGCCGTCATGATAATTATTCTGAACAAAAGCACAAGAGATCTAAATTGTGTGCTGGTTTTAAATTTCGACTTTAAACATACTCCCAGGCGTAAAAATAGGCTAATGGCGAACATGATATTCTAAAGGAAGTAAGGCCTCAAATGTAATCATGAAAGGCGTTTGAACTGCTGAGCTTTATTTATATTACCATATCACACATAACAAGACGTAAATGTGTACGTGGGCATGTTTTAAAAGATCTTGTCTTCTTAATGATCGCCATCATTATTAGAACATTATTCTAAATGTACGCTTTGCTCCTGGGAGGGGGTTTGCAGGGGGGGGGGGCTGGCAGTTTCCTTAATAATGTGAAACAAAATAATCTTGGGGTAATTGCCATATTGTTGTATGCCACATTTTGCGGATTTTGAGGATTTATCACGAAAATGGTTCTCTCACTCCTAATTTCACCATGACTGTATAAGTCATTCCAATCGGTTTAAAACTTTCCGAGGTATTTTTTTACACGGCTCATCAAAGTTTCGATCCTCATTTGCACATACAACAATATGGAAAATACCCGACGAAATAATACACGCTTTTATGAGATCATCAGGTATGGGAGTTTACTTTCAACTTATTAACGCCAATATCAGTTCAGCGCTCTCACAAGGTCATTTCTCCTATCCCACGGTAAAGCATGTATTCACAATAAATTCAGTCGTCAGCCATTATACATTTACAGGCCTAAGTGGCAATATGCATACAGCTGTCTTGTTCGTACGGACAACCAGAAGTGATGGTGTGTGTTACACGGTGGTCGATAGCTATCTGTCTCTGCTGAGAAATGGAACATACGGCAAGGTTAACGACATACAAGGATGTGATAATAATGAGGATGAGAAAAGACAGAACGGGAGATCCTGCCGCAGCCAGATAGATAGATAGATAGATAGATAGGTAGATAGATAGATAGATAGATAGATAGATAGATAGATAGATAGATAGATAGATAGATAGATAGATAGATAGATGGATGAATATAGGCACTTTGGTAGGTACGTAGATAGATTAAGATTAGATAGATAGATAGATAGATATATAGATAGATAGATAGATAGATAGATATATAGATAGATAGATAGATAGATAGATAGATAGATAGATAGATAGATAGATAGATAGATAGATAGATAGATAGATAGATAGATGTACAATCTACAGACAGACAGGTAAGTGAATGTCCTAATGGATGGATGGACGAATGCATGGATGGGCCGGCGGACGAACAGACAGGCAGGCGGACAGACACATAGATAGATAGATAGATAGATAGATAGATAGATAGATAGATAGATAGATGATAGATAGATAGATAGATAGATAGATAGATAGATAGATAGATAGATAGATAGATAGATAGATCGATAGATAGATAGATAGACAGATAGGTAGATAGATAGATAGATAGATAGATAGATAGATAGATAGATAGATAGATAGATAGATAGATAGATAGATAGATAGATAGATAGATAGATAGATAGATAGATAGATAGATAGATAGATAGATAGATAGATAGATAGATAGAGATTTACCGATTAAGTGATCTGTAAAATATGTAAACTCTGCTGTAATACATGCGTCACAAATTGTTGTCTTGCAAATATTTACAGATATAATGAATGAAACAAAATAAAAAAAACATTGATTTACGATGCCACTTTATTGGAACAGGAAAAGTGAATCCATCTGTCTGGAGCCTTTAATACTATTCATGCTAATGTGTACATCTACAAAACGGAGGATTGTCGAGCATTAGGAAATGTTTACGTTCTTTTTTCACGTAACACACTGGCCAGGAGCTGTTGCCAGAAATTTTGATACCATGATATCAAACGTATATTTTGGCAAACTGTGACCAAAATATCATTGAAACAACCCTGCCTATCGTTTTAATCGCGAGCGCCGGCGTGAAAAGTATCAGCTGTTCAGATCCTGAGCATCATATATTCCAGAACAGGATGCAATGTTTTTACTTGCGTTAAGCGTTAAGAGGGGCCAGCTTTAAGTCAAATGAACCAGTTGCTCCCAAATGGGACTCCGCGCCTAGGTGAGTCTTGTGCTAAGGTATTCTAGCCTTGTCAAGTAAATGCACCAACCATTGCAGCATGCACCCAAAGCTGCATTTTTACGTGTACGGAAACGGAAACAGTAATGGAAACGACAAAAATCCACCAAGAAGTAAAAAGAAAGAGCGTTTCCATTGAAAACATTATTTCTGTTTGACTACTTGAAGAGTTTTTTTCGCGGCGTTTTCGTTGCAGTTTCCGTTCCGGTACACATGAAAACCCAGCTTAAGGGAGCCTAGTGCTAAGGTAATCTAATCTTGTCAGGTACATACAACAACCATTGCAACATACACCTAACACCATAATTATTGGAAGTTTTCCAGAGAACACAACGATTATAATTATTGGGCCCCGCAGCTCCTAAGGCCGGCCTTGCGCGTTAAAATCAGCCGCAAAAGAAAGATTTATGCATTTCAAAAACGTTTTAATCACTAATATGTATGAAATGTAGGCAAAGCAAAAGCGGTGCCAGGGGGATAAGAGCAGTAATGAGTTCTGAACATAATCAGTTGAGACTTACAACTGATTAGAGTCAGACAGATCTGACAGCAACATCTCTGTGTATAAGATCGTTTTGTTTAAAAATGTAAACACTCCGACTGTTATAATACAGTCAGTTCATGTCTTTACATCGTTCAATGACTCAGAACAAGAAAACACTTAAATGATGAAGCTGGAACTCAGCACTACAACTGTATTGTCTACTATAGAGCACAGCACAGCACAGCCTGAAATGCAACTTTTATGGTCTTCATGAAATGCAAAGAGCGCTATCCCTTATTGACAGGTGTGTTCTACATACATCAATGACGCTTGCGATCACCTGTTGGCGTTTTAATACCTGGCGTGTAAAACTTAGACCATTTCACAAATCTCTACTGTAAAAGTATTTAATAAAATAGGCTGAAAACAATTTATAAAGAAGAAATATGTACGAACCAGAGCTTAAGAGACCCGCATTACTTCTCTCTGGGTCAGCGGCTCTCGGTGTCAATCTCAAAACTGGAATCAGAGTGAACTTATTCAACGGACAAGCAAAAACTAATTATAACATTAATCATCTACAAAACTACACAATTTCAGCCTTTGCGACCCAGCTATTCATTGTTATAATAATAATTAGGACTCACCAAGCTTCACTCCCGGCTAATTTTTATCGGAGAACAAGAGTTAGTTCCCCATTGAGGTTTTCTTTAAAAGACGGTGATCAGTGATATGGCTGCCAAGGAGCTTCGGAGAAATGTGGTAAAATGCCAAATTTTATTGGTAATTGAAGAATATTTCTCAGTGTAATTTTCACGTACTATTTCAAGTTGGTGTAATTCGGACCGCTCAGAGCGGCTTGCGACAGAGAGTCAGTTAATTTCTTTCCCAAACAACAATAACACAATTTGGGACAGATATTGTGTAGGGAGCAAATTAATCTTGTGTGTCACACTAGAAAAACAATTATGAAACTACAATTATGTGCCCTCATTTTTCATCTACTATACCACTTGGCAAAGACCTCATTATAGTGGCTTAAGTGTTGTTGATGATCACACCAGTATGACCGTATTGACCCAGATTCGATAAATGATTAAAATGACAAAATAATAAGTAAAAACCTCACGAAAATTAAAATGGTGGAAAAACACGCGATTCATAATACCTATTAATTAAACAATCATCGCCCATCCTAGCAATAATAATAATAATAATGTTTTGTAATATCGTTTTTATTAAACCGTTACTTTTTATATTTGCAGTTTAAGTCAACCGGAAAATAGACGGAATAGCAGGAAAAAAGGGAAAACAAAGGAGAAATAGGATGGAGGAGTTGGAAAAAGAAAAGACTAACGGAAAGGAGTGGAAAGGAATAGGAAGAATCATTTACCCTAACAAGGTTTATAAATGAAGAGGCACTAGTGCAGTAGGGTTAAAACATACCACCGCTCCCCCCTCCCCCCCCCCCCCCCCCAAAATGTGTTGCAAAACTGCGTCAGAAAGAAACTTTATAATACATCACTCTAGCACACATGCAAATTAGAAAGGAACAAAAAAACATTCTTCTTTTATTTTACTTTTTGGCCACATTTTAACTTTGTTCCAAGTCTTATTGCGATACCATAGATTTTCCATGTTGTTTTTTTTTAATTTTCAAAAAAAAACAACAACAACACAAAAATCTGGTGCTGTAGAAAAAACTAAAAATAGATTGGTTTGTAACTGCTTTTGCTTCTCACTAACATTGAACCAGACATTACGAAACTAACCATGGCACATCGGCCACAGAACAGCTACTGGACATGTGACTAGACTTTATGAACAGGAAAGGCCACCAGTTGATGTATTTGAAGTAGAATCCTTTTTTTGTGTATATCCTTTTTAATAACATCTGAGTAATCAACAATAATATGTGGTAATAAAGCTTTGAAAAGTCGGACATCATATTAATAATTATATGTTCCTATGTACATGATTGCATGTTGGGGTGGACTTGGGGGTGGAGGGGCGGGGGGTTGGTGATGATAGAAACTTTGGCTCCTAAGGAAGCAATAAATTGCCTGAAACAGGTTGAGAACCACTGGGGGAGGCTGATTTTCTCCTGACCCTCTTTCCCTCCCCCCCCCCCTGCAATATGGGAGCTCCGTGAATTACTATGTTAATAGCGCTAGGGTGTCAATGAGGTCCGGCGTTGTCTGATAGATAACTGTAATCACGGACATGCTACAGGGGGGGACATTAGATCCCTAATAAACTTACTGGATCATATAATAGGGCCCGGGCTGGAGTATTTGCTTAGAAATGGCATGCTGGGCCAAGGAAGTGTTATGGCAGTGGGGGTGTATTTCCCTGGGTTTTATGAGACACCTGTTTGGGACCCCATGGTCATTACTTTCAACGACGTGGATGTTAGGAAAACTGTCTTGCTGGGATCCATATCTTCGCTTTAGTGTTCGGTGCGGTCAGCAATAATATTTAGCCAACCCCCTTTCCTCCCTCGCATGAACTAGAAAAGCAGTTCGGCGTCATTTAGAGGTGGAGGCTGGTCTGTAACATGATGATTTGACCTCATTCCTCGTGACCAAACACAACATCGGTTTAATTATCTTTCTCAGTACCAGCAGTTGTGAATTGAAGCATAATCCTGATATGGACATGTCATTCACATAGTAACTAACTGCATACTGCTCTTGGGAGAGGGAAGGGAAATGTTAATAGAGATTTTTATTGACACCTTGGTAGAATCCCAAGTTTGCTCATACAGTTTAGGATAAATTCACTCTCCTCATGCCCCCTCTTCCCCGCCCCACCCACTCCTCCAGCAGTTGTGAAATACTTGAATAAAAACGTTTTTTTTTTTTTTTTGGCAGGCATAACACCTTAGGGGGTTTAAAAAAAAAAAGGCATTCTAAAAGACGCCGCTTTTCAGTGTTAAGTGGATCTATCAGTAATTGATTCTAAAAGGATCGAAAAAGCTCCAGAAGTTAAGATCATTAAAAATGATAATCATTTCCATTCAATGAGAAAGAAATGTGTTTCACACCGTTTTGTTGGCTTTGAAATGCTTAGAATTACATCTTAAAACTTTATAGGCCATTGGAAAGCAGGCAGATTTTCTTATGTCATATCTACTAACCCAGGCACACAAGATTTAACGGGATAGCAACTGAGTTGGGCCGTGGATTTAACTGTGCCTGGGGCGAGGGTCCAGTCTAATCAGTTTTTCACGGTGTTTTGAGGCACCCAATCTCTATTGGATTGCTAACGGTACCGTAAATTACGGCCCCAAAAAAACAACAACAGAAAAGCTTGCATTCCATCCATTGGAATTCCTTCACTCGAGTTTTCCTGACCAAACACTTGTGTCACTATAAGTACGGGTCACACAGTACGATTGCCACATTTATAACGCACTGTGAATGGTTATTTATGACGTGTCTGTTGGAGAGAACAGTAACAATGGATCAGAAAACACTTGGAGTGTTGGTAAAAAATAATTTACGTTCCCAATGAAAACTTTATCTCTGTTGTCATAGGGTTTTGAACAATAGCACTCACACATTAAATGAGAATAAAGAATAATGCAATATATTAAAATCTGTGTTGTCAACATAGTAACTAGAAGTTGTGACAGGTAAACATCCTTCAGTCTTAATGATTTGATGAAATTGTCGGAGATCAAAATAAATCATCTCTGTTGGACAGACAGACAAACAGACAGACAGACAGACAGACAGACAGACAGACAGACAGACAGACAGACAGACAGACGGACGGACGGACGGGCAGATGGACAGACGGACAGAAAGACAAACGGACAGATGGTTGGCAGTGAATATTTCCATTCAGTCATCGATCAATACTTTCCTCCGTTATATATCATCCCCATTCGTGCTTGTTCTAATCTTATTCCTTAGTTACTCACCAAATTAGAAATGTTTTAGTATGTGACAAGATATATCTTGTACTATCATTATTTTAATAAATAAGCACAGTATCAAAATGTATGAAACAAAAATTTGTCCGCCAAACTAGTGACTCAATTATTCATTGGTAGACTATGGAGTTTAGGACTTTAACTAAGGCAGAAGGAATACAAAACCTTGAAACAGTTGTAAAGTAGGTCATATGGACAAATTGCAATAATCCACTGACTTTCAGCACAGACCATTAGTTACCAAGGAAACTACGCAATGTATCATTAGTCTACCTTGAACAGTTCTGAAACATTGTTGATAATCTACTTTCAGAATTGCTTAAAGAGCATTTCTCTAACCGCGAATGTTGACAAAAACTTTTCGATTTATATACTAGACAGATTGAAATGTCTAAAATCGGTAGAAAAGTATGATTCAAACCCAGCAAACCAGTGAGGGACTGCACAGCAAAACATTGACGCCCTAGGATCTGGGAACAGTCTCATTAACTTTCGATATGTCGTGTTTCCTTAGTAGCAAGCCTGTCAAGATATCCATCATTCATATAAGAGACATACTGTCATTTCAAAGACTCATTTTATGTGTGGATACAACTACTATTAGTACTATGATCATCTCAATTAATTGCCCCAGCACCCGAGGTTTCTTGCTGTCTTGAGTAAGTATCATAATATTCTAACTGAACTACATCCGGACCAGCACGCAATATTACACTCCTTATTGCTGTAGAGCTCTTCAAAACGTAATTCAAATAAATTTAACATAGACAAAATTAGAAGTGCCTCGCCCAATTCCACTTATGAATTTATGACCCCTGGGGTCCCAGACATACAGTATAGTACTAAATAAATAACATGATAATGGAGAATTATGTACACATCGCACCAAGTAATCAATACAATGTGGACAGATTTCTCGTTCTCTTTCTTCGTTACTTTCCCAGATGGAAATCGGCGTTCATCTATTATGCCACATTCGGCTTTGCATTTCGTTTTCAGCTTTAAAGACGGCGATCTTGAGTATTCTGTCGTCCGTCTAATAAAACACAGATCTTTGGACCCACGTAGAGAAATTTTAGTAGGTAAATAGTATACTCATTTGTGTTTGTGAAATAAAATTTGATAGCAGTTTGTTTTACCAGAAATAATGTGGGTCGACATAAATGAACTTTGCACATGAAGTTGAATAACTAGCCGATCCGTGTCCAAAATGTTGGCTCATTTGTAATTGAGCATAGAAGCTGAAAGTGGTGACTGATTATCCAGTGGTGAAAATAACACTGTCCAGCTGTTGACGGCACGAACTAAATTATATTAATGAAAGTCCAACTGCAACTCCTAAGCTTATGTCAAAATAATGTCCGCTTTGCTAATATCCTTCACACGTCTCCGGAGCCATATACCTTTCCCGCTTTATAACGTGTCTTCACTGCATAGCACACATTCCGCAGGTAATACAGTTATGGTCCTTACATCGAAGACAGCTTACGTATAATAGATAGTCATTAGGTCAGTGTGCTCTTTGATTTTTTTCCTCATGGCGTGATACCAAGGAACCGTGTTCTCCAATATCCAGATTTCTCCGAAAAGGAGAAAACAGTACGTTGCAATGAAGCTGAACAAAAAGTCCGTGAAAGCACTTATCCAAATGAACTGTAAATTTACCTTTCCTTGTCAGATCTTAATTGACTTGCATTTTTTTTTCGAGGTAGTGAGAAACTTCCGATAGTAATTAGCGTGTATCCAACTGTCTGTCTGCCTATCTGTGTGTCTATACACCATCAGCTTTGTCTATCCATCTGGCTAGCTATTTGTTTGTCTGTCTTCGATTAATGTGCCTGTCTCTCCTTCTGTCTGTCTGCCATCTATTTCTGAGATATGAATCAGCACACGTAGGACCTCTTCACATTTTCTAGTGCCCTTAAAAGATGGGTGAAGCTAAGCAAGAGGTGGCTCACTAATTAAACTACGCACGAGCCCAGCAGTCTCTGTGGAGTCCAAGTAGACCGGTGCACAGCTTTGGATCAGACCAATAGATTATAATGTCAAAGGTTGGTGTTTACCGCCAGGAATAAATGAATGAAGACAGCCTGATTGCGAATCGTTGTCTCCCGCGAGGCCTTTGTGAACACGGGTAGAGAATCAGTGGCCAGGGATGGAATGTGCTGAGACAAATACGCAATTAATGAGAGAGAAACCAAATCTCCCAGTTGGAGGAAGTCACTAATTATGTCCGATGTATTATTATAGTCAGGTCGTGTTTAATTGTTTATTATATAACATGAAGTTATATTAAGCAATGCACAAGAGGCAAATACTGAAGAGGCTTCCTACAAAATAATATGTAACTAAACTTTTTGATATTCCTATGATCATGAATACACTAGACACAACTTTTGCCCCAAATCTTTCACGCTATCTCTCTTTATATGTCTGTCTTTACATGTAAATAAAGTATGTTTGTATCAGATAACGGCCCACAATTATAACGGGAATTCAAGTTAACGTTGTAAATTTAGAAAAAATCAATCATTCAGGCGAAACTGCTCAATCATAAAATGTTTCTTACTCATCAAATAATGTTCAATGTAAACCTTGTTTCCACTCGGCTTTCACTTCACTGGAAGCAGTTTTGATAAGTTCTGAAATATGTGGCAAAATTCAATCACTCTTTGTAGGGCACGAAACTTCTATAACACTTGTATTTGGAAATAGAACACTTCGTAAAAACTGCATGTCTTATAATAATGTATAACATGAAGTCCACAGTGATGGAATATGAAACTGCAAAATGTACAGTTAACTGAGCATCCCTCCAAGCATGCTTTTCCTAAATCAAGTTGTGTATAAAACAAGAATTTTTCAGCAGGCATTTTTTCTAGTCATAGCTTTTGTGGGTTCTTTTTTCTTTCTCCCCTCAGTTCCTTCAGTTTTTTTTTTTCTTTTCTCTGAGTATGAACGCCAGACCGAAATGTGTTTTAGTGCAGTTTCCTTGGATATGATGAATTTTCCTGCAATTCCCGTTTAGGGGTACTGATCTAATTACATTTGATGAAACCTCTGTTAGAAACAGCCGTACGGTACATGAAGACCTTGAACACTGTCTACCCAAGTAACGAGCGAAGCCCTTGCAGATAGCCCTGCGAACTCTTTAGAATGACCTGGAGCAAAACCCATTCTGTAGAACCGCCAGTATACTTTGGCTAATCAGCGGTTGTAACCATATCGCCAGGGGCAAACTGTAGCAGTGTATGGGGTGTATAATTACTCCATGGCATCTGCGGGCCAGTTCGTGATATAGCGCTGCTTAAATGCGAAGGAAATACTAAGTAAGACGCGCATTTGATCTGTGATATATGGGTGAATAAAATGCAGTCACAGCTGGCTGTTGTGTTTCCACTTAGATAAAATAATGACCAACTCATCTAATAATTGGTACTACATTTAGATAAAATAATGACTAACTCATCTAAAAATTGGTACTATATATGGCCTTTAGCGTCTTTACAGACGGTCTAAGCAGCTAGAATATTCACTTTCACTTTGTCTGACAGCGTCTCTCGTGGCTTATTCTACCAATGTTTGACCCGAGAGTGCGATGGCACTGATTGCAGGTCAGTCTTTTGGGTTCACTTTGGCGAGTGTTTTCATTCCGCCTCTGTCGTTTTGTCAGGTATGTTTCTTTTGCCTTGAAGTCTATTGCGAGCGTGCCACCGCGCAATTTTTGTCTCCATCTGCTTCGATCATTTGCAAGGTTCTCCCATTCATTGGGGTCGATGTTGAATGCTTTCATCGTGACCTTGCAAGTGTCTTTGAATCGCAGATGTGGCCTACCTCTGGGTCGGTTGCCAGTAGCAAGTTCCCCGTAGAGAATTTGTCTGGGGATGCGATCATTTTCCATACGGTGGAGATGTCCAAGCCACCGCAGTCTTTTTTTGCCTAGGAGAGCCTGAGTTGATGGAATGTTGGCTCGGCTCAGAACTTCGATATTTGAGATCCTGTCTTGCCACTTGATCTTGAGAATTTTGCGTAGGCAGCGCAGGTGGAAGGAGTTGAGGGATCTTTCATGTTTGGAGTAGGTGGTCCATGTCTCTGAGCCATACAGCAGGGTGCTTAGGACGCAAGTTTGGTACACGAGTACCTTTGTTTTGATGGTCAGCTTGCTATTGTTCCACACCCTTTTTGAGAGTTTGCCAAAAGCTGTGGCCGCCTTTCCTATTCTGGCATTTATTTCAGTTGTTATGTCTGTGCTACCACTGATGGTTGAGCCTAGGTAGCAGAATTTTCCCACTTGCTCCAGAGGAGAGCCATTCAGCATGATTGGGTTGGGGTTTCTCAAGCCTTGTGTCAAAACTACAGTTTTTGAGACACTGATCTTTAGCATGAATTTGTCACAGGCTTTGGCAAGGCTATTGATGAGAGCCTGGAGCGTGGTTTCATCGTGGGCCACGATTGCAGCATCATCTGCGAAGAGGAGCTCTTGTAACATAATATGCTCTGTACGAGATTTTGCTTTTAGTCTGGCAACATTAAAAATGGAGCCGTCCACTCTGGTGTTAATAAGTACTCCACCTGAACATTGACCAAAGGCATTCTTGAGTAGGGCTGCAAAATATATACCAAATAAGGTAGGAGCAAGAACACATCCCTGCTTCACACCGCTGTTTACAGCAAATGAATTGGATGTGCAGCCCTCAAAGTTGACACATGCCCTCATGTCAGTGTGGAAGGATGCAATAAGTTTTAGCAATGTTGGTGGACAGCCTATGGATTTAAGGACTGCATACAGGCCAGATCGGCTTACGGTGTCGAAAGCCTTTGTTAGGTCCACAAAGCATGTTATAAGCGGCCTGTTTTGTTCTTTGCATTTTTCTTGGATTTGCCGAAGTGCAAATATCATGTCAATAGTTGATCGTTTGCTTCGAAAGCCACATTGTGTTTCTGGTAAGACTTTTTCCGCCAGTTGTTGAAGGCGGCAGAGGATGACGCGAGCAAAAGCCTTTCCAGTAATGCTGAGGAGGGATATGCCTCGATAGTTGTTGCAGTCGCCTTTGTCTCCTTTGTTCTTGTAAAGTGTGACAATTTTGGCGTCTCTCATATCATGTGGTATCACGCCTTCTTTCCAACACTGCAGTAACAGATTATACAGGTGTGGTAATAGTGGGCCTTTTAGGTCTTTTAATACCTCTGCAGGAATGTTGTCACTTCCTGTGGCTTTTCCAGCAGACAGGTGGTCGATTGCATTGGAAAGCTCGACTAAGGAAGGTTCAGCGTCAAGTTCGGCCATTATTGGCAGTTTTTGGAGGTGTTCCTCAAAATCTGGTGGAATATTTTTCTCACGCTTCTCTCCATTAAAACAAAATCTGGGCAGCACGGAACATGTAAGGCTGCACTGCATTTTCTTCTGGCAGACCCCACATGTGATGTTGATACTGTCCACTGATTATATGGGGGCATCTAAAAAGTACGTACACTTGGTTGGAACGAGGTTTGGGGGTGGGGTGTTGACCCAAGGGTAAATAAAGCATGTATTGTTGGAGTATTTTTGGGGGGGGGGAGGAGGGGGGGGTTTTGCGGTGCCTGTGTAGGCTTTTGAATTATGGTAATGAAATAAAAGGTTTTGTTTTATAACTTTTTTTTGGTCAACAAATTAAGTTTTTGGATTGAAATTATATTTCTAATGAAACACATTATACAATATACATGTGACAGAATTAAAACACAAGGGGCTTACCATGGGCATTCATTTTTCTAATAGTCGTGCGCTCATGCAAGGGGGTGGTGAGGGGGTAGGGGTAACGGCAAGCCTATGATAAGAGCACAATTGGGGAGGGAGAAGGAAGATTTTAAAAAATCACCAAAATGGATCATACGTATTTCATGGATGGCCCCCAAAAAATATTCTCATTCTTGATTGCCTTGTGCAATTGGTACTATACTTAGATAAAATAATGACTAACTCGTCTAACCATTGGTATAAACTTAGATGAAATAATGGCCGACTCATCTAACAATTGGTACTAAACTTAGATAAAATAATGGCTTACTCATCTAACAATTGGTGCTACCCTTAGATAAAATAATGGCCGACTCATCCAACAATTGGTACTTCACTTAGATAAAATAATGGCTAACTCATCTAACGATTGGTACTCACTTAGATAAAATAATGGCCGACTCATCCAACAATTGGTACTACACTTAGATAAAAATAATGGCTAACTCATCTAACACTTGGTACTATACTTAGATAAAATAATGGCCGACACATCTAACAATTGGTACTACACTTAGATAAAATAATGGCTAACTCATCTAACAATTGGTACTACACTTAGATAAAATAATGGCTGACTCATCTAACAATAAAAATTATTGGTTCTACACTTAGATAAAATAATGGCTAACTCATCTAACAATATTGGTACTACACTTAAATAAAATAATGGCTAACTCATCTAACAATTGGTACTACTTTTAGATAAAATAATGGCTGACTCATCTAACAATTGGTTCTACACTTAGATAAAATAATGGCTAACTCATCTAACAATATTGGTACTACACTTAAATAAAATAATGGCTAACTCATCTAACACTTGGTACTATACTTCGATAAAATAATGGCTGACTCATCTAACAATTGGTTCTACACTTAGATAAAATAATGGCTGACTCATCTAACAATTGGTACCACACTTAGATAAAATAATGGCTGACTCATCTAACAATTGGTACTACACCCTCGGAGAAATTATTTAGTCCTCAATAACCTAAGGCTGTGACATTGGAAACATGCTGATTTGAGCACCTCAAAAAATATAGATCTAGAGTCTAATGTTGCATAATTATTTTGTGCTATAAACACTGTACGCTGCACCACATACTGACAGAGCTGCTTATAGTGCTTTCCTCGTAAAACCCAAGGGCTATCGGGATCATATCATAGTTTTAGGTAGTATCCAGACAAAAATAAAAAATAAATAAATATCCTGTATTCGTATTCATCAAGGAAACGACTAAAGAACAGGACAGCCTCATCTGTTGTGTCTGCAGTCTCAGATTCAAAATCGGTGTTAATCTCGTTATAACGGAAAAAAAATGTATTGCGACCAAAAACTACGGAAGTTTAAAGGTGCACTAGCAAAATACTAAAATCAGATTTAGTCTGTGTGCACGCACACGTGCCTGTGTGCATGTGTGTGTGTGTGTGTGTGAGAGAGAGAGAGAGAGAGAGACCGGGGGGGGGGGGGAAGAGAGGTGCATATTATTACAACATTGAAAGAAAAAAAAATTGCATTTCTAAAACATCTCTGGAAATGCAGAAGCAGCTGAAATACTGTGCCATCACGGCTGTATTCTATTTAGTGTCAAACTGGCGAGACATTACTCGTACATGGTGATTTACAAACTGATAGACACACGGTTCGTTTGTCCGTGATGTGTTTCTTCCCAAAGGCAAATTGAATGTGTGAGTAATAAGGGAAGTTTTAGCACTGCAGAATAGAAACTGTTTTTTGCAATAATTATTGTGGGTTTTCTCATGCACACTCACATATTTCTCATTCATGTTGCCTTCAGCGTGACATTTTTATTTTGCACCAGCCGTTAATGGACCATGAATGGGTTCGTTTCGCAGAACAATGCTCACGCTTCTCTCCATTAAAACAAAATCTGGGCAGCACGGAACATGTAAGGCTGCACTGCATTTTCTTCTGGCAGACCCCACATGTGATGTTGATACTGTCCACTGATTATATGGGGGCATCTAAAAAGTACGTACACTTGGTTGGAACGAGGTTTGGGGGTGGGGTGTTGACCCAAGGGTAAAAAAAGCATGTATTGTTGGAGTATTTTTGGGGGGGGGGGGAGGAGGGGGGGGGGTTTTGCGGTGCCTGTGTAGGCTTTTGAATTATGGTAATGAAATAAAAGGTTTTGTTTTATAACTTTTTTTTGGTCAACAAATTAAGTTTTTGGATTGAAATTATATTTCTAATGAAACACATTATACAATATCCATGTGACAGAATTAAAACACAAGGGGCTTACCATGGGCATTCATTTTTCTAATAGTCGTGCGCTCATGCAAGGGGGTGGTGAGGGGGTAGGGGTAACGGCAAGCCTATGATAAGAGCACAATTGGGGAGGGAGAAGGAAGATTTTAAAAAATCACCAAAATGGATCATACGTATTTCATGGATGGCCCCCAAAAAATATTCTCATTCTTGATTGCCTTGTGCAAATTGGGCTGAGCAGTTCAATCAGTTGTAATTGCCTTTCTTACACTGTACCTTTATCAGCAGTTCTCAATGTTTTCAAGCACAAATTCTTTGACACCGTGAATGACCGAAGGCTTTCAGGTGCAGGAATAATATGTCCTTGATTTAAAAAAAAAAAAAGCTTTTCTTTTCAATAATAAAAAAAAAAAAATCGATTTTCCCCGTATGTGAAAGTTTAATAATAACATGCATTCATGTAAAGAATTTTCTATATTATGGAATATTTTTGCAGTTTGGATAAGACTTGTAACATTTGAACTTTATGCAGGATTTCTACTTATAGCCAATAATGCTATCTTAAGAACAACTAAAAAACGAAAATCTACAGGTTACAGGCGTGTTTGAAATATAAATATTTCTTGTTGCAATAATTTTGATCTAAAGCGCTCCCTCTTTATTTTCCAAAGGGATGATCGGTATAAGAATGAATAAAACATGCTTAGACTACTTTAATGTTCTTTGGTTGCCCGGTCAGGAGATATTCCAGTCTTTGCGCGGAATGGTAATGTGATTTAAGCCTGTAATGAATTACACCCTGTGGTGATAAACCAGCATGCGACCTTTTAGTGATCTGCTAAAATGTTAAATACATGAGTTCACGCAAAATACCTGCAGAGAGTAAATTTCATAAAATTCAGAAGTTTTGCTTTACTGACGTGTTCTGTTTTTTGGAAGTGATTTATTTTTAATCTGCAGTCTGTTGACACTAATAAAAACCGAAACAATAAAGTATGAAACTACAGATAAAGAGAGGGAGGATGGGAATGTAGAGTTATTTTAGAGGGTAATCAAAATATGCTATTTATTTGCGAGGATCAGAGCAGGCCATTTTAGTTCAGCCATAGGCCCATTTAAATATGCACACTCTCGAGCTGGAAACAGTAATTTAAAATGTAAAAACCAAGTACGTAAGACCCAGCCCGGCAAAACAATCACCAGCCATCAATATACTTCCAATTGCTTTGTTTTGTTTTGTTTTGCATGCCCAATTAGAACTTGTTCTCATCATGAGTTTACCCCGTACCTTGTTTTTCTTCGAATTTGAAGCACTCCTGGGTGCTTTCTTGGAAGTTAACATTCGGATATTCTTTATATCTATATAGAAAGCGGTTGTCGGAGATATGAATCTTGGACGTCAAGATAGAGAAATATAATAAAACATATTTAGCCAGTAGATCGCATAGGGCGGGAATTTGTGCCCACACAGTCTAACTTTCTAGATCACTGCTTTCGTATTTACTGACAGGAACGTAATTGGCTCATTTCGAATAGGAAATCCTGATCTTTATTTGTTTATACCATCCATCCATCCATCCGTCGATCCATCCGCTTTTCCATCTGTCTATTGGTCTGTTTGTTTGTGTGTCTGTCCTTCCGCCTTTGCCTCTCTCTGTCAACTTATTTGAAAAGCTGTCTGCCAAGCCTTCTATTTGATTACTTAGCAGGTTTCTATCTCTCACACTCTCTCTTTCGATTAACCAGTCTTCATCTAATACCCCTGGCTATACGGGTATCCTAAGTTTTTGGTTTTTTAATTTCTATTCCATTTCAGGGTTTTTTTTTGCCTGCGTATGGCTGGTAAATCCTGATATTCTTGAAGGCATTTACAACTGAGGAAATATGACGCAGCCAAATAATTTTTGTCTTTTGTCATTTTCACTCTTCTGTGTAAAAGCTCAAGGGCTGAGAGACAGCGGGACAAATACTCGAGGAAATATCTGCGGGACTGCCTGTGAGCGAGATGCGTGAAGTGGTAATGGGCCGAAGTCTTGTGAGGGCTAAGGACTCCAATCAATCTCTTCTGGGGGCAGTGAGAGTGGGGAAACTCCCCATCTCTACCCCCAGAGAGGAGAATCACTTCCTTCGAGAGTGAGAGTGATATTGAGAAGGTATTCATGGTTATAATTATTTTCCTTTTGAAAGTGGGTCAGGGAGGTGAGTCCCAGAAGGAGGTGTCGCTCTGACGTCAGATTGAATAGTCGTTGTTGTTGTTTTTTTTTGTTTGCGTAAAATGATAAGGTCGATTAGATCTATAGGCATGATATTAAACGAAAAAGAAAGAGTTTTCTATTTTCTATAATTCTATAATTTACGACCTTAGTTCCTGTTTGTTCTATCTCCATTTTCTGAAAAACTGGAGATCTTTTAGTATGTAAATGAGATAGAGCAAACCCACACTTTGACACTTGTTTAAAAGGTGTTGTGACACTTTTCAAGCTGTTTCACAGTTCCGATTTATTCTAACTTTTTATCAAACAACTAAAGCCGAAACGTTTAACTTCGAATTTCTCAGTTGTGCAAAAAGTGGAATTTGAACAAACAAGAACTAAGGCCGCGAATTACCATTGATGGTCGATGCAGAACAGTCCAGGCAGGATAGATGTCGTGATTGGCTGGAGTTCAACGGAAAGATTACAAAGAATTACCCTTTCCCTCTTTTTATTCTGGGAATTTCATTATGATTTAGATTTTTCCAAGTCCTTTAACGCTCGTCACTTTCACCACAATGTAATTTTACCTCAGTTCCCTACTGGTTGAAAAAAAAAATTGAAGACTGTTCACCAAAGGTTTCGAAGGAGGGATTTAATTTTTCCGACAAGACAACCTGGCAAATGAGAGTAAATTACGGTTCACCACAGAAATTTACGACCAAGGCGCTTAAGAAGCCTCAAGCTAAGTCTTGGTCGCACTTCTTGAAGGGGACCCTCAGCGACAAAATGAAAGTCTATTGACAATTCAAATGCAAAGCATCGCTAGCAATGATTGCGGCATGCCAAAAAAAAAATTAAAAAATTCCTTCTGAGAAGAATCTGATATTCATTTCTGAAATGTAGACAGCGTATTCTTAGCCCTTGCGAAGAACATTAAGTAAAAAAATTTCTTGAGAATCAGATTATGCAAAACGTATTGCCCTCAGTGGTTCAGACACTTTTTGAAGTCGATAATGTTGTATGAAGCCATTTGCTTTCAATGAAAATATCCTGGAAAAAAATTCTCAGAAAAAGTAAAATTGAAAATTTTTTGTTTGTTGTCTTTTATGTATCTACATATCGTCTGGCATTTTGTATGTGCATTTTTGTCTTTTCGAGAAAATGAGGATCAAAACTTTGAAGAGTTGTGTAAAATGAGAAGATAACATTACGTGACAAATGTACCTCGAAAAGTTTTTAACCGATTAGAATGACACATAGACATAAAGAAATTACGAGTGAGAGAACTATTTTCATGACACAACCTCAAAATCCACAAAATGTCGCATACAACATTATGGCCGTTATCCCACGATATGAAACAGGCGGAAGAAAAAGAATGCATGCATTAAACCTGGACTGAGAGAGGTCAAACAGCAGTTGTAAAGACGCCCCCCCCCCCCTAAACACAACCACAAAAGTCGACCTAAATAAGCCAAGATAGCAGGAGCCAAACCATTCCTTAGGTTTTAATTTAGCCACTTGGAGACCAACTGGTTGGAAAATTGAATTTGGCAGCCCAGTGCAAACTAGCACGAGAGGAGAAGAGTCAGTGAAACTATCCATTTATCTAACATCACCATATATCCAGCTTTGTCACACAGTCTTAGAAATTGTCAGTCAGCTGCTGTCTGTCACTTTGCAGGTGTGCACTTGCGTGGGTATTGTTTACAAGGTTTACACTGATAACATGCACGGATAAAAGTTGTCTGCACATATTTGATAAATGAAAATTTTGGATTTGGAGTTTATTATATCATTTCTGATTGAAAAAAAATAGACTATGCAAAATAATTTGTTTACCTTATTTCAAATGGCGAACTCGGCAAACATATTACATGGAAAGTTCCAAATTTGATCCCCAATAGCTGAAGGATCTCAGTTTAGCAGATGGAAAGAGGAAGGCGAACATATCTGATGCAGTCAACACGTGTAAAGTAAAAAAATATTTTACTGCCGATCATTCTCACAATTCTGAATACTTGTATATTATCAACATAACTTCAGATGGAAGACTCTTCCTTCATCTTGGAACGAAAACGTGAAAGACAAGAAAGACTCGGTCGTAGGAAGGACAAACGAAGAGAATTATTACCACTCCAAGAAAGGAAAAAACAGCGTCCAATATGCTTCAACTTACTGTTATGGTCGTTGTCTGTCATGGTTTTATTTCAAATGTACACTCAGTTTTCTTGTACGAATGCGGGTAGTAGGTGGGCGCTTCTGGTGAGGACCCTTTCCGTCCCCTCATTCTATTACATTCTGCCAATCGCCTTGCTTCTTCCTAGCACGATATGATCGTTATCGCGTGGATGTCCTTTCTCCCAAACTCAAACTCAAACTCTGTAGATATTCATTCTCAAAGGGCTCAGAAAATGTGTCATTTTTTCATTTTTTGTTTGTTTTTGGCCAAGTGCCAAGTTATGATTTAAGTTGACAGATGGGTGTATGGCTGGAAGCATGATGTAAAATCATGTTTATGCGGGTTTTCTGTATCTGCTTCAGAAGACGTGCAAGTTGTTCAAAAACTAAAGCAACTGATCACCCCGTGCCCTGCCACTGACCAAACACCATTACTGCCAATATTCCAGAAAAACGATGGCTCTAAAGGAGCTCAAACCAAGCAGAAACCTGTCCCCACCCAGAATTTATTCGGGTCGATACCGCCTACAAACGCCACTTCAAAGTAGTTTTGGGACGCACAGACAACGATAGTCAAGGGAGACCACGGGATTAGATGATTTTCTACTTCCTCTCCAGTCTCTTTTTCTTTCCCAGAATGTAACACAATAGTTGGTCGCAACGCAAGTCCAGGACGGCAGAAAAAATAGTTTGGTGTAATGATACTCCATAATTTGGTTGTCTTTCTTTTTTCCCCTCATATTTTCAGAGCCAACTTGCTATGGAAGCTTTGGTGTGTTATAATTACTTTGGGATGCATTTTCAGAAAGTGCTGCAGTGTAGTTGGGGTTGGACAGGGCATAGAATAATTCGAAATAAGAGACCTGAAGTTTTTAGTCAGAGGCGGATGGAGAGACAGAGAAAGAGAGAAAGAGACAGAAAGGAAGAGAGGGAGAGAGAAAGAAAAAGAGAGAGAAAGAGAAAGAAAGAAAGAAAGAGAGAGAGAGAGAGAAAGAGAGAGAGAGAGAGAGAGAGAGAGAGAGAGAGAGAGAGAGAGAGAGAGAGGAATGGGGAGAGAATAAATAATTTAATCAACTCAGAAAATGTATGCAGCTCAAGAACAGTTTCGCGCCACACATACCAAAAAAAAAAAAATCTTTTCGAATGAAAGCGCACGCGCGTTAAATGTTCACGAGGCACATGCCATGTCTTGACGTCCATCATTTATAGAAGTTGACAGAATGAATAGGGGGCGAATTATCCAATGCCTTTTTGTTCTTAAAATCAATTGACACAGAATAGCAGAGCCGAGAACCCGACATTCGTCTTGAAAAAAAAAATAAAATGCGGTTCTCCGGCCTGTAAGTTGAATATGCTGTCATTGTACCAATGTCTAATGCCAGTTGCTGAATATTTGCAGCACTGTTAACCTTTATCTTCTATGCATTTTTTAAAATTCCCACAGTGACGACCCTGTGCAAGTTCAATGTGTAATCTGATATGTGGGAGATTGGTGGTTCGCATTATGATGTAATTGTTATTACTATTATTATTTTATCATTATTGATATCATATTATTATGAGTTTACGGTAAAGAAAACAGCTTTTTACAATTATTTCTGCATTTGTATTTTTGTTTATACTGCAGTATTTATACCAATTCCCAGTTCATTTTGTTTAAGCAGCTTCATTGTATTCCCTTCACTCATTCAAATTGCCTGGCATGTCCAATTTCACGGACAACCAACAGATTCATTATTGATGTGTTCCAAGAAATGTAAATTACTCCTGTTTAGCATACACCTTGCGCACCAGCTCCTTCGTAATAGTTATAGTCAGAAATCTGGTGTACAACGAAGAGACAACATTCGCAGAGAGGGTAACGGCAGTTTTACAGCATTCTTTAGTTTAAAAGGGTCTGAAATGTAAAGCAAGGTTAAGAGCCTGTCAGGCTTAGCAAGGCTTTTTGTCTCTCTCTGTTTCTTTCTTTTCTTTTTCCTTGCGCCCTTATGCATCAAGGGGAACTGCAGCTTTCGAGACATGGACCTGATGGGTAGTTTCTGCCATGGTTAGGTTATTGCTTTCAGTTGTTTCTTTGACACCTCCTGTCCATCTTTTCCTAGGACGCCACCTTCCTATGGATCCATGCCTTTACGTGTTATTAGCTCTGTGTGCTGGCTGTTGGCTGAAAAGTTTCATGAGGTGACCGTGCCATTAATTTCAGCCTTTGTCTATGTTTAATACGGCCCAAATCTTATTTTCAAGCGCTTGTTGTAAATTAAGTTCTCATTGGACATCTTAACGTAACAGAATCCATTTAAATAATTCATTAAGCATTGTGTTTATCAGCGCTTTCAGCTGCAAATGGACATTAGGGCCAAGGGGCAAGGCAAGGTAAAGATGAGTTTCTTGAATATTCGAGTTTCTTTGTTTAGTTGCCAGGAAATTCGAAAAATATCGTAGATGTCATACTAGACGTTTGAATGTTTATGAGAAATGTCTGTCAGGTTCATGCTATTCATGGCAATGGTGAGAGGGGCTCTTCAGATATTTCTAGAAGAAATAACATTAAATTGGGTTAACCGAATTTATGAGTTGTGTGGAAATAGTTTCTGAGTGGCACTGATGACTGCTGGGAAAAAACAGTGCAAAATATCACACTGACGAATACCTGGGTGCTGCGGCAATGCATTAAAAAGAAACCGTTTGTGAGATGATGATAAACTGTTGTTGGTTGCAAGTTTGCTAGTATTGATTCTGAGTCGTTGTTTTCCCATGGCTCATCAAGACTGTTCTGATTGCAGTGACACTCTTATATTTTACGGTGCTTGATATTTCGCCATCCCAATATTGCTTTATTGGGGTATCATTCTAAGCCTGGTCAGACACAGTCAGGAGCTGGCAGACAAGAAATAAATGCACACAATAATTTCCTACATTTTCTGAGTACCGTAAATCCTGGAAGACCTTATCGTACGAAGTCTGGCCAGACACAGTCAGCTTCTGCCATTATTCTTCCTTCACATCAGTATGTTTTGAAGTAATCTCTTGTGAAGTTTTGAAGTAAAACTTTACAGAATGTTAAAAAAACCTATCAGCACCTTGAAAATCTACGTTCAGAGGTGAGACACCTTCACGATTTTTACAGTTATGATAAAATACACGTTGTTACGCCATCTCACGGCATTATCTCACTTCAATTTCTGTTAAACGTGGAGATCGCATGTAGTAGCAGTGGGGCGACGATTTTTTTTCTTTAGTGATGAATTAAATTTTGTCAATAATTTGACCCTACACTTGGCTAGTGTCAACTGTCAGAAGACCTTTGACGTGCATAATTTCTTTAATTATGCTCGTAAAAGATCTAAACTGTTTTCATTTCAGAAACCAATCTATCCTAATTTCAGTGATAAGCAATGAATCAGTTAACGTTCACAAGACGGTTTCTGTTGTTTTTTTTTTAACTGATAGTAAACTTGAAGTGCGAAAGAAAGCAAAATAATCTTGTAAGGTGTATTTTGAACGTTCAGAAATGCCAAGTTCAAAGTAAATAATTCAGAGAATTATATTCTTACTCAAGACACGGAGCCGAAACGTGTCATTAATAAAGGTATTTTTAAATAGGCGGGAGTGGGCTGGCACGGGCTTGAACGGGGAAGGATTTACCGTTATTGTTGCTCGCCTGAAATGTCAGACTTTCAAACCAAGACTGACTTATGGCTGTTACACTATTTCAGCATTAAGATAACAAAGCTGGATAACGTGTTGCGACAAAATGCACCCTTGTTGAATGCGATGGTTTTCCACAGTTAAGCACCAGACTCTCCCCAACATCCGCCACAAAAATCACATTAAAAGCCCAGCAAGAGCAACCAGATGTGAGTGATTGCTTTTTTAAGAGGGTTGTCTGAACACCGCTCTCCGTACAAGTGGTCTTTGTCAAGCTGATTGTTCTTGTAATAAGTGGTTATTGCTCCCTGAGTCCCGGCTCCAAGACGTTTGAGTTTCCTCAAACTGGATAATACATTGGAATGGGTAATTGTAGTAGAGGTATATTAAAGTGTTTCCCTAAGGTCATAGATCGGCTTGCTTTAATTCTTTCACAGAATATTTTATTCATTTAGCTGGCAACACCATATTTACAGTATCTACATTCCATATCTATCTACATTGCAGTATCTCAAAGACAGCACAAACTAAGATTGCTCTTTCAGCATTAAGTCGAGAATGTGTGCTAGCAGTCATGACGCACGGTTAATGTTCGTTAACCTGATACATTGGACATTTGCAATCGCAGAATTACGAGTAGCATTCAGTTATCTATGGCTGACACGACATGAATTACATTTTTTGTTTTTGTTTTTAGTTTCGTTTTAGATATCGTTCAAAATAATATTGTTATCCCAGCGACGTCATGTTACCAGACACGTATACGGCACTTTCATTGTCTTTTCTTGCCAGAGGCCCGGCAGCCGGGTGGAGGAAATAACTGGCAAGACGACACCCACTGAATCAACTCGGGCAAGTTCTATGGTAATATACGACTAAACTAAATCAATGCATTAAATTTTCATCAGAGCTGAATGGTTTTCCTGGGAAACTGACTGTTCCATTCATACAACATGCTATGAAAAAGAGGAAAGTATTCACAATTTCCCTTGTCAGCACCGCGTGGTGAACGCCCCCCGCAGTAGAAGCAGCGGTACCACTTGCACAGTCATACTGTCTAAATAAGCTCACGTATATTTATACAACTCGTGCTGCGCTCTGAAAGGGCCATCGCATTTCCAAAGGTGTTTACCTTGCAGAAGGATCCTTGCCCGGGAGAGGAGATTCGATGGGCAGTAGATTATTGTACCATTAACATCTAATCGATACAAGGCAGAGATCCGTTACAATTTTACCTGAATAAGAAAACCGGCCATGAGATGATACAGAGCGGGAGAAACTTCCTATCTTGAAAGGGCTATACATTCGTTGTGTCCTTCTGGATACAGAGTTAGAGTCGATGGAGGCAAGATAACGACAGGAGGCGTGCGGTGTAATAATTTGGGTAGTAACTTCGAGGACTACTAAAACGAAGCTATTATTTCCTAGCATAACTTTGCCATACTTTGTATACTGGAAGAAAGAGTCTAACGTTTAATATCGTCATGCCTGGTGATTTCATAAGGATTTTCATCTACTTAAAGTTGGCTCTTCAAGATTTTATTGCGTGCACACTTTAATTTCCTTCCTGTCTCAAACTGCTAAAGCAGCAAAAGCACGACATCAGTGATGCTAAGATGTTGGTGACTGATGAATAACATAATATTATTTATGGGTATTATATATTATTCCAAATACACGTCATGGTCGACAGCGGAATTCCCATAACTAGAAGGAAGTTGTAGGAAACTAGAGAAGCTGTGCGTTTGCAAGCAACATTGCACACAGACGCCGTGCATAAATCAGTTCTAGTTAATCCCACACAGTACACCTGTGCATGGTATCGTGTGACTGGTGTTTCACAAACAAGAAATTTAATGTAGGCCCAATACTGCATTCAAGGGTAGAGATCTGGACTCTGTGATTATCTAGTTATTGACCTGTTTTCAAATCTCCTCCAGCTTCAAGCACAATAGAGTGTAAACAGCAAAGTGTTAAAGCGTTTCTTCTTTTTTTGGCAGAAAATATCAGCATCTGATCTGACCATATGCTACCATTATCACCTTTTACTGATGGGCAAGCTCATCAACGGCCAAAAACCATCAAGAGAACTCAGTGAGAACCGTAGACAGTGCCCGAGTTTATCTGGTAAGAACAAGTAAATCTGAAATGAACTTATCAGTAGGTGATAATGATGTCCTGTCGGGAAGGCCAGTAGGCTGCAGGGCCGACTAAAGCCAGCATTTTATTTCTATCATCGTGAAAGCCTCCGTGTAAAAGTGCAGAAATGTCATTTTATATTTCGCGATCTTAGTTCTTGTTTGTTCCGAATCCACTTTTTGCACAAATGAAAAATTCGACGTAAAACGTTTGCAGCTCTAGTACTATGACGAGAAATTGTAATAAATTAGAACTGCGAAACAGATACGTGCCAATATCACATTTCAAACAAGATTTAGTGTCAAAGTGTGCATTTGTTATACTTCT
Organism: Onchidella celtica; assembly: GCA_963931925.1. Classification (NCBI taxonomy): domain Eukaryota; kingdom Metazoa; phylum Mollusca; class Gastropoda; order Systellommatophora; family Onchidiidae; genus Onchidella; species Onchidella celtica. Next base: position 78,437,367 of record OZ007567.1, read on the forward strand.
TCTACTTAAAGAAATATCTCCAGTTTTTCAGAAAACGGAGATAGAAAAGACAAAAACTAAAGTCGCGATTTGTAAAAGCTTCATGAAACCAACCTATACTAATGTCATTGTCATGTCCACCTTTTTTTTTTTCTAATTTTCACAGAAAATTCAATTTCAATGGCTTCTGCATGCTCAATAGTTGCTTTGTCACACACCATTTTCTTTACTAACTATCATCCTCTGATCAAATAGAAAATCGATACTTTTCTAAGCTGAGCTGTGGATGTCTTTAAATGTGTAGACTATTAAAAATAAATTTAAAAATTTACATTTCACCGCTCCATGATAACAGCATGATAAGAAACAACATGACACCGCACTTACAGCTGACATCTATACTAGCTTTAGTATCGCAGTGTAATTGTAGATTGTGCTGAGTTTTTGAGTTTGGGCTCAACGGCGAGTCGGCACGACAACGGCCACTCCGCGCCGTCCACAGGTTGTTTCGTTATCTTACTCTGGGCCAGCTCTCAGCCCTCGGATTTCTAATATCAAATAAAAATGAAATTAAAAGGCTGACCCAAAAAGGCCCCTACTATAAAGTATGTCTAAACGAACTCTGTAAATGTGATTATGCTGGAGGGGACAAGAAAAATATGCACATTTGTGTGACCCAGACTCAATCTCGGGGGTGTCTCAGACTCTCAATGTCCAGGCAGGAAAAAAACAACAAGAACCATGAGCAGTTGACTTTGCTGGATGGCAAAGAGATTGACTGACAGACAAACTCATGCATACATAATAGGAGAGACAGCACACATTGATGTAATTGGGCAAAATGCAAAGTAAAGTCTTGAAACAGGGAGAAAATGCATAGGAAAGATTTATCTATTCGTACAGATTCATAATGTAAAATTCTTTCCGTCAGACAGAACAGACAAATGAGTTAGGACGTCTCAGGAATAAAATGATGTAAAATATAGATGAGGCCGGAGAGAGAGAGACAGAGAGAGAAAAGAGAGATAGAGAGAGAGAGAGAGAGAGAGAGAGAGAGAGAGAGAGAGAGAGAGAGAGAGAGAGAGAGAGAGTCAGACAGACAGAGAAAGAGAGAGAGAGAGAGACAGAGACAGAGAGAGGGCGTTTCTAATTGAGTACGGACGTATATTTATCTATGTGCCTGGATAGAAAGATTTTCTTGTGAATGATATTGGCCTGGACAAACCTGTTTCCGTTATTTTCTCTGTATGGCTGTCATAAATGAACTAAACTAAGCGTTTCAAACCAAATATTGAACACACACACACACACACATACACACACAGCTTTAGGGCATATGTTATCATAAAATCTTTACAAGGATAAGATGGAAAAGGAAAATTGATGTAATGTAAACGTAATATAATAATTAGCTTGTTAAGTGCTCAGAGCCGAAAAAAAAAACTTTTTGCCTGCAAATTCATACACACACACACGCACACACACACACACACACACACACACACACACACACAATGATGTGCAGTAATGCTGAACTAAAATTAGGAAAAGGACCAACACTAGATCACTTCATCAAGTTCCCACTCACACACATGAAAAAAACAACTTAATCTACTCTCATACTCAACCCCCTGAGACCAAAAAGGACATCATTCAATTTCAAAGAAAACGTTCCCAAACAATTCAGTTTTACGTCTATTTTTAAATATGGTGATGTTGTCACTTTCCCTGGATCACAGCTAATGTTGTTCCACTATTTAGGCCCAAGGATAGAAAAAAAAAAAAACACCTTTCACGAAGCGGCAATCTGTCTGTATAAGTATATTTTTAATCTTAATATCTGGAAAGTTCCCCCACAATCTGCAGTCTCACTACACATCGGCGCACAATGTACTCTGCTCGGTAGAAGAATTTCATAAAAGTTGAAAGTTTTTTTTAAATACAGCTTTGCTGCGTATCCCATGCTCATTAGTGCAGTGTGCACGCCTTTTTGTTTGCGAAAACTCACTAAATCGGAACACGAAAGATATGAAATGCTCGTAATTCCATATAATTAGTAGGTCTAGGTCAATGGGGCATTCTTCATGAGTTTGAGTTTGGGTTTAATGGCGCGTCGGCAAGATGACGGCCACTTTGCGCCTTTCACAGTTTTTTCGTGATCTTACTTTGGGCTAGCTTTCAGCCCTCGGATTCCTATAAATAAGGTCTAATAAAAGTGAACTACAAAATCTAACTGGAAAGGCCCGAACTGCAAATTATATTAAAAGTCTGTCAAATAAACTGGTAGAACTCAGTCTCCTCCAGAATCGAAAAGATGCGCCGCGGGTCAACGTCGGAAACTAAATCTTTCATGGATGCACAGACATAATGTCTTCTTCGGATTTGCGCGAGATCCACAATTTCTGTTAACATGTGGCCGACAGTTAGCTGGTAGCTATACGCCATACATTCGAGGGGCCATTCTTCAAGAGATGGATAGACAAACAAACAGAAGATGAGAAAAGACAAATAAACCTACCGACAACCCTTCAGTGACTATCCGCGTGTCAGTTTCATCCCAGTTAGACCAAATCAGGGTTGCCAGTTTTTTTCAGGACAACTTGCCAAATATGTGACAAAAACTTGCCAAATGCTTTTAAAAACTTGCCAAATTTGTAAAAATAAGGATTTTAGTCACACGTACTCATAAAAGTGAAATATTATACATGTAAATTCTAGAATAAACAAAATTCTGGCTTACCCGGTGTTGTCTAATGTTTCTTTCATAATTTTAGAGCCTCTGATATAATCCAATCCTCTCGAGGACTTTGAGGAGTGAATGATCAAGAAAGTATGTTAATGTAATACATGTATATCCAAGTCACAATGCTGAGTGCCAAAAAAGTGCCAACTTGCCAACCAATTTGCTTTCATGCCAACCATGTTCAAAAAGTGCCAAATTTGAACAATTTGGCACTAAAAGTGCCAAACTGGCAACCCTAGACCAAATTTCAATCGCCTCACATCCGGCGCTTTACGCAACAAACAAACAAGCGTCCACTAGAGGTATCATCAGACAGCCAGACAGGATTAGACGGAAAACGGCTGTAGAATGGAAATGTTTCAGAATTTTCGATCACGTGCGGTTTGTCTTATCTTTTTTCTTCTTTTACACTTTCTTCGGACGTTCAGATAAAACCTTGACTGGTCGTTTCATTGCGGTTTCAAAAGAAAGCCAAAGAACGTTTTCCTTGACAATAAACTTTGACTTGTTCTGATGTTTTCCCTTGGAATGAATGTATGCCTTTGAAGATGGTAAATTATTGACGGCTTTAAACCAGCGTTTCTCAACCTTTTTTGTCCCACGACCCACTCCCATTGTCCAAGAAACGCGTGCCCCAGCATGATCGAACAAAGTTGCTATGCAGTATAGATACAAAAAGATTAAAAAATATTCATGCAATAATTCAGTATGTACAAGCTCGAAAGGATTTTTATTTAAAACTTTTATTTCAAGTTCGATGTTTTAATCCGAGCTAAACAAGGAAACCACCAACATGACATAACCAAACAACAGTTTATCTATACAAGTAAGTTGAAATATACAATGCAATTAAGATTTCTATGAAGAATCTCTACAACCCCTTCTGGAGTCCTACGCCCCACCAAAATATTGCCACACCCCACCGGTGGGGGTGTGTCCCACCTTGAGAAACACTGCGTAAACGTTTTCATTCTTAAAGTATTTTTCTGTTTCTTCCATCACCGCCGTTGAGGTTCGTTTGTCTAATTTCCGTTTATCACTTGAGTTACTCGAAATGACTGTATAGTGTAAACATGATTACTTACCCGTAGACAGTTGGCAAATATAACAACAGTAAATTATCAAAGTAAGTGGACTCTACAGACCACCCCCAAACAAGGCAAATCAAATACTAGCAACTTGGACTCCGGTAGCTGAGCAATATTAGGTATAATTGTTTTTTCAGAACATCATTTAGTGTCAGCTCCTGCACATTATGATCCAAAGGTAGTCAGACAATCAAGCCAAACGAGTTCTATTTCCTGTTCAGCAGAAACACTGAAAGCTTAGTATTAATGGCCCAAGTACTCAAAGGAGAAATTCCTGTCTGTTCTGATCAATTACGTTTCAGTGAAATCAGTGTAAGTTTACAAATGCTATATGTATTCATTTTTGGAGAAACGTTTCATATTAATATCGTAAAGTATAGAATAAAAATGCAAAACCAGTCAAATTTCAATTTGTTTATAGTGATATTTAGGCCTATTTTAATAAACTAATATCCTATGGCGAGCTACTCCTTTGTTTCTTTGTTTGTTTTTCAATCACACTGTCATTAACATGAACACTACTGACACTAAACATCATGTAGTAATCAATTCTGACTCGATGAACGAAACTTCAAGAACTCAGTCCAGAACGTAAAAGTACAATGAAAGTTTCAAAACAACTATTCACAAAGGGGGAGACAAATCAAAGTGTGGCAAAAAGAAAAAGTTGTATGTAAAAATCTACATATTTTTTTTTTTTTACATTTTTGCTAAAGTTATTATTCTTTCATTTGTTTGATTTCTGTATTGTTTAATTTTCTATATTGTCACATTTTTTTTCCTGACGACAGTTAATATACCGAAAGCTTGATTTGGCTTTCTTATTTTCGTTTCTGTATAATAAATACCTTTGGCTAGGGTTTGCTGCCTGCAGCTTTCTTTTTGCAACCTTTTGACTTTGCTTCAAGCCTTGCAGCGACTCCACAGATTTTCTGCGGTTATTTGTGTGTGTGTGTGTGTGTTTGAATAACACTTGATGGGAGTCTATTTCAATATCCCCGACAAGAGTTGTTGGTAGGCTACTTGGTAGATACCTTCCATCGTTCGCGCGGGCAGATGTTATGAGCGTGTTAAACCACTCCCGGTTCTCAGCATCTAGCTTGTATTATTTAATATGCCACCATATTTCTCCATGGCTATTAAAAAACTTTTAAAAATAATATCCAGTGAATTTTATGTCTGAACATCGAATCTCAACATTTCATGAGTCTCAAAACAATCCATTTTGCAAGGATCACAGACATGACTTCAGGAAACAAATAATTTCGTGGGTGTTGGGCAAACTCTTGAATGCACATGGGATAATATGTGAATAAACCACAAGCTCGTGGCTTTTCACCGTATAATTTATCATTCTTGGTCATCTAAACTGATAAAATCGCTGTTTGCCAGCAGTGAGAATGTGTTGTGTGTTCATCCAATCAGTGATGAGATAATAAAATATACTAAGCCGCATAAGTCTTGCAACAAACATGTAAACGGCTGTAACTTTTGAACCGCTGCAGATAACTGGATGAAATACAGTCTTGACATCTTTAATTCAAGTTCTGCTGATCCCATAAATGAAAGACCTTGTTGTTTGAATGGATATCAAAATCATTCGACAAATGAAAGATTTTTATTTCACGGAAACACTATTTATTTCATAAAAAAAAATATTCGAATTAACCTGAACTAACCCGTTGGAAGTTTCAGCCGTTTAAAATGGTTGGAAGGAAGACATGGAGCATATTATACAAACCGAGGTATGGGTCCAGATTTGAACAGTGCATCGCTACCGGATAGCACTGGGATAGATTTGATCATCTTCAGGACCATAAGTGAAGATCCCGCTTGATTATACAATGGTCGATACGGTGTTCAGTGCAGCAGTCAAGATCCTGTCTCACTGTGACAACGTTGTTAAGTCACGTACCAGGATAGCGCAACACTACAGGCCCCAGACAGATGAGGTTCTTAATGGGAGTACAAGGATAATGTCAGGACCCCAGGCTGTAAAGAGCATTTAGATGTAACATGATTGAGGCAAGGACAAGCCTGACCTTGTGCCTAACGGCCGATCCAGACCCTTCCAAATGTCCCAGTCTCTCATCTAACCGGTTTTTTATTCCGTTGTTTGGGCCCCAGCGTAACGAATGGGATTTCGACTTTCACAAATTTCCGATGACGTTCACTTTTCCCCCATGAATATGTATACTGCTCTTCACCAGCATCCCCTCACTTGTCCAGCTTAAAGGTCTGACAAGAATTAAGTTTGAAAAATGGACAAAAATGTCAAAATTCTCAACAGCAACAACAACAAAAAATGATAAAAACTTATAAGAGAAAACACTGACCTTATATTTCATTCTAATAGAGGACGCACGATGGCAGCAAAATTCTCACAGGAAAAACAGATAAGCTCACTATCCCTTAGGATTTTGTTTGAATCTATAATGTCCAACTTCTGAGGGTTAAAGGCATAATTCACGATGAAAAACAGCTCTAAGTTTGGTCTCTCCGAGATTTTGTCGTGTGCTGCCGCTAAAAATTACTGGCCCAATTGAATAACAATGCAACTATCTGCTACTTGCTATGTCAACTGTTTTGTACACCGCGGAATGAGATCCAGTAACTAACTGCAGTCAGGTGGAAGATGAAAGATATGAAACAACTATTTGCCAGACTGGTCGGAAAGATTTCGGACCATGATGAAAGGTAATCAAAATTATCATGCAAAACCACGGTGACACTTTCATTTCAAATCAACGTATCGTCAACACCGATTGATATACTATATGCATAATTATTATGACGGTTTTCTTGACTCCAATTGCCATGAGACGTAATCTTTGAATACTGCTACTGATCGGTCATCTGCAGTTTTATCTACGTTCAAATAGCACATTAGCAAATACTTTTCCAGCCTTTGCAAGAATGTATCTTTACTACCTGATGTCACCAGCTATGAGTTGAAGTTAAGTGGCAGCTAAAAAGTTATACAAACGCTTAACATACATATAAGATTAAATTACGAATTTCTGCAAGACACGCACGGCTCAGAACTCACAATTGGGAAGAGACTTCGAATGTACTTAATACTGTTAAATCGTCTCTTGCCTCAGACGCCATATTTCATTTTAGATCTGATGTAGAGAACACCCAGATTCATGACGTGGGTGTGGTCCCCCCCACAAGTGTGCAAGAAAGTCGAAGCCCACGACGTTTGTTTCGACGTAGATCAAAACTGCAGATGACCGATCAGTAACAGTTTTCAAAGACGTTCTCAAATAACACTGTTTAACGGCACATGGCAATTCGAGTCAAGAAAACCATCATAATAATAATGTTGCATGGTATATCAAACGGTCTTAACGATACGTTGAGTTGAAATGAAATTATAACCTTGGTCTGGGTGTGCTCCGGCCCCCCAAAAGTGTGCAAGAAAGTCGTAGGCCACAACGCTTGTTTGACCGGATTCTCTAACCCTGTCGATCTCTAGCAGTTCCATTCTCCCAAGCAGGAGTTTCATTATTATTTTTTTTTCAAGCCAATGCGTGAAACAAGGAAGGTATGACCCCAACAGGCACCACCAATTAATCTAGAGGTACTGCCCGTCACTAAGACAGTGACGTTTGGAAACTGAAACGCCTGTATCTTTCTTGAGTCCTTTATTACCTCTCTCGTCTAGTCCAAGCAGGAATTTTCTGCTGGCCAAGTAGAGAGAATTACCATCAAGTAGGAAAGATGGTTGGAGCTGGCCCCAACGCCGAAAGGATGTATCTCATTTTTTTTTTTATTCGGGGAGACGGTGGGGGGGGGGGGGTAGGAAGGGGTTAAAATCACATTTAAAAAAATATTATTTGACAAACATATTATGTGAAAATGACCGAACTGTAAAGCAAATGTCACCGTGACACGTGTCTAGAATACCGATACATAATTAGTTCCATTTGCTGTAGTTCAGATGTTAGTTCTTGTTATTCGACCTCATTTCCTTTTTGTTTTATTATCTCCATTTTCTGAAAAAAAACAAAACAACAACAACAACAGACAAACAAACAAAACAAAACGAAAAAAAAAACTAGAGATCTTGTGGTATGTAGAAGAGGCGTACAAATCTATACTTTGTCATTTGTTTAAAATGCATGTGGCACTTATCAAGCTGTTTCACAGGGACCACAGTTATGATTTATTCCAGCTCCTATCATATTAATTCTAACGTCGCAAACGTCTTAATGTCGAATTTCTCAGTATGTGCAAAAGGTGAAGTTGGAATAAACAAGAAGTAAGGTCGTGATATACAATTCGCTGTGCACGATATGCCGATGTGTTTTATTTTTAAAAGGCGTGACACTGGAAAACCAACTCTCTGCTGACACTTCTACCACAGGTTACATATTATCTTCAATGTAATTGTCAGACTGATTAACTGATTGTTTAGACAATCGGTTGATTTCTCTGGTGGGTGACGTCAGATAAGGGAATGAAGTGGTGCTATGGTGCTTAATAGGAAAGTATAACAAAATTCTAACATAACTGTCTGTCAGCCATGGCAAACCATAATAATTTCCTCGAAATTAACACAGCTAAACCTGAAAGACAGAGAGAGATTGATAGAGGAAAAGAAAAACAGGAAAGATAAGGAGAACAAGGAAGGAAACATAATGGACCAAAAAATCACAGAAAAGACAGGAGAAAAGTAATATCAGCCAACATGATAAGTAAACTGAAACTACACTATCGCAAAGGATGACATCGTGTGTCTCAACAAGCTGGTGCTCACGGCGAGGGAGAAAATACAAAATTGGTCCCAGTCAGCTTCCATCGATGACACATCATCTATTCATGGTCGGTGCGTGAAAGTGCGTGAAAGTGTTCCCGTGTGTGCTCTCATGGCTACAGTGACTAGCGGAAATGATTGGTTCTGGTGCGTAATCAAAAAGATGAGTATCTCCTTCTGGCAAGAACAGGAAATGACATCTGAACTACAGCAAATGGAACTAATTTTGTATCGGTATTCTAGACACGTGTCACGGTGTCATTTGCTTTATAGCTGGGTCATTTTCAATTACGTGGCAGGAGGACCGAAGACATGTCCATGGATGAGAGATCTGATGGAACATGTGTGTTGTGTTGAAGTCTTCATTTTCGGAGCGTCTCTGACCTTTGCATTTACGCCTCTCTTTTTCTTGTTTTAATTTTTCTTCTTCTTACTTGATTGTTGATGTTTTTTTTTCTTCTTGGCTTTCCTAGCCCTCAATAGGACTCCCTTGTGGGTTGGCTTTCCTTGCCTTGGCCTTCTTTCCTTCCTTCTTTCTTCAAATAGAACATAATGGAACATGCCCGATTTTGTTTCAAAGAGTGACTGTGAATTTTAGAATTGGTCATAGCTTGGTAGACTTCAGGTACCAGCACCGAAGTTCTGTTGGATGAAAATTGGTCTGGGATGTTAATGAGAATCAAAGAAAAGATAATATAATCTATTTCATGAGTCCGACAGATAACAGATTAAATTCGTAGTTTAGAAGCCATGAAGAAACAGGACGACAAGCTATATCAGGATACGTGTAGGAAATTGGAAATACAAAAGTTTCCTTGATTTCAAGATTTTAGGTTTGGAGACGTCTTGAGTGATGGCTACGGTACTCTTAATCCTGAAACACTATGCTTATCTAATTCAGTTAGTGTCTTTCGTAAACTATGATCTCCCTGGTGGCCTCTACAGCTATCTTATCGCCGCTTGTGGTTGTAGCTTTCCCGAAAGAAACGTCCGTGTTGCTGACTTAGTGATCTTTGACTGGCAGTTGGAGACACATAATTTTCAGTTTGCTTAAAATTGTAAGTGTAGAGTTTGAATCTGACTATGGAGAAATCACGTCGACCCGGTAACGATAACATTGTGCTAGGAAGAAGCAAGACGAGAGACAAAACATAACATAGAATGATATCGATAGGACAGAAGGAGATCCTGCCAGAAGCGCCCTGTAGGAGTAGAAACTTTAGACTTGTATTACATAACGAAGAGATCTCTCACTCCTAATTTTATTATGTATAAGTGTCATTCCAATCGGTTAAAAACTTTTCGAGATATGTGTTTGTGACGGAATGTGTTATGAGTTTTAGCCCTATTGCCGATCAAACTTCAATCCTCATTTTCCCGAAAAAGCAACAATGCACATACAACAATGTGGCAAATACCGGACAATAACACTTCCCTTGTATCTTGAGAAGACACTTTCACACCAGTAACACCCATTTCAGAACGTGAATTCACTGAAATCTGCTGATTTTCTTCTTTATTTCGAAAGTAAATGATATTGCTGAGTTAGGTTCCTGATCTATCAACATCCATGGTAGCATTCTCATGACAAACAGAAAAAAATAAGAGAAAAGTTCGCGCTGAGGAACTTGCTAAAAATCGAGAGTAAAACGCACATTAGATGTTAAAATGCGCTACTCGGGAAACTTCGCAGCCGCGTATGACGAATGCAGGACGCAATGAAACCATAAAAGATAGATTTACCTTGAAGTTGAAGCCAACACCTGTGAATTTCAGCGCTCCCTTTTTAACATTGAAACCGCAACGTTCTAAAAGAGAAACCACGAAATGCATCACTCAAGTTTGCAACATCAACTTGCACGCAGAAACACAGCTGGACCCATGTTTTCCCCGCCTTTTCAATACATTAAAATACCACAGGAGCATTTAAGCAACATCGAAGGTGTTTGCAGTTTGAAAAACGCGACTGTGTACACTTTCTGTGCTGAAATATCATCTACTTAAAAAATTTCCAGTAGGCCCAGCAGAATAAAAATATGTATAATCTTAAGAATACTAGGGCATATTGCCCCATTCTGTTTGCAAAATGTTTGCAACATATTGAAAACTATGATAACATGGCCAACTGATATAACAATACTGAAAGGAAAAACACAGCTGTTCCACAAAACAGATTGCACAGAGTGGGGATAAGATATATCGGGTTCAAAGAGATTTTCCGAACATGGGCGACTGAACATGGAATAGAGTAATGAATAACTATCCACATGTTTAAATACTTTGAAAAGAAGTGGCAGCTACGAAAACATTAAAGTTGTATAGTTTGAATGATCCTGGGCATGTTTGTGAATTCAGCATCTCTTCCTGTCTATATGGAAGCGGAGGCAAGGCAAACTTTTTTTTATTTTTAATCTACTCGTCAGGAGGTTAAAATTCTATTTACGCTTCAAATCTTGTTTTCCATCTATTAATGTGATTAGCTGTCGGTTTAGGCGTGTTTACGTCCAGATATTGTCAATTCATCAACAGAAGAGAAAGCCATGGAAACAGACGAGCAGATTAGTTAAAGCAACAGAAACACAACAACATTAAAGAGGATGGTTATGAGAACGCAGGAATAAACATGGCACTAAATACTATGTATTACCGTATAAAAAATATATATTTTAAAACGTTGAAAAGATTACGAGAGCTTGTTAGTGAGACATTCGGAGATATCAGCCGCATAATGTTATTTTAAAAAAAACCACAACCGCAGGATGTTGGTGAAATCGTTCAGCATGATAGAAATATGTTCAATAAGTGGATGCAAAAAGCAGAAAAATGTCAGGGTGACATTAACGGCACGCCGTCTTAGAACCACGCCGAGGAAGCTAAACTATGGCTCCTACAGGCATTACAAATGATCAGAGAATGAAATCGATCTGCTATCGATCCCATCTCGTTCCAAATTCTCAATTTAAATTACAGAAAGAAGGCTGTGAATTTAAATGCTGTTGGCTCTTTTAGTGTCAGATTCTTTCTCGTGGCAACCTATGTGTGTTTGGTGCAATTAAGAGATTTGATCAGATTCTCATCTTATAAATTAAAACAGTCTAGTTTACATAGGAGGGAAAAGATTAACGTGGTCGACAGACAGGGTGATCCATTTCAGTGACAGTTGCAGTGATTGAGTCTTCTTTCTCTAGGACAAACAGTGCTGGAGTCATGGAGAATTGAGACCGCCAGATTTAAGATGTGAGATGGAACTGAGCGGTTTTAGTCTTTTAAAATGTAAATGAAATAGAATAATATTTAAATGATACTGATACAGGCCTCAGAAGGAACAAAGAGAAAGAAAGAAAGAATGAAGGGGAGAGATAAAGAGAGGAGAGGGAGAAAGAGAGATAGAGAAAGAAAGAAAGAAACAGAGAGAGGGGGAAGGGGGGAGGGGGGGGGGAGAAAAAGACTGAGCAAAAGAGAGAAAAAGAGAGACAAAGCGATTTGAACTAGGAATTATAGGCCTGTTTTGTCAGTAAAGGCGACGAAGGGATAAGAAAATAATGGTTACTCATTGCCGCCATACTTCTCTGATCTTCCTTTCTGTTCTACGTCATTCACCCCTGTTTTTCTTGTTCTTTTTCCCTTCGTCACCATTTTCTTCCTGCTCTCCATGGCCTTGGCTGTCATAGTACAATGCATGCCCGTGCCCTAAATATTAGAGAATTGGAATTATCTTAAACTGAATACGGTGCAGCTAACGGAAGTCTGTCTGATGAAAAATTTCCACATCTACAATCACCTGCATTCTGAAAGATCAATGTTTCTCTTCCAAACCTTCCCCTTGAGCGGGTTTGTGGAAAAACCTTCCAGGGGTGATAATCTGTGGAACGCCCGTCGGTGTGTTTGGAGTTAGAAAGAAGCCAGTATCTCATGCAGACATCGGGGGAAAAATTTGTTTCAAATTAATTGATATGAAAAGATAGTGGGGGCGTTTGCAGGCGCAGTGAAAACATGAGGCGAGCCATTTGATGGAACCACTCCGTTTTATCAAAATAGAGAAGAAAGGGCGTAAAGAGGAACAGTAATACGATAGGAGGGAGTGAGGATGATCTCTGTTCCAGTTTATCCAATCTACGAATAGAGCACGAAACTACAGCTGACAGATAATGAGGAGAGAACAGGTGCAGGTGTGTTTTTTGTGCTTCTGTGCGCATGTAAATTGACATGTGAGTGTCACGGGAATGATTTGACTTGATTTGCGCAGTTTGCTGGAAGCGGCCTGTGTCAGTCAGGCCAGTAGACGAGACACACAGAATGTGTTGGTGGCTTGGTGTCTTAGTGTGGGTCAGTCACAAAGTCTGAAATAATGAATACTAGCTGGACCGTTGACTCGGAGAAAACACAAATATAATTATGATATCCAAATTTGATATTTAAACAGCAATGTGTAAAAAGTGATGAAAAGTGAAACTTCCTTTCACACTTTCGATTCTACTCAAACGAAAATGTGTCTCCTCTTTCGCAGCTCAAAACAATCGTAAATAAATAATATTATAAAAGACTAAATTTTGTCCAAAGTGGGCGTATCCACGTAAGTTATCTTCCAAAATTGTAGCGGGATATCAAATTCCATAATTTTGGTCGCATAGCCACGAAGTTTTAGTTGCTTATTATGTTCACCATATAGCTCCATTATAATATGATTAATTTAGTTATTATGATATTAATATCTAAATGACCCAGAGTAATTTTAGAATACGCAATAATCCAAATCCAAGACCAATAAGTCATTTACCAGAATGTATACTAATTACTTCTTAGGCAAATAAATAACAGCAAAGATTGAAATTACGGCCTGGCGCGCAGTAGTCGATTTTGACCTGCCAGTTAATTGGTTGGTGACCTCAGGGCATTAGAATTTCAGTGAGACCTGGGGCACCAGCCAACTTGTTGGAATTCATTCAAACTCAGTGTCTTTACGTCACACTCCAACTGGTTGGCCGACCAAAATTGGCTAGTGCGCGCAGGGGCTACAGAGGTTATTTACGATCTCTGCATTGGCCTGCTGCTGCGCTCAAAACCGTTTCACAGGTTTTTCTCTCTACATTTCACATTCAAGCCGCCTTCTTTTCCTCATACTGCAACATACACAACGTTAAGATTCTGGATTGATTTTTTTTTTTTGTCCTTCTTTTCTATTTTATATTTTTTGCTGTATTTATCTGCACAACTGCTTTCTACTTCTTTGCCCTCCACCCCTGATCTATTGAGGGGGTTATAATTGGAATGGATCGAAGTGGCATTTGAGGAAAAAAGCAAAAAAAAAAAAAAATCATTTCGATATAAACCAATGGAATTAATGAATGTTTGCATTACTGAGATCAACTATTGAAGTAAATCATTACAATATTAAATTCGATTTATTTACACCGAAGTGATTTTTTGTTTTTTTGTTTTTCTTTCTCAAAAGCAGTCAAAGGACACCTATACCCCTTCAATTCTAAACCCCTCCATTGTTCTCATCCGTGCAGAAAGAGGTCGTTAAATCTGTATTTACTTGTGTTTGATGGGACCCGTTCAGGCTGTTCCTTTCTTTTCTCTCCATGCCGTCCTAAAATTTGTCTGAAATGTAATTCCACTTTCTTCTGTTGCACTTCGAAGAGCGGCCAGTCTGTACACAATATCCGTGTTGTCTGAGATCCCACTTTATGTCACATTCCCCATCAAGTAGACATGGCAATCGTTTCGCTGGGTGAACCCGTTCGTCTCCAACATGACAGCCTAAAGAAATGCTCAATTCCCTTTGCCCATCATCATGGCATGAAAACTGCACAATGGAGCAGAAACCTTGAGACAGACAGAGGTTTTCTTTGGAGAGACAAAAATCACAGTCTGGGGACCCGAACATACAATGGCAAAAAGAAAAAGAAAACACACTTTTTGTATTGTTTTCTGGCAACCCTTGTGTGTCCTCGTCCACAGCTGGATTGTTATTGGGTCTCATATGATTTAAGGACACACAAAGAAATGAGAAAAATTGTCCCGAGTTGTCCTGTTTTGCAAGTTCAATGAATATGTCTAATGTCCAGACATGTGCAGGCATTTTTTGTTTTTGGTCTAACATGAATGATAAAGAGACGAGGTTAAACAAATAATAAAATAATTAATGCGCCGGGTTATTCATGTCATATTGTCCATCTTAATTAATGGAAGAATGTGGTGGACAGGAGGAAACGTCTCCTTCACCAGCGGAGATTTGTCTAAGAACTAACCCGTCCACACGGTGCAAGATTGCAAGACGTTGCTCTGAAATAACTGTGAAAGATCAAGAACATTTTCCTGTGTACTTTGTAAGTATGTTGCTGTTGTTTTCTTTCTTGAAAGATCTTCTATTCCAAACTTCATCTTTGAGTTCAGTCACCGTGGTATTAAGTCGGCCTACGAGTTTTACAAATGATTTCATCATTTTATAGCACTATGACCTTGCTCTGAAGAAGAAAAAACGTAATATTTAACTATATTTGAACATGTATGGATAAATGAGGATTTTTTTTTACAGCAAGACGTGAGACGAATGTTGAGGCCAGACAATGTGAAACATCCTTTAAACAATCAACAACGCTAGCATTCATTAATGGTTCAGTGGGTGGTGTGAAAAAAAAAAAAAAGAAACATGAGGTTTACAAAGCGAAGCAGAATGCAAAGAGGAGCAGACAAGAGGCAAAGCTGTTGACAGCGAACAAAGAAATATGCGTCGAGGGTTATAAATCAGAATGATGGTGTTATGTCCAGTTTTATTCATTGCCCTTAAAAACCCGTGGATATCCAAGACACAAGGTGTGTGACTCTATTTCATAACCCAATAAAATTATTCATGTGAAGGTGTTGAAGATATTGCAATTATTTGAATTTTCATAAAAATTACACATTTCAAACTCGTTTTTCTCCGTTTGACTATTTTGGAAATACAACATTCTGGTTGCCAACCCTCGATATACTCCTCCCGCCAGAGGTAGATGTTGTGTGTCGAATAGGACGGTTGTACAACGTTCGTAATAATTCAGCTAAACCCTCTCACTAAGAAACAGTTCAGAAATTTGCGCATTTTGTGAATCATTCATCGGTCACACCTAACTGTATGCTCTTAGTCTTATATAGCCACGAACATTTGCAAACAACTTCTGGCAAGATCTCTGCCGTAGTTTTCGAGTCAATTCATTATATGGGGTCTTCTAGTATTTCTATAACGTAGAAGTCACTACAGAGTTTCAATTTTAGACTGCAGATCTATACATTCCAACTAGATGCGGCCACAGGTGTGGATACAAGAAGATATATACAAACACACCCACTCCAATTTCCACCACCCGTCACTGTAAATCCACAAACTGTGAATTGATAACTCACACGTAAAGAGGCAGCAAATGAACTCTATTTGCTGTGTCCCCTAAACCCTGTCCTTAATATCTCCAAGCGCATGAATGCCTGGCTGGATGTCTTCGTGTTGACAGAATCTGTATGCATTTCCATGTGACAAAAGCTTCCATCTGTAGAATTACATGCACATGCATAAAACGCAAGTGAGAAAAATTGGTAATAAAGAACATGCATAGGAGAAAGAAAGAAAGTGTCAGAATCCAACTGGCATATGAACGCTTATTTTCCTCCTTTAATCATCAGTGGACTAGCTGAGCAATGTTATGAGTAGTGGAAAGCCTGACAATGGTTAATCATGCGAGAAATGAGGAAGTCAATAATGAAGAATCATGTAGAGATATTATGTAGCCAAGGGATGTCAGTAATCAATTATAACAGGACACATTGATTTCGACGTCCAGACATGCAGTTGTAGAAATTGGTTAATGAGATTTACCAGCTGCGGTGTTCACATTACTGAGGTTGTCCACACCAGTTCACACATAACGGATGACACTTCTTGAGGTCCCATTTTTGCACTGGTCTTGCCAAAGCGCCAGTGGCTTAATTAGCATCTCATAACTTAGCCTTGGGAACAAAGATGGCCGCGTCAATGGATGCTACTGACGTCAATCAATTATACCAGCCATCGGAGTAACCTGTTTTTTTTTTCTTCTTTCTTTTAACAAATCAGATAACGTCTCCTTGGACTAATCTCTGAACGTAAATCAGAGTTTACCGTTTCAATGCAAACTAAACAAACGTTATCAAAAATACATGACAAAATTTAATGTTCAGTTAATTTGGACATTGTTTTCAGCTGTTGAGACAAAAGTAAAAATGTAGTTCTGAAACAAAAATGCAAATCTCGAATCTTACAGCATCATTTCGTTCACACATTTTCTTCACTTCTAGATTCTCTGTGACCCTCGACCTGTATTTTGCCAAAGGCTCTGAATGTTGAGAGAGAGGAAAAAAATCTAGTCCCTTCATACGCTTTCCTGCTAAATTAGGAAGCCGCACAAACGATTCTCTGATGATGTGAAATCGTGCGATATGAAACATGAGAATGAACCAATGTAATATGAAATCTACACGCCATACACGTCTTAATTCCATCTAAGGGGTGCTGAATTAAGTACATTGTAATAGACCGAATGAATGCGCCACAAGACGTTATAATTATAAGTATTTTTTTCTTCACATTTCATTTAACTGAAAAGGTCAGTTAGTCACAGCCCCCTTAGACTGTAGTAACTCAAAAATTCGAAAAACCAATGTAATGTATGTTCAACTCCATTCCAGGCCCCATCGAATGATCTTGGTTCTCGACTCCTAAGCCGACAAATAATCGAACAGTAAACTTTCAAAAAGTCATTGTCACAAGACTAGTTGTGCTAAAATAAAACAGTTATTTTTTGCTTCTCCTAAAAAGTTGTCAAAACCAGTTACTCCAGATTTAGGGAAGGGTGACCAGTTGATCTCGTGGTGAGTCTTGTGTGCATATGTGTATATTTGTGTACATACACAGCTGCACAGAAGCAGATTTTCCTCGCTTACACTATTCCAAAGCATAGCCTAGCCACCCTACAGATTGTAAGCAATTTATTTCTCAGCCAATCTATTCAGTGTCGGTGCCTCAGGCAGTGTCTTAACGCTGCCTGCAAGTGGATTGCTTTCTTTGTCCTCTCTTGCAATTCATCAAACAAGCGCAGTGGTGGCCATTTCGTTAAACTTGTCTTATTTCGGTGCACTGGTCATGCTCCTGATCTCATCTCGGGAAACAAGTTTGACCTGTCCGATAGGGGAATATTGTCTGTCTTAGCCTTGGGCAGAAAAATACTTTATAGAGAGAAACAGCCGATATGATAGCAGGGGATGGACAGAAACTGTTGTATGCGAATGGATAAAGAAAGCACCAGATTGTATTCGAACATCTAAATAGATCTTAGCATTTGTTTGGATTCAGTAGGGAGGACTGGCAAATGCCATCTTATGCATGCTACAGTTTCACTTGTTGCTCAAAGCTGCAGGGCATGCCGAGAAGGAAATGAACTTTAAAAAAAATGTGATATTACGTAGGATATGATAATACAGAAACTTATGAATTATGAGCGTATGGACTTTAATATTCAAGCCAGTTCAAGCTGGTGACAGACAGACGTTGGAGGATCATATCGGCAGTTCATTAACCTCCTGCATGTGCATTTCGAACCTCACTTAAGAAAAGCCGTTAATTGTAGGCGGAGAAATAAAACAAAGTTAACAGCGTGTTGAGCGTGTGTATGGGTCCGTGCATGTGGTGTGAAACGAATGTCAACAGAATTCTGGAATGATTGCTTTTCTTTCAATCTTTTTTTTTTTTAAATAGCGGTTCTGCAAAATGAATCATTCAGTCTGTTCATGATTGAAATAACTGACAGCTGTTCCCTCTCTCACACTGAACAAATATTTAAATTATCAAAGATTTTTTTAAAATCCTGCCACCGTGAGTCATGCTGAGTAAAAATACGAACCATTTTCAGGGAATTATTTACAATGGCTCCCTTTTCAGGGCTAAAACAGCCCTTTTAAAGACAGAAGGATCAAGAAAGAAGAAGAGGGCCAGAAGAAAATAAGAAGAACAACAACGAAAAATAAACTAGAAAAAGAGCTGTAAATGCCAATGTCAGAAATCCTTGGTAAACAGAGATCTCAAACATTTCAGGAAGATGGCACTTTCCAAGTTTCTGTCTTTAGAGAAGAAGACAGTCTATTCTGTTGCAACGACGGATCACGACGTGGGTGAGTGTCATGTAAAATGAAACCTGTCTATTCTCCCAGGGAGACTACGCCGCACTCTAGGCAGACCATGAACCCACATGTACAACCACCACGATACCCTATGTTCGGTGAGACGATCGCCAAATGTTATGTCCGATGATCAGATACAAAAACGCAAAACTTTCAGTCTGAAATTTCAAGCGTACCGTTTTGTCGACAGCAACATGTTTGTACCAGATGCATGTTGGGGCCCCGTTGTCATCACTGAGACTCGCATTTCTTGTGACTAAGCCAAGCAACATTAATCGAACTGCGGGAATAGCCCTGAAAAAAAAAACAAGTTGGCTATTTTGTCTTATTTTCCCCCCGGCATGTCCACCCTGAATCTACTAACATTGCATGCTTTATGCTATGTTCTATAGAGAAAATAACACTCAGTTAACAGTTACCGGTGGTTATTCCTTGCTTAACAGTAGCAGGGGAACAGCTGGTTATGAAAATGCATGGCAGAATTTCATGTGTCACAAAATCGTTGGCACGTGAAATGATCTGCTCTGTCTCGAGATATAACTCTCATGTGTCACATTAACCCATGCTGTGTGAACACTTGGACATTGATTTTCCCAAAGGCTTGAACATCGTTGTACGCTGTCAGACAATGGTGGTGTAGCATTTGCTTCGAGGAAATAAACATTCTACTTCCCAGATTCCAAACCCTCTGGCAGGCACGAGATCTAAAGACATCATTTTTTTCATCAATTCCATCAAATCTCACTGGATTTCTATCATGATTCTGTCTCTCTATTTCTTTACGGCACCACGTATAGTCTATATCATCATATATTTATTAGCCTCTGTGTTTAATGTTAATCCTGCTCAAACCTCTTGGCCTGCAACAACCAAATATGATGCAGAGCCCTCCATGGGATCCGAATGGTTAGTTAATTATGAGACATACGGCCCCAGTGTTAGTCTGTGGTTTGCCTAGCCAGTGGCACAGCGAATCAAGTCTGTTTTGCGCCAGACTTAAACTTCCCTTGAATCAACTAGCGAGACATGTTTCATTTCAGCCAATGCGTGAGGTCCCGTTTAACTCAATGGTTCACAAAATCCAGGCAAACCGGGTTTAACTCAGTGCACTACGAGCCATAGAGTTAACTGTTTGATCTAGTACCAGACATAATTCCTGGGACCTGCCCGACAACCAGTTCCATTTTGGTGCAACTGCGCGTATTAAGAAAGAAACGCACTGGAGACAACAGTAGACGAGATCCAACATAGGATTACGTTTCACAAGCGTTCAATTTGAGGCAATTTCCCAATTAAGACCACTGGTGAACAAGTGTTTGTATCATAACTGCATTTGCCAAGCATTGGATTTGGCGTTGGTCCAGAT
This sequence comes from Onchidella celtica, assembly GCA_963931925.1. Taxonomy (NCBI): domain Eukaryota; kingdom Metazoa; phylum Mollusca; class Gastropoda; order Systellommatophora; family Onchidiidae; genus Onchidella; species Onchidella celtica. The sequence continues at coordinate 78,457,496 of OZ007567.1, forward strand.
TTTGTGCGACGATGCAATCTATTAATAATTATATTTAAAAAAATTGCCCCGTCTGTCATTCTTAATCACGCTAAAACCGTTTGACCAAGAGCTACCAAATTTGGCAACGGGGGATCTCTTGTGCAAAGAAAAAAAAAAAAGGCGCACAAAACATTGTTTGTGTGCGTAGCCATTTGACTACCAAGATTATAATTATAAGGACGTGGGATCTCCAATAAGGCAAGTAAAATTCTTATTTTCACAAGTTCTGTCTGGCGCGATTTTCTGATTTGAATGCATTTTTTTTTACTGCCTTGCACCACATCACACACACATTCAATCCAAGAAAGTGAACAGAACTCGGAAGCAAAGCTGTCTACTTGTGTGAGTTACCGTATTGCATAAAACATAAAATAAGATAAAATAAAATAGATAAGAATCACTTTATAATCCCATGAGGGAAGTTCTCTTTCGCAGAGCGTTTAAAAGAACCCGCATGGTACGCACATCGAAGGCCTCATTACATAAACATTACATAACTCAATAAACTCAATATCATCATTGTCTTAATTCGAGGCCTTGATGTCAGTTGTAGTAAACCTGCGACTCTGTACGTTGAAAAAAAAAGGAACGGAAAAAAATTAGGAAAAACGTAAGATGATAGAGAAAATCAAAAGGACAGAGAAGAAGATCGATTGGAGTGGGGAAGAAAACAAAAAAGTAGAGAGGCTAAATGGCGTTGCAGACAACTGAGTGGGAAATGTACGAGTAACATGGCCCCAGAGAGTAGTTAGACTGGGTGATGTTCACACTTCAGAAAAAAAATTAGGAAAACATAAGATGATAATGAAAAGCAAAAGGACAGAGAAGAAGATCGATTGAAGTGGCCAGGAAAACAAAAGAGTAGAGTGGCTAAATGGCGTTGCAGACAATTGGGTCTGAAGTGTACGAGTAACATGGCCCCAGAGAGTAGTTAAATTGGGTAAATGTTCACACTTCAGATGTGATAGTTTTATTCAATCCCAGTCTATCTGTGGGATCCCTTTTTATTATTATTATTATTATTATTTTGTACCAACCAAAGAATAGCCAATTATGGTTTGTGACCTCATTAATGATTTTACTTAAGGGCGATGTTGAGAATGAGAGTACTGTGTGCGAGGATAAAGGTTGTAAGTAATGGGAAAGCGGCTCACTCCATTCAGTTACTCATAGCTCAGGTTACGCGACGAACGGCGATACTTTAGGAATGGTGTTTCTCAACCATTTTTGTCCCAAGCCCCACTTCAATTTTTCCAACAAACGTGACCCCATCATGATCGGACAAAGGTAGTATACAATATATATCCTTAAGCCCCATTCTGAAGTGCCACGCCCCACCAAACTATTGCAATGCCCCTGCTTGGAAATACTGCTTTACAACAATGAACTCGGAATTTTGAAACGGCAGATCATACTATTAGTACTATAAAACTGGTAGAAAATGGCCAGGACGCGAAGGATGCAAAACAACAACAAACAAAAAATGTTCAAAATACCGCAAATGAGTTGTACAGTAATGATAAAACGTGTCACAACTTGGTGACAGAGATAATAAAGGTGCTACCAACTGAGAAATAGGGGCGCGCCAAGCGAGAAAGGATTCACTTAATAAGTTATTAGTTCCTTATGACCACGTAGTAGTCTTTTCACTGCGGTAAAAGTTTATCTTGCAGGTAATCGAATAAATGGTATTGAACTATTGCTTGATGAAAATAAAATTGTAATATGGAGGTGTTTTTTTTTCCTTCAAGTAATAACGCATATTGAAGCCCAACAACCCGTTGGGTCATGTTCAAATTTGGACAGATCATGTTTTTTTGTTTATGTACAAGTAGGTCCGTCCCTTTCCTTGTCCTGAAATCTACGACATGACAGGTAACCAATATAATGAATAAATTGGGTGTATTGTAAGCACAGTTATTAATATGCGGTTTTCTTCATATAGCATACATAATTCATAGTATAGCAATATCAAGAGGAACAAAACCTGGTTAAACGGTCGTGTTGACCTCAGTTTATCGAATGGCCTGTACATTTTAAAATTTTTTTTTTTAAATTTGACTCATTCAGGTTTACCGTGTGATTCAGCAAGCTCCAAAACTTGCCAGACGGATTGACAGCACTGACCTCCATTGATAATTCAGGACTGATATATAGAGAGTTAAAAATCAAAACGCACAAAGCGCCAAGTTCATTTTTGAGAAACTGAAGTTTCTAGCTTTGGGTCCTTGAAGTGGTGGGTTGGGCTATAGCTAATGTGATTTTTACCATTAAATTTTGTATTTTTAACAACTTTTAAACGCCTTTGATTATCAACAATTTGAAGTGGAAAATAGTATTCATTAACGACAGCCTGAAGTGCCACAAATCACTTATTGTGTCAAATCACAACTTGGTACGTTTTAATTTTGAGTGCCTCATATATTGACTACCTCGTGTTGGCATCTAAGAGTCAGTAATGCTCGTAACAATAGGGTTTTGAGATGAGCCAGACTGCTTTTTCTTTTATAACTCATCACAGGACCACGCCCATTCTGTAGCACTCCTTGTTTATCTTTATCCTCCGACCAGCCCAAAATGGCAAGTGTACATTCTGTCTGCTTCAAGTTTTTGGTATCAAATTCGAGTGGTTCATACCGTCACTAAAAGAGATTGCTGCCATGGTATTTTTGTTTTAAAAAAACGAAAAGATGGGGGGGGGGGGGGGGGGAGGCGGGAACTCAAAATTTTCTTTTATTGAATAAGATCCTTACCGGTTATTTGCCAGTTAGTTCTTTCCTCAGTCATATTCAATGCAGCAATTCCAAAGCTGAGGCGCAGTTTATTTATTTTAATATCTAATCTCTTCCATACAAGACTTTGCCTTTCTTTGGCACTGATATGAAACATTGCTGACGTTGGATGCAACAACTCTTTTTAGCGACATCAGAAAGTGTAAAAAGTATTGCTTGACAAAAAGATATGTAAAACATCAATGCATCGTAAATGTATACAAAACAAACTGCTTTCAGTCAAGTAATCCAGAATTGAAAAGGGAAGAGCGAAGCTGTCGGAAAGAAATTTTGTTAACAACTGTCCCAACCAGCAATTGAAATTCTACGAGTAGTATTGACGTCAAGTTTGTAATGGGAATGATATAGTTTCTGCGTAGATCAGCTGGTTACTACATCGCGCCGACGTCAGTCTGATGAATGAAACCTGCCCCTGCGATAATCCTACCAATCCTACGTAAATATAAGTCGGACTGACGGAGGGATGCTGGCTGGGGTGGTACAGGTGAGTATCTGTGTATATTTTATTATAATGCTTGTCTAGATCAGGCTTTGCACTTTTAAACTGTTGAGTACTGACTACACTTTATCTTTCTATGTTTGCCATTAGGATGCCGTGCATAAAAGCCTTTTTGTCTGCCTTGTGGAACTGGAAAGCAAGTAAAATACGAAAAAAGTGACCAAAATATTTATGCAAAACTAAAGAGGAGAACATGAAATAAGAGAAGCACGATGAAGATGATAACGATAAGGAAATATATCAATAAGAAATGACATGAAAACTTTGTTTGTACAAAGTACATCATCTGATAAACAGCTGTGGTATTTACCGCACTGCTGCTGCTGGTGAATATAAAACAAGATATCGGGAAAAATCAATGCAATACCAGTTCATCTCAGGGACGCTGATAAACATGATATTATTCGTACACAAAGGACAACAAATGAAGCACTAAAGAAGTGTACTCACCGCATCATTAAGTCCTTCCGCTGGCACAAGACACATCTGTTCGAACACACATTATGCAGATTTTCATAACCAATAACCCGGCAGTGATCTGTGAAGCGGAAAATACCATTTCCTTCACCCAGCCCTAGGGCTCCATCCTTCGATCTGCCACGCAGTCTTTAAACTACAATTATATTATTATGAATGTACCGCTTACGCATAGCCCGCTGCAAGTATCAGCGACTTGCACGGCTGAAATTCTGTCATAGAATGAATATATATAAGTAAATAACACCTGTGAACGAACGATAACCAACTACTTGTTTACTGACCGCTCTATCCAAGTGCCACAGGTAAAGAACGCGCTGATTTTTTTTTCCTCTTGTGGCTTAATCCGCCCACGTTCAGACATACGGTGAAAGGATAACAGTATGGAATTTCAACGATTTACGCCCGTTTTACTTATGTTTTCCTGATTGCAAATGTATGGGCGAGGTGTGTACCCCCCACCTTCTTTTCTTATCCTTCTCCCCCATAGAATGAGCATATCTGGCCCTTGCCCGCCCCCGCTATCTGGTTCAAACGCGATAGGCCTAGCTGGAATTGGCTCATGGACAGAGCACCCAAGCGCCGCGTATGTCGAAACATTTTTCATCGGGGGTCTCAGCTGTGCGTGTTTTCCCTGTGGTGGTGAGTACCACATCAACTTGGCCGTCTCATGACACTCACTATTTTGCGCCGTGTGGTCCACTGATTTGAATTTATGGACACAAGCATACAGGAACCGGACGTTTAACGACGAGCTTCCTTTGATCATGGGAAAACATTGCATGGACTTCGTGGTGTTTATTATTTCCACATCAAACTAAACTATCTACATTTACTATTTGTAGTATTTATAATATCATAAAGTTAGCTTGAGATAATATTATTTTATAAACACAATTATTTCAACTGAATAAAGCGTACACCAATTATAGTTTCAACTAATAGTGCCAGTTTTCCTTCTCTTTAGTTCCATCATTTTAACATATTTCTCATTAATTTTGGTGTTTATTCAATGATTGTATGTGAATTTTTACCTCCACTGGCTTTTGCTGAATATCCTTTCAGTTGTACACTATGCCATTTTGTGTACATTACCTCTAGAATTTATTGGATAATCCATTAAATTAGAGCTGACTAAATGAATTAAAAATTAAATTAACTCAAAATGTTCAAAATGATCTCTTTCTTCTCCCAAACAGAGTAGGCACCCCTTAGACCCAGTATCTTATGGTAAAGTAACATTTGGCCTACCCTGTATATCAATTGTTTCATTCTTTCACCAATGGACTGTAGACGATGTAGTAGAGAACCTATTTCGTTCACTCTAGTGTTTCAGTTCTTTCCCCTTATCCCCTCCCCGCCTCCACAAAAGGCATGCAATTTGCATTGATAATTATGTTTTTCTCTATACATACATTAATTCCAAGAACAAACATGTTCGTGTTTGTGTGTGTGCGCACACGTGTGTGTGCATGTGTGTAGTACATTGTTGTCTTTTGTGTTCTTTTTGTGTTGTTGTTCGATGTATGTCACACGTACGTTGCTTATTTTGGTGGTGGGCGGGTATGACATTACTGACACGATAAGAGATAAGAGGCAAGAGAAAGAGAGAAAGAAAGAGAGATAGGAAGAGGAGGGATAACGTCACCTCGAAGTTTTCAGCAAACAAAACGAAATATACGAACATGATGATAATGTCTACATCTTTTGTTTTTGAAGGTGTGCCACTTAGTTTTTTTTTTGTTTTTTTCTCACTTGAACGTACTCGTTTTAGCGACATTAATTAAGAATAACTCATTAGAACTGATGTTCGAAACAAATAACCGAAGGTTATCAAATTATTAAATGCTTAAAGATATATTCATCAGATATGACACGTCGCACACACTTATCCCTACTTAAAACACTTCCAAATGTAAAAGTGAACCTATGAAAACGAAAAAAAAAATTTGAAAACTTACTTAAAATCCTTCGTACGTTCCATACCTAGCTCAAGTTTTTAGAAAATGTATAAACTCATTATTCTCCACATTTTCTTCAAGTTCCTGCGGGTCTGAAATGTCATTTTGAACATTTCCTGGACATGCTTTACACAATTTTTAAGTCGAACATTTATTTTTGAATCGCCACTGAGTCTTTTCCGGTACTAGTCTTTGCCTAGCTTGACTCGAAAGAAATTTGTACAGGTCGGCTGTTATATTTCACAAACTCATTATTGGCTGTTTGCAGTGAAAAGCAAAATCCGTACTTAATTCTTTCTTATGCCATAAAAGCGTGATGAACACGGCTTGAGGTCATTAAAGTTCTGTCCAACTCCACAATGCACTACATAAACAGAGATCACATCCCTCATAGTTTAAGGCCAGTTGTCTCGTAAGTGTCCATCCCCATGGGGCTCGGCAAATACCCCCCCCCCCATGTCATCATATTCCCCATGTGCGCTATACTCCCACCTCCCCCCACCCCCAAATACAAAAACAGTGAAAGACGCAAAGTGGCCGTTATCGTGCAGACGCCCCGTAAAACCCAAACTCAGAGTACCCCCCCCCCCCTTCACACTCACCCCCACAAGCAAATGTCGCAAGGTTCTTTCACAAGTCTGTATGTATCTCTTCCTTTTCTTACTCTATTTGTTTTCTAGAGATTAAAAATGTTGTTCATGGTCAGTACTGAAATTTCAACGTTACAGATATATCATACCACTACCTATACATAATATCTTACTTCCTTGGTTAGACTTATTACCTGCTCAAAGGAAATACTTGAGTTCGCTCATATTTTGTGGAATTTCCACACCGAAATCGGCCAGTGCTCGCCTAGATTAACGTAAAATAATAAATTCCAATCCATGTGATGGTAAGGTCACCCTGCCACCAACCTTACGGAAATCAGACGCATAGCATTGTCGACAAGTTTGCACATAAGAATGACATCGTCCCTACATAAATCCGCTGGACACGACATCGGGCCTCTGTCCCACTGATTTGGGGAACCCACCCTACGATACTCCAAACAGTCCTACGGAATTTACGTCGGGTTACTTGCTGGGCAGTTCTCCTCTTTCGTAAACCTGCATTGATGTACAGTCTTTCAAAATATAACTTGACACATTCTAAAAGTACCTGATTTTAAAGCTGCATCACCGATCGTGTTGAAATTTTCACACCTCGTTGAGAACACTAAGATCACTTAGAATTGTACTCACTTCCACGTAGAGCCCTTTGGGCGCTTGGGACCTATCGGGTCACGTGATTTTGATTTTTTCTATTCTCTTAGCCTTAAAACTTGATTCTAAAAAAAAAAGGAAAAAACACTTGAAAAGGTTGACTCAACTTTAGACCGGCACTTTTCATTACGATAAACATGCCGCCACTAAGCCAAAATGAAAGAAATCAGGATTATTGGGATGCTTAATGCCGGATTCCCTATTGCTGTAAGTTGTAGCTGGGAGATTCAACGTCACCAGACAGTCGGTATACGATAAGCGAAAACGTCTGGCAGCAACTATGACCGTGAAAGGCCGCCAAAGACCAGGCAGACCAAGAGTGACAACTCGCAGACAGAATGCATTTATTTGAATTCGACACCCTTTTAGGGAATCGCTTCAAAACAACTCAAAAGACAACAGATGAACAACATGCAATAGCAAATGCTCGCTCGTGACAGTAAACACTGTTGCAATCACAAATGCGTCGCCGGTGCCAGTCTGTCATCAATGCAAGAGGCGGACACACGGGTTACTAGACTTGGGTCTTTTGATTATGACCCACTGTTAATTGTGAATACGACAATAAATTAAGCTGTGTCCAATCGTTTAATGCGGTGAGTTAATTCTTTTTTACAATGAACAATCTAGCATCTCTGAAATGTTCATATCGATCCAACTTATAATAACCAAGATTTAAGTAAAAAAACAAGGGTGTCAAGTTATTTTTGAAAGACTGTATATTTGGGAGCGTACACTATCGAGATTCACATTACAGAGCGGGGGTACTCCAACTTCTGGTTATCTGTTACTACTGGAGGCTATCGGTGACTCCTAACACTTGGAGCTCTTGACATTTACTCACTTGAGCATCTTGCTCCAGGTCATCATTATTTTGTCAGGTCAGGTTATTATTTGTGGAGGTGGAGAGGGTGAGGACCGGGAGTGGCAGTGCGGAGACAAACATACAAATGTGTGCAACTTGACAAGGGTCCCATTTATACTTCCGCATTGAATAAATTCTGATATGTCTTGTGCATCGGGCAGATGCCTGTTATAAGCAGCGTTACGACAACACAGTCTCCAAGAAAATATGCAGGATGACAGACACGGCATTGTTCAGTTGGACCATCTGTACTCAAATGCTTATGTGAAGACATTTTTAGCCATGTTAAATGATAGTCACCAGCCTCTGTTTCATCAAATTTCTAGTTCGTCATACATCAACAGAATAATACACATGAAAGCAAACAGAGAACGATATCGAAGATCATTTTTGCACTCCACAATTCGCCTCAAGAAGACACTTTGGCTGGATGTTTGCCGTATTTCACTAAGGTTCCTGCTGTGTTATTTCAATGTAATATGCTTGTTATTGAGTTTACTGAGTTATAATAGTTAATGCAATGATGCGTAAGGTGTGTGCAGTATGTACGTGCTTTTACACGCGCTGTGAAAGAGAATTTCTCTCACGGGAAAATAAAGTGACTGGACATGATTCTTTACAATCTTTCAATCAAGAATAACACCATGAATGCGATGTCGTATAACTTCATTAGCATAAACGTTGGCTTCTGATCTTTAGAATAATATCAGGTTCATGGGCACAATGTGTCGTGTAACTATGAAACTCAAACTGGAAGTTGACAAGCGTTTTCTTGTGTAATGCAGTGATTCTGATTTGCTGAATCCTAAAGGGAGAAAAAGTAATCCAAGAAATTGAGAGTCATTTGTAATTAAGCGAGGCAAATCACGATAACTGATTACATGAGCGTGGAGAGCAACGACAAACCTGAAGTAAAATGCAATACAATGAAACAAGAAAATGGGAATTCAGAAAAATTATATGCCAATAAACTTTTCTTGCTTATTATGTCACTGTTAAAGGGCCTTATGATAATGTCATTCCATTCTTGTTGAATCATCCACATTGTATTCCGTTTCTTAACTTATGACAGCAGGATGTATTGTTTAGATCCCTAAAACTGCGTGTCAATTGTTAACCTTTATTCAGTCTCTGCCAGCAAAGACACAGTGCTGATCTTTCGGTATTACCTATCAAAGATGTTAGAAAACTGTTGACTGTTAGGACACTGGAGTGCTCATTATAACCAAAGAGTATGTTTTCGCCAACTCAGATTATGAGTCCTCAAGTTTTGCCAGCTTCCAGCAAATTTCATCTCAGGTCATGAACATTTTAAATGTTCATGACAATGGAGAACGCCTATTACAGTGTAAGAACCACCTGGTTACCCGCTGGCCGATTTTGATCCGTCGGATAGTTGGATGGCGGCGTCACGACAGTTTCAATGTTCAGTGAGACTTCACCACACCAGCAAAACAACACGTAGTTGGTTCTCACTGAAAGTGAATATCGTGACGTCAGCGACCAAAATTGGTCAGTGCGTGCCCAGGCTAACAAGGACGGCTCATTTTGAAAAAATAAAGTGACAGAATTATTGGGAGGGAAACAAAGCCACGAGGTGTGGATGAGTTTGTACGTGTGTGTGTTTTTGTGGGGAGGGGGGAGGGGGAGAGGGGCAAGCGCGTTTTAAAAGACTAAGTACTAGTGTAGTGTCATTACTGTTGGAAATGATGAAGAAAACACTATTTCTTTGCTTGTTTACGGTTACTGATAGTAACTCAAAGCAAACAAACTAACAAACAAAAATATAAATAGCAATAACCTGAATTTCTTACAGCAAACACAACCACTGTTATCTTCCCGATGTAACAGCTGCCGGTACTCATTAATTCAGTAAAGCCATTGTCGTCCCCCGAGCGAAGCGGTCACCCATGAAAAATAGTTTGTATTATTCATTATATCATTCTTCATATCATTTTTGCTTAATGTATCATCGTTTTGGTTTGGCCCAAACTGTCCAATATCAGGGTTTGGCGTTTTTCGCACATGCCCTTGGCTTGGCGTTTCAGAAAACCAGAACAGAGAAGCTTCACTCTAAATTTATTCACTGAAAATGATCGCCAGTATAGTGTAAATCTGAGTGCTTCATGGAAATCGCATGCATTGATATTACTTATCCTGACTTTAGTTTTGTTATTCCAACTCCACTGTTTGCAAAAGTGAGAAATTCGATGTTAAATGTTTGCAGCTTTAGTTTTATGATAAGGAGTTAGAATAAATCGGAACTGTGAAACATTTTGATAAGTGACACAGCGGATTTTAAACAAGTGTCAAAGTGTGCATTTGTAACACCTCTGCTACCCGCTAAAAGATCTCCAGTTTTTCAGATAATGGAGATAGAAAAAATGTTGCTCTAGAACTGTCCATAGACAGTAATATTTGCTACATTAATCACTGTGATGAAGCTTAGGAATTCATCTGAAATCTGTTCCAACAATAATCGAATTTGGTTTACATTTCAGACCAAAAACTCATCACAAAATCGTTATCTCAATACTTCCATTTTTCTTTCTAAATTCTGCAACATGATAATGATATGATGATGTATCACAAAAACGGCTTTGTTGCATGTCCCATTTCTCACCTTTCCTTGGATTGATTTATGATATCAGATAAAATGAGTTAATAAATTATCAACTGCTCTTTGAAAATGTATGTAGGAATGTTAGTAAAATGTTTCGTTTTGTATGAAATATTGATGTGCATAAAACATATCATAAGGAGCTGATAAGGTTCCTGGTGTTTGATTCTTAAGTTGTTTTTGTTTTTTTCCTAGATATTTGCATGACCGGTGAAATTCCACCCAGTGTCTGATGATCTGTGACCTCTCCAGGTACAAATGATGAGACTTGTCACAGATTTCAATGAATTTACTGAATGTCCTAGTGCATGGTTGGATTTCCACAATAGGACATACTAAAAGAACTCTGCAGGACGCTATATTACAGGTCTCGTTGGTATCAAACGGATGCGTCATAAAACCCAAGAAAGTAGTGAATATTTTCTTACCCCAACCCCGTTAAAATTGAGCTACATTATCTAAGTAAAATAGGGGACATACTCGCGTCTACATAGGTAATCCCAGCTTTTGAGCCAATTATATCCGGCAGTTTCCTGGGCCCAGGGGATCACTTTAAATAAAAATACAACAAGAGTAAATTTTTCAGTTCAAGGTTCAACGCTTATTTGAAGAGATAGATCAAGTTGGCCACCGGACTAAATTCCTTTTAACTGGAAGTAATTTACGTGACATTATGCAAAAATGTGGAACATCTAACGAAAAAATAAGAACATCCGCCGGAAGAATACTATTCCATGACTTTATAAAACAGAAACTATTTAGACAACGTTACTGGGATCCTCATCTTCTAAATTCTAGTCCTTGCATTCTAATAAAGATGCACTTCAAAGAAAGTAAATAAAGATCGAAGAAGAAGAAGAGGAAGATCAAAAAATAAAAACAACTCTCAAAGAACACTCTATTCTGGAGGAAGAGTGTTGTAAGCATCAGTGACCCGAAAGGAGCTGAACAGGCGGCCCTGGTTCCTGCCCTGTGTGCCATATTTTGACACTGGAGGATAAGAAGAAGAAGAATCGATAATGAGCTTAATCCTGGATGGCATCTGTTTGTGAGAATTTATCATTATATTCTATAATATTATATCACATTTTGTAACACCGACCAGCAACTGAGGGGTTAGAAGCACCAAAGATATTATCCTCAGAAGCACTTTGGACACATCGGACTTTATCTGAAAAACGAGGATTCAGGAGGAATTTGCAAAGGCGGAAGGAGCTTTCTTGTTTTAAATGAAAATGACTGAAAGCGGAGATTAACATTCTTATTTAGCCCTTCACTATTACACCACTTTCAAGAAAAAATATAGTAAATAAACAAAAGCAATAATTTCCCTGAAATTAATAACCTTTGCTGAAGTCACGTAATGGTAAAATAGGCACACCAAGACCTGCCATCCATTTAACAGTAAAGAATTTGCTTTTCATCGAGGATACACAGCACAATACTGTCTAGACTGATTTATCGAACATTTTGCTCTTTTGATATAATTTTGTATATTCATCAAAACTGATATTTTGTAATCCACATCCTATTGGGCCTCTTTCACAGTGAAAGGGCTTTGCACGCTATTCATAACCGATAATGATTGGCTATTCCGCCCTGTCTGTTTTTGATATGCAGATTTGCGATCTAACACCAGAAATTTACAAGTCATTTCCCCGAATCCAAGTTTCAGGAAAAACTCGGTAAAACCGATGTGAGCAGTTCATCCCCTTAGAATGACAAGGTTGTAACTCCCTTCCGCTAACTTTTGAGAAATTGATGACTGAAGTTTCATGTGCTCATAGCTTTTAGAGATACGACTTTTTCTTTCTTTCAGTAATACTTACAAATTGTATACCGAAATTGCTTGATACGTTGACACACAATGGAGAAGGCCTGCAGAGGTTGTGTGTAGTGTGTAACTCAGTTCAGTCAAAACGTGGAGATAGAACCTTATTATCTGAAGGGGTGGGTGTTTCGAGTTCAAGATTCTTTTCGCAAATGTGTTGTGTATGCGTATTTGTCTGGGAGATTACGCGTATTGTTGTTGTTACTTTGGATCCCCTACCTTTGCAGGTCCCTCTATGTTCATTCAACACATTCTTGTTCTGGGCACACACAAAAAACTGTATAATCAAAGAGCAAATCTTCCTTTCCTTCGATATTATTTCTAATTGTGAATCTTATCCGTTCACATTATAATAATGCCATAAACAATTTAACAACAAAAAAAGTAGCACTATCACTCAAAAGCCCGGAGCACTAAATCATAATCCTCATTAGCTGTGAAGTTTTCTTTGTAGAGCAAGAACCAAGTTGGATGTTACTGCATAACTGATATGATTGAGTATTACGCAGCAGAACCACATGTGACTTCGTCTCATATTTTGTTCTTTCATGAACACAGTGTGCAGTACTCGAGGTCCTCTTATTCTTAACCTAATTCCTTCACATTCAAAACACTTCAATGTTCCAGTGCTTGGGCTGGTAAGACACTGGGTCAAAGTCTTTTTTTGCATCGCTTTTGATTTGAACTTCCTTTAAACCAACTAGCGAGACAGACTTGCTTCATCCTCACCCGTGGGTCAGGTTCCGTTCAACTCCATTGTCGACAAAACCAAAGCAAAACAGGCTTGAATTAGTGCGCGTGGTGTGGGCCTTATTTATAAAATATTTTGCATCTAAATGCCTGCAGTATCCCTGCATTTCAGGTTTGTCCCGCATTATAATCTACAGGATGATTGCATTCAGATGAAGTTTAGATCTAGTGTGGCAAATTAGACTGTCAGTGGCCACAGGGTAAAGTAATGCTGGTGAGCACAATTATAGGTTTTGATGGGAGTGTGGTGAGCTGTGAGAGCAGGAGAATGACCTGGCACGCAACGACCTCCTCTGCACTTAATGAGATAGATTCGGGGGGGGGGGGGTAAAATCTGTATATTTCTTTGGATCCCACAACATTGCTTGGCTGGAAGAAGTGGCAGATATTTTAATGAAGAGAAACAACAAACAACAAAAACAACACCATTCTCTGTTTCATCACATTTCTAGATCACACAGAAGCAACAGAATGACACAAATAAAAGCAAATAGAGAAAAATAAAGATCTTTTTTGCCATCCTCAATTCGCCCCAACAAGACATTACAGATAGATGTGAGCCGTATTTCAAGGTCCCTTATCATGTCACGTCATGTATGCCTGTCATTGAGCTTATTAAGTTATGATATAATTATGTTTATGGTAATGATACGTAAGATGTGTGTACCATGTATGTGCTGTTAAACGCTCTATGAAAGAGAATTTCCCTCATGGGATAATGTAGCGATTCTTATCTTATCTTCTATTATATTATCAAAATGACGAAATGTTTAAATTTCAGTTGGAGCTGTTCATATCCTGCAGTAGTCCAAAATATTTACAATTAGACTTTCCTGTGACCAGTTTGCGACCAACTTCCAAAATCACCACTGAGGCCATTTTTTGCCAGGGAAAAGGTTATTGTCACTGGACAACCACCTTAATGTAATCTTAAACCTTACCCTAAACCTAATCCTTGCATGTTAAAAAAAAACCAAACATCTCTCTCTGCAAAGAAAACCCATTTGGGTCATAAAGATGACTCAGATACTAGTACTTACCCTTTTCAATTAAACCGGGGGAGGGGGAAGGGGAAGGGGAGGGGGCCACGCTGGTCTAGAGGCAAGGTGCTCGCCTCTCATGCCAAAGGTACCGGATTCAATCTCTGTTCGGTGCAGCATGTTGGAATTTTTTTGGGGGAAAAATTTCTGTCCCTGATCCTATGGTGGGTAGGATCGAGCACCTAGTCTTCTCGGATAAAGACGAAAAACTTTGAGGTCACGTGTGCACGTGGTGCACGTTAAAGATATCTTGGCATTTGAAAGTCGAAAAGAGCAGGTCCGACAAGGCCGCTGCCCGGGCAAAATTCTAAAAACTAATCCCTGATATAAAAAAAAACGCAGAAACAAGAACAAGAAAAATATTTTTTTTAAAAAACAGAAAATTGAGGTGTAAATGCCTAGGGCAGCGAACCTCCTAAAATGGTTTCAGTTAAACGGGTGTGCTGACGACACCAAGAAGATGGACCATGGAAGTATCTGAGCCACGGTAAGATTTTCACAAACATTGTGATCTTGGATATCAGTGGCACAATAAAACAAGTAGTTCTGACGAATCCTCGGTCAGTAACAGCTACAGAACTTATGTATTCATTACTTTGTAAATAATACATTAAATTCACAGCAGCTGAATGATATTTCTCAAAATCTGTTAATAAAACTCATCTTTCCAATATTTCTCCCATCCATTTTTATTGAGCTACCGGATTTTTTGCGGGCCGTAAGCTTGTAAATTTTTAATATCTTTTAGTGTCGCTGAGAATATTGTTCGAAAATTTAGTTAGAATTTTCAAGTGTTCCCAGTTTGAGCTCGTGTGGTGTAAAAAAAAATAAAAATAAATAAATTCTGAGAACTAACATGAGCTCACAAATTCCCATCATTAAGCCCAATCAGTTTTCGGTCTTTAAAATATCTTTCTCTCTGTCTCTTTGTCTCTCTCTCTCTCTCCCTCTCCCCCCCCCTCTCTCTCTCTCTCTCTCTTTCATATTATGCACTTCTTCATAAATGCATCTACCAAGAGGAGTAATTGTTTGAATTATTAGATCGACAAATTTTCATTTCCCAGATATTCACAGCTTTTGCTGTAAACTGCATCTGTTTTACTGTTGTCGTTGTTGCTGTTTTTAAGTTCAGCTGTGGAGTGACAGTAACACATTTATATTTCAGAAGTATTTTGCCCACATCTGTCTACAACCAGTATAATATAACTCTTCTCAGGAAGAACGTGGCGTAAATCCAACATTGTATCCCTCGCCCCTCCCCACAGGAAGTTTATTTGCTACGTAATGAGTGACAGATGCCCTTTTTTGTCAGTGACTACCCAACAGGACATGAATTCCTATCCCATCTCTTCAGACATGCACTCTAAGTAGTAAACAATATGCAGGAATTGGCTCCAGCGGGACACAGAATATGAATAAATGATGAATAATCATACAAAATCCATACAGATAAGTGGCTGCATTTCTGTTTAGATATTTATCACGATATTTTGTCAACCATCCATGAGTGAGCACTGAGATTTTTTGGCCAGCTGATTTGTGCAGCTTCGATGACCAATCATCATAAGTAATGAAATACACATTTTTGTAGCAGAGTAATGCACATTTCCACAACAGCCCAAAACAGCTACCTTCCATTTAAGTAATACTTTAGATTATTAGTTGTTTTTTTTTCCGGGGGGGGGGGGGGGGGACGAGGGATGTTACAACTGGACAATACAGGCATCATTTGCATGCATTAATTCCATAGTGCAATTTTAGTCTGGATAAACGCCGCCTTATTTAATTGCGCAGTGAGTCCAGTTTGTTTTGTGTCGGTTTTGACTCGAACTTCCTGTGAATCAGCTAGCGAGATAGACCAGTGACAGAAGTCATGTGTAACTCCATCTTCTTCCTGTCAAATTGACATGACATCGAGACAAAACGGGCATGACTAAGTTCGCATCTAACCTTAGAACATGACAGCTGCTGAGCTTGTGTTGGCAGGGTGAACCTCATAGCAAGACATAACTATACTAGTGTACTTTTTGAGTTTGAGTTTGAGTTTTACTTCGGCACGTAACGGCCTCTTTGCGTCCCTCACGGTCTATTTGGTTGCACGTTCTTTATTTATGGTTCGTATTCAGAGGTTTTAAGTTAAACAATAGAATTAAATACTTTCATATAATTTTCTCACATTGGTAAAGTTCTCTAAACTTTTTTTGTATGGATCTGAAAAAAGTTTTGTAAATAATGTATACGAGTTTTTAAATCAAGTTGTAGAGCTTAGCCTCCCTCAGAAAGGACAGGATGCGCTGCGGGTCCACGTTAGAAAATATGGATCCACTGTACATAAATAAGGGATGGTATTAATATGTCGTAGTTAGAATGTGCGTGTCTGCCGTCAAGGAATCACAAGTGATGCCGGCTATTCTCTCCCGAAGAGCTCTCGTAGGTAGAAGGTTATACTTGACCCTAATCAGACTATCTCCGTTACATATAACCAAAGCATCACTTCGGACGGCCATACAATGGCTGACTTGCTGTGCTCCGAAAACCCAAGTTTAGGACTCGCAGATGATACGTACCCAGATTTGTTAAAGGTTCTACGATTTTAAAAAATTTCTTTGATCTTTTAAAAAATTTGTCTGATTTTCTCTCCTGTTACATTTTGCTTCCCTACAGAAGGTTATTATACCGAGAGCTTGATTTGTCTTTCCTTTTCCTTTGCATTTTATTGTATCGTTTCTGTATTATATCCTGAGCGAAGCTTTGTAACGTACGACTTTTTCTTTTTTGGCCATATTTTGTCTTTGCTTCCAGTTTTGCTGCGAACAAAAGATTTCCTGTTTTGTTTTTGTTTTTTTTTTCTAGTCAAATCATGTTTTGTCAAACTTACACAAACACTGGGTTTAAATGTTGACAAACAATGTCGTATATAACGGGAAAGCGGTGGTGCAGGAACTTTAAGATTCAAGGGCTGGGATGAGGTAGGGGGGGGGGATTTATTTTCCTAAATGAGAATAACTGGCTGGATGCAATGCATACAACTGAAATCAGCTGTATCGTTGGCTTGCTGATAAACATTTTAACAGATTGGGTTGCGCTTCTGATGTTGTTCAGGTACACCAAAAACAAACTCGTCTCATATTACTGTAAATCAATAATTATATTATTATATTTTGTTTGATCTAAATTCCTTTTGAGATGTATGTGCACTATAGGATGAGAGATGGGCCAAAGAAAAATTTGTGTGCATTTGTGAATTTAGTTTTCTGAGTATCGGCGAGATTCAGTAGAAACAAATTGTAGCAGCTGCATCCATCCGAGGTCTGTAATTTCCATCCTGACCTATTACTGAAGTGGAATAAATGGAGCTGGTCTTCGGAGGTCTGTCAGTTATGACTAAATTATGGCCTATTTTAAGAGAACACGGGGTTTGCACTCAGGCAATAAACAGGCTGGTCTTTGCATTAAAGGAGAGGTGGCGGTGGGGGAGATAAGGAATGGATTAGGAAAGAGGGAGTGATTTTGATGAAATGGGGCGGTGAGTGGAATACGTCTCTTTTCAAACATCAACGAAAAGTGACCATGGCATCTATGGATAGAAACAGACGAAAAGGTACCGCAATAGAGTTTCACAACCTTAGTACAAAATGTATCTCAGATGAAGATTATAGGCAGACTCACTGGCAAATGAAAGGATCACAATATAAGACAACCAGACCAGTGTTTCTCAAGGTGGAGCATGACAACCATTTGGTGGGGCCAGGACTCCAGAATGGGGCGTAGGGATATATACTGTATAATTGTCATGATTCGGATGTTGTTAGATCTCACGCAGAGCGTGAGTGGGTTTTTTACCAGGGCCATGAGAAATTGGCTGGTGGCCTTGAACGATCCTCGCGAATTATAGTTGGTGAGTAAATAAATGTAAAGTTAAACTGTTAGATTCACGCTTTTCGGTTTTAATGTTCGTGATTAATAAGTAATGGAGTAGGGGGAAACAAGGTGGGGATAGTTGACATTGTTAAGTATGACTAGACAAGTTTTTGCACGTTAACTGGCTGGTAGAATAGTGCAGACGTATTACTACAATTAAAATGGTGGGAGGTTTCGGCCAATGAGATTGCTGAACTAATTGGGCCAGCGGACTAGCACTGCTGGGTAGTTGGATAGTATAAAACATCGTGTAACCTTCAGATTCATTGAATACAGACGAGCAGAAGCATCGTGTCGTGAAGTATCTCCGGTTGGCCAGTACCTGAACTGTGTGATCTGAAGACTAGAAGTCCTTGCTAATCGGACTGACTGAGCTCTAGAAAGAAAGGTCTGAGTGGGCTGACCTTTAAAAGCCCACGCTGCGCTCTTTTGATGTTCGCGCCTACCAGTAGGCGTGACCAACGGTAACATATCTTATTTGTCTAAGCATAATAGAAGTTCAGAGATAGAGAGAGAACCACAGCCTCATAGGAAGTCTAAGGAAACCCCAGCTGGCACTCGACGAACGAGTGGCCCGTATTATAGATCTATCTCCATAGTATGATTGAAGTAATATAGCACATTGTTGATGAATTGAATAGTGATTGTGCATATATATATATATAGTCTTTTGCAACTGCTTAATTACCTACAAGCCGAAGTGTGCTTCTGTAGGCTTTGAACGTACTGGGCTCTCCTAACATTCAAGCCCATATGGTTTAGGGAGAGTTTGCCTGGCGACTGGCCAGTAGCGACTCAACTGTCACTTTAGATTGATATCTAGTTTCGTATAATATACCCATTTGCTATTGATTGCAGTACATCCAATAAGGAACCATAGTTACATGAATATCATAGATTAAGTTAGTAATTAGAATTTATTGCTTTGAATATACCTCTATTGTCTTTTGTTTTGTTTATTAATATTTAAATAATAAGATGGCCTGACCGGCCTGACATAGATATACGCTCTAGTTATTTAATACTTTTCTTGTGTGGTTGTGTCCGAGTGTGAGTTAGCTGCCTCTCGTGCAGTCATAACATCCCCAAGACCCAAACTCTGCTCGTGACAATAATAACTTTCACCGTGGGCATATATTTTTTATTTGAAATTTGAAGTGGGGTTCGGGACAAAAAAGGTTGAGAAACACTAAACTAGAGTATTTCATAATAAATGATATTTAGAGAGAATGACAAAAGACAGGCTATTGTTGTCCAGTAATATTTTTAGTTTTGGTATAGGTAGCAAAGAAGTAAGAAATTAATGCCCCCCGCCCCCGCTTTAGCAAATTCAATACACCCCCAAACACAGACAGCTCCAACACATCCCAGGGATTTTCGGTGACGTTCCGAGTCATATCAGGCACAGTCCAGAGATTGCGGCACCTATGGCAGTGTTCGATAGGATGAGAAATCCCTTAGCCGATGACCTGTGTTTGGGGGTGTGTTGCTGCCCCGCTCCTGAATTTGTTAAAGCTCGTACTGAAAAACAATACCTGGCCCCCCCCCCCCTCGCGCGCGCCCAAAAGGACATTTTGTCTAGAGCTTGTTGAAGTAACCGAGCCACACAGAGACGTGAAAACTTCAGAAGCGGTTTATTATAACGTATGCCTTCCAATACTTCACTTCTAAATTTTTTTATTTTTTTTTAAAATGAAAGAAAAGACTAACTCTTGTTGAAATCCAGGCATCCCAGCTTTATGTTATGTTTGGGGGAATCTTGAGAAAGGCCAATAATTTTCATTATTATTCTTTTTCAAAATCCAATCGACCCTAGAAATGAAAAAAAAAATGATTTGTGGGAGATGCACGATAGATCAGCCTTTAGCAACAGGGTGTCAACAGAATATACATAGCTGTAGACAGCAGGAATTACTCCGTTTCAATAGAATAAAACTGCCACAAAGGTAGAATATTATTAATTTCACTTTTTACTTTTCACCTACGCGTAGCCCTCCGACAGTGATTTCCATTCCTTTCTGTCTGATGTCTTTCTCATCCATGTTGTTCCCCCTCTCTTTTTAATAATCACCCAGCAATCTGCTTCCTGGTCGTCCACGTGTTCTTTTTCCTGTCCCTGGTTGCCATTCAGTGCAGCGTTTTGTGCATCTGTCATCATTCATCCTCCCCACATGTCCAGCTCAATTCCACTTTTATTGTAGCATGAACTTTACTAAGTCCGTTGCCTTTGTTTGTTTGCGTATTTCTGCGTGAGAAATTTTATCTTGCAGTCTGATGTTAAGCATTCTTCTTTCCACTGCCCTCTGGGTAGTTCTTAATTTGTTCGTAAGTTGTTTTGTAATCGAATATTAGTTTATCACTTACAAATCACACAGCTTGATGCAAATGATATTACAACAACCCTTTTTCATGCATTATAGACAGCAGTAAGACGTGAATCATGCGGGACCAGTCATAACAATGTCCATACCAGGAGCATTTTCTTCTGCCTTTCTGCACAATTAATGGATTTTGTTTCCACATAATCTATGCATGTGGCTAATGGGAATTTTTGTTTAACTTCATTAAAAGGATAAAATGAATATTAAGAATGTTAACTTATTGATTAATACAATTCTGCCTTCTTTCAGTGACTGAAGAGTTTATGCTTGGTTATATTAGCCTTCCAGTGCCCAGACACAGATCTCTATAGCCAACATAGCAATTCTAAATCTCTCAAAACGGATTTAAAAGGGTAAATGAATGCGGAAATATAAGTTTAATCATGAAATTATTCAAATTATGACAAATATGTTGATAAATCAGATAGTATTTCAAATATAGAACGCTGCGGACTGGGCGACGTATTTCAAATGTGGAATACTGGCTACTTGAGGGTTAAATAAACATTTACAGTGCAGAATCGTTATCATCTACATGGCGTTTCTTCTTCTTCCTTTTCTCTTCTCAAAATCTGTCCCATGAGCTAGGCTATTACACCACACTAGAGGGTAGTTTGTAGTGTGGCGGGTTCCTTTTCCTTTTGGACCCAGTAGCACAGACTTCTCTCTAATAGCTATAGTATCCATCGATTTCACTGAGACATTTAAAACTGCTTCTCTTGACAAATAACTGTCTGAGACCTCTGAAGGAATTGATTCTTTTCTTTCAAGTAGAATGCTGAGACAGTGGCCGACAGTCAGATCAGGGTCCTAGCTTTGATGCTTTTTTGGGGGAGTTAATCCTCAGCCTGAACTCACGACTCCCACAGCATTAGATGCAATGAATATCAATGATTTCAAACTGGATATAATTCGGACACGTGCGCTTCCTGACTTTAGCTTAGACGCGAGCAGAAAACGAAGGAGCGGTTGAAAATGTTTAAAATTCCTAGAATAGGGCAGCAGCAGCAGCTTCAATTTCTGTCATTACTGGAACAAGCAGAGCAAGCATTCATGAATCCAAGCGTTCTGAAATGAAGCTTCATAACGTTTTAATCACCCACTTTGTGATTTCTTAGCCACTACTAAGGACCTGTAAGGTCACAAGAAACCGTAATGGATTCTTGACTAGTATCTGAGCGATAAACCAATTTCCGGTCCTATACTTATTTGCCGAATTAGTTCAACCATGTTTGCCGCTATCCTGGCAAACCTGTCGGAAGTCACTCTCAAATTCTGCCAAATGCGGATTTCCCGATGTCGAGCGTGGATAGCTTCTTCACGCTGCAGTATTAATTAATCTCTGCCAGATATGTTAGCGATTAAAGCTTTTAATTCAGGAAAGGCCCATGTTTAAATTACTACATCTTTGTTTTTCTCTCTCCATTTAAGATCATTTTCTAGACTCAACTAGATATCTAGATCCGAGTGTGTCATGCGCTGGCAGTGCAGTCTTACCATTCTAAGGTTCTTATCATGATAGCCGTGCGAACATTACTGATGATACACTATAATAAAATTCGGACACGCCGGCTTTAGAACTGTAGCTTTAGTGGCCATTTATATCTTTGCTATTTCCCAGATTTAGAAAGACCCAAGGAGACCTGTTTTGGGACCTTGCAGCATTTTAGTCCAGCTGAAGGTAGACGAGTTTGTTTTTTGTTTTTGGCTTTTTTTTTTTTGTTGAAAGATACAGTGTAGATACAAATGTGCTGTCACAAAGATATCCAAAACATACCATGACTGCACGTATCAAATCTCAGTGTAATTCTTTCTACAGTGAAAGAACAGAATATATAGTATGCATTAGTTCTCACAATTTTTCTTTTCTCGCCTGGTCTCTTTCTTCTGCTCTTATTGAAAGCCTTTCCTTTTTTCTTCAAAATGCGCCGTCGAACTAGTATTTACATTTTGAACTCGTACTATCTCAAGGGTTCTCATTACGAAATAATGCACATACATCTCATTTTCGGCGTTCACTTCTTTCGTCAACTACAGAAAGATTGATGAGTACTGTCGCCACCGCAGTCCCAACCTTTCTAATGAGAGGTTCAATCTTTCTCTTCTGATTGTGACATTTTTATCTTATTTTCACGGAGACTCTTACCCGGTAGAATGGGGTTGGCACTTTTTCACAGTTGTAGTGATTCGATCGTGATCCTTAGGCCCTAGAATATCGCCGCACCTTTCTCTCTGCCATTTAAAATAATATATCATTATATCGCAAACACTCTTGTTACTCTCGGGTCATGACATGTCTACGTTCCCAAGCTCCGTTTGTTTCATTGTAAATGTCACTAAGTATGTGTGTGTGAGAGAGAGAGACAGAGAGAGAGAGAGAGAGAGATGAGAGAGAGAGATAGAGATGAGAGAGAGAGAGAGAGATGAGAGGGGGAGAGAGGGGGAGAGAGAGAGATGAGAGAGAGAGAGAGAGAGATGAGAGAGAGAGATGAGAAGGGGAGAGAGAGGAGAGAGAGAGAGAGAGAGAGATGAGAGAGAGAGAGATGAGAGAGAGAGAGAGAAATGTGAGAGAGAGAGATGAGAGGGAGAGAGAGAGAGAGAGAGAGGAGAGAGAGCATGGATGAGTAAATGGATTTAAGGTGATCTGTGGCACGTTGAGGGGAGTGTTTTATTTTAAATGGCCTGGTTTTTTTGGCTGGTGAGAGTGTCCGAGAATGTGTGCAGATAAACGCCACGCTATCAAACTCACATTTGGTTAATGGGGATACATGGATGTCGTTAGGGAATAACTAAGCAAAGCTGCTGGACATTATGTGAAATGTCAAGGACAAGAAGCGGACGGTAAACCATTACACAGAAAAAGAAATAAATGCAACAAACAAAAAATCTTTCATGAACGGAACTCTTCGGGCACAATTTTTCTTTTTTTTTTAAAACTTCGTGATTTCCGTTCCTTAACACCTGATGAACTGTTTCTTTCATTTGATCCCTGACTGACCTTTCTGAAAATCCTGAAAATTCTTGCGTTCACTTGTTTCTTTCTGTGGTTTTTTTTTCTTCTGTAAATGACATCGTTTGATCATGCTTCTGAGCACCAGTGATTGACGGCAGCTCTATCCAGAGGATATTAGTTTGGAACTGGAGAAATGAGTTTGCTACGTAAACTCCAAAAACTTAAAATTGATTACACACAGGGCTGACTGAGTCGGATTTTAAATCGCTTAACTTCAAAGAAGAGCCTGGGAATAAACATATCACACACACATGCGTGTGTACACAGACACACACATGCCCACTTTATACACAAGCGCGCACAAATAAACACATACACAAGAACAGGCACACAAGCGCAAATACTCACATACACAACAAACACTGCCAGCAATCAAAAACATTAATAATAGTTGACTCATGGGCAGCAGAAGAGTTTCGGAAAAAGAACTGCGCACCCTGTCCATTATTATTATCAAACTAAATCTGATTTGCACGTTTATGTCAAGTTGTCCACAAAGTTTAGGAGAAGTGGCCCTTATTTAATTCTTTGTGTGCCAATCACCGATCTGTCGGTTCTTCCGCGGGTCACGTTAAATTGTGCCAATCACCGATGTATCGGTGCACAAGAATGTCAGGCTATTTTGTTTCGGGAAGAAAGAAAGTCGACGTTCTATTCATAAATGTTGCTGTAGTTATTCATTCATCTCCCTCGCTGTTTTCTTTCTGTATCGGCAAACATGGAAATATTCATGGCACACAAACAGTCAAGTCTTATTTCATAATGCACTTTTTGTTTTAAATAATCGCATTGGCTGGCAGCCTTACGGCAGTGACCCCTCAATGCTCATACTTATATTAAATATTATTTGATGGCAGTTGAAGAAACTGTACATAACATTGTTATGATTGCACAGCTGTTAAAATCTGCACATTTTACACATTTTACAGCCACATTAGAACATTACTGTTTGAAGGTTTTCTGCTACATAGCTACCATAATGTACATTGTATAGTAAAGTTATAAAGCAGTTTGTCCCATTCAGAACCTGAAAATAGAGACCAGAGTAGCCTGTCGGAAAACGCCAGGCTACCTCTGTGGGAAACTACGTTCAACGAAACATAATCCTAAGTCTGATTGGTTGCATTTCTAAGTTCCATTCATCTGGGGCCATGCTGACAGTCCATTAGTCTTACACGAGTAAAGATAAGTCCCAGGGCATTATCCTCAGTAGCTACGAGTTGTACAACTACCAACTTAGTAGGACTTTCCACTTGGAGAAAGCATGGAATTTTGAAGGTCTTGCATATAAAATAGCTTAACAGTCTTCAAATGTTAAATTCTAAAGCAAATCTTTGAAACAACAACCACGACGAAAAAATGTTACGGTTTCCATTAAAAGTTAGATTGTTTTTGCAGTCCTACATTTCCGTTCATCGAAATGCAATACACAGTAAGTTGATCTAGAACGCACCCCACCACTGAACAGCGTCCTGTGTGAGCACTTGTGCAGATAAAATAAAAATATTTTAAAGAGTTCTCCGCAATGAGTTATTATATAACAGTATTCTTATGAAATCCATCATGTTTTTTTCCTCTAAATTTAGTTCATGGCAATGTTTTCGTCATTTCTGACATCTTCAACCGTCCGCAGAATAAACGTGAGCTCTGTTATTGGATGATTTTTTTCCCTCTTTTCTGACTGAGTGTGTACTAATTATTTTTGTTTTGTTGTTTATTTTTACGTCTAAGCCTACAGTGCGCACATTCAATATTCTACACGCATTGATCAAGACATTATTAATTTTCACAGTTAGTAATTAAATATCACTGACATCTTCTGTGTTTTCTTTGTTTGTATGTTTGTTTGTTTGTTTATCAAGGAAGAAAGCGATACTATACAACTTTCAAAATAATTGTATCGTTTCTTACGCGAGGCTTTGCTACAAACAACTTTTACTTTATGTCACATTTGTACTGTACAACTTTTTTTAAAAATTAAAAAAGTACAGAAAATATGACTATGAGGTCGCAGAGGGGTTTTGAGCACAGTTAAAAAGGAAAAAAATAAAAGTTGTGTGCTCAAAAGCCCCACATTAGAGAATAACAATGAAGAAATGTTACAATAAATCGCAAAAGTATAAGTGTTTAGGATTTTTCAGGACTTGGCTCTCGTTGTGTCTTGACGTTTAATATACGGTGATCTGTCAACGACGCGGTTATCAGGCTGGAGACCTATGATGACAAGTGGCTTTGACAGTCATTATCTTCGGATCTCCAATATGGGTCGCATGGTTTATTTTCATTACCATGTCATCGGACTATTTTGTTAATCTCCAACAATAGAATGAGATAAAACGAAAAACCACAATATGTTTGAACTAGAAAAACACTCTTTGAACCGTGTTTGAATCGAATGATTCAGTGCATGAATTAATTTCAGAAAATAAAAAAGCTCAAGAAAACTAGTGCCCCGGTGCCCCAGACCCTGAGGAGTCTACTGAACTTGAATAAACACTCCCTCAAAAACAGAATAATACATTACCAATAGTATATTGATATTACATAGAGATAAGTCTCACAGTGTCATGTAGTGCAAGTGACAGTAATGGTTGGTATTTATTGCTTTTTCAGATGCCAATAGTCTTATTATCTCATAGTATAACTAGATGCCCAGCTGTGACTTGAGGAAATCTACCCAAAATATCTTACGATCCGACTGAAGCTGGAAGAATGCACGTAAACTGGATGAACTGAGTTTGCGTGCAACACTTTGATAACGATCAATAATTCGTACGGACTACGTGTGAGTGCATCTTCCCTTTAAAGCACAGCCTTAGCCATCATTACCTATATCTCACATTCATGGTTATATCGTTCATATCTGTTTCATGCACTTCAGTTCACTCGGTAATGACTTTTCCGTCAAACCAAGGGGCGTTTTCCTCACTGAAACAGGCAGTCTTTATGTTTCAGATGTCGCAGTAACATCGACGCTGAGTTTTAAAAGGCACCCCCTGGGATTTGTTCTGAAGATGCGTTAATGATTAAGTCATAAAAGTGCAAAGCAACTTGCTACCAATGAGTCCTTTGGTATTTAACACAGTTTAGAGAAGACAGGCATACGAGGTGAGTTTTATTGAGCTCAGCCCTGTATTTTTAAAATCTTCAAAGCCAAATTTCAAACTTCAAAAACCTTTTGCCAAACTGGCTTCGAGACAAACTCTTTTAAAATGTGTGTACGGCTTTCACTTTTCCCATTGAATGCCGCACCATATAGTTAAAACGTAGGCTAAAAGAATTTAATATTTTAAATTCACTTTTCACTGTTTTAAAGATGAAAACCCCAATATTTGAACTTCGTATTGGACAATTTGTTAAGAAGCCTTTCAACACAAGAAAAAAAAATCATTTTGCTGGCTGACAAATTTACTTTTCGCACTGTTCAAACATCGCTCCCTATTTCATGAATTCATAGCCAGGTCTTACATACTTTGGAAAATACGACATGAAAAGATAACATGGATGGTTTATATTTTTTCAAAGCTTAAATCACTTTCCTCACCACTATAATACACTATGAAATTGTTTTAGTTAATGAAGAAGAGCGAGTCCCAGGACTATATCCTCAGTAGCTAAGAGCCGTACAATTATCAACTTTGTACGACAATCTACCAGGAAAAAGCATGCATTCAAAAAAAAAAAAAATGCATTCAAACGGCCTTCAAAACCCATAACAATTTTCTGATGTCATTGTGGCGCACATGTGGCAGATTTCTCAGCGAGAAGGAGGTTTGACATTCTGTTCTCTGGTAAGAAAAACACGTAGCGTTGGTAAATTAGTTAAGAGGCTCATCAGACAAACGCCCTGGGGGAATCTATCGAAATGTCATCAAACATAATACAAAAGCTGCGGAGATAGGTCAAGAGCCTGGAGACCAGTGAAGCATTGATTGAATCCAAGATCAGGAAGAGAATGTTTATATGCAGTATTTCTTCACATTTTTCCCCCTCGATCTTATGCGATTTGTTTGTTGTTTGTATGTTTTTTTTTCTTTTATGATATGAGTACGACATCACGGAGCCCACATCACTTACTTTCTCTCGGAAGAGCACTTGCCCAGCGTTTCTCAAGATGGGGCTTGGCAAAATGTTTTTGTTGAGCGTGGGACTTCAGAATGGAGGTGGGTAGGAAGTTTTCGTAGAAATCTTGATCTCACAGTGTAGTTTAACATAACTGTACAGATAAACTCTTGTTTCTTTAGGTCGTGCTGGCGGTTTCTTGTTTAACTCAAATCTTTTTGTGCGAAACCGTTTACTAACTTTATCCGATCGTGATGGGGCGCACGTCTTTTCGGAAAATTGAAATGGAGCGTGGGACCAAAAAGGTCGAGAAACACTGCTCTAGCCTTTCTGAGGCACAGACAACGTGGCTTCCTTGAGACAGGCCCCCGAATCTGTATCTACATCAGTGACCTAAATCTCAGCTAAATCTAGAATTAATCCGTCCTTGGTTTGATCAAGTATTTAAAGAACTCAAGAGACTCACAGAATCAATTCGTTGTGTTTGAGATGAGAAACCAAGCCTCGTGGTAAAATTTCTTAAAATTCTTGTTGCTTTGATGTCACAATAATCCACGTGTCAGCAGTCAGTATTTTGGAAAACAGACCAGCAAGTCACCAGCTAAAAAACACAGCAACACATTTTTTCCGAGTCATTAATTAAGAACCAAGGCTGAGAGAGAGAGAGAGAGAGAGAGAGAGAGAGAGAGAGAGAGAGAGAGAGAGAGAGAGAGAGAGAGAGAGAGAGAGAGAGAGAGAGAGAGAGAGAGAGAGAGAGACAGAGAGAGAGAGACAGAGAGAGACAGAGAGAGAGAGAGAGAGAGACAGAGACAGAGAGAGAGAGAGAGAGACAGAGAGAGACAGAGACAAAAAGAAAGGAAAAATCTTACAGATGTTTTAATTTCAAAAGCCACCAAAAAGGAAATCAAAATCCCCCAGTGTTAGTGCCCATCTTTTTCCCATTGGTAAGAGATTCTGGCCGAAATTTCAATTTTGAATTAAGACATAATATATGTTTTATCATAGATCCGTAATATTTGAGGCCGCATCATGCACTACTGTGTTAACATAAACAATTACACGACATATTAATATAGATCATTGTGAAGGGAAGGTGTCTTTATAAGTGTTTCTCTGGAAATATTAAGATACTAGTAATATTACAAAAGCGTTCTTGAAATGTAACGCAAAGCAAGGACTATGAGATAATATTTTACTTTATAACATATTAAAAGGAAAATCGTTTCTCACTGACAGAAAGCAATACAACACAAAGTAGAATGGGTCCGAGCTGTCAGAACACGATACTAATGCATTGCAGATAAATAATATTAAAGAGCTCTCGGTAATTTTAATTGACGGAAAAAACGTTTTATTTACCACACGCTGGGATTAATTCTGGAAGGCGATTTCTGAGATAAAATGTGTAGAAGGATAAACTAATAGTGAGCAGGTTTTCAGATTCCTTCATCTAAAGACCGCAGGGCACACTGTTTAGCTAAACATTTCACAATGCATTGTTTTTATTATTATTATTGTTGTCTCTGTTCTTTATATTATCAGTTGCAATAGCCACGGCAGAAAGTTCATTGCGTGGCTGGAATAAAAAAAAAACGAAAGAAAAAATGCACAGGACATGCACTGGACGCCCTCTCAAGATCTCGTTTTTTTTTTTTTTTCTTGGACCAGATGATATTTCTCTGAAATAAGAAAACAAAACGTGTCCATCACAGCACAGAATACGGCGCGTCATCAGCATCGGGGGCACTACGAGGAGATGCAAGCCGATGACCACTTTTAACAGAACTGATGGGCTCGTCAGAATTCCTTTTACTTTCTTTTGTAATTTAAATGAAAACATTCTCCGAACACCTGGTAGCCCGTTAATGAGTGCGTGCCTGATTTGAAATATATCGACAAAGTATTTCGCAGATGTTCGACGACAGCCACGGACCCTTTTGAAGCGCTTCTGTTTGAAATGTTGCTTAGGAAAGTTAATATATGAAAAACACAAATGTGTAGACTTCAGGCGCAGGTTCGTAAACTCGCTGCAATATCTGCACCCATCAGCTGCCGTGTTATTAGAAGAGTAATGCGCGGCCTCCGAAAGGTCTTTTCTATCTGACAAAGTTAATTATCTACTCTCCGAAACGTCCTTATTCTTTTAAATATCTTACAGACTGATTACATGAAAGGGAGAGAGAGCAAGAAAGAGAGAGAGAGAGAAAGAAAGAGAGAGAGAGAGAGAAAGAAAGAGAGAGAGAGCAAGAAAGAGAGAGAGAGAGAGGAGGAGGAGGAGGCGGAGAAAGGGAGACAGACAGAGAGAAAAAGAACGGGGGGGGGGGGGACTTTCCTTTGAATATCTTTCAGAGTGAATAGAGAGATGAGACAGAAAGAGCGAGAGATGAGACAGAAAGAGCGAGAGAGGGAGACAGAGAGAAGGAGACACAGAGGGAGAGAGAGCTAGAGAGAGAGAGAGAGAGGCGCGTTAAGGACCAACCACTTTCCACCAAGTGGAGCTTTTATATTTACTGCATTTTTCTCGATACGACATTTCATTGTGCACTATTTTGCAACATTTCAGACAACTTCCTCCTTCCTCCTAGCACAAATCGATTCATCCTGCCTATGGTTCCTTCCCTCAAATCTAACTCGTTATTACTCGGCTTTTTGAGCTCCGACGTCGCTGGATATTTATACACCTTAGTAATAGAGAAGATTATTTATGACGTTTAATATTAATCTTATCTGTTCATTAATGTCATAGGAGATTGTTTTACTGTACTCAAATATAACATTTATAATCAGACAGCAACAGTTCTCCCCCATAATTTTTCCCAACCCTCAATTTCCGATCCCCTCCCTCTCCCCGTTTCTTCTGTCTCCCAACGTATCGAGTGCTTCTAGTGAGAAAAGAACGAGATCTTTTTTTCTATTGTTGTACCTTCTTCCTGCATTTCTGAGCTCAATTCCTCGCCTGGCTATAATCATTTTCACTCGCTGACACCGAGGGTATAATATGTCATTTATATGCAAACGAAACCCAAGACATCAAGTAAAACTGAGCAGAAATTTTGTAACGGGCTTTTACATGCCTTGTTATTTTTGGAGATGGGTAACACTGAACTGATCCAAGAAGCTGCCCGTCACACCACACACAAGAGTGTACATCTTCTTTAATCTCTGACGTTTTTTTTTTTTTTTAATCTATGAACCAATTCTATAACATCCAAACAGTACGCCACTTAGTTCTTGTTTGTTCTATCTCCATTTTCTAACAAACTGGAGATCTTTTAGTATGTAGAAGAAGTGTGACAAACGCACACTTTGGCACTTGTGAAAAATACGTTGTGACGCTTATCAAACGTTTCACAATTCGGATTTATTCTAACTCCTTAATAATACTAAACCCTCAAATGTTTAACGTTGAATTTCTCAGTTGTGCAAAACGTGCAGTTCGAACAAACAAGAAATGAGGTCGCAAGTAGCTAGTGGAGATTTGCCGCATCTTTACAGCAAAGATCAAAAGATGGCAATCTTGCCGACTGATTTATTCTCATTTCCAATCATAAGTCTGAACTGGACGTCCCTGCTTTCAGAAACTCTTTTTTATTTTTATTTTTCTCTGAATCACGAAGTGGCCCAAACACGACTTAAAAGTGTCGGGATTTTAAGTTTTTGCGTTCGTAGCAACTAATAGCTTTCTATCATCAGACGACGATTTTTTTTAAGCCACTTTTGGTGGCTTATGATCAATACTTTGATCTTGGTGTAGGCTTTACTTTACACTTCACTACACCTTTGAAATGTTGAGTTCCACCTGAAACAAAATATTATTAAGAGATGGAATTCCCAAAATGGCTTCCGTCCAATAAAAAAGACTGTAAAGCTACACGTGCTGACTTATTTTATCTAAATTATCACTATTCGCTAGTCTGATGCCCTTCGGTTCTTTTGAAAAAAAAATTCTACTCCTCCTATTATAAGATAAGATAAGATATGACTTTATTATCCTGTTTCCAGGAAATTTGTTGTCACAGCATCAGTAACAGTACAACAGCAAATACAATATCTAAGACGTCTTTAACGCATACCACACACACGCACATTTCTCACACAACATTACCAACAAGACGTAATGTTTCAAGAACATTGTAAAATTATTGGTTATTGTGACCACTGTTCTTTTTTTGATGTTTGTCAACGTGTCTATGTCATTGGAACTTACTTAGCTTACGATAAAATGAAGTCATTTCATGGATTATAAACACTCATATGAAGAATGTGCGACGTCTACTGTAATCTCCTCACAACACGAGACTGGAAAACGCAGCCTACTTACGTTTTCAGTTATGATAATAGTGAATTGGAAAGATGATTCTGTTTACTTTTTTTTTTTCAGCAAATCAAGCTATTGGATTATATAAAAATCATGTTTCTAGTGAAACAGTCAAATGATCCATACGAAATGCTACTTAAATTTTAGAACTAGAAAGTCTTACCTGGGGCATTTACCACTCTAATGACCGTACTTTCGTACAAGAGAGGGGGGGTGGAGCTTGTGACAAGGGTATTAAAAGCGTGTATGGGGGGAAGGTAAAGTCAAAAATAGCCCAAATCGTTTATTGATCGCTCTTGAACACAAGCGATTTTCCGTACAATCTCAGTTGATTCATGTGTCTGTGATTTCAGGTGCATCCGTTTGAACATTTATAAATTACTTGAGATTGAAAGAAAATGTAGTAAAAATTAAACACGAAAGTGATTTACAGAGAAAACAACAATTTAAAGACAACGGAGATTTCAATTTTTCTCTAGGCTACGAATGGAATAAGGTCACGAAGTATCTTTGACTATTTTGATACTGCTTATTTTTCTTTTGCCACAAATTCTGCTTAGAATACTGTTGTGTAGCTAAAGTGAGAAAACCGACTACTTCGAAGACCTATATCCCTTCCATTCCACAAATCACAAAACTATGGAAAATAGTATAAGCACGAAACTCATCAATGGCTCACAAGACAGCTCCTTATCTGAACTGTTACCTAATAGTACTGTAAGTTTATATTTTACTACATACAAGTTCATAAACCTAACTCATTTAACCAGATTGGGTGACAGTCACAGCAGATCATGGCATCTGACCGACAAAATTATCTCGGGGAAGGGGATGGGGGCGAGGGACCTGGAAGTTCCCTGGCTTTTTTATAAATTATCTGATGTTACATTTAGCAGGCCAGCCCCAGTGAGAATAGCTATTAATAAAGGCAGACATTGCAGTGACCATATTGACATTATTTGATAGGGTAAATTTTATTTAATTTTGCCCAGCCTGCTCTTCTCGATTTCCAACTGCCGAGGTATTTTTAATGTGCGCGGCGTGCACACTGGCCCTCCGAGTTTTTCGCCCTTATCCGAGAAGACTAGGTGCTCGATCCTACCTACCATAGGACCAGGGACAGGGAAATGTGAGAAAAATAAAATAAATTCCACATGCCTGCACCGACCGAGATTCGAATCCGATACCTTCTGCATGAGAGGCGAACATCTTGTCTCTGGAGCTATTTCAAGAAAATCATTGGTCATTAATTGATCCTAAGGAATCATGTCTTGTCTCTGTGCAGAATAGTTTCGTATTTTTGTTTTCCAGGGAAATCCTACATGTTCCTTAGGGTAAATGTTCATACAATAATTGGATAGTGATTATTTTCACCAGACTGGAGCTATGAGATCAGAACTGGGAACCATTCGGTTCTTTCGCTTGATACCCCTCAGTATTTCCAAAATTTATTGCATGTGGACCATCAGCTGCAGTCTCTGCTCATGGTGTGTTAAATAGAATGGAAATTGTGCGCCAGGTCCAATAATCCCTGGCTCGTGTTGTTGTCAATCACTGTCTCATTAATTTTCCCTTTGTCTTTATTTCCTTCCGTCAGCTTTCTTTCAGTCTTTATTTTCCTACTATGCTTTTTCCTCTCGTTTCTCTTCCTTGTCGGTTTAAGTGCAATGAAAGTAACTTATATCAGCACTGTAACTATTGACTAATACATTCATATAGGTGTATGAGATTCCACTTTACCAGACTTTGCGGGTCTATATCAGTGTTTCTCGAGGTAGGGCATACGCCCCATGTCATGATCACATTAGGATCATAAATGCCGTGCTAGGTCACGACGTCAGTGAGTTAATTTTTACGATCTTGTTGATTATAACCAGCGTAATTTGTCCTTGAGCTGTTCTCGTGAACAGTTTGTTTTGAAACACCTTTTTTCTGATGGATGGAGAGAAGGAGGGGAGAGACAGAATAAATGTATAGCTAGGAATGACAGAGCAGTTCTCGACCCCGTGATTTTGATTAACATAGATAAGGGGCGAGTAAAGGTAGTTTATTTAGACGCTTAGTTGGCGTTCGGAAATTCGTGCATAAGAGTAGAAAGCACGGGGTTTGAAGATTTTAGTAGTTCATGTTTCGCATTTTAAATTTTGTCTAGACCGTAAAATTGACCTTGATTTTGGCGCAAGGCCATGACAAGCATAAATTAATATTGCAGGCTGAGCTGAAGCGACTGCACCAATCAAATGTATGAATCTGGACGGAAGGTCGAGACATAGCTTTAGTATTTAAACCCGTGCAGAGCTTAGATAGAGGCCACATGTAGACAATCCATTTACGAGGTGGACGGCGATAGTCCTCAGCCAGATGAGAGAGACATAGAGACGCAGTTGAGCAGTCCATATTGTGAGGAGCGTGATGTTTTAAAGCTCCAGAGCCTAAGCTACTTGGTTTGATATGAACCCACAGCGTTTACATCCAGCGCTCTCACTCCCAGTGAGGGCCTAATGGTGAGAGTTCATACTAATTTGTAATGATGAAAGTGAACCGTTCTACTTACTTTTGAAGACAGTTTCAGAGCTACCGCCAGACAACGCATGGTTGTACAAGCATTCTCCATGGCGTGTCTAGAGGAAATGTCCATATCATAACATGTCTCATTGAATTAATAGAATTTAAACTGTTATATCCGTCGCCACGTGCGCGGATTCTATTTGGCATCTAACTCATATGACCTGCAAGTAGTTAGAGTGAATAAGTTAGTCTTTATAGAAAGCTGTAGTTTCATTAGTTAGATTCAGTTGCCTTTGAATTGATATTTATATTTATAATTATATTTGTTACATTGATTCCTGTAATTAAACTGCCCTACAGTTCTGCTAAAAATCAAAGCAATTGATTTATTTAGTTTTTAGAGTGCCAGTATTTTTTATGTGTGTCCGTCGATTGTGGGAGCGGACCTCGAAAGAGTGTCAGTCGAATTCTCCCCATCTAACCCACATCGCGACACCCCACCGGTGGGGCTTGGCAATATTTGAGTTGGGCGTGGGACTCCAGAATGGAGCGTAGTTGTATATTAACTTTGTCCGATTATGGTGGGGGCGCACGTTTTAATAATAATAATAATGGATGGCATTTATATTGCGCATATCCATTTAAAATGCTCTATGCGCTTTACAGAAGCAACAGTCATGTCAACCACAGAGCAGAATGGAGGGCCTGCAAAGCGCTCAACACACTACACTGCTTCTTTCTCTCTCCCTGTCTCGCTCACTCTCTCTCTCTCTCTACCTCTCTCTATCTCAGAGCAAATTGTAACGCAGCCTGTTAGGCGCAGTTCACAACTCACAACAATTCACAACTCACAACTCAAATAATATTTGAATATTTATTAATAATAATATATATTTAATAATGAATAATAAATTCTGTTGTTGCTGGTGGAAGGATGATATGGATAAATTTTAATCTATTAATTTTAATTTTGCCCGGGCAGCGGCCTGTTCGGCCTGCTCTTTACGATTTCCAACTGCCAAGGTATCTTTAAAGTGCGCAACGTGCACACTGGCCCTCCGAATTTTTCTTTCTTATCCGAGAATACTAGGTGCTCGATCCTACCCCCCAATGGGATCAGGGACTTGAAAAATCCCAATTTCCAACATGCCTGCAGTGCCCGGGTTTTGAACCCGGGACCCTTGGTATGAGAGGCGAGCACCTTGTCCTCTTTTATTGGAAATTGAAGTGTGGCTTGGTACGAAAAATGTTGAGAAACACTGGTCTATCATTTTACCCGATGGACTGTTTGATTTCTATTTTTGTTCGTTTATCAAAAGCGACTAGCCTATCATAAGGGGACCTCCATACAGCACCTGTGCACGATTTGGGCTATTTTTGCTCTTTCCTACTCCTCCCCCCCCCCCTCTATTGTATGTTTTTCGCACACTTGGCCTCTTTTCAGTTGTGCAAGAATTGGAGTTGGAACAAAAAGAACTAAGATCGCCATAATTCAAAGGCGTACATACACTCCCCCGACCCCCACCCCATTTGCGATTTTCTTGCGTTGGAGGCACCCCCGCCCTCTCGAAGCGTAGGCACTTCATGAGTAGGTTTTACCATGAACGCCACACCATATGATGTATACTCCACTTCTGACTATTTCGATATTGTCGACCTCGCTTTGCAAAAAAAAGTTTGTCTTTCATTTTATGGCCAATTTATTCGCACATGGTAAGTCAGACTCCTTGATTACTTTTTGGGTATATATATATAAGCCAACTGTGACCATGTAATACCAAGAAACATTCACATCGTGAGCTCTGTCATTTGTGTAATAAAACTCTCGTGGTGAGATTTGTGAAACGATTTTCTCGTCTGTGTTGATCAAGCTGTGGTTTGTGGAATCCCTAATAACAATACGTACAATTATACAATGTATAATTATGCCTATATATATAATTTTTTTTTACTCCTGTTTACCATTTTGGTGATTTGAAAACCGTGAATAAAGATATTATATCATAAATATGATATATGAATAAAGATATTATATCATAAATATGATCAGCTGAGAATTTCATGTTGGAATTTCCAAATGCTCATAAAAGCTACTGTGTTTGTCTCCTAATCTGCTTGCTGGCCAATCTACCTGTCCAATTCTCCCCTTTCTATTCTCAAAGCCCCTCTGTGCATTATAAATTGGGTGTGTGTGTGCATGTGTGTGCGCGCACCCGCGCCCATGTGGAGGACGAACGGACTGACTTGTGTCGAAGACGCCGACACGGTAATGAAAGAATTCGGTCGACCGTTATTGCGATTGTCGCAAATTTACTGTCGTCCACAAGTGATATCCTGTGAGGAAGTGGAACAACTACCACTTGGATTGTCTTCCTTTCTTTTCAGATGAGTTTTACATAATGCCTGTGTTCCGTTTTGTTGCTGCCGTTTTCGATTTCCCCAGCACTGATGGCTCTTTTCTCGAGGGTTTTCATATTCCTGGCTCTGTAGCCTTCACAAGGTTGGTACGCTTTCACCCCGCCAGTCCCTTTCGCTGCTGGAGGATAACCGCTGCTTTTATCGTTTTCTTAGAATTATACACTTGGATTCTACAGGCACGGTTACCTTTACGAAGAACGGGAACACTTGAATCTAAGCGGTATTGCAGCTAACCTACGTCGATCCGACGTAGATTTCTGTAAGGATTGGCATGATTATCGCAGTGGCGGGTTCCCTAAACAGACGTCGGTGCAGTGTCATAACCAGCGAATCTATGTAAGAACAATGTCATTTTTAAACTGTTAATTTGTATTAGTTTCAGTGGTCACAAAGTACACGTCATATATCGATGGCCTCGGGCACAAACCATCTAAGTCCAGTAAACAAACATTTTTCAGAGGAAGGAAAAAACTGATTTAACCATAACTATTCTCTTATAGCTATTTAGAAGTTTTGCCTATTTGATGGGTATCGCCTCTAGGACTGTATGCTAGACTGGTTTAGTTTACTATGAATTTGTTTTTTATCTATCTATTTCAAGGTATAAAGCATTTAAAGAGTTGTCCGGACTTAGACGGTTTGTGCCCGAGGCCATCGATATATCAAACGTTTTGAAATCTTTACCGATGATTGTTCTAACTATACTGAACGTATAACATCCGGTGCCGGTAATGAACTACGGGAACATCTAAGAAAAAAGTGCGGATTTGCATATCAGTAACAAAATTAGACTGCCAAAATAAAACTTAAGGGATTTTTAAAAAATGAGATTTTTAATGATATTTCATATTTCCTAGTAAATATCTGGTCAAAACATAGAGAGGAACATATCCCCACGAGCCTCATATTAAAGGTCAAAGAGCCGCATGTGGCTCGCTAGCCGCGGTTTGGCCACCCTTCCTTTATAGTTACGATATTTAAAAAAGATAAAAGTATTTAACCGTTGTCAGAATTTAACCCCCAGCTTATGTCATAATCTGTTGGCCGTCAAGGACTACCAGCATGCCAAATATCTGAGTTTAATAAAGAAAAACGTCGAGTTTTAAAGATAGTTTACCAAGTAGCCAGCGATATGAATCTCATACATGTAGAAGCTGCTGCTGTACTAGCAATACTACATTCACTCTATTCCCATTAGATCTACTTTCATTACAGACGGTTCAGAAAGAATGAAAGGTTATGCTGAGTACCAGAGGCACAGAATACCGAGATGGCCCATTCCTTCTCTCACTATATGACCACAACTTGCGCGGGTATAAACACAGTGAGTACTACCCACACAGCTCTATGGTACAAGTTAAGTCTTTTTGTTCAATTATGAAGGGGTGTGGTGCGAATTGTTGGATTGTTGACATGGATGATATGCTCGCAAGTCGACGGAATTAATTTGGCCAATTGAACCCTGTCAGTATCTTTTGTGTCGGATACTCCCATTTTATTTTTAGATTAGACATAATTATGTCCCAAGTCACAGGAAAGCTATCCTCGGTTACATGCCCCGGCCTGCCTCCATCACCAGTCTTGCTATACCACCGATATTGTTGTCTTTACCGTTACCCATATCAATATAACTACTACTGCTATATTACTACTACGGCTACACTTACTGCCGTTACCAATACTTCCGGATACCACCGCTACAATTACCCGGGTACACCTACTGCTGTTAGTTGCCAGTAACATTTCCACTACTATCGCCCATTACTTTACTTTCGTCGCCTTTGTTAAAACCACTACTATTGCCCATTACTTTACTTCCGTCGTCTCTGCTAACAAGGTGTGACAGCCTCCATTAGTTCGGTCCGGGTTTTTAAGAAACAAATTAATCCCCATAAAATATCACATTAATGAAAGTGTAAAAGACGGGTGTGCTCCTGTTGCAACATTGTAATCACTGCTGATTTTACTATTCTCACATCTAATTCTATTTCTTGGTCAAACTTCTGCTTTTCGAGGGGACAAGATGCTGTTTCCTCACCCACTGACAGACGTACACCTCATTCAAACAATACATGTGTTCAGCTGTGGTTCTCCCTTGAGCAGTCATCGATGAATGTTAAACTTCTGTCCATTAAAAAACATCCCGCCATATTTCAAGACATGAAGGAAAACATTTCGTATGAGACTTTTAACATTTTACTCCTTTCATTTTGTTGCCTCCTGTGGATTTACGCTGATTGCGTTTCTTTGTTTTACCAGACATATCGGATATTGGCGTTCTCCATTTGTAGATTGTGTTTCTGTTGTTCCATTTTCTTTCAAAGGTTTCAGAATACCCCCCCCCCCCCAAACCCCTCTCTCTCTCTCTCTCCTTGCTTCTTGCCTCTGCAGCCAAATATTCAACAAGAAGTTCGGCTTGGGAAAAAAAAAGTATTTGGATGATAGAGATTAAAGAATGAACATGATCCACTTAGAGTGCTGCAATGGGGACAGGGAGATAACTGGGACAAA
The DNA here is from genome assembly GCA_963931925.1 of Onchidella celtica. Classification (NCBI taxonomy): domain Eukaryota; kingdom Metazoa; phylum Mollusca; class Gastropoda; order Systellommatophora; family Onchidiidae; genus Onchidella; species Onchidella celtica. Next base: position 78,496,749 of record OZ007567.1, read on the forward strand.
AGAGAGAGAAAGGGGGGGGGGGTATTCTGATCCGTAATTTTTGAATTTTTGTTTTCCAAGTTCATCTTCCTCACAGACTAGTGAACTTGCAGCTGGCTAACCTGTTAAGGTCGCTAGCTCATGCAACCTAAAATCTTGACTGAGGAGTCTCTGGTAAACCACTCTGCCAGTTAGAATTGAAATGTTTCAAATATGAAGAGGTGGCAGTCAGCAAAACAATTGGTTGAAGTTTTTATCTTAATTAGATTCTTAAAAGAAAAGTGAAGATATAAAAAAAAAATATTGTTGTAATGAGAGTTGTAGACATCGAGATGCCACATAGCAAAGATGCGTCAAATGTCATACATCGAAAAGTGTACTGGTTGTGTTTAGACAATACTGTCAGTTTTAATGCATCCTGTTAGTTGCCTTTCTCGTATTTTGTTTCTTTTAGTTGCCACTAGCTGAGTTGCCACTAGCTGAGTTGCCCGGCCCTGCCCGGGATAAGTCGATTTATTAGTTTCAGTTCTGGGTGATTATTATGGACCTGCTTCATTTTGCCTGTTCCTTTAGCTTTGTTTTATTTTTGTTGGTTTGTTTGTTTTTAGATAAGTTTTACTGCTTTCCCTATGCGCGGACATCCTGCGCATCCCGCCAGCATCCGTCAGATGGCTATGATTTGCGCACGGATTAGTTTGTTTGTTAGTGAACACATCGCAGGAAGTGATACCGTCATGTGTAGGCGGAAGTGGGCTATTATTAGAAACATACATCAATATCTTTGATCGTAAATTTCGGATGAAACGCGGTCGTGAATTTAGTCTTTAATTATAACCGCATTTACCGATTAACTCAGAAATAACAAACGGTTTTGTTTGTGTATACCAAAGGGAACAGTGTTCGCTATCCCATAATTCTTAGTGCCAAATTTCAGGTCGGTGCGTTGTGTAGTTTCCGAGTCCATAGGACTATTAGGGGTTTTGTTGTAGCTTTATTATATAGACTAGCTGAGTTGCCCGGCCCAGCCCGGGATAAATCGATTTATTAGTTTCAGTTCTGGGTGATTATTATGGAATTGCTTCATTTTGCCTGTTCCTTTAGCTTTATTTTATTTTTGTTTGTTTGTTTGTTTTTAGATAAGTTTTACTGCTCTCCCTTTGCGCGTTGACATCCTGCGCATCCCGTCAGCATCCGTCAAATGGCTATGATTTGCGCACGGGTTAGTTTGTTTATTAGTGAACGCATCGCAGGAAGTGATAACGTCATGTGTAGGCGGAAGTGGGCTATTATTAGAAACATACATCAATATCTTATTGATCGTAAATTTCGGATAAAACGCTCTCGTGAATTTAGTCTTTAATTATAACCGCATTTACCGATTAACTCAGAAATAACAAACGGTTTTGTTTGTGTATACCAAAGGGAACAATGTTCGCTATCCCATAATTCTTAGTGCCAAATTTCAGGTCGGTGCGTTGTGTAGTTTCCGAGTCCATAGGACTATTAGGGGTTTTGTTGTAGCTTTATTATATAGATTTAAAAAACAGAGAATAAATGACATCTGTTATTGCAAATAATGCTTGTCAGTTTTACTGCTTGCCTCTGGTCTATACAGAACCTAGGGGTGAGCTCTTCCCGCTTTCCCTGCTTCACCAAAAGAAGCGTCCGTTGTTAGTCCAGATGCCACAACAATAATAAAGGTCTCAAACTGCAGAGGTCCGCTCTAAAGTGGCTGTTTATGTCAGTTTTGTTCCTGTCCTAACCAACTATTAAGTGAATGAGATAAAGTGCAACTGTAGCATGGAGAAAGAGGACGAGGTAAATAACGAATAGATGATCCAAAGGAAAAGGCCTTTCTGTTGGTGGACCTAACTTGTGGAACATTGTTAGTGTTGATACCAGGCAAAGGGTGCAATATCACCACATTTAAAGATAGACCCAGAATTGAATTGCACGGGAGTGTTTTCTTTGAAATTAAATATTGTGCCGTTTGGTCTCAGAGGTTTGAGGATGAGAGTAGACTAAGTTTTGTTAATGTATGTGAGTGGAAGCATGATGAATTGCTCTATATTAATAACTGTTTCTAATTTTAGTTCAGCGCCTTAGAGCACATCATTTTGTGTGTGAGTGTAGATTTGGGCGCTTTACAAGCTAACTATTACATCACATTACCTAACTTGCTTGTTCCCTTTAAGCTGGGCGAGTGTGTGGCCGCGCAGTCGCTGTATTGATGCCGTGCACATTAGAATGTTGCACAAAACGTTGAATGTCGCGCACCAGCTTTGAATTTGAAATATTTTTGCTCAAACCATCAAAATTTCCACTCATTTGTTTGGAAAAATTAGAGGGGACGTTGCTTGCCACAGTGGAACTATGAAAGTGATTTATTTCACCATTGTTGGCATTGCAAACAAGATCTAGATATCAGGTCCAACACCTTTTTTTGTCATGAAGATGTGAGTGGATGATAGACAGAAAACTGAGACGAATGATAAATTGTGTACTGTGGAAAAACACGGAATCAAATGAACTCTTGAACAGTCTTGTATGAGCTTAATACACAAATTCATTTCCTTTATTTTCTGCTCACATACCATCCATCACTGCATGACAAGGTAATAAACACATACATGAAATGTATAAATATCATAAACATCTCCAAACAAAAAAAAATTAATAAACAAAAGAAGACGATGAAGATTGCAAGGCAAAAATCAACCCTGTGAAATGGAGAAAAACTAACAATGCCCAAACAATTCTCCTCTTCGTTCCTTTCTTTACATGAACTAGAGAAACAGAAATCTTTGAGGGTGGAAATAGGAGAGAGACAGAATTGATTTTCATATCACTACAGAGAAGTTTTCCTGTGTTAGGAAGTGGAAGTGGTAGACAGGAAGACAAAGATCTATTTTTTAATAAAACTTGTGTGAAACGCGTCCGTCCAAATCTTTCAAATAAAAAAAAGCAACGAAAGAAATAGGAGAATAATTAAACAAAAAACGTATTTAAACGGAAAGAGGCCAGAGGTCTGAGAATGGGCCGTGGAAAATCTATGGAAAATGGTTTGTTAATTGTTCTATCAATCTCCAGGAAGGAAATACTAAAGGAAAAAACAAGTCATGCTGCATATTTTTTATATATTTTTTTACGATTAAAAAATAATTTCAGGAAAAGGTGACGGGAAATTTAACTGACTAAAATTAAAAACAGCCTGCCCGCTGACGATGACGTCTTAAAAGTTTAATGAGAAAGAGAAGAGAAAGTGCGTGGAAAAGGGGAGTGGAATCACAATAACAAATAATACATGCTCCAGAATGAGGAAATGAGAGAAGGATGGAAGATGCTGTGATGTGATAATTATAATATATCTATCAGACGAAGAAAAGAATACTGGACCAAACTACCGAAGAACACCTACGAGTTACAATCTCACAAAAATAGCGTGATGGTGGGATTTAATACAATTATAAACATTAATGGTGTCATTTATTATTATGTTACATATTGTTCCCTCGTTCGATTGAAAAAGAAAACCCCAAAAACTTAAGAATACTTTCAGGGGTGATGGAACCTCCTCTCAGCCCTCCCCGCACGATATGAATGAAATCTCTATTTGTATTCCATTCACTGCATAAATGTGTAGGTGGCGCATTACAATTTAGCTGACCAAACTGCCAAACAGCAAATTTGATTCCGTGAATCAGACGGAAACAATTCTCTCACATTATTTTTTTTTTTTTTAAATAATTCGAGAAATCCCTTTCGGGAAAAAGGAAAGTTATGAAATAATAAAATCATTAAAAAAAAAAACATTCCTGGATACAAAAGTTCAACTGACGTCAAAAACCAATAACAATAAGTGCCCTTTTTTTTTCCTTCACATTCAGTCCACGTGCCATTTGCTAAAGTGCACCTTTTCCGATGCAAAAACTGTTTTAGGTGAACACACAGCTTTACTATTGATTTGTGTCCCCATAACTTTCTTTCACATGGTACAAGACAAATTATACACATAACGACTCTGAGAACTGAAGGTGTAGGCATCACAAATATTAGACAGAATTCACATATAAATATGAATTTCCCAGTATACATGGCAATGAATAATTCTACAAAATATCACAAAAGCATCATAATTGGTGAAATCAGATATAATACATAAGATGGGATAGATTAACTCAGGAGAAATGTGGCTGAATTCGGATGGTCAAATTCTCAGGACTTTTCATCTATTAAACGGGCCAGTATTTTCCTATTTCGTAGAATAGTTTAATCTTTGTTCACAGGGGCGATTATCCGACCAGCCTATATTTGCCTTCATTTACCACCCTGTTCTTTCAATTGGCACCTCTGTGTGAAGAGACACGGGATTGCATGTATAAAATACTTACACGTTTTAGTTCACCAGAACGGCATCATTCGTCATTAACAAATTTACTTAAGTTTACTTTGTAACGTAGATCTTTGTCTCGCATAATGCCTGCCCAAGTGAGTCATTACAAAACAATAAATAAAAATTCTAAAATAGCCGTGTAAAGAGATTTATTTCAAAAAGTCTGTTTTAACTGGCACTGAAGAACTAGAATTAGCAATTAACATAGCAGGAAAACTCGTTCAACTTGCCTTTTCGATATGCTGTAGTAAACACAAAACCCAGTGATATGTCTTAGTGTTTGGGGGATTAATAGAACTCATAATAATTATTTGTTAAGAAATTGGCGTTTTTAGGACATAATAGTCGAGGAATATAGAAATGCATCTGACATCTACTGTCATAAGGTAATAGGTAAGGAGGTGTTTTTCAAAATTTTGTTATGATCTCCTGAGTTCATCTATTCTTAATACATCTCAATATACCAAGGATAAAACGCATTCTTGCGTTCATGTAAGATGATCATATTTATTTCAATGAAACGAATACCCAAGCACTGGAATGCAAAATTCAATTCATGCATTTACAAGATGGCAACGCCTGACTCTCTCATGTCCATAGATATATAATGTTGTTTTTATTTTGATTTAATCAAGCATTCTTCACATAATAATGACCTGAACACGATTGTAGTTCACGCAAATAGACAGAGGCCCTGAAAAGGATGCAATAGACTTTAGATAGTACAGTTGTACAGCATATACAAGTAGCACAAGTACAGTGAATGGACTGGGATAACACTGAGCCACTGTTCGTAGTTTTAGGTCCTTAAACTTTGATCTCGCACGGCGCTTAACACAGACCATTAAATACCGGTGTTCTTTCTAGATGGCAGGTCACGTTCTAAATTATCAAAAAACAATGAATACCATTCGTAAGCTGCACGTTGCCGGACGCTCTCTTCTGCAGTGTTTGTTGCCTTTTTGTAGTGAAGACATGACAACCATACTGACATTGTATTTACAATGCCCAATGCAATACGTAGAGGGGCAAAGAAGTTGCCTTCGTTTCAGACTGCAGAAACTGCTTCAAACCTTTATTCAAGTGTACAGGAAAAACAGATCCTGGGTCCGTACTTGAATTTATTCGAGCCGGAGATAGAAATAGTAATGTTCAAAACAACATACTCGCACACAAATAGGCAATAGTAAACATGACAATGACACGTATGAAGAAAGAAATTTGGTACGATATTCGATTCTAATTTACTGTAATTTCATGTTTTTATACTCTCAGTAAATCGTGTTTTACAATTATTTGTGGCGCTTAAAATGAGCAGTAATTACTAGAAAGAACATTCGAATTGCGACGTCTTTTTGTGGTCTAAAAGCAAATACTTTTAAAAAAATGATAGTGGTGTGCAATATTTGGTTTTCATCTTTACAGCCTGCCTTGAAGTTGTCTATGAAGTTGTCTAATATAAGCAATTAGCAAAATATAATCGTTTGTTGCATTCAAAATATGTAAAATTTTCCTCAGAAATGTCCCTTAATCACCAGTTTCCCACATCTAGTTAAGGTACTCGTTTGTTGGTTACGAATAACGTTTGAACATTAAAACAATAGCAAGGTGCCGTCAGGGCCGTCTTAAAATCATTAAGGGCCTCTGGGCAAAGCGATAGGCTACGTTTTCCCGTTTAAAAAAAACCAATATAAATTTGCATGCATGGGGCTCCCTAAACCCTTGAGGCCCCTGGGCAACTGCCCAGCGTGAACATGCGATAAGACGGCTCCGGGTGCAGTTTCTTTAAACCCACGTCCAATGTTTCTTATGAAGAACTTAATGACATTACTGAATCATCTTTATACATAGGCAAACATGTCATTAAATCTCGCTTACATTCATCCACCACACCAGCACGCAAACTGTGTCTTACATAAGCATGAACCAAAATAAGACAATAATCGGCTGAGACAATGTCTAGATCACAAAAAAAAAAACAAGAAAGCCACATAATAATGGCTTAGTAACATCATGGATTGTTTTCATCACGATATTATTCAATAGATTTGACACATTTCGTCACTGTTCAGTCACACAGCGGGTCATTCGGAGATCTACTACACAAAAATGTTCAAGGTGAGTTAGAAAATGGGATATTACTTACAGTTTACTTTCAAAAAGAAGTATCTGTCGTCAGGGCTGCAGAGCTCAATAGCAGTCATTTCAACCTTCTTTCTTCCCCAAAGAGACGGGGGAAAAAAATAAATAAAACCTATGGTTTTCCCCTGCCTCTGGAGGTATGTGGATTGGTGGGTTTATGACAAATTTTAATATACTCTCTTCACGTACACTAAAGATCTTCTTGCTTATAATAGGTTCAGTGCTCACAGAAACCTTATAAATTAACAGATTCAGAAGCTACACGAGAGTATCCACTTGAGTCATGGAAATGCGCACCAGTCATGGAAATGTTTGAGATTGGTTGTTTTATCACCAGTTAAAAGGCGTACCAATGCGACACTGAAGATTTGCAATATCCCACTTATCTTTTACCTGTATTTACAGAGCCTTGACACAACACGTTTTTTTTTTTTTTTTACATTGATTGTATCGCAGTTACCTATAAAGGTCGTTGGTCCTTTCTAAGAAATGGTAGTTTGATTTGTAACCACGATCCAGATAACTTTTTAATTGAACGCACGTGGTGACTGGGATTTGGGAAAGACCCTTCTGACTAAATTTTAACTGTTTTCGTTGCTAAGAATTAAAGCTTGTGTTGCATGCTATCGCTGTTCTTGTTTTGTCGTTGTTTTCTCGTGTGCAAGTATTATTATCAAATTGTACTAGATTTATTCGCTCAGTTATTATAAAAGACATGATAAAATAAATAACATGCGCGAATACGGTAAACTTGCACACGCTTACGGAAAGAAAATAATTATACATGCTCTGTACATACAAAAGTAGCGCCATCTCATCATATTAAAGCATTTAAATGACATATCAGTGTGTACTGGGTACTTGTGATATAAACTGAGTCACCGATAACAAATTTTATTTACGTCACTCTTTGGTATGAAGAAGGATAGAATTGTTGAACTTGAAAGCTTCCTACTTGCGCCATGGAAATAAAAAAAAAAAAGATAAACACCTTGTAATCTCATGTAAACGGTTTTCTTTAACCCATTACTACCCAGACATAAAAGGGCCTTGTCCGAGAATTTTGAAATCTCCAAAATCTATGTAAAAATGTAAAATTAATTAATAAAAAAAAGAAGCAAAGGCCATGATAATCAATGAAAATGACGCATTGATGTACTAGAAATAGTTCCAAATGTAAAACACTGGCCACCGAATGAAGTTTTCCAAATAATTGGGTGCTAGGGGGTTAAGTCGTTTAACATGACATCCTGCCCTGTAGGTCTGATATATTGTATTATTATTAACTACTGTATTTATCTCCTGTGAGGTGTTTTTTTTCTGTTTGTTGTTGTTGTTTTTTTGTAATTTCATTGCACATACAGTATACTGCAACGGGGTAGTTTTAATTAAGCTTAGATACCCCGAGTGCTTAAAATCTCAGAAGGTAAATATAAGGAATTATTCGGACCCTCTGTGCTTTTTTTTTGTTTTGTTTTGAGGAGATATTTGTTTCTTCATCTCATTATTGAGTTATAAATGTCCGAAACAACGATATAATTACTTGAAAGTGGATCTCAGATTTTAGTAGGAGAAAAGTCCTTTTCATTTCTTGGCCCTACCATCTGGAACACTCTTCCAAAGACAACCAGGGAAATTAATGACATTGGTTCTTTCAAACGCCATCTGAAGACCCATTTCTTTCAGACAAACTAGGCTAGGTGTTTTTCGGCAGCAACAATAGTAAATATTTTTGAATTTCTTTTGTGTATGCGCGCGTGTGTGTGTGTGTGTGTAAGAGTTTGTTAAAGCGCCCAGAGCTTCTCATCGACGGGGTTGGGCGCTATATAAATGCAATATATTATTATTATTATTATTAGTATATTCCTTTGGTAGATTGATGTGCTGTAAAAAAAATGTAGAACATTAATTAAACCTGGTATTTCAGACACTTAACAAAAAGAGCAAACAAACAAACAAAAAAAATAAAGGGAAGAAACAACTTCACATTACAGTAAGGTGGTGTAATGCCTGCACCAGCATACCGTAACTCATATTTCACCACCAGCCTCAACAAACTCGACAACACAAGACATACTGTGAAACGCCTTCCCTCGTTTTTTGTTTTTTGTTTGTTTGTTTGTTTCCAGTCTACAAGACAGGCGTCCTCATCCCTTCGATCGAACTTTTAGTGGCTATGTCATCGTGACTTGCATCTGAAAGAGCACCAACCTCATACCAGATTTTAAAGCTGTCTCAGAACGCGCAAATATAGGTAAACTTGAGATGTTGCTCAAGAAAACGATTTCTCGAGCATTGATCCAGCCATTTAAGTCTGAGCGTTTTCAGTTATTTTCTCACTGAAGTCTGGCTGTTTCGAAAATGCAAAAAAAAAAAAAAAAACAAGAAAACGCAATCACATTTTTCGGTTTATCATTCTGCTATGCTAAATGACATTACTCTGCCCTGAAAATTACCATTTTGCCCCATTCCCCCATCATTGGCTTGCAAATGGAATGCAAAAAGTAATATGTAGTGAAATCAAATGTTCTTTAACTTATGTTGACTCTCAGAGTGTCTTCGTCTAAAATGCTGCAGCGATTGCCAGCTAGGAATTTTACGGGGTGAATGAACTGAAATTCTCTTTAAAATAACATTTTTCGAGCCTGGCAGTAAATTTTGCTGCTTTACATCTCAAAATTTCAGTCAAAAAAATCATTTTAAAAAACTGTACAAGTCTTTGGGAGAGCAGACAACCAGACTGTTACATTGTGAAGTGTATCTCATTAACTTTTTCAAACGCAGCAAGAAACGGATAAAAAAAAAATTTTTTAAATAGTGTTCTTTCACTCCCAGTATTTTACCTTCTAAGTTTGGTTGTCAGCAAATATTTAATGTAAAATAAGGTCGATCGAGACTTATAAAAAAAATATAAATAATATATAAACAGGAGGTCAAATTTTTAGGGGGCTAGTACTAACCCAATTCAGGCGCCAACAACAGAAACATATTTTCAGTCTATTCGGTGATTACTAATCTTTAAAATGCCCTTGCTAACACAGCAAAAGCAGAAAAAATAACCCAAAGATTTGTAGTTCGAGACTTATGAAGATTGAATTAATGTTTCTTATGACGTTAGTGCAGTTGTTGACCCCAAACCCAGGTCAGTATGAGACATATCAGCAACCATAGAGATGGGCAACTGGACACTGAAGAGTTGTCAGTACCAAACACTGACCATGTCTTATCTGCATCTGAAAACACAAACAAAAAACACAAGAAATAAGAATAATAATAACAAGCGTTGCCATTCTTGGGTAATGTCTAAAATGTAACTCCATCCATCTCAACGAATGTGAATCCAAAGCTGTAGGATAGTCTACGAACAACTAAGAAGTACTAATCTTTATCACTATTTCCCTTGTGGTTTGGCAATTATAGCTAAGCCCCCCCCCCCCTTCCTTTTCCCCTGGCCTCCAGTTAGGTGTGGGAAACGTGAGGCGGTCGACTGAATGCAATTGTTTTGTTTTTTTTAATTTAAGAAGGAAAAAAAATTATGACGCCATGTTTAATAATTGGTATATAATGCCTTGAATGTCTTTTCTTCCGTACCCTGACTTGATAATTAAGTTAAAAAAAACAACAACTTGGAAATTACGTTAGAGGCTAGATGGTTTGACACAATATTATATGGACTGAAGTTAGAGGAGTTTTGTGCCCAAGATCATTACACTGAAAGCGTGACATGATGAAGACATTATGAAGTCTTGTCTGTCCGTTTTCTTTTTTTTTTTTCCCAGTTTGTTGCAATAATTATTTACACTGGCGACCTTCTTATGCATTTCATTTTTTCTGTACTTTAAAGTGATGCAATTCCCTCCCCACCCCCCACCCCCCGCCCTCACCACAAGGTACGTTTTGTCACCGTTCCCTCCGATTGTGGTAACTCAAATTCGAAAAAGGCTGTTGCTAGGGGGAGGGGGGGGGGGAGGGCGTGTAGTATATTTTGTTCGAATTTTTGAGTTACTATAATTTAGGGAATGCTGACAATAATTATTACGATGCCCATAACTTTGTGTTCAAACACGGGTGGGCCAAGGGGAATAACCCATAGAATATCAATGACGTATTCGGTGTTATCGTTCGTTGGAGTGAATTTACACCAGAGATTCAGCCCACAAACCTTGGTCAATACTATGTCTTTAACCTTCAAAGAAAAGGAATTGCATTCAAATAGTCAAAGTTTTATACAGTTTGTAAACAGTCAAATGGATTCGAATACACTGACCAAAAATTTTTGAAAGTTCATTTGCTTGTGCTCATTAGAAATTTCCATGAATTGCCCTTTTAACAATTTCTCTAGCATGCCAATCAAAATCCGTAGCCAAGGCTGCGGGATTGTGAATTTATATAATTTACAAACAAAGTCTGTGTGTGGAGTCCAGCGTGACACTCCACTACTTGTTAAGCTGGTATTAAAAAAAGGTGGCGGTTAGCCCTGGGAAATGCAATCTCTGATTGGCCATGACAATCTTTAATCCTAAACTCGTACCCTAAAACCATACACCCTATTTTGAAAATAAACCCCAAACTCTAAACCTTCAATACAGCCTTTAATAATACCCGATTTACACGTGGTTGTTTCTCTCGGTTCCAGGTCGGGTCCAACATACATCACTTTATAAAGTAAATCACTCACCGTCAGATTCGGAAGATCTGTCGCCTGAACGTTGTGAATTCAAGGAGGACGTTGCAGGGTTTTTATTCAAGCTATGTTTGCTGTCGTATACATGACCTCCTGTGGGAGAAGGCAGGTCAAAAGAAACAGGATTAATGAAGAAATGGCAGATTCTTTCACCCTTGATCAACTAACACTAACGTTTGTTCAAGAAGGACAGAACACGTGAACATGAAAATACAGGGTAGGTCAAAAATTATTTTATTAACTGTGTCATTTTTCAACTAAATGACGAATACATGAAGTATTCTTTGGTTAGAAGGGCAAAGAAAATGCATGGATACAATTCTGTTCAAATTGCAGACTATGCTTAATATTATTGACAGTGATGGACGCTTGTTTATAGGTCAATAATACGGATGGCGTAAGATAAAATGTGTTTTTTCACTGTTATGTAGATTTGTTCCAGTGCACTGAAAGTTTAGGAAATAAATTGAAATGTTACAAGTCGTTACAATCATATTTTTGTGACTCGTTGGGGGAAGATGTAAAGTTTTTTTTAACTTTTCTAACTTTCAACTTTTTAGCTTTGAATGAATTAATGTTGTAGCCCGTACTATTATCAAAATAATATTATTGTAATCTCCTAACATTATTGCCATTAGCTATAACAACATACAGGTTACCAACTGCAAGATGTAAAACAAATTATATTGAGTGTGATACAGAGATAAATTCATGTTTTGGGGTTAACTGAAACTATTTAGAGCCGTTTCTAACTTACACCCAATGGATATGTACAAACGGGTATTGTTTACCGCCGCGACCTTCTCTCTGCTCCATGCTAACAGTAGTTTCGAGGAGCCTCCTGTGTGTCGTGGTGTAAATCGACCAATAGTGATTAATTCTATACATGCATACTCTCTGATAATATTCTTTCATAATGATCGGGTGAAATCACTGCGACTTCATGAGTTATGCACGTGAACTACTGAGATTGATCAACCTCCTCTACCTCTATTGTCAGTCCCGCTGCCGCCGCTGTTATCTCGATTGTTCTGGTTCCCTTGGTTGTTTCTGTCCTTGTAATTGTTGTTATTATTGTTATTATTATTGTTGTTGCTGCTGGAATGAGGGTAACGATCGTCGATGTAGATCAGATCGGGATTGTTGAAGTTTCCATTGGCTGGCCGTCGCTGGGTGGTGGTGGTAGTGGTGGTCGGTGGTGGGGTGGTTTCTGAAGACGATGAAAAACAAACGGGAGGATAAAATGAGCACATTTTGACATTAATTTTTACTCCGACAGTGAATGGCTAAAATATAAAATGAGCGATATCTATTCCTTTATGGAAAAGGAGGCCCATAGTGCACTGAATCCAAGTCTGGTTTGCCTTGGTTTTGTAGCCTGTGGAGATAAACGGGACCTCTTGCATTGCTGAGACTGAAACAAGTCTGTCTTGCTAGTCAAAACCGACACGGAACAGACTTGAAACAGTGCGCTCCTAGCCGAGAGGCACTGTTGTTACCGGGTCCCTGACTGCTTTTCAATCTCATGGTTTCTTTGTCTCTTCCATGTAAGGTTTTCATGTAGATTCTTCCTCCATTTCTATTATGGATATCATTGGTTAGAAAAATGTCAAATTAAACCAAAAATTCGGTAGGTGTAGACCAGTCATTTTCACATCATTGTAAAACCATACTGGGTCATAATGGGAATTAAAACTGACCCCCCCCCCCTTTTTCTCCTCCCACCCCCCCCCCCGGCCACAAAGAAAAAATTATCATTTGAAAAAACAAAAAACTTGACTATTTACCAAACATGTCACTTGCTCATTCTGTTAATAGTTATATCAGAGCGTTAACAAATGTTTAAGGGCATGTTAATTGAGGGTATGGCAATTTTCGATTTTTAAGAAGTTTTGTACTAAATTACAAAGCAGTGACCCTGTCCAGCAGTGGTAAGAGTGGGGTCATGTCCGAAGATTATTGGATATCAATGCACTCCAGCAAAATTTTCTAGTATCAAAACAGAAAAAGAAAAACAACTTAAAAAATGAAATTTGGGAGGAGATTGCTTGTTTTTTTCGATTTAATTCTCTTTATCTTGGAAAACAAGTGATATTATATCTCACCATATAGAATCATTTCCTCTCTGTCTTCGCCAAGAAAGTTTGAGCCGATACACACGTATGGCCCGTAATCGGATGGTTGAAGGTCACGTATTCTAAGGGTCAACGTCACGGAATTTTCTGGATCATTTTTGAACACGTCTATCTCGTACCTGCAAATGCACAACATGTTTTATTACTACGAGCTTAACCACATCAAAATTTTCACTAAATTTATTCTGGCATAAATTAAAGAGAATATTATCATTGTTGTTTCCCTTCTCAAAGCCTTTTATCATGCAGGGCACTGAAAATTACTGTACTTTTCCCCTACTCACTTTTCTTTCATCCTAGAAGAGGGTTGGGGAGTGCAGAAACATCAGTTATTGCTCATTTGCCTCCGCCCTCGTTGGCATTTTGTGGATTAATGGTGCCTTGCCCCGCTTCTTGTTAATCTTCTTTCCCCTTTCAACCCCCCCCCCCCTCCTCCACCTCTTCCGGCGTTTTCCTACAGAGAAAGGGTCACTGAAAAGCCTAAAACTTTAATCGACACGTTAGCACTTTCATCACCAATCTAATCACCATGACAACACAAAAGAACACAACGTCAATAATGAGCAATTCATTCCCATAGTCTTACTTTTCACTTTTGGTGAGTGGTCTCCCATCTTTATTCCAACTGGTCATTGCATGGGGGTGGGCGTTGATGACGCACTCCAGAATTGTCTCCTTGCCCAGGCGCTGACCGATACGCTTGGGATTTGGAACCTGAACCTCTGGTGGGTCTGGACAACACAGATAGGGACTGCATTAAGTTTTTTCCTTCAACATTTGCCTTTGTTAGTTTCTGGTACATTTCTTGCTCTCTTTTTCTTGATAATGTTCAGAGATGGAAGTGTATGTATTAATATTTAAATCACGTTATGTTTTCTCCCAAACATTAGGCGGAAAGGAATAAATGTTCTGAAAAGCGACATTTTTTGTGTGAGCATTACCAACTGGGCCCAGTGAGAAAGCACAAAAAATCTGGTAAATAATAAATACAATTTTTAAGATAATAATAAAATGGAAATGGCTAAATTACAGATCGGATATTTTCTTTTGCCATAGGAAGGATGAGAGAGGGAGAGAGAGAAAGCGAGAGAGCAGTCAGAAAGACAGAGGAGAGAGAGTGAGAGACAGGCAGACAGACGTACAAACAAGAGATAGAGTGTGTGAGTGCGTGTATGTATGTGTGAGCGAGAGAGAGATAGAGAGGGAGGAGCGAGCGGAGGTGATATGCATTAATGAACGATGAATGAACAATTCACATACAATCCACGACGACACGGATAGCCTTGCTGACTGCAGGAGGGACACCGTTATCAACAAAACACTCGTAAATGTCGTCACAGTGGCGAGTCACGTTGTGTATAATGAGCACTTCCCCTTCCAGGCCAATCCCTGATAAAAGACAGATACAAGCATTCAAACCTGACATAAATATACACCCGTGAAAATGGATCGGCATGCCTTAATTACGTGGAATTACGGAAATAATCAATAAATCAACAAAAATAAATAATGTCTGTGAAACGATAGAGATTGATGACTTGTCCTCGAAATAATAATATATAATACTTTTAGTGATGACCTGCATGCATGTTTTTGCTGTTGAAATAATTAACAATTATGGTGCGAAACAGGCAAAAAGAATATCAAAGGATCATTTTTTTTTTCTTTATCACTTTTAATGTGAGATAACAACTTTATCAATGCCATTGAAGTTCTCCCGTGATACATGGATTTGCACCAAGGTTTGTTTATAAAAATTATAAAACCTGATCGTGAAATGAAACAGCCACTGACAAAATGGCGTGTGTCTAATGTGGCAGCGATCAAAGCAATCGGTGTATTTACAAGGCGAAACAAAGTAAATGTGTAAGGAAAAAAAAATCTAATAATAAAAATTGCTCCAGTAAAGATGCACAATGTTATTTTTTAAATAAGTCTTTGCAGAATTTGTTGCAATCTGACATCGAACAACAAAGACAAATAAACAAAACACAAAAAACAATGGACATGTAGAAAATAAATCCCGACCTTAGTTCTTGTTTATTCCAACTCCACTTTTTGCACAACTGAGAAATTCGAGGTTAAGTGTTATGACAGGATAAATCGGAACTGCCACAGCTTGGTAAGTACCAAGGCGCATTTTAAAAAAGTGACAAAGTGTGCATTTATTTTACCTCTTTTACATACTAAAACATCTCCAGTTTTTCAGGAAATAGAAATAGAACAAACAAGAACTAGGATCACTAAATGGTAAGGAAACAATAATGACTTCGCATCAAGAAGACTAGATTCGTTAGTTTTAACATGTGAAACTGAAAAGAGCATGCGAGAAATTTAATGAAAATAATATGTCTATGACAACTGTATCTTACAAAATGTACAATATTAGCACCCCCCCCCCCCCATTCCCACACCCACCCCCAAATGAAAAGTTTGTGTTTTTTTTTAACTGATGTGTTATTTCATTTATTGCTAACATAGCTCTTTACGAAATAAGCCTCTCTCTCTCTTTCTCTCTCTCATTCTCTCTTTTTTCTCCCCCTCTCTCTCTCTCTATCTTTTTCTTTCTCTCGCTCTTTCTCTCTCTCTTTCACTCTCTTTGTCTCTCTCTCTTTTTCTCTTTCATTCCCTCACTCTTTCTCTCGTTTTCTCTCTCTCTCTCTTTCTCTTCTTTCTCTCTCTTTCTGTCACCCTCTCTTTCCTTCTCTCTCTTTCTCTCTCTCTGTTCATTTACTAGACCAATTTCTTGTAGCTAAATCTAATGTGACTCTACAATCTCTGTATGTGTGTGTCTTGTGTGTGTATGTGTTTTGTGTGTGTGTGTGTGCGTGTGGGCCCACGTGAGTGTGTTTCCACTTGTAAACTAAATAAGCCAACAGGTTACAGGAACGGTTTCAATACCCTTACGTTCTTTGATGCCCCCTATCTCCCGGTAGTTGCGCTTGTACCACGTGACATTTGGCTGGGGAATCCCCGTCACATTACAGATCAGCGTGGCCGTGTCTCCTTCTTGTATCACGATTTTATCCGAGGACATCTGACTCAGAATGGCCGGGGGCACTGGGGGAGACAGCCATGCAAATAGTGAAGCATAATAAATAAATAAACAAACAAACAAAGGGTCACACAACCTGGGCCACCAATCGCTCCCTTAGAACGACAAAGTTCTAACTTCCCTCCATCAACTTTTGAGAAATTGATGATTGGAATTTCGTGTGGCTTTTAGAGATATCATTTTTTTTAAATCTTTATAGTAATACTTGCAAATTACACACCGAATCCACTTGATACCATGACACACAATGGAGAAGTCCTTAAAAGTAGAGTATAGTGTGCAAACTCAGTTCAGCCAAAAAGTGGAGATACATTTTAAGGGGACGCAATGAGACTGAGATCTAAAAGCCAAGGGAGACAAGCGTTCTTTTTCATCAACTTGTTTCAGAACATTTGCCATTGCTTCCCTTGCTTCAGGTGTGACAAGTACTGTATAATGCAAGTAATTAATTTTTTAAAAAACGTAAGTAATAGTTTGATACCAGTATCTCCTCAAGCCAAAAGCTACATTGTTGTTATATAATATAGACTCGTGAGCATTATTTACCGTTATTCTTCTACTCAGAAAAGGAATATTGTTGTTATTGTTCGTTAAAATCAATGAAACAGCAGATCAGCCAGAGATCTTACGTCTGCCTATCCGTTCGTGTCTTAAGCTGCGTGTTCATGCGTACGGCAAACGGAAACGGCAAAACTCCATTAAGCAGTAAACAGAAAAAGTATTTCCTTAGGATATTTCCGTACACATGAAAACATTCTTTTTATTTCACTGCTTGAAGGGTTTTTGACGTTTCCATTGCCCTTCCCCTTTCCGTACACATGAAAACCCAGGTTAGGTGTTTGTTTCATTCGTAGATAGCCAATATACCATTACCGCATCGTCTGTTCATCTATCTGTTACCTTCGAAGTATTTTATCATGATAGTGAGACAAAATAGCTGTTTTTTCATGGCTAATGGTAATGTTAAGTTACATATTTCACAACCACAAGCTTACCTTGAACTTCTAAAGTGACCTTTTTTATTTGAATTGGGGAGGTATTGACCCGACACTCATAGGTCCCGCTGTCATTGTAACGGACGTCTCTGATCAGAAGGTTCCAGATTTTGATGTAAGGCCGCTCCACGCTGATTCTGTGGTCATCGATCATTCTTCGATCTGCATGGCTGATTAGGGTTTTCCTGGGATTGACCCAAATCACCTGTAAACGGAAATAAAACAGTGGCCACTATTTTGGTACTATTTCTTGCTTCAGTGCTTCCCATTTACATGCATTAGCAAAGAGGGATGTTTATTGAGGAAAAACCTAAGAAATTTCAAAAGTGGAATGAAAGGAAATTAATGAAAACTCGAGGAAAATGTGCTTTCCTCAGAGATATCTTTGCCTTTCCTGTCATGGTTTTTTGCCCTACTGACAAAATATTATAGAAAAAAAACAACAACAGAAAATCTATAGGGTAGCAGGAAGGCTTGAAGTGAAGTCAAAATGTAGCAAAAAGAGAAAGTCCTTTGTTAAACGTTGTATGGTTTTTTATATTTTTGTTGAATTTTCTGTTTTGTTACATTTCTTTCCCTGGCGAAGGTCAATATACCGAAAGCTTGATTTGTCTTTCTTTTTCCTTTGCTTTTGATTGCGCCGTTCTGTATTCTTTCTTAGGCGAGACTTTGCTAAATCCAACTTTTTCTTTTGGCCACATTTTGTCTTAGTTTCCATCCTAATACTCTGGGGTGCCACTGTAGTATTGGATAAAAAATATGGGATAAAAATGTTTATCAAGATGTTCATACAGAGCTGGAGTACACAAGAAGACCCAAGTGTTAAGTTAGAATGTATGTATGTCTGTGTGTGTGTGGGGGGGGGGGAGGGGGGAGGAAACTGTGGTGTGTTGATGGAGCCGAATGGCTATCATTTTTCGTTTCCATCTTCTTTCTGTCGTACATGGGTGAGCTGTTTGATGTATGGGGATGAATTTTAATACACAAGAAGAACACCGCTGAGTCGTGTTAGGAACTATCCATTTCCTATTATATAAAACACGAGCAAGATGTGTGTATAGGTACAGTATCAAATGGCTCAAAACAAAATCTCACTATTTAGACGTGATTTTTAGGGATTCTGCCTGCCACTTTCCAGAGGAAATAGAATTTTAAAAAGTCAAGGCATGCTCGTCTTAAGCAGCTGTTGTTACGGGACCGTGGTATTTTACATTATAAGCTATAGATGAACAGCGAACCACCTCAGGATTTCGTCGATTTGGCTTTGTAATTGAAATACAGTTCCTTAACCCTCTAGTGCTCAGCATTCCATATCTGACATACTTCACCAGAGCCAAATGTTCTATAACTGGAATGTTTCTGGAGTTATCTGCAAAATTAATAATTTTCCGTGATAAATATTCATAATTTCTTACTTTAATTGACCATTTAGAATTAGTTTCGAAAGATTCATAATTGTTATGTTGGCTCCGTGAATGTATGTCTGGGCATTCGTGGATTAACAACAGCCTCCTCTTAAACATACAAACTCACCGATTGCTCGCCCAGAAACTCCACTGAACACGGTAAGATAACTCTGCCTCCCTCCACCACCGTCACGTGCTCTGGTGTGTTGTTAAACTTGGGCATCATGTTGACGGCTGTGATGGAAACTGGAACAGACAGAGAAATCTTCATTATTTATATTTCATACGTATAACAGCAACGTTGCCTGACATACTAGACTGCTTATCAATGTCAATGAATGTCTGCAAGGTCTTATTTTGGCCCATTTAAATGCCCACTTTTGAAACATTAACGTGTGCCATGTAGTATGAATAATAATATGTGAGTGTGCATGAGAAAACCCACAATAAGACGGCAGAGCTGATTTTGAGAAAAACGGCTTTAAAGTGAAAATATGGGTCCGACAGAAGCTTCCAACTTGGGTATTGTTTAGGGGACCATGGCATGTTACAGGGTAAACTGTAGATGAGCAGTGAAGATTACCTACTGTGATCTCTACAACGGCTTTGTAATTAAACTACGGTCTCCTAACAAGATCCACAAACTTCCGGCTTGGTTGTTTCTAGGGGACCGTGGCATGTTACAGGGTAAACTGTAAATGAGCAGTGAACACTACTCACTGTGATCTCTTTAACGGCTTAGTTATTAGTCTACGGTCTCCTTACAACAATCACTCCAATATTACTAGGTCAATTAGCGATTGCCACTTATTGGATTTAATGCCGTTTTCTCAAAATCTTGTTTTAGGGGGGTCACTGACTTCAATTTATCAGAAATGTCTTGTCTTTTATTATATGTACAGAACTCAAAATGTCATGTTGCCGACTTATTATGGGTTTTCTCATGCACACTCACATATTGTCCCCAGGTTTTTGATAAACATCTCCCAAGGACGCCTACATATTGAAGATAAAAGTAGATACTATCAACGCTATGCTTTATATTGACTTCATTTCCATAGGCCTGAATATTTGGGGGAAAAATAAGCTTTGCGCAATAAAGAAACGCAGATCATGATAGCACATCAAATCTCCCGACGGTGGTGAAATAAAAATGAGTCTGTCAGTGAGAAAAAAACATCGCCAGTCATTTAGATCTACAAACAGTTAAATAATAGTTGAAGAATGGCAGGAGGACAATGATGACATGATGCAACGATGACGATCATAATGGCTGGCATTGAAGGAAAAAGTAAAATTTGAATCGAATATCGGCCTATTTATAATATCACTTATTACACTGTGTTATATTTCTAGCCCCATAACGCTATATAAATCTGTTTTTAGAAACACACTAAAATTGAAATCTAAAGCCGTGTTTATATGAGTACCGAAACGGAAACGGAAACGACAACGAACACGTAAAAAAATCAATCAAGTAGTCAAAAAAATTCACTCCTTAAGTGGTGTTTTATTTCACAACTTAAATGCTTAGCTACATGGCCGTTGCCGCTTCCATTTCCGCACGCACGAAAACCCAGCTTTACACTGGTAAACCGATTTTCTTTCCTTAATCTTGTCCTTATGATTGTAGAGATCATAGAGATCAAGTTGATGATCAAGATGATGACAATGAGAATGATGATGACGATGACGCTGATGATGACGGTATCGGTAACATTTTTAGCCCGTGATAGATAACGGTGACAGTACAGAAAATATTTTGTCGCTCTGCACCATAACCAGTGATCCTATAATCTGGCTCACACTAGCTACAATATCTTGCTGGCCAATGTTTTCACACAGCTAATCATTTTTTGCCTGCCAACAATGTAGGGCTTTGAGAAATTAAATCACGGACGCCTCAAATCGAATCTCCGCGGTCGGGAAATGAATAAAATATGAGTCCGAAAGTGCCAGAGGGTTCTATTTTCACTTCTTATATTTAGCCAATCGCCTTGTTAATTGAATTTTTTCATCTGATCGCGCGTGGTGCAAGGGACGTTGTAAGGGGGGGGGGGGGCGACCAAGAGAGGGATGGTCTGAAAAATACAATATATTTGTTTTTGTCTGACTTTTTTTCCGGGGGGGGGGGGGGCGGGGGTAGGGCGGAGTCGTCTGAAAAATACAACATATTTGTTTTTGTCTGACTTTTCGCTTTTTTTTTTTTTCGGTGGGAGGAGGGAGAGGGGAGGGGGAGGAAGAGGGAGGTCTTTTTCTATGTGATTGTGTGTTGGTGTGAGTGTGTCGTGTTCTCACCCAGTTTCTAACGCTAGACGAGTGTAGAGTGAGTGGTAGAGATAGGTTAGGATAAGACAATGGTATGAGAAAGAGGATCTGTGCCCGATGAAAAGATAGGTGTTCAAAAAGCTTGAGCAATAGAGCAGCGACATATTGTGGATATTGTGCAGGAAAGCAGTATACTAAAAAATGAATATTGAATAGACAGGATGAAACAGTGATCGACCCTAGCCATTGTGGAATGATCTCACATAGGGAAATGTTAAATTATACATTTTATACGGAGCATCAGAATATCAGTTTCGGCATCAGAATCTGCCCTACATCAAACGTTTTTGCAACTTCAAACAGTACAGGCTGCAAGTGGCCGAGGAGACAACACAAGCCTCCAATATTCTATCTATGCGCACTTTGTGTGTTGGGCTATGTAAAAAGAAAGAGTGTTTCATGTGTACGGAAACGGAGACGGTAACAGCGTTTTGTATGGAAACGAAAACGGCAACGGCGTTCCCGTACACATGAAAACATTCTTTCTCTTTCACCACTTCTATGGTTTTTGACGTTTCCGTTTCCGTTTAGGTACACATGAAAATCCAGCTTTATCGTTTTCTAAAAGAGAAAAAATCATGGGGCGTCCATGTGTTAAGGTTTATGTGATAACCTGATTGCTTTGTTAATTTCAACAATTGCCCCTCCGTGAGTGATTACAAGTTTCCTTGTTTTAATACTTAGTCGGAATGATGCGATTCCCGACAGGAAAAAGACACGAAGCGAAAGCGCTATTAATACATTTAGAGTTTGGAATATAAAGCATACTGCACTGATTTTGTCAAGTTGCGGCTCTTATAATCTTGAGTAATTTCACCAGTATTGCTGGTAAGAATGGAAACTTAGACTGACTTCGATGACGGGAATCAACTAATGTAAATCTAGTTGTCGATTCTTTTTTTTTTTTTTTAATTGCCCTCATTGTGACAAAAGGAAATAGCTGCACTGAATATTATACCATCTATGAAATTTCGTTGAATACACTGTTCTGCTGATATTCATTACAATGTTTTCTGCGAATATTTCAGTTTCACTGGTGTGTCTGTCTGTGTCACTGTAACATCGGTCTGATTTCAAATAAGCGCTGATGGCTACAGACAAGAGCGACGACATCCCAACAACCCCTTGAATTCGAGGGCAACTGATCAGTATCTCTTACCTTCAGTAAAAGCCTCGTTAATCTGGCAATTTGTTGAAGAAGCGTTTGTGTAAAGCTTTATTGCATGCTACATTCGTTTCTAGTATATCTGTTGCTAAGTATCTTTCTTTTCTTTCATGAATGCATAATGTATCAAGCAGTGCTTGATCTGGCCAAGAATGTACCAGACTTCCTGAATATTGAAGTCTGGATGACAAACGCAGAGTAACTGATCACTTGGTAAGGAAAACCGTTGGCTTTTCACTCAAGTCTGTTGACATTGAGTCTTTACAGAAAGTAAAAATTGTCAGGTTTTTTTTTCTTCATATTATTATTATGTGCATTTTTGCCTTTTCGAGAAAATGAGGATTGAAAGTGTGAAGAGTTGTGTAAAATCAGTGCCAAAATGCAAACAACATTATATCTCTTAAGTTTTCTTTTTTTTTACAGATTGGAATGACACTTACACATAATAAACTTAGGAGTGACCGAACCAATTTCACGACAAAACCTCAAAATCGGCAAAATGTCGCATAAAACAATATGGCAAATACCCCTCGAAATACTTGTCCTTGTAACAAATCATATTATATAGGAAAGGATTAGTACTGATTTTATTATCGGGTTCTGGTAATGGTGTATGAAGCAAATCTACTTATCGTTGGTTAAGAAAAAAAATCCTGATTTCCAATTAAGTTTTGGAGGTTCCAAAAAAAAGTCTCTACAAAATACTCTGACCATTATGAAATTATTATGAAGGTATAAAGAATGGGGACAGCTCAGTTTTAGCCTCTTGATTACCAAGTTATCGATGTAAACAAACTTTGATATAAATAATTGTTTCTGGTGTTCTTTTCTCTACTTTTACGTTTTCCCAGTGCCACAGCTAACTCACGCTCTAAGCCCAAGAAAATGGGTTATTCCCTTTTGCTACGGTCGCGTCTGTCTTTGCCGGCTGATTAGCGCTGGGCGACACCAATTAGCTCACGTGTACGCTTGATTAGACGCGTGAGCAAAGATGTGCCCATTCCACTGAGCCTTTACAAAGGCTTACACTACTTCTTCGATTGCCTCTCGCCCCTCTTCCTCTTTTGCTTTCAAGTTTTTTGTTTCATTTGGATTAGTTTCAGTACAAGCATTTCAGTTCTGTTTGTTTTTCATTCCCAATTCTCTGTTTCCAATCTTATTAAATCCTCGACTGGTTTCAAGATCACGATTCTGATATCTTATTTTCTTTTTATTTGTTCCCTTAAACAAATCTGAAAACAAAAAATAAATAACAAAAAAGTGCTTCTCAAACAAAGTCAGTAGGAAAAACTGTTATGAATGCAAGAAGTCCGAGTCTAAGACAGTCAGTGAAAATCCAGATTACGTTATGGAATAATGTATGCACTATCGTTTTATCTTACGAAGTGTACACTTCATAGCTGCAAAGCCTATTGCCTGTGACATCCAAGTAATGGACGAGTTTCTTGATGGTTTCAAATTTGATTTTACAATAATACACTAGTTAAGGAGTGGCTGAAATCTAATGGACGGATTGTAGAATGACGGAAAGAACCAAGGAATTTTTAATGTTAATTGTATTGACTTTTTCATGATGGATTCGAGCCTTCGGGCCGACCTAGGAAGTTATCTTGTGGCTATGGACAGCCCAGCCTGCCAGATGAAAAGACAGTGCTCAGCTTTCTTTCTTTCACCAATGCTTGGCTCTTCCGCTCATGTTTGCATTTCCTGTTACCGGTGCGCATGGGCAATGAGTGTACTTCCGGGCCCTTTATTTATGTCCACTCGGCTGGTAGCGGACAGTGTTACCGCTGGCTGGACAAAGGCTGACCAGCCCAGGAGCGAAAAGACATGTTTTTGTAGTAAAATAATCAGCGTTCTCATTTTCTACTCTCACCAACTTCCTTTCTCTCTTTCATTTAGAACTATTTTATTTCATACACAAAGAGGACACTACTCTGCTTATTCTCCGCCTTTATATTTCTTCTCTTTCATCTTGTTTTCCTTCGTCTCTTCCTGTTTTTCCGCCCTATTTTCAAGCTTTCCCATTTTCTGTCTTTAAGTCTCTTTGTTATTTATTCAGTGACAAATTATCTTGTTGCTTTTTTTTTTTTTTTTTATACTTTCCTTCCATCTCCTGCTCTGTCTGTGCTCTCAGCTGGTTGGTGGGTCTTGCTGGTAAGGCCACCTTCTGCCCCCATAGCTGTGTCATGTTCTGTCCTTCCTCTTGCTGTTTCCCTAGCACAATGTGACCGTTATTGTATCGACGTGTTTTCTCCATACTCAGACTCAAGCTCAGACTGTCTGTGTTCTGTTCTCCTTAACTTTTACCAATAGATAATTTTCAGAGATAATTCTAACTCTAGTCTGGGCAAATTCCCCATGTCATTTGATCGTTCTCTTTACCATTTCCATCTGTGTGAGCACAATTTATTGTTATCTTTACTTGTTTGAATTGTTACACTAAAGCTCTCCGAATCTATAAAGATGACTTCTAACAAAGGCAAATTGCCTTAGCTGCCAATGTTCACTTTTCTGTTTTACGCATCGCCGTTTCGTAGTTAGTAATAAAATAGTTGTGATTTCTTTCGTACCATTTGTATTTTAAATAAAAGACGAATATGTGAGACATTTTCAACCGTGATACACTAACATATAATATGGGAGCATATCATATAACTGCCTTCACAGACGGCGGGCTGCAGTTTTGATCTGGTAGGATTAATAGAAGAAAAAAAAGGCTACATCTAATTTCCGCAAAACGTGCGGAGTTTTCTTGTCTGCACTAGAGAGTTCATTCCAACGGCGCAAAAGAAAAAAAAACGGTTCTAAGATTATTAAGTCCATGAGAAAAGTCGCGACCTTAGTTCTTGTTTGTTCTATCTCCATTCTCTGAAAAACTGGAGATCTTTTAGTATGTAGAAGATGTATAACAATTGCTCACTCTGACACTTGAGTTTAAAAAGCTGTTTCACAGTTCCGATTTATTCTAAGTCCTTATCATAATGCTAAAGTATAACGTCGAATTTCTCAGAAGTGCAAAAAGTGGAGTTGGAACAAATAAGATCGGATGTCGTGATGTAACAAGATTTTTTTTGTCAATGTCTAGAGGTGTACGTCCGAATTTTTACAACAAAGTTTCTCACAGGCAAGGCTCGGGGCTAACGAACGTTCTGCAGCAGAGAGAGTGGTTGAATGGGTGCGTTGCGGAGGAAAGGGGGAGAGAGAGGAGGATAGGAAGATCGGACGTGCTGGAGACGGTGTACCAATTACCAGCCTTTTCACAAAAACGAGTCCATTAAGTGAGCGCCTTCAGAGTCCGGGGGTTAACACAATATTATTTCTGTATTTGAGGACGGAATTAAAAGGAAGTTTGTACGGGAGTAAATATGGGAGCACGAGCATGGGGGATAACAAGGCGAGGGTGGGTGTGGTGGGTGGGGCGGAGATATGGGAGAGATAACATGATTTGAGAACCATGGGGAGAGGGGGTGGGAGAAAGCGCAATCATAACTAGACACTGTTCATAACAACCAAGATGAAAGTGAAATTACGAAACATTAAAATACATTTATGTAGGAGAGGCGCGATGGCAGTAGGGGGAAGATGGACAGAGAAATGTAACTTGGGAAGACAGATGGTAGCAGCGGCAAATAGCTTCTGTAACACAGAACTGTCATCTGTGATGTGAACAGAACACACCAGGAAATATAGAAAGGCTAAAAAAGAAGAAGAAGAAAAGAGGAATATTGCTGCAGGTATTGCTTTTTACAACTTAATCAAATAACTTAGGCTAAGAGAAAATTGCAATAAATACTCCAACGATTTTGACCCCAGTGGTTAAAGCTGGCTGAAGGATAAATAAACATGTGCACATACACACACATATTAAATGGTAAATTGCAAATTATAATTACAACCTTAGAGCGAATTAATAATGCACGCTTGTCAGGCATTTTGACCCGCCGGTTTGGTCAGCTTACATTCAGGACAACAGGAATGCAATAAATGCAAGACGACAACTGTACTATGTTCTTTCATTAAAAGGTGAACTGTAGATCAATCGCATCTGCGACAACGTTATGAGAGAAACAAATCACGATTCCTTGAAATTTGAGACGTTTTAGAGACAATATAACGGAGAATGAAACTGGCGCTTTTGAATAGATAGATTTACAGGAGAATAAGGGGGGGAAAAGGGGGGAAAGGTGTTTTTTTTTTTTACTTATGTCATACGTCATTTACCATTATCATTTTCTTGTGCATGAAAACTAGTATATGAAACTGTCCGTGTGAATTTAATTAATTTTGGTTTTCAATATTTGTTTCCCACAGAGTACCTGGCAAGTATCGCATTTGAACTGAAAAAGGGGGGGAGGGGGGGGGGGTCAAGATTGATATGGGCATTTGCAATACAAAATATCAATTTATTCAGTTTTTAGGCTTAACTTTGTCCAAAATTATTTGCCCCTTATTTAATCATCTTGAAATGGTAAATTTCTCCACTTGGAGTATATTTTTACCAGAAAATAAGACTAATCTTACCAACATTATTCGCACGTAGCACATGGGGCCTACCATTATGTATACATTTATTAATACTAGAGAATATTGGTTAAAGATGCTCATTTATATGTCACATTCGCATTTTGAGGAAAACCACTGAATTAAATCGATCGTGAGACAAGTTTTTATTCCGCCATGCAACTGGATTCTCCCTGAGGGGACTATTTAGCTGTGCGTCATATCGTCCCACACATCCATGGCAGTTATTGTATTCATGCGCCTTATTGTAGCCTGTCATAGTTGATGAATCTTTGATCACGTAATGAGTATAATCCGTGCAAGGGATTTTCTCTGGCATTATCATACGCTTTCGTCGAAGTTATCTTCAAGCCTCGGACTTTGGCCGCGTCTCGTACTACCGTGATGTAAGCAGAGGAATTGATATGACATTGTTGCTTAGCTGGAACAATTTGAAACCTTTTTTTTTTTTTAAATATAAACAACAAACAGCGATAACCCGGTGATAAATTTAAGAAATAGGCCAAAGACAGTGATAACAGCCTATCTGACAATTGGGTGACCAGTAAGCTTGAATTCGAAAGGGACACAGTTTAGTAAGAGATTAAAAATAACGATTTGAGAGTGGATCTAACGAAATGGGGCTTAAAGTGAACGACCAAATTCCTGAGAAAAATTGGGGAAAAAATTTCTATAGAAACTGGGTTGGTTGTAATATGAAAGATGGGTCATTTTCTGCATTTAGTTAAAATATTTTGCTTGAAATCGTCTTAGAAATATTTTATTTTGATTTTTTAAAGAGGTATAAGAATGTCATCTTTAGCCCAGTTTTGTCAGCTTCACCCACATTTGATTTCGTGCGTTGATAAATTTTATAGAGCCCACTATGCACATTATTTGTTTGCTTGCTTCTTTGTTTTTTGTTGTATTTTTTCTCTTGTCTTAAATTTCAAAATATGATTTTTTTTTTTAACGTCATGCACTAAATCCAGTCTTAACCCTTTCCCCCTCTTTCTAGAACAATTAATGTTTGGACTGGAGATACTTCTTTCCTGTCATTTTCATTAAATATGATTTAGCTATTAGACAAGACATAACGATCCTGTATGAATTGAGAGAAATATTTAAACTGAATGATACTGTAGCCGCAGTTTAAATATTATTCCATCCAGTTCTCTCAAGCTGAGAAATATTCAGTTAGAAAGAACAAAGAAAATGGGTAGCGTTATTATTACTTAATAACATCCTCGTTTCTGGCGGCGTGGCTGCTCATGTTCAACATTCATATTTCTCTATACGCACGCACTTTTTTGTGCGGCTTCTACGATATGACTATGGACTTTGTAGCTCTGCCCAACTTTCTCTTAGTCACACAGTGATACCAATCAATTTATCAGTCTGTGTAATGAGCCAGTATCTCAAACATAGCAGGACCTCCTCTAGTTTGTTTGTGAATGTCTTTCCGTTCAAAGGATACTCTTTACACAATGAAAGGGTTACATCGGGTTTGATGAAGGTCTTCCGAGTAGAGGGACAACAAGCAATGCAGGCCAACAAATGCACGCCAATTAGCTCACGGGGGGTCGGAATCTGAAGGGGCTCACGGCGAAGCACGTACGGAACATTCTGGAGATCCCCCGGACGTGAGTCGGGTATCCAATACTCAGGGTAGACTCGTTTGGTCTGCTATTTGTATGTACTGGGTCGCCAGACGTCGCTGCTTCCATCCTTCTTCTTTCTTGTCGCTCTCTCCTTTCCTCCCACTCTCTTTCTCTCTCTCTCTCTCCCTCTCTCGCACACATACACACTTTTTTCTTCTGACTTCCCAAATTACTCGTTCTCACCACACTCTGCACCTTGATGCCCTCTACTCCCCCCCCCCACCCCCCCCCACCCCCCCCCCCATCTGTCTTTTTTATATGTCCACCGGAGAAAGACAGATCTGATTTTGGAAATGTGAAATTGTGACATTCGTGGTAGTGAGGAGGAAAGAGGAGGGCAGATGTACAGACAAGGAAGTAAAGAAAATGGAAGGAGGATGCCAACAGCTGTATTATTATGACTTGGTATATATATATATGTACACATGTCACTGGTGACAACACTTGTCCTTTTCCCCCACATCGCTACACCTGAGTTCTTAAAGTCACAGTTCAGAATTGAAAATGTTCTTGCATGATATTGTATACTCTTGTGTTTATTGACCACAAGCTCCGAAAATCTGTCTCAAACCGCGAGTTCAATCATTTTCCTTTTACCTTGAAATACATCTGTGAGAAACTTTTATGTAGAACACCCATTCATGCTTCTCCGATGACTTACTACCTGTAACACGATAGTATTTCTATTTCTTCTAGAAAACCGGAGGACTTCACGAATAATAAACACACGGAAAGAGTGAGAATCTCAAGAGACTGTAATGGTTTACCAGTTTGTGGAAATCCTGTATGTTGAATCGATACTTCAATATAATATTTGAATTTTGCTACAAGGCTGTATTAGGGAGACAAGTAAATATGTAGAGACAAGTAAATAATTAAACACTATGGAAGTCAAAAACATGTGTAAATTATTAGTAGAAAATAATTATCTGTTTAGCCCCTATTAATGTATACAAGCTGAATGCGATGTACTCGTGGATTGAATAAGTTCAACTCTCATTTTTTTTGTTCTTTAAATTGCTCTTTTACAGTATGACAACTACAAGGTTAAAAAATACACATCTCTCTCTTTCTTTCTCTCTCTCTCTCTTCCTTTCTCTGTCTCTCTCCTCTCTATCTTTCTCTCTCTCTCTCTCTTCCCCTCTTTCTCTGTCTCTCTCCTCTCTATCTTTCTCTCTCTCTCTCTCTTCCCCTCTTTCTCTGTCTCTCTTCTCTCTCTCTTTCTCTCGCTGTATATATATAAATATGTATGTGTGTGTGTGTGTGTATGTGTGTGTGGTTGTAAGTGCATCGTCTTTAAACAAAACTGGACTTTTTTTTTTTGGTGAAATAAAAAAGAAAAGAAAACAAATTCTAGTTATGTAAACTGATAACTTTTTGAAAAATGTTTTTGAACTAATAATTACGATACTGTCGTTTGTTGAACATCATTGAAAGTCAGCAA
This sequence comes from Onchidella celtica, assembly GCA_963931925.1. Lineage (NCBI taxonomy): Eukaryota > Metazoa > Mollusca > Gastropoda > Systellommatophora > Onchidiidae > Onchidella > Onchidella celtica. The sequence continues at coordinate 78,526,639 of OZ007567.1, forward strand.
AACATGATCAAATTCAAAACCACTTTTATCTTTTTGTGGTGGTTGGTGGTGGTAGTTGTGGCGTTCTTTCGTGGACACAAAAAGCTGCTCGAGCAAGAAGCCAGTGAAACAGATACAAACAAAGAGAGTGAGTAATGAAGGAAGCAGGATCACTGAAAAGTAAAAGGATTTCAAATGTGGCAAGAATTATTGTAATGATATCGATAAATAACAAACAATGACTTTAACTGATTTTCTGAGTATTTTAGTTGTCAGTTCCCAGAAGTGTGTCATCGCGTTGTTGTTTTTTTTCCTTTTTCATTTCTATGCCAGGACCACTTAGGAGTCAGAATTTCTCTCTTGCCAGGATAAGACAGTAGTGGCAAGAAACATCTCACACATAACTAATACTCTGAAAGAAATACTTATTACACTTCCCGTTTTCACTGTAATGTTAAAACAATACCTTCCATAAAACTCTGAGTCCCTTTATTGGACAATGATGAGAGATGTAATGAAATGGGCTGCTGGCACAGTTACAACTGACAGGTAAGAACGCAACTGTAACATTTGTTGTAGATTCTCTACAGTAAGGTGTTGTTATTTTGAAGGACAGAAGTAATTCTGTATGTAGGAAGTAAATTGCGTTTCCTTCATAGCCACAGAACGATAGAGAGCAAAACCTGTGTGTTATTCCTCTTCAAGTTCCTGTCTTGAAATAGGTACATGTACTACTTATCACTTAGACAGTCCATTTGAATAAAAATTATTTGTCGGCTCAAGACACAATAACAACTTCGAACACGACATAATAACAACTTCAACAACTTCGAAAACATCAAACACCTAAGCACACAAAGCTTACATGACTTTAAAAAGTTTAAAGAGTTGAGTGAAATAGTATTTGGCCTATACAGAATTGTTTATACAGCACTTAGAAATGGGTTTTTGAATACTGTGACACTTTGAAATCAACAATTCCTTGACAAAAAGTCACTTTTTAATCGTTTTGTAAATACTTATATCCAGAGCAAATGCGATAACCTGACACATTTCCGCGTACGATTTGAAGAAACCCATAAAACTGACAGTGGGAGTATAAGGGACATTTATCTTCAGACAAAAACATCATAAAAAGGCAAATAAGTAAACAGAGAGAAGGATGTAAAGCAATGTTGACAGAAAGCGGGAGATACGGGAGAAAATACAACAGTTATGAGGATGATAACTGAAGCGCTATATACTGAGAGAGAGAGAGAGAGAGAGAGAGAGAGAGAGAGAGAGAGACAGACAGACAGCCAGACAGACAGACAGACATACAGACATATAGACAGAAGACAGACAGACAGACAGACAGACAGACAGACAGACAGACAGACGGGGATAAAGAGACCGAGCGAGCGAGCGAGCGAGAGAGAGAGAGAGGAAGAGAGAGAGAGAGAGAGAGGAAGAGAGAGAGAGAGAGCTCAAGAAAGAGAGAGACCAAGAGAGAGAAAGAGAGACCGGGTGAGAAAGAGACAGAGAAAGGGGTGGGGGAAGGGGTGGGACATTAAGGACCAAGTACTTTTCATGTTCATTTTTACTGCAGTATCCTCCATATTATGATCTTTCATTGTGTATTTATTATACTGCAAAATTTCAGACAACTTCCTCCTGGCCACCTCATTGTGTCATTTGATTTTTCAATCACGGAAGTTCATGTGAACAAACGGAAATTTGTTGGGCATCAATAATAATAATAATAATAATAGTAATAATAATAATAACAAAACAAAAACGCTTTACATTATGCAAAGTCAGTTTCACTCACAATGTAACAGACACTATTGCATCCTGATATTCACTTCTCTCACAAGAGACCGCTTTGTAAATCTGATATTTAATCAATCTTGTTAGAAATACTGCTATAGTTCGTCAGATAATAATACCTTGTTCTGATACATGAAAAAGCCTTGTCAACATGAGTCATATATCCCTGTTCAAGCGGCGTAGAAATACCGAATTAACGTGTGTCATATAAAATATTCATTTACACAAAGATAACCAGACCGCTGAATTCCGACCGTAAAATTAAATACATGTATGCCTGTGTTCTCTCTAGTGTATATCTCTCGCAGCCAGACATATTTCATTTCGACTCGGGGGCATCAATAATGTCATCTTCTGGCGCCTGTCAAGTGAGGAGGGCGTTGGGAAAGAAGAAAAGGGACCATTTGATAAAAGAGTCTCTGCAGAAAGGATCTATATGAAAATGATTTATCAGTGGAGGGATCAGACTAGTAGGAGTGCTGGTCTATAGTCTCGGAGACTGTGAACATCACACTCTCATTTATCAATGCGTTTGTGCTGGATTCAGTACAGACCCTATAAAAGAGCCGCGGCTAGGCGAAAAAGTCCCTTCCAAAGTGCTTCTCTGCCCGATGGACTGTGATCCAAAATTGAAGATAGATCGAAAGATAAAAGATAAAAAAAAAAGGACGATGGGGACAGAAGACAAAATTAGAACGATTGGTAGATAAAACTGGCAGGTGGTGAAGAGAACGGCTTTTATGTTTTGTTTTTAATGAATATTAAGTTATCCTTCGCATTGATCTCGATTTCAGTGATAAGAGTTGCATCTCAGGCCAATAATAGCTTTGTACGTATGAGCTGCAAGAAAAATGCATGCATTTCTACAGGCCTTTGCTCATACCGGTTAATGATCCTGCACCGATTGAATGTTCTAGTTAAAATATACGGCCTCGCGTAAGAAATAATACAGAAACAATACAATAAAACGCAAAAGAGAAGGGCAAACAAATCAAGCGTTCGGTATAATGAACCTTCATCAGGAACAAAATATATATAACAGGATGGAAAACTTGAACCAATAAAACAACCGAACATTAAAAAAATGTAAATACAAGAACTTAGTTGCGACTCCAGACTTGAATTTTCGGAACCCAGCACGTCGGTCAATGTAGGAATGCTCGAAATTTGATTGCTGTGCGTGTAATTCAGTCTTTCAAAATGTACCAGATTAAAATTAAACAGAATATCAGCTTCATTTTTCATGCAACGTTGATTAAAACAATTGACCAATCAGATACGAACATCAGTTTGAGTGAGACTCAATAGTCAAATCTCATGGGAAAAGCCAATACTCGGACAAGACGGATTATGTTTAACTGGGGAACCTCTCAGTGGCTAAACAGTTAAATATTGCTTAATCAGTCGAACGGCCGCCATGCCTGTTTCATTCTGTATCGTCAAGTTATACTCATGTAGGAAAAGAGATGAGGTGCTTATTGGTTGAACCTGTGCATTTGTCATGAAATAGTAAAATAAGTTTTAAATAAATAAATAAATCCACTTAGTTGGCTAGTTAGCTTATACTCCTAGCCGACAGTTTATCACCGTGAAACATGTAGATTAGATTTCTTCGAGAAGAAAAAAAAATCCCGGCAATTCCAAAGGCATTTTGGTCATTGTCTTTAATTAATATAAAGTTGTAATGCTGTGTTTCAGTATGTCTAGACGATCGTTCGAACACCTTTTGATTAATATTTTCCCAGTTGCTTTCTAGGAAGAATGATCTTTTGTTTGCTAAGGAAATATAGAAATCTGTTATTACCAGCAAGTCGTTACTTCATGAGTGTAGGCGGTGTTTTTTTTAAATTTTTTAATGGATATTATTTAGTTTTCAGAGAGTCAGAAAGAATAGATTTATTGTACAAATGGGAACATGTTTGAGTTGAATCATGTCCTTCACTTTCCGGAAGGTTAGAGAAGTCATAAATCATCTTGTTGCACGCGGTTTACCACTGTACACAGCCCGGGCCGGGACGCGCCCGGCAGACCGGGGAAAGAATACACTGCTCCAACGAGCAACAAAATGACTCCTGCCGTGACCTCTAACCCGGATCCGCTTGGCACCAGCAATCAATGTCCGGGTCGGGAAAGATATCTCAATATCCGGCCAGTTTTGCGTGTCATAAGAGGTCGAATGATCACGATAGATGTGAAGGTTTCAACAGAGGGGCTTAGATTAAGATGTGGGTATTGGATGTCGAGGCTGGTCGTGAGTGAGTGAGAGAAACAGCCTTCCAGAGTAGCCTATGTGTGCGGGTCTGCTTGATACAGATACCTCATTGTTTTGGTTTGCGTCCATGTCCAAGAACTTGCTTCAACTGTTCTCTCCATATCTTGGTCTACGAGTTTCAGTAATATTTTATCGATTATCGTTTTTAAAAAATCATCCATTTACTTCAAGACCAAGACCTAAACAGTATCAAATATATATTATAATATATAACAATACAATCAATTGTATTTTGCTAGTTTTCAGACAAGGACATGGGATCTTATGATAACAAACAAGAAATGGCGAAATATTACTGTTTCAATATTTTCCTCATAACGTCCTCACTGTGGCATTTTCCACTGTGGGAACCAAAAAAATCCTCTCGTCCTCAGCTTCTTCTTCTCTTTCTTTGCAATCATCTCTGTGTCTTCCCCACTGCCTTTGCCTTTTAATAATTGGTTTCATCGTGTTTCTTTTCCGTGTAGTTCTTAAGAGTTGATTGTCTGATTTGTCCCCGACCCATTTTTTTTTGTCTGTAAATTTTCGCTATGAATATTTTTCTTGGTTTTATTCTTTTAGTCTCCCCAGGCTGGAGACATGGCGATACTGGATACATCACAAATAAATGTGATCTGTGTTATAATTATAATCATATGCTGCAAAGGACACTTCAGTGTGGAAAGATGGTCGGTTAAACGGACATTAGATACATCAGATCTTTGCTCTACCTTATGTTCTTCATATGAGTGAACCGAGAGAGGGAGAGAGAGACAGACAGACAGACAGACAGAGACAGAGAAAGAGAGAGACTGAGAGAGAGGGAGAGACAGAGAGAGTGACAGAGAGAGACTCACAGAGAGAGACTCACAGAGAGAGACTCACAGAGAGAGACTCACAGAGAGAGGTAGAGAAAGACAGACAGACAGACAGAGAGGTGCTCAACACAGTTCATAAAAAATAAACACAGTTTAAATCCTAATCCCTCTGACTATAATGCTTTCATCACACCAAAGTTTCATTAAATCAGTTTGTTGACCATCGCTGTCATTTTAGCCCGGGCTTTAAATTGCCATGTGTTCTAGGTAAACAGATAACGGGAAACATTTAGTCAACAGAGCACTCAAATTTATTTTCCCATCGTCAAGGCAAATTGCGTACGCAGCCTCTCGCCCCTTTCATGTCTTAACGAATGGGATTTACGCCGGAGCATATCGAAGATAAGATGTCGAGCCTGTTATATACAAGTAAACACGAAGGCAGCCTGGCACGAGTCGGGGGACAGGGAGTCCATTCTTTGCAACCTGATAGAAATCAGAGCACACGGACTATTTTACTCAGGCAGACGCCCACCAGCTTCCTGAAAATGAGTTCTATACTGCGATAACAAAATCTGGTAAAGATTTATAATCATTCAAACATAGATACTGCATTATTGGTTTACCTAAGATGAGTGTATGTACCTCATTAATTCAATTAGAACCATCAGCTTTTTTTTTCTGTTTAATTATTACATAGTTTTTAACTGAACAACATAAAAAGAAATACTTTGTAAAATAGGGGGCTTTTTTTCATTACATTTTTTTAAATGTTTGGACCTCTACGTAAATTAAGCTTATATACAGTAGCAATATTCATAACCCACAGATTCATAAGAAGGTTTACAAGCGCACACGTTATCTAAATCATTGCCTTCTGATTCAAAACTATGTGTAGGTATGCGAATGTGTGTGTGTTTCTGTGTGTGTGAATAATCTGATGCATATTTATTCATTTCCATCATCTGGACACTTTTGAACGCTCATCACATCAGTGTGTGTCTGTGGCTTCCGTCCTGGCCGCATCATTGACTGAGCACAAGAAAGAAAATCTGAGGTCGCAGCGACTCAACAAGCGCGAGACGCCTGTAGCTGAGATACAAGTGGTGAGCGCTGGAATTACTCGCCACTGGCAAACTTAATCGAAATGTAGCGGCAGATGAAGTGGTGGAGGTGGGGGACTATCAACGCCTATGGCACGTCGATTCATCGATGGTTCTAGGAAATTTTTACCGAATGCACTTCAGGATTTCTTTATCAGAGTTCAGCACGATTTCGTGCATAATTCGCTTAAACAGAAATCACACATCGAAACATGACTTGCATTTGTGCTGGGAAGCTCCGAAATAGCAAAGTAAAGTTGAGGAAACGAGACTTGAACAATGCTGAGATCATACTTTATGGAAAGGCATGCAAAAGCTTTTTGTACGTTTTGTGAGTGGATCTGACAAAGTCGGACGTAAGGTGAAATTTGTACGCCTCTTTTGAAAAATCAAAATAAAAGTATTTCTGTGATGATTTCAAGCAAAATATTTCAATTGAATGCAGAAATATGGTTTATCATTCATTTATGAGCAAATCTCAGTCTCCATGGAACATTCTTTGGAGGGGTTTTCTCGGGAATTTGGCCTTTCAAATTAAGCCTGATTTCGTCACATTTGTAAATACAAGCTAAAAAGGGATTATAACACTAGATCTTAATTCATACAACTCTCATGTTGCTGTAAAATGTGAAACAATTTTTTTACAATCACTCGACTGTTCTTTCATTTGCAGTTTTCAAATTGAAATGTCCCACAGACACAAAATTTAGATCGAAGGTTTTGTACTGCTTCACTTTATAAGTTTAAGATTTAAGCATCCCGTACATTTACGATTGAAATGATGTCTGGACTGGCACCAAACGCTGAATAAAGATGTAATGATGACACGAACCAATGCCAGGAACATAATTTAACCCTTTCCCCATCAGACTGCACATTACTGTTGAGCACTACGTTAATCAGGCTGGAAATCCCAGCTACTGAAGATCAACAGTTCCTATTGAACAAAGTGGCTGAAGCGCCACCCTCGTCTAGAAGAAGACATCGTTCTGCACTCTCTCTTGATGAAAGCAATCGTTAGCTGCTGCTCTAGGTTAACTCCACTCTGACGGCCAATATTGTCTCCCTGGCTACTTAATGCCCATTTAGGGGGCACTAGTCAATATAATATACATGTTTATAATGTCAGTCACCACTCCCCAATTCCTTCCCCTGTTTTAGTAAGATTTCCTCTGGCTTTCCCCTTAACCTTTCCTTAATTACTAATGGTCTTAGTCATGCCTATGAATATGATCGCGTCCTTGGCAAGCATTCTATTAAAGTCGTATGAAAATCAAAAGTCTCTTGCTGTGTATCTGTTTCATACTGATTTACGTGTGTTTGAATAGGGTCATAAAAAGTGCAGCAATCATTACTAATGATTTAAAATTTACATGTGCTAATATTTTGTACACGTTTGCCTAGGCATTTACTATGCTTGCATATTCTAAAGTATTCGGATCTATAAGCACAAGTGGAAAAAAATGTTGTAGCTTTTTTTCTGGGGATGAGAAACTTATATATTGCGGTATCAGACTGTCACATGACAATGAGTGCAGTGAGGTGAAACTGAAAAAAACAACAAAAATATTTCAACTAGACGAGCTTTGCATGGTGCAGTAAAGTTGCTTTTTCCAAACTGAAGTCTGAAGTCGTTTTTGATTATTGCAACTTAATGGGGTGATCGATTGCCCCAGAAGCGGTGTCCATCAATGTATTCTGTCTAGGCATGACATAAATATGTTTCCAAGGTTTGACAGAGGCCAAATCCTTAATGAGAGATATTTAGTGAAATAGCGTCAGTGCCATAGGGCATGGTAAGTGTGGTTGTGAAATCTTGCGACAGATGTCAGTACTACAGTTATCATTCGTGTTGGATTTAATAATGTGTGCAACGTGGCATTAAAACCGGCGAGAGATTGGTCAGATTTGTCAGAATTGGTCAATAACCGAGCTTCCTGCAGTCTGGGCAAATTTCGATGTGAACATATGGGTAAAATACGAGAGAGAATATAAGCCAGATTACTTAAATGTTAAATACTGAAGGACTAGTTATTTGGTTATTAAATTTCCTTAATTCTTAGTTTTTATTCAAGTTTTGTGGTCAAGTTTTAAATCATCAAGGTTTCATTTGTATCCTTGTCGGTGACAGTGATTTATTACATACTATGTAATTCGTCTTAGACTTGAAAAGGCTATTAGAGTAACACATGGAAGCATTTGCAAAGTATTTGATTATTATTTCATATTGTGAATGTTTAGCTACTTCTGTTGTGTTGGTATTTTCGAATGGGAGTTCCTCAATACCGATCTTAATACTTCTAACAAAGTTGCGGCTGAACGCCTCACGTCTGAGCCGATATGCCAATCAATGTTTGATTCTTTTCTTCAGACATATCAATTTTGCCGTGCCACTTTTGTTGTATGTTGCGACGGTACATAGCTATTAGCGGTGTTTAGATAAGGTTCAACCCTCTCAGTAGTCTTAACGCAGCCAATCTCAGACAGGGTATCGATCTCTTTCCCACTCAAACCAATCTGAGCGCCGTGACCAAGTTGTGCGAGATCTATCAGAACATCATATGTCTCCAAACAGGCGTCCAGCTGACAGGACCAGGCCCAGATCTGATGGAGATGGACGACTCCGCCCGTAATGGTCTGCAGCCTCTTGGCAAACTCTAATCAACCCACTCCCAGCTCCACTGTTTACGGATGGCCTGAGGTTACGAGCTGGAAACAAAATGAAGCGAAGAATGTCTTTTTGTTTTTCGGCCGCTAGGTTCTTCCTTGTTCAGGGTCGCCAAAAGGGTTTTGCTTTGCACATGAGGGAGCCGATCCAGTAATTGTGACCTGACATCTAAGAAGAAGACAGTTTACAAATAAACCCATCCAATTTGTTCCCATAGAGGATTGACTGTTGATTCATTACTGGAACAATTCCCCAGAAAAGTGATGTGAATAATAGTTGTTTGTCTGTAAGTCGAGAGAGACATGTCTATACTTAGTTGCAAGTCCTGTTGGTGTATCAAGGAAAGCCTGGAAAAACTGTAAAGAGATATACGGAACTTGTTTTGAATTTTATGTTTTGTTTACAATTTCTGATGTCATCTCATTAAAGTAGATAGGAGAATCCATGCAGACATGGAAGCTAACATTCATACAAAAATCCCCAAACAGTGAATCACCTTAAAGTGATAAATCACTTGCCTGTCACACAGAAAATTTGAGTTCCCGCCTATGTTATGTTCATTCCATTAAATGAACATTGCGAATTCCAGGCGCTTCTCTTGAGCAACCAGAACTGTAAAGGGCGTCTTTGTATGCAGAACATTGGAGATAATGATCATCTCACTCTTATGAATAAGGACATATCCCTTAGGAAAAAATTCAGCCCGATGGACTCCACTATCAACCTGTCATATTCCTGTCTCTGTATCACAGAGATCCAAAACAATGTTGGAGCCATATTTTCAGGTTAAAAAGGAACAGTTTCAGCTGGCAGGACGAGAACAGACAAAAGGTTAATAATGAAACGCCAAATTAGAACTTTATTAATTAACAGGATGGAACATCGTAGCCCAAATAACTCGAAGACAAAAAAAAAGAAATCTGATCTGAAATTAGCACCAAAAAGTAAGAAAAAACATTTTCTTTATTTAACAAAAAAAAAACAAAAAAAAACCAAGCAAAACAAACAAACATACAAAAAACTCTGAAAAATGTACATATAAAAGATCGAATGTTATGTTGACATTATATGAAGTAAAAATGTCCTGTGTAGATAAGTCAGTTTTGGATTCATGATCATCAGTAGCCCTGTCTTCAACAGACATTGGCGATCATGGGCCTCCACTCGGATCTGTCATCAGCCAACCCCAAGAAAGAGTTGTTGTTGTGACGTTTATTTGATGACCATTTCAGTGAAAGTTTTTCTCTGTCTACCACTGCTTTTCCTGCCTTCGATCTTCCCTGTGACTGCTAGATGTTCGAGGCCTCTGAGGCGACAGATGTGTCCTAGAAATTTCAGTTGCCTCTGTTTTCTTAACCACTCGACGGATGCAGTTTAACGTCGTACCCAGGACCTCATCTTTGGATTACCTTATTTTTAAAAAATCCCGTGACGTCCAAATCAAGGTGTCTTTAGTATTATTATTATTATTATTATTTATTATACTAGTTGGACCGCTGACTTGGGCAAAACACAGATCCTGTGTTTTTTAACGTTGAGTTTCGATCACCATTGAGTTGGCGCAGAAGGAAATTCCCGTCATATCTTTCTACTGGAAGAAAATGAGTGCACCTTTTTTTTTCCAGCTCAAAATGTCGGAACACTTTCTTCTGTTCAACTCAGTTGTGGCTCAGAATCAACGAAAGTATTAAAAATATAGCGAACTTCAAGACCTTTTAATGTATGGTCACGCACACCTTTAAGTCTTACTATGCGTAAAGTGATATTTTGTAGAATTTAAGACTCAGCAGTTAAACAGCCTTTCATTGGGGGTCCTACTTCCTTTAAGAAGCTCGTATGCTGACCCATTGAATATTTGTTCATAAAGCTAACAAAAGTCATCACTGTTCACAACCTTTGACAGCCCAATTCGCAAACAGAAAATTTAATACGTCCCTTTTCCAAGTCTCACTGAAAGATGAATGGCTGTGGGTGATCAAAACATGAAGACGGTGACCATCATGATGAATGATGATTAACTGGGATGACTGATTCGATGGTGGTATCATTCTCGAAATTAAACGTCCCGCCATGATGGTTCTCCCCCTCCTCCACCCCCATCCACACCACCCACATCCATCCCGAAGCTACTCCCGATACTTTGTTATTTTTTCGATGTATTTAAATGCTCTCCCTTTCTGTGGCAGAGACAGAAAATGGAAGGAGTTTTGAAATTTCATGATAATACCTGCTGTTCTGAGACATATTAAAAAACTATAAATTCATCGTAACAGTGTCCTAAATGTGCAGCTGTATATACACCTCCCCCCCCCCTCCCCCACCCATAACCTTTGTTTTCCTTCTGTTTTCGCAAGGGGGTCACCCTGAGGCCAGTTTGTTGAGTCACTTAATAATTGTCCAGAGTGCCAGGACCAGAGAAGCAGGAAGTGTTAAAACCTGAAAGCAGTCAGATTTCATTCGGTTGCCGGCGGCAGAGTCAAGTGCAAAACGCCAATAAACCAGCACTCCTAAGGGGAGACAATTTAATTAGTCTCTGCCGTTAACAGCAGCATTCATTGACCACCTCCAGTTGTCGGTCGTTACAACACTTCTGTCTGTCTTGGCGCTCTTGCCCGGTATGATAAATTTGTGATTAACAGGCTTCTCATTACCAATGCCTTAAATTTCTGTTGGATATTTCATTCAACAGCCATCACTGTGAGATTGTTGTTACTTGTACGTGTGTACCCCAAGTTTTGTTGCACTAGAGAGGTACGATTTTGAAGCCTTTTGTGGCTCTAGAGCTAGGCAGCTCCTCCCGAATCACTCCAAACAACAGCCTTAAATTAACTATTCTTTCAGATTTTCTATTTGTTTTCCTCTTGTTTTTTGGTTGAAAGAGTAAGGGGCGGGGTTAGGGATTATATACGATTTAGGGTTGAGGATGAGGACGGGGTTGGGGATAGGTATGTATACGTAGGCTCCCCTAGCACAAAACTCTTGGAGTACGTACGTACAAGTAACACAGCCGTAATTAATTATTCTTTCAGATTTTCTTTTTGTTTTCTTCCTGTTTTTTGGTTGAAAGAGTAAGGGGCGGGGTTAGGGATTCGATAAAGTTTAAGGCTGAGGATAAGGACGGGGGTTGGGGATACGTGGGTATACGTACGAGCACCTAGAGCAAAACGCTTGGAGTGCGTACGTACTTATAACAACAGCCATCACCGTGAACATCCTTTCCTACACGAGTAAATGTTATCAGCTAAATCAATGCAAGTCGTGAACTCTTCAAAATACAGTCTTTATTCACACAGTTTGTTTTTTTTTTAAACTACGATCTCCACTTCGTCTTTAGTTAAAGTCTAATGCCAATCATATGCCATGCTGTGCACTTTACTGTGACATGTTAATAATCTTTCCATATTCTGCTCCTGGGGTGTTTTGTTTTGTTTTTTGTTTTGTGACAGTAATTTTAGATTGTGCTAAATGTCAAAGAAGAGATTCTTTGCAAAGAGAGATGGAGAGAAAGAGCTAGACGGTGAATGCCATAAAGAGCTTACGTCGCCAACTCAGGTCGGTAGGCAGCATTGGATGTAAGACGATGATTCGCAGGTAATAATGAATCAACACGTTTACATATTATTGTATATTATGCAGTCCATTTTCCTTTTAGTCTAGAATGATCAAAAGTGTTGTTAACCCAAGATATAACCTTTTCCTCTATCACTCGATATTCTGAACGTATTGAACTTTTTTTTCATGAGGAAAATGTTTAGTTAATTGGCAAAAAAAGATTGGAAGGCGAGTAGGTCAGGTTATGAAAGTAAAGTCGCGCTACATTGCTCTTTAGCGGCAGCTGACCCGAGAGGCTGAGTACTGAGAGAAACTCAGGTTGTATCGTTCTTGTGTTGAGAGTCTTTACTTTTTCCGTGGATGGGATGCTACATAGGTGTACTATAACTCTAGTTATTATAGGACATCTATGGAATATGACTACCGGGTGTGAACGCGCCTGAGGGCAGCAAGTTCCAGCAGCAAAGGGCCCCCCTGGAGCACACAAATATACATATTTTCATATCGTGGGGTGTTTGTCATATTGTTGTATGCGACATTTGCGGGTTTTGAGGTTTTGTCATGAAAATGGTTCTCTCACTCCTAATATCATCTATACTATATATATTTGTGGACTTGAGATTTTTCGTTGCAAAAGGCTTCTGAACCGCTCAACACTCAGACTTCAAATTTTATATGGTGCATCAGAATGGATGTAAAAGTGCACAGTTTTTAATAGAAGTCTTAAATCGGTGTAGTTTTTTTTATTGGAAATTTATTGTTTCGCCATCATTTAGATCTATTTCGAGTCATGGTTCGCCATTTTAAGGTTTCGTTATCACTTCCTGCGATGTGTTCACTATCAAACACACTAACCCGCGCGCAAATCATGCTATTGTACGGGATGCGCAGGGTGTCAACTCACAAAGGCAGAGCAGTAAGACTTATTTAAAAAACAAACAAACAAAAATAAAATAAACAAATAGGAATAGGCTAGATGAAGCAGGTCCATAATAACCACCCAGAACTGATACCAATATTCAAACAGATTTATCCCGGGCAGGGCGGGGGACCTCAGCTAGTTATGTATAAGTGTCATTCCAATCCGTTCAAAACTTTTCGAGGTATGTGTTTGTGGCGTAATGTTGTCCTCTGATTTTTTACACAACTCTTCAAAGTTTTGATCCCCATTTTCTCGAAAAGACCAAAAAAAAAATGCACATATAACAATAAGGAAAATACCCGACGATGTATCCTCAGATTATCGTGAATATGCTTTACATTTTAGCATTTGCCGTTTTTCAGGATTTTTTTCTGCGCGCTAGGTCCTTCTTTGCGATACGAGTGCTCACAATCATTAATCTCGATGTCATAGTCAGAATCCCCAACATTACTGCAGGGCATTTGACCACAATAATCAGTTTTCTGATTGCTACTTTGTGTACTAGGCTTAACCATCAACGGTTTCCCTTTTTCCTCTTTCCCTTCTTGCCCTGTGATGCCAGAACCGCCCGCATTCTGATATTTCCACAATCTGACGTCCTGTATACACTGAAAAACACACACTTTCTCTTGTCAATCAACAAGAAAACACCTTTACTGTATCAGGGGAAGCGGGTGCCACGCGGAACCTCTTATCTTCTCCCACAGCCTAACCAAGCTCCAAAAAACAAACAGAAAGGCCTCAAAGGTACCTGCCCCCAGAACATCATATTGTCCTACATCAGGTATTATTTACTTCAATAAAACAACCTCTCTGATGAAAATAATGAACAAGACATGAATGGTTTATATATGTACCAATTGAACAGAAAGAAAAGAAAAGAGAGAAAGAGAGTGTGTATGTGTGTGTTAACAAAGAAAGACGAAGAAAGAAAGCTACAAAAACGAATTAGAGAAAAGAAATGAAGAGACAGATTAAGGTGTAATGTAATTCTATCGAAAATAAGGGGAGGAGAGGGGCGTTAACTTTTGGCAGTTGTAAATTATACATACAAACGATTAGACCTGAGCTCACAGACTTACACAAGGATAAAATATCGGCATCTTTGTGTTTAGAATTATAACACTGTCCCAGAGACCCCCCCCCCCCCCACCCCTGCTTGATATATTAGCTCCATGGAGAAATGATCAGTCATCGTTCACAATACGATGAGTGTGGTCCTGATAATACAGCTCTCCTGTGGTTTGTATTTTAGTCATCGGACCTCACTGAAAATATTTAATCGGTCATACCTTCTTTTTAGGGGTGAATTTATCATAGGTAAAGTAACAAATCCGATAAGAGAATAAAGAGACATAATGGAGGAGGCGTCGGCCACTTAACACTATCAAAACCGGTATGCTTTTTAGATCCACCCCAGCGCCTTTTTGTCCAGACAAACCTAACTGTCTGGGCTAGTTCGATGGAGACCTGACAAAAGGGCCATGCCATGTCTTCCTCCACAACAGATGAAGTATTGGTTTTGTAGTAAGAATACTATATTTAAGACGCAGAGTCACTTAATTATCATTCTCTTTTTGTTTTTATTTGTTTGTTTTCGTTGTTTTTAATTTGTTTTAAGTCACCTACTAAGCAGGAATGATCGATGGGAAGAAAGTAAAAAATGAACACAAAAAGTGCCTGATTTCTTTCATGATAGACATGCAAAGTTTCAAGTGACTGGCACTGATAGATAGATAGATATATAAGACAGACATAATTTTTTTTTTCAAGGAAAAAGACCTATTTTCGAGCGCGTTTCCATACCCCAAAGAGAGAGAGAGAGACAGAGAGGGGGGGGGGGGAGACAGAGAAAGAGAGAGAGAGAGAGAGAGAAAGAGAAGACTGAAATTCAATCACCCTAATAATTAAATACTGACACAACTTCCAGGCCCCTTATTACAAGAAATTCGTAGAATTATACAATCCACACCATTGCCGAAAAATAAAAAATACATTACGAAAATAATTAACAACTGACTTCAGTAACTCATGAATAATTTTTTTCAATCATGTTTCCTATGTCATGTTAGCAATTCTAAGAGAAAACAGTATGGTCGTTTCCCTGCCACAATTGAAATTACAACTGTTGAATTTCATTTATAGCGTATCTAATTTTATTGCAGTTAAAGTGTATATTATTATGATTATCTGAATTCCTGGAACATCACATGAAACTGACCACCTGATAATGTCGTGCCCTTTTTAATTTAATTGTTCAGCTTAAATTGTGTGTAGTTATCAAACCCATGTCATTCATGGACTACATGTACATATAGGTAAATTTATGTCATGTTTCAAAAAGTTAAAGGATACCGGAGACATTTGTCCAATGTGTTACATGACTGTATAGCCGTTCCGAAAGGTGTGATTAAATAGGTCACGTCTTGACATTCCTGTTAGCTTGCTCTGGGCCTGTTTTCAATCACTGTAGTAGTATTTTATGAAGACGGCGCCATAAAAAGGTCGGCACTTTCTATAAGTTTCAGAATGAACAAAAGACATTGCAGTCATTATTCATTTTTTAGTAAAGAGTGTTGTTTGCTGGTTCCCGAAAGATGGCGTAAGATCGAAAGAAACATTTTTGTATATACAGACACTTGTAAAAAGCACCAAGCCTTGTACATGCTCGCTAGAACTGGAATTATTTCTGTCAGATTCGCCAGTTTACCAATGTTTCCGACATAATCCCACTTGGGATCTCAGCCTGCTTAGCACCAGCATTAACGTGAGGCAATGTCTAAATACCTAACCTTTCTCCGCTGGATACCGGGAGAAGGTGAATATTTGGCAACCGAAATAATAAACATCACACCTTGCAGATTGCAAAACAAAGGCAAACTGAACATTTCTTTTGTTACTCGGATAACACCTTTAAAAAATGAGTTTCGTGTCATAATAAACATGATGAATGGCATCTATATCAAGAAAGTTTGTTTATTGAACTCTTCGACTTTTTTTCTTTTAAGTCTATACTGTACCGATGACAAAAGTGAACATGTTAGATTTTGAAAAGATCGAACTGAGACCATATCATAAGCTTCGCCTTTGTTATCTACAATAATGAAGACGCGGTGACAGAGAGAGAGCGGCGGCGAGGTGGCGTACGGCATTATTTTCACGGGGATTTCTGAAATTGATATTAATATGCACTCGTCAAAGGATTCCTTGTTAGAGCTAGCATGATGCGTTCTGTGATGCATGCACTGACAGAATATGAAAGTAAGAAAATATTCAGTGGAGAGTATAAGACATGGGAACCATTCAGATACATTCAGAAAGGTTGGGGTGGAGCGGGGGAGGCGGGGGTGGGGGTGTGACGAGGAGTAACGGAAGGCTGAAAACTGAAAGCTGTCTCATTGTGGACCTGCTATGCAGATACTGTCTTGGGGTCGCCTTTGAAAACACAGACAAAAGGCTTGTAAAAACATGCATGCGCTGAAAGTACACGTATCTTATTGTGGAGCTTAACGCCTCACTAACAAGACACATGCTCACCAGCTTCCGTTCAGCGCTCACGTTTGGATAAAGACAATAAACCCGCTGCTTGTTTAACATTATGGTTTTCTTTTCTTCTCTTATGGTATTTTCATCTTTTTATTTCTTCCATGTTTCATGTTGTCTCTTTATGTCTTACATATCCCAGGTTCTTTTCTTTAACTTCTTTCGTTCTCTCCCTTCCTGTTTGCTATACCGTCATTGTTTCTTCCGTCTCCTCTCTTTTTCACTGATTTATTTATACCCGTTTTTGTTTTAACACTTTTTCTTTTCCATCTATTTTTTTCTTCCTTTTCTTCATTACTCTTTCCTTCTTTGTTCCATGTCTTACGTTTTATAATCTTCTAATGCCCATTTCTTCTCCCCTTCCTCTACGCTATTGTCTTCCGCTTATAGAACTGCATATATTCTCATCCTCTCAGAATCTCTCATATTACCTTGTATACGTTAGAACGTCATGGTGCTGTTTCCTTGGCATCTGACGTCTTTCATTTTTGTCACGTGTGAGATATTGGCATTTTATCTTCTTTTCATCTATTCTTTTTTTTTTTCTCCCTTTCAAACCTTTAAGCCCACGCCTTATTCATTTTATGCTCATTTTTATCTGATCTTTGTTGCTTTGAAAACCCTTATCATGAAAGTATATTAGAGACAGTTTTCGAATAAAATCAGACAATCAATGTCTCCATCTACGATTGTCATAAGTGAAACAAATTACTCCAGGCTCATGAAACAGGAACAGATAATATACAGAATGGTTGCTTAATTGCAATGCACGTTGGGTTATGGCTCTATCTACAAGTGTCTGATCATTGACGGAGAACAGCGTGAAATTTTATGACCAGCAAGTTTTGTCAGTTGCAGGCACCTGCACTCCTTAGAACATCACTATAAAGGTAACGAACTTCATTTTGTCTTGCTGACGGCGGAGAACTATACTGTTCAGCTTTTCACGCAAACGTTTTTAACCTTTAAAAATCATAAAAATTGGTTTCATTTCTTTTTTCTCGTTTTCATTCACCAAAAAAAAAAAACCAACTGTTCTCATTTTTGCAAGAATAAAGGTACGTGATTGCCTGGCTGAAGAAAAAGTAGATTTTTTGCTTTCATGGTTTCAAGCGCCTCAGTTGGATGAATATCATCACTTAAGAACCTTAGAAACAAAGAGAACTCACTTAGCAATCAAAAAGACAAATCAAGATAACCCGTTCGCACACGGAGCAATCAAGGACAACTAAAGCTCTCGTTGTTTGCTTACAGGAAAGTTATCTGGTGCTATCGACTAACTAATCTACACAACGATGTCCACACACAGAGTTCTCTCTCTTGGAGGCATGAGTAGCTTGCCCTTGCTGCCACATATCAGGTTAATGAACTTATCAAGCCTAATCGACGAGGAAAACATTCTTACCTGACACATTACCATGAATCCTTTGTACAAAATACATAATTAAGACACTCCGAATTGATAATAAAGACACAAAATATCAATGTGCACAGTCAGATTAATATTTCCGGCCATATCATGTCATATTTTTCATAGATTTTCAGGTGAAAGAAAAAATCCTGAATGTAAGCAATTATTTTTGAGAACAGGGCCAGTGCTTTACTTGACATGACGCCATAAAATGAGGACGCTACACGATCGAGCTAATACGAGTAACATGTGATTGGATCTGACAAAAGGGGGCTTGAGGTGAAATACACACTTCTTTTTAAAAAGTCAAAATGAAGTATTTATAAGTAGAGTTCAAACAAATGTTTTAACCCAATGCAGGAAAACGGCTAATCTTTCATAACATAAGCAAATATCAATTTCCATAGACAATGACCTTTTCCCCCTTAGGAGATGTTTTCTCAGGAAATTAGTCTTTCACCTTCCTCCCGATTTCCTCAGATACACTCGGAAATACACACTGAAAAACAACAACGACAACAACAATCTAATTCTTGAAAATTTCATATCACGAAAATACTTGAGGGCGCCACAGTCAGTTGTTTGTATATTATGTAGGAATATGATAGAAAACAAAATAAAGACAACAAATGCAAAGAAAATGTTTTTTACCATGAACAATAATATTGACACAATCACAATTTGCTCTCAAGAAACCAGGGTGTGGACCAATCGGTTTTAATTTAGGTTAATATTTAATCATCAGATTTTGACCTCATTTTGTTTTTCCTCCTAGTATGTGTGTTAAATGATAGAGGTCGGCGTGTGTAAGTACGTTTATCCAAATGGGGGAAGCTGTTATGAAAAGAGTGAGTGTCTGGGGTCTGTCAGACCACGAGTGTACAATAGGGTTAACTGGAGCACACCATTATATATAATACTGTCTTTTACATCATCTTTGAAATATGTGTTTTTTGTTTAACAGCCTTATTTGTTTTTCTCAAAACTTTGAATATTGGGACAGGCCAAGCTGAGAAGACGACATAAACAACAACACAAAAAAAGGTGCTTTTATATTCATTTCAGATAAAAACAGGTGAAAGCGCAAGATTTCATTTCCTACTGTTTCACTTTCATTTTACACGACATTTTCATTTCAGAAATTAACAGGGTTTTTTTTTTGTTGTTTTTTCCCAGCAGAGCAGCCATCAATGGCTCTAAGAGCATATCAGGATTATTTTGCAGGGATAACAAACTGAAACACAGGTTGTTGCTTTTTTTTTTTTTAAATAGATAAAATGTCACAGCTTGTTTAATTGAAATGCTGTATGCCAGGTTATCAAGTTTCTTTAGACGACAATCTCATTTGGTCTACCTGCTTTTTTTTTTTTTGTTCATGTATTTCAAACTTTAATCGCAAAAGATATAAATACTCTGGCATTTCGTTACCTTTGCAAACATCGAGTATAGCTTTTATTTATTTATTTGTTTTTTTTTTGGCTCTTCATTTCAAAACAAAAAACAAT
This sequence comes from Onchidella celtica, assembly GCA_963931925.1. Taxonomy (NCBI): domain Eukaryota; kingdom Metazoa; phylum Mollusca; class Gastropoda; order Systellommatophora; family Onchidiidae; genus Onchidella; species Onchidella celtica. The sequence goes on from OZ007567.1 coordinate 78,546,200, forward strand.
TTTAAAAAACATACAAAGAGGTCAATAATGACTTTGGATTTGGTTGTCTTTGCAAATGTCACGGTTACATCAGAAATAGCAGTCCAGTTCCAAATGGTATTTACTATTATGTCTGCTGAAAGTCTAAACCTGAAATCAATAAGTTCTATGCAATAGAAGTCGCTTGATTTTTTTCTGTTGTCTGAACTTTATTCTTTACCTCATCAAAGCCTTAATTCCCAATCTTTGGTTCCCGTACAGATGAATTTCTTTGTCTAAAGTTCTTTGTCTGTTTTCTGTTTCAGGTCCAAATAGTAAATGAAATTACTTTGTTCTCATAAGAGGACTAGAAGATAGTATTAACTTAATCTGAAGTGTCTGTAGAGATGGTTGTAGTCCTTCAGCTGAGTGAAAGAGACGCTTAGTCTTTGTATCTGTGGTGATGAATCAAGAGTAATTTGGGGCTGTGAGAATTATTGCCCTACAAAATAATTAACATGATTGTCAGCACTATATCAGTACATTAATTAATACTATGAAGAATGTTTGCACTCCCATCGAGATGTGCCATTTACCAATTTCAAATCCAAATTTTATCGAAATTTATGTACATTCATCTCAGCGTTTCTCAGGGGCCCAGTAATACTGTGTACTCGTTTCGGCACAGGCAAAGTGCTCTGTTCTGAACAAAATTCTACCCGAAAAACAATTTACTCAGTCATTTCTCAGCAGTATGTAGATTTGGAAGCTTGTCTTTTTGGGGCCCCCTGATATAAACATGGCCTTGTAAGTTGAGTAATTTTCAATTTATTGTTTTTTCCCATCGGCAAGGAACTGGACATAACGTAAACTGTCCGCTCATCTCGACAAATGAGGATTTGAAATGATTGATCTTTTGCAAATGGAAATTTGAAATGGGTATGACAATAAATTATAGCTTCTAACCTACGATATTTTCTTATCGTTTTATATTACCATTTTACGTTATAGTGTAATGCCATGTAGTAATAAATATGGAGAAATTTAATGGCTTAAAGCCCTACTAAATAAATAATTCTGAAATTATTTTAAAGAACAGATTATTTAGAGATATTTCTGCATGCGCGAAGCAGGCCTATGTTCTTCTTTGTTCTTTAAAGAAAATGTGTCCCTGAAAGTTAACATAAGTACGCTTAGGTGTATGCAAGTTACTTCTTAAATTTTAATGCTTTCTCGAGATCTAAGATTGCGTTGAAAACGTCACAAGGAAGCGGATGCTAAGCTAATTACTATCATAGGTGACATTAAAGAATGAGCTCAATCTAGTAAGGAGATAGGAAAGAGTTATAGCATTAACCTTTATCACTAAGTAGGAGGACACACTGCAGGCGAGATGTTCCTGTATTGCGTTATCAGGCTTTAGACAAGAGTGCGAACGTAACAATAAATCCTTCACCTGATCTTAAAAGAAGGTGTTGACATGCCTGAAGACAGAGAGCTCGGTCGCACAGTCAAGGAACTTCATATGAGTGCGTGGATCTATTGTTGGGCGAGTGCGTGCATGTATTTAACACAGAGTGGCAGACTTTAAAAGACGGTGTGGCAATATATACGAATAGGCATGGGCGCCCGTGTTTGCATGCCATTGTGCGTAGATTGTCTAAAGCTTTTTGTGCTATAGAACGTTAGTGTGTGGTAAAATCCATGGGTAATATCTGGAAATGTAATCGGTTGTACCTGGAAACGGAGGAGATTAGACGAAAGACATGGAATTGTTGTGAAGAACACAGAAAGGTGTTTCGAATTGTTACATGTTTGCGAATGTATGTGTGTGGGGTTAGCCATGTATTACTAATGCTGGCGAATCTATGCCTCGTTGCAGTAGAACAGTGCTGATTCTGTCTTCGGAAGAAACATCTGGCACCGCAACTGATTGTACGACATAATGCGATACTCGCTGAAAAAATGCTGTCTGTAATTATAGACTGCACACTATTACATCTAGTCAACAGTGCAGTGCTCAGTGAAAAATCTTAGTTAAAATGTCTTTTGAGCTTGGCGAAAAGTGCAAGCAATGATGAAGACTGTTCGAGACTTTACTACACAAGCATTCTTGTTGTTTCTGTTTCTTCCACAGTAAAAGGTTATCCTGGTGGGTGCTGTCTTGTTCTGTTTATTTATTTATTTGGAAAGAAACTGAAATAAGACATGACCAGCTCACAGTTTGAAAGAACAAGCATTTAATCTGCCAAATTTTGCCAGAGACAAGACAGCCAGACAGACGGACAGAAATACAGACAGACAGACAGAAATACAGACAGACAGATAGATAGATAGATAGATAGATGGATAGATAGATAGATAGATAGATAGATAGATAGATGGATAGATAGATAGATAGATAGATAGATAGATAGATAGATAGATAGATAGATAGATAGATAGATAGATAGATAGATAGATAGATAGATAGATAGATAGATAGATAGATAGATAGATAGATAGATAGATAGATAGATTTCCGGTGAACCCCTCTCTAAATCAAATACAAAATCACCTGTACACTGTGTTTTTGGACCTGATTACACTGTTTGAGGTCAACTGCTATCAATAGGAATGTGGTTACGTATTTAAAGGGAAAGGATGGCTGTGCTATAAGTAGTCTGCCTCGATTAATTAAAAATAAATGGAGGTATCTACAGTTTCAAATATCAGCCAAATTAAATACATTAACCAATCCAAACATTAAAAAACCCAGTGCAAATACGATTTTCTTTATATTTTACCTCACTAATTGAGTACTGAATCCAAAATGTTGCGTTCTCCGTCAAGCATAGAAACAAGTTAGGTTCGTTTTTTGTCAAAGTAGCCTCAGACAGGTAATAACATCTCGATATTTTTAGAGCACAGGCTTAACTTTTTTTTCTCCTTCGGCTTGCGCATGAGGACCTTGTAAAAACAGCCATGAGCTGAACAAAGACAGTTCAGGCGCTGTTCAGAACGTCTGATTTGTTTGGGGTAATAGGAGACCCTTTCTTTAGCTTATCTATCTATCTATCTATCTATCTATCTATCTATCTATCTATCTATCTATCTATCTATCTATCTATCTATCTATCTATCTATCTATCTGTCTATCTATCTATATATCTATCTATCTATCTATCTATCTATCTATCTATCTATCTATCTATCTATCTATCTATCTATCTGTCTGTCTTCTGTCTGTCTATCTATCTATCTATCTATCTATCTATCTATCTATCTATCTATCTATCTATCTATCTATCTATCTATCTGTCTATCTATCTATCTATCTATCTATCTATCTATCTATCTATCTATCTATCTATCTATCTATCTATCTATCTATCTATCTATCTGTCTTCTAGCTATCTATCTATCAATCTATCTATCTATCTATCTATCTATCTATCTATCTATCTATCTATCTATCTATCTATCTATCTGTCTGTCTGTCTGTCTATCTATCTTTCTGTCTGTCTGTCTGTCTGTCTATCTGTCTGTCTGTCTTTCTGTGGTATCTATCTATCTATCTATCTATCTATCTATCTATCTATTTGTCTTCTGTCTGTCTATCTATCTATCTATCTATCTATCTATCTATCTATCTATCTATCTATCTATCTATCTATCTATCTATCTGTCTATCTATCTATCTATCTTCTGTCTGTCTTCTGTCTGTCTGTCTATCTATCTATCTATCTATCTATCTATCTATCTATCTATCTATCTATCTATCTATCTATCGTCTGTCTATCGGCCTGTCTGTCTGTCTGTCTGTCTGTCTGCCCTTACGCCAGTCTGTCTATCTGTCATATGGAATTCTTAATATTTTAAATATCTTCATAATTCCACCCTTAACATATAATTTTATATGACTGATCAAAAATGTCTTTAACGAATCACTTTCCGCGACTATCTCCCCATTCCACTCCTCAGCTTAACTAAACCAACAAAAAGGTGTTTTTTACTAAATCTATTCCTCAAGACTAAGTATTCACATTTAAAACGCAGTATGAAAGAATAGATGTACGATCACAAACATACACAGGTGTACACGCTCACCCCTTCAGAGTAACACCTTCTCCCTGGCTTTTCCTAAGTGATCTCTGTTCTTTTTACCGTCATTCTTTGGCACCATTCAAAACACAGAATACATGAGGTAATACAATACGCCCGTGAGAATCGGAAGAAATTAATCAGGTTTGGAAGAGAATGGAAAAAAAACATTAAGGGGGGGGGGGCGGGGGGGTTGGGGGGGGGGAGAGGAAGGGGAGGTAGGGGAGACAGATGGTCCCCACACTTCTACATGTCACCTTTTGACCTCTGCAAACAAAATGGGCTCTCCACGGGGACTGGTCTGAGCATACCAGGTTTGATACAAGTAAAATAATGGTCGAAATTCCCCTTCCTTTTCGCTGGGAATTGATACTTGTGCTGAGGGAATGTTTCAGGTAAAGGTGTGCTTGTTTTGTGTGGGGGGTTTTCTGTGATGGAATATAAAGGGGTTGAGAGTTGGCTGCCTGTCTGCTTTTCATTCGCTGTCCTTAAATTACACTTTTTAAAGCTTTTAATTGCTTGCAACAGAATTCTACTAGTTAAATTTTAATTTCTTTTTTGTGGTATTTAAAATGGTGCTTATCTATCTATCTATCTATCTATCTATCTATCTATCTATCTATCTATCTATCTATCTATCTATCTATCTATCTATCTATCTATCTATCTATCTATCTATCTATATCTATCGGTCTGTGTGTCTGCCCTTCTGTTTGTCTGTCTCTGTGTCTATCTATCTACCTCGCTTTTTTTTTTACTTTCCCCTTTGCCTTCCTCTCTTTCTAGTTTCTGGCAGATTCGGTTACAGTTTTGCCAAACCTGCGTTGTGGAACCGCTGTGGAAACATTCGCTGTATTCTCCACATGCGTCTGTAGTTTGTGAAATGAAATGCAGTTTTGTTCAAGGACGAATGTATCTGGGTCTCCTCTTTCAAAAGCAGCCCGTTTAAACAATGCGACAAAATGCGTTTTTAACGGTTCTTGACCACAAAAAAAACAAAAAAACTCAGCTATTAGTTAAAGTATTTCATGACACAACCTCTCGTGTTGAAAATATAACACACAGATTGTTATTTCTTCAGTGGGAGTAGACCTAATCGTGGATTGCAAGCTGTCAAGAAATGTAACTCTGACGCCGTGTTTGACTAATGACAAGACTTATCTCTGACTTCCGTTCCACAACCTGTTCATCGCTCATCTGCCCGTGACGTGACGGAGTTTATCTTCCAGCACATGAAACGCATGACCCTGCCACCCAGGGAGCACTTCCCTAAGTCCTACTCTGTCCCATATGGGTAAAACAATCTTGCGGAAGCTCAACAAAGCTACTATAATATCCCCAGCAATACTCTTTCTCAGCTCCAGCCCACATTCTCCCAGACCTTTGTCCGAAAATGCAATAATTGTTGTTTTTTTTCCTCACATTTGACCTAGATTGTATTCACTCTCAAAGGGACATACTCCACCCCTTTTTTTCCAAGGACTATCCCCACCCTACCTCACCCCTCTCCAAAAACAAAAATCCCTTATCCCGGTGGGGCCCTAAAGAAACTTTTTTGTAATTAGTGATTTTGGATGTTGCCCTATTGTTGAAGGTTGCGAAGGGGCCCCATAGCTGTTCAAGCTTCAGGGTTCCGGCAATGTAAGTCCGCCACCGAAAACACATTTATGTTCAATGTAAGTCCGCCACCGAAAACACATTTACGTTCAATGTAAGTCCGCCACCGAAAACACATTTATGTTCAATGTAAGTCCGCCACCGAAAACACATTTATGTTCAATGTAAGTCCGCCACCGAAAACACATTTATGTTCAATGTAAGTCCGCCACCGAAAACACATTTATGTTCAATGTAAGTCCGCCACCGAAAACACATTTATGTTCAATGTAAGTCCGCCACCGAAAACACATTTATGTTCAATGTAAGTCCGCCACCGAAAACACATTTATGTTCAATGTAAGTCCGCCACCGAAAACACATTTATGTTCTCTGTGCACTAGAGACAAGAATGTCAGAGGGCAACGGATACATAAATAATCTGGAATTTACAAGAAAATGTAAATTTTGCCTTTTGTTAAACCAAAGTGCCATTTGCTTCTTCCGGTTCTACTGGAGACAATACATTTTTCAATCTAAATAATACTCGCATATAAGTTTAACTGTGTCCTTGCTCTATTCACACCACCCCGCCCCACCCTACCCACCTCCAAAACAAAAAAAATACATGTATGTATATTTTCTGTGGGCTGGAAAGAAGAATAATCAGAACGTAAAGAACACATAAATAACCTGGAATTTACACGAAAACATAAATTTTCATTTCTTTTAAACCGATGGGCCATTGGCTTCTTCCGGTTCTACCAGAGACAATAAATTTCTCAGTCGAAATAATAAACTATCGGCGCAGTCTGTTGGCATAATGAGCTGGTTTCAAGAGGTGTTTGAAGGCTATTTAAAGCGTTTGCACTCGCAGAGAAAGCACAAAAATTTGAAATCCATTTTTAGTAATAAATCAGTGCTGACTTCCTGTGGTGCATCATCATTTGGTTCCAAATTTACTTATCTTTTAACAAAAATAGGCGCTTAAAGGGCAGTGATCCTCCAAAAACAAAGATCACCCTTTAACAAACTGCTTGCGTTGTACTTTCACATGGATGCCTGTGAAGACATGTGCTTTTAGGGACTCTTTCTAGCTCTGTTCATTTAACCCTCTAGTGCTCAGACATAAAGTGCAATGTCCAAGAATTTGGAAACCTACAAAATATAATTTAAAATGAATGAAGTAAGAAGGCGAGATCATGTTGTCAAGTGAAGCAATATATTGATAAATTAGACATTGTCCAAGATGTAGAACATTTAGCACCGAGTTAGATTTTCGAGATATATACTCTGGGTACTAGGGGATTAAATGAAGCTTCGCCTCCTTTCTATAATCAACAAAATGTTAGTTACCTTAACAAGACCACACAGGGTTCTCATTTACAATCATTAACCCAAACGGACTGTTGTGATTGTCGACCGGCAAAGAAATCATTTCCCAGGTGTTGCTCACGCTTGATGTCAATTTCCTCGGCCTGAGAATCCATTCCTTTCACCTCTTTTTCTCTTCCCCCAAGTTTTTAACCGCCATTAATTTGAAACGTTAGCTCACAATACCTGTGAGGCGCTGACATTAGTAGACTTGAAGATGTGGTTCAAGGCAAATGGGATATACGCATGAAAGGGGATGCAGGCTCAACCTATATGTTCCAGATGGGATTTTTGGTGCCAAAAAAAAAACACACACACACACACACAACCTTCCGGGATAACTAAACTTTACCGAAACACTTGGGCCCCTTTACACACTGAGTCAGTTCTATTTTGTCTCTGTGTTTGTATGAAGTTAAACAGGACCCTCGCGAAATAGTGAGACTGAAAAAAATTTGTCTCTGGTTGATTCTCAAGAAGTTCAAGTGAGTCAAAACTGATGCAAAATAGTCTTTACTCGGTGAGCTATTGGCACAAGTCAACGTTAAAGACACAGGCTTGGGTTTTATTGAAGTGAACGCTGAGTGCATACATTTGTAATATGACTACAATACTGGCAAGTTTGCTACAATTTATCTACGTTATGAAGTAATCATGACATTCCATTACAATAACTAAGATTACAAAGACAAAGCAGTCATAAGCATTGTTGTGTCTTTATACATTGTAATGTAATTTACTACTATGCTCAGTGCAAGTCAGTTTTGGAGTTGATACCTTTTCTGTTCCAGCAAAGACTTCCCATAATATAAATTTTTATACAACATTGAGCATGACTTTTGCGGTGGACGTTGATTACTTCCGTTCTTTATCAGAGTCTGCCTACACTTTTTGTATTACAGTGTGAAAGTTTTCAACTATTGTTAATTTGCCTCAGCAATTGGCAAATCTTTTTAAATAGTCGTATGAAAAAGAAAGAAAGAAAGGTGTTTGTGGAATGTTCATTTTTATTTTGTTTCACACTGTTACAAAATCCGGAATTAGATCTAATGTAATCTCTGTCATGAATTTTCGTGTTCTTCTTATTTTTACATTATCGTCAGCAGATTGCACTAATGAAATCCATAACTTGTGTCCTTATCATTTCAGTGTCTTCCAGTTTAGCTTGCGCTCATTTGTTTCAAGCTTTCCCCCAACAGGTGAGGTTGAATACAAGGAAAACAGACATTTGTTTTCCAAGCTCATACCTTTTAACATAGGCAAAATCGTCCTGGGGGAAACGGTTGATCCTTTTCACAGCCAGTTAGCTGTGCAAGTTAAAGAGAAATGAATTTGTTGCACATATTAAGTTCCGTCAGCGGTATTTTTCCTGCTGCTGTGGTATTCTTCAACTGGTTATCGAAGTGCACCTGATTCGCAATTTGCTGCTTGTCGATCAACATGTGTGCGGCGCGGTTTGACCATCCGACTCTCAATTAGCGGAGTAAAAGTGGCCAAACAGAAATAAGGGAAAACATCCACATCTACTTCATTTGGTGATTCTCCTCGTGGCAAAAACAAAAAAAAATTGACACGGTTCTGACAGGTGAAAACAAAACATAACAAATACGCTTTTTGTATTGTAAAAACAAGGTGGAGAATGAAGCTGCGCGCACAGGAATTCCGTAAGTTAAACGTGTCTTTCTCCGAATATCAGACGTAGCCAAAGACGTGAGTACGCCGTGCCAGAGTAAGAAGTTCAGTGAAAACTTGTAGTGGAATAGGCTTAAAGCTAAAGCTTTATCGCGACCTTAGTTCTTGTTTGTTCCAATTCCAATTTTGGACAACTGAGAAATTCGACGTTAAACGTTTGCGGCTTGAGTATTATGATAAGGAGTTAGAATAAATCGGAACTGTGAAACAGTTTGATAAGTGCTGCAACTCATTTGAAAGATGGGCCAAAGAGTACATTTCTTATACTTCTTCTAGATACTAAAAGATCCACAGTTTTCAGAAAATGGAAACAGAGCAGACAAGATCTAAGCTCGCGTTAGGTTTTGGTGCTTTTCATAAGTGATAATTTATACCAAAAACCTTGTGGCTATACCAGAAAAAGGGGATGGTATGTAGAGTGAATAAAGATCTGCCTTCTCAATTTGCAGCACGATTTGTCTAAAACAGCATTTTGAATAATTCATTGCACTGAGAGATAGTAAAACACCAACACCGGCATACAAAATGTTTTTTGCATGCCAGGAGGAAGTACACTATTGGCTCTCCTAATTATTTTAATTTCAAACTCGTATATGGCAAGGTATGTTTACTTTTCGTGGTTAGTGCCCGCGATATTCATCAAATCTGGGCCAAAAATGTCTGTGGAAATGTAAATTACTCTAGCAGTAAATAATACCAAATTTATTGAAATTGCGCCGAAACATTTTTCTTCTACATTCGCAAACAGTTTTGCTATAAAGATAGTCACTGTTATCAGTTTGAGGTCATTTAACCCTCATTATCGATGACAATGAAACTTATCCCTTGGAATCTGTTTACGATTAGAGCCTTTCAGGTTCACTTATCTCGGGAAGGTAACCACCAGGACTTTTCCATTCCAAGAAATAAAACCTCTGTACTTTATATTAACTAATTGGCCCACTGGCTTGGGGAATACACAGATGTGACTTTGAAAGTTGGGATTCGATCACCAGTGTCTACACTGAGGCTCAGAACGAAAATTTCCTGTCAAAGTTTTTAATTCTCCTCGAAGAAAATGCGTTTTTTATCTTTTCGCTCAAAATGTGGGAACACTTTCTTATGTTCAACTCAGTTGTACCTCAAAATAAACGAAAGTATTAAAAGTATAGCGAATTTCAGGACCGTTATAAATACTCTCACGTACACCTTAACGTCTCTCCATGCGTAGTGTGATATCCTGTGAAATTTAAGGCTAAACGGGTAAAAGGCCTTTCATTGGAGGCCTTACTTCCTTTATAATACGATGTTATCTTACAGACGACTCAACAAATGTTTGTACATAACGCAGAACACCAATTTTTTTTTTAAACCATGGAAAGTGACATTTGAAACTATTTCGTTTCTCTCCCCCCCCCCCCCCCAAAGCCCCCTTTCTTTTTATTACGCCATTTTAATTTACCCCGGTTTTCAGAGGCAAGAGCAATCAGCCGGTCCCGCTGTCCGGATGATGGACGATCTGGGGTGAGTCTGAGATTGGAAGAGTTTTGTCGCGCTGTTTGTGACATTCATCTTGTGGCGTGCCGTGGTCGAGGGGTCCACTCTAATGCGATGAAATGAGCTGTATGAATTTAGATACAAAGCCTCGCGAGAGCCGGGTATCATAAAATATGGACAGAGGTAACAGTTTGGGGGCACAGTTTCATGATCGTTAACAGAAATACGGATGGAAAACTGAATAATGTGTTGGCAAACCAGTGAAATGTGTTCTTTCACTTTAGACTAAAAACAATTTGAAAGATAGCGACTGACACATGAGTTCTTTTGTAATAGTTTGCAACGACATCCTTTTAAGACAGGGGAGAAGGGCGGTGAGTTCGTGTACTAATGCTCGCTAGGCTTTCTCAGTATTGTATTATCTTGCATGTAACTTGCTTTAGGCTATGAAATTTTAATCACATGTTAGTTCTACCTTTCTTCAAATTCATATTATGTCTCTCAATCTGTTAGCTAATAGGACGTTTGGATTTCAAATATCGATCTTTTGGTTCCCAATGTTGACCTTTTCCATTCTCAACTTCCTTTAGCTACAAATAAAAAATAAAAATTATCACATTTTGATTCAAATATTACAGTCTTCATGTCTCCGTTGTGATGTGATGGTTGAAAATACTTATGTTGTTATTGCTGCTTTTTTTTTCTGTTTCTTAAGAACTGGGTGTTTTTTATTTCTTTCTCAAAAGTATCTTGGACACGATTGTGGTGTCAGTTATGAAAATGATCTGTGGAATCCTCAACAGGACATTTTCTTAATACACAAGAGATCTAAGAAAACTACATTGCAAAGAGTTGGGGAAAGTCAGGAAACATCAGCGAAAGATTTTGATTATTTCATGTCATAATGTTTCCTTTACCTGTGTGACTTTTACAACTGTGATGGCGTACATACATGTTGCGCAATATTACCTGGCTACAACTCTGCGACATTTGGTTATTAAAAAAACAAATTATAGCATCATTGTCCAATGGAAACTTTAGAATGGTGTCATTCATTGAGGGCAGACCAGTAAGACATAAACGTGAGGTATCTAATATTAAGGGAACTAGGACACTTCCTTCCAGCATTAACAATTGATTACCTGTTTTGTGTGATAAGGTTACTTCTGAAATGAAATTCGTTGTTTAAACTGGGGATGTCCGAACCCACGAATGCAAGTGTGTGTGAGTGTGTAGGTGTGTGTGTGTGTGTAGGTGTGTCTGTGTAGGTGTGTGTGTGTAGGAGTGTGTGTGTAGGTGTGTGTGTTTGTGTGTGTGTATAGGTGTGTGTAGGTGTGCGTGTGCGTGTGTGTGTGTGTGTGTGTGTATGCCAAGCCACACACGATATTTCTTGTTTAACATCCAAGAGAATCTGCACCTGACCCCGAAGTGAACACTGTGACAACTCATTTGCAATAGGATATAGATAATTATATTTGAAGTTACGTGAGATGAGGAATTGCAACATAATATTCAAGCTGGTTGGTCACGTTCATGTAAAGTCGCGCATTGATGGAAAGAAGTCGTGTAATAATGATTAAGCGAAGGGCTAGAGTTTTGAAATCTATCTATCTATCTATCTATCTATAATAATAATAATAATAATAATATATTGCATTTATATAGCGCCCAACCCCGTCGATGACAAGCTCTGGGCGCTTTAACAAACTCTTACACACACACACACACACGCATACACAAAAGAAATTCAAAAATATTTACTATTGTTGCTGCCGAAAAACACCTAGCCTAGTTTGTCTGAAAGAAATGGGTCTTCAGATGGCATTTGAAAGAACCAATGTCATTAATTTCCCTGGTTGTCTTTGGAAAAGTGTTCCAGATGGTAGGGCCAAGAAATGAAAAGGACTTTTCTCCTACAGTGGACAGATTCATTTTAGGTACTTTCAATTTTGTAGTGTCAGATGATGATCTTAGTTGACGAGATGGAACATAGTAATCAGTTAAATCAACTAGGTACGATGGAGCAGTATTATTGACACATTTGTGACAAATGGATGACAATTTGTACATTATTCTTTTCTCAACTGGCAGCCATTGCCAACTCTGCAGAAGTGGCAGTGCTGAATCTCTTTTCTTTTTCTTCAAAACAAGTCTCGCTGCATTGTTTTGAGCAATTTGGAGTTTTCTAATATTTTTTTGTGAAATTCCAGCCAAAAGGGAGTTGCAATAGTCAAGCTTTGAAAGTACAGAAGAATTTACTAAAACAGCCGCAGTTTCAGTTGAAATAAGATGTCTGATTTTACCGATTTTCCAGATTTCCATGTATAGAATGCGAATGAGGTGACTAACCTGAGATGACATAGAAAGATTTGAATCAATGTAAACCCCTAGGTAACCCCCTACACTCTATCTATCTATCTATCTATCTATCTATCTATCTATCTATCTATCTATCTATCTATCTATCTATCTATCTATCTATCTATCTATCTATCTATCTATCTATCTATCTATCTATCTATCTATCTATCTATCTATCTATCTATCTATCTATCTATCTATCTATCTATCTATCTCATTTTTGTTTAAATGTCACCACCCAAAGCTACATCGAGCGAAATTATTGTGCGTCCATGAAACAACGAAGGACATTAATATAAGTCATTTAGAAGTTCAGAGGTCGTAACAGGTCTGTAGATATGCAAATATGGTTAGAGAGAGCGAATCTGCACACCGATAGTTCTCGAACATTGCCGACAAATGGATGACAGCAACATCGAGCAAGAGATCTCTGACTGGGGATACCCTGGACTGCCTTCTCTCTTCAGTTACATCTGTTTTGTGACTTCACAGTATGTGTGTGTGGGGGGGGGGGTGCTTTTACATACGAGAGTGCGCCATCTGACTGCTTTGGTCTTTTCGTTCCCCGAAATCACAGTGCGATTGTCAAAACAGTGTCTTTAACGATGATTTCAAGGTGTCCTTTTTTAACTGTTTCCCCCAGACCTACAAAAATCCAGTTCTCCCAGTTGTGGCTCTCCAAAAGGCATTTTCTTTGGGAACTGGACATCAAGTATGTGGACCATATGACTTGACCATCCTCGTCGTGACTGCATAGTCCTGATGTTGGTGCTGGCTAAGCCTTGGCAAGCAGGAACTATCGAATCTGGGTTTCTGTCTTGCCATATGCTGGTTATAAGTTTCCTCCAGTAGGTTACATGAAATTCCAACTTAAAACCCCCGGAAGTATTTATGAAGTGTTACCAGATTTTGTTAAAAATAATATATGTCAAACATTCGTACATTAAACTTCAGAATGTTATAAACTGAAGCTGGAAGATGAAAAGTTGAGAGAGAGGCTAGACAGGTTTCGATAATTATAGTTTAGCTAGTTCTCATTCAACTTCCTTATACCCCGCAAAAACATAAAATTCAACATAGAGGGTATATCATTATTATTATCATTCATGAAATTTCAAATTATGACTATTATATTAGGACGAAATTGTTAAGAATCAAGATGCAATATTTTTAGTTCTTTCCAAAATAAATAACCACTAAAATGTTTCTGAACTTACAAAATGATTCAGAACAAAAAATAATCCTAACGATTTCAAAAGATTGTAACTTTGAAATAAACAAACGTGCCTGAAACATGCATACTAGGTATATTACATGATGAATGTATGTGTTTGGTGAACTTGTTTATGAAGGCTATATAATGCATAGATGGAAAATAAGTTTGCAAAGGCCAACTGTTTCCAAATTTTTTTTTGTCTAGTTTTCCCCATGGCAACCTCAAAAAAAAAAAAAAAAAGAACAGACCATTCCGGCAAACATCAATCAGTTTCGACCACTGTTTTCGATCAAAAACAAGAGCAAAGAGACACATAAGCGCAACTGATCTGAGTCACTACATCTGCAGTAAGCTACGGCGAGATTGCTGGGGAAAATAATTATGGTATATTATATCAGAAAACCATAGCACTTATGTCTCAACATGTGTGATTCCTACTCTCTGGTTCAAGTTCCACTTTAATTAAGACACCACGAAAATGAAAGACAACCAAAAATAAAATGGGCCAAGACAAAATGAGGAAAATGTCCTGAAATGTCGAATTACATTGGTCTGACAGATGGAAGAAGGGAAGAAAGAAACGAAAATGGCCTGCCAGAAACAAACACAACAAAAACAAACAAACAAACAAACAAACAAAAAAGAAATAAAATCTTATCCAGAATCACACAAGGGAGGCCACAGTAAAGACGGGAATTCATTCCTCTAGACTCCCCGAGAAACAGAGGAAAATTGAGAACGAGGAGGAGGTAGAAGGGACAAGTAAGAAAGAAAGAAAATTGCTAAGCGATGGGCGCAAGTCGCACTTAAATATGCAAATGTTGTACTGAGGAAGGGAATGGCACTTTCTGTGAGCGCAGGGCTAATGTCTGTGTTTATTTATAGATTGGAACTCTCTCACGCTACAGGAAGGGATTTGCATCTGTATCTGATTTTGATACCCAGATTTTTGTTTGTTTACGGGATGTCTCACTGTTATGGCGCCGAAGACCAGTTTTGGCAACCGTTTTGATTAACGCAGACACATTCGAGCTGATGCAGAAAAGCCTCACATAAGCCTTCGAAATTTAAACTTTGAATTGGATGCCAGTGTATCTTTTTTCTTTCTTGTAAACCATTGTGATAATCATAAACTGACTAAAAGTATTACATAATTATGTTGTAATGATATGTCAAGAACAGTTAATGATTGACAAATTGGATGCCATTGACGCTCGGGGAAAATACACAAATACCATGCCCACACAAGTTATAAAACAATAGACTCTCTAGTTTTTAATCGTTGTTGTTGTTGTTGTTTTTTAGTTAGGAAGGAAATAAATATATGTAATGGTCTAAAATAAGGTCAGCGAAGACAACTGAGCACTGGCTTGGGTTTACGGCTGTTCGCACATTTAAATTACTAAGGAAACAAATTACAAAGATGGACAAAAACCAAACCAAAAGAAAAGGGATATTTCGAGATCAACTTTAACGTTTCCATAGTCGGAGGGTAAAATAATCTTATTTCCCAGTGTTTTACGTTGATAATGTGATGACCTCCCAAAGCACCTCATAAAGCTACCTCCCTTTAGAACTGGGTTTGCCAATTGGTGTTTGTTTGCTGTTGGTTGTGAAGTTATAGTCCAAGAAGAGGTTTCGTGAAAACCTATCTATCTATCTATCTATCTATCTATCTATCTATCTATCTATCTATCTATCTATCTATCTATCTATCTATCTATCTATCTATCTATCTATCTATCTATCTATCTATCTATCTATCTATCTATCTATCTATCTATCTATCTATCTATCTATCTATCTGTCTGTCTATCTGTCTATCTGTCTATCTATCTATCTATCTATCTATCTACCTATCTGTCTATCTATCTTTCTATCTGTCTGTCTGTCTGCCTGCCTGCCTGTCTGTCTGTCTGTCTGTCTGTCTGTCTGTCTGTCTGTCTGTCTGTCTGTCTATCTATCTACCTATCTACAATTTAATAACATTTGAGTGTTGTTAACCTTTATTTAGTCTGTTTGTTATCTCTGCATAATGAGAGATCCAAACGTATAAACAGCCCTTGGCAGTCTCAAACTTAGATTTCTACAAAAACGAACATGCCACATCTTTCTCAACACTGTAGTCCCTTTTCGTTCTTTTGAAAGCTTTAGTCACTTCTGTTCAGTGTGGGTCGTTCTGTACTAGACCATTCTCTGGTTGTGCTGAGTGGTAGCGGAAGATAGACAATAAGTCAGATAGTACTCATTTGCCGTGTACACCTGCGTTTGCTCTCCAGAGGGGTCTCAGATTTCCTGGGGGACGCCTTTGATTAAATCTGCTCACTTGTCCGCCGACGACTGTAATAATCCATAGCCATAGCCCAAGCCGTAGGCTGGAAGGGTGAAAATCATACTATCGACACAGGCGATGAAAACTGTATTATATTATTTGCGGTCCAGTTTAGTTCGGTAGTGGTTCATTTTAAAACACATTTTCCATGCATTACTTGAATGGCTAAACCCCACGTGGTAGGGTGAAACCTTTTGACTGGCTTGCGCCATTGGTATCAGTACTGAAAACTGTCAGCTGCGAACAAATCACACTTGTAGCAGGTTATTGATATATCTCCCGCAACTTCTTTTCATCATTTTACTGTGATATTTTAGGAGAAATCAGTCTTAAGCACAAGGGGAAACCTTGGCCCTCGGAACTGTCGGTTTTCTAAAACTAACTGTCGGGTTTTGTCTGAGCAAGAAATTACTTGGAGGTCACATCGTGACCTTAGTTCTTGTTTATCCTATCTCCATTTTCTTAAAAAAAAACTGGAGATCTTTTAGTATGTAAAAGTATAACAAATGCATACTTTGACACTCGTGAGTCGAATTTCTCAGTTGCACAAGAAGTGGAGCTGGACAAACAATAACTGAGGTCGCGACATTCTTTCACCAGTCACGCTTGCATGAGTCAGGTTTACTTGTCAAAATGCCGTAGGCCACATTCTCCTTCCTCCCCCCTATTAATTTTTTTCAAAAATCGTCCAACTCACTGGTTCACCAGAACGCGTGATTTCGTAAAGAATTCTTTCGCAAATACACATTAGGCATAGCTTATGATTCCTTGTCGTTTCCACTTAAATCCTGAGCCAAAAGTTTTTTTGTTTTTTTTTTAAAGGCCAAATGGACAAATTTTTCCCATCCTTTCTCCACTTTTTTTTTTTTTTGTATCCGTCAGACTTGGGTGCAAGAGATCACCCACCACACACATACTGTATACGTGTGCGCTAAACTTGGGAAAAGGGTGATAAGTTTATCAACGCTTCATTTTCAGATCTGGCACACAGAATATAAACATCACTCTGAATTAAATGCATTGCTAAAAAAGAAGTTAATGTGTGGCCACTTTTACTGAAACATCTGCCGTCTTTGTGGGTGCATTTTAGTTCCCCGTGAAGGGTGAAAAATTATCAGTGTTCATTTGGAAATGTTTATTCTACACTAGCTGAAAACTAAGGCATCAGTATCAGGCATACACTCTAGTTTAGATCCTGTGTAATTCTTGAAAACAATGTTGACAGGAATGTTCCTTTCACTATGCATGGCTTCCACACTTTACACATCGATAGTGCCGTACAATATTTCAGGCCACTGACATATTAAGAGCCATACAATCTTTATGGTGTGCTTCTAGTCCACCCTCATGTCGTCAAGAGAGCCGTCATTTGAAAATGTGATTAACGCACTGGTTTATTTTCATATACATATTTATACGTATTTTCATGTAAAAAATATTTGACAAAAATCTCAAATCGGTTTATTGAACGACGCGATGCACCACTGGGATTGCATGCAACGAAGAATTTTGGAAACCGTCCTCAAAGTTTATCTTAACAAAGGAATTACAGATGCTGCCTATGACCGGAATAACGTTAATTATTTAAGAAAATGTTCAGTCCACAGGATTTTGTCGATATAAGATTTTTTTTTTTGGGTTTTGGAAAATTGATATTACCAAACTGCAGCCAACAATGATGTTGTAACGGAACTATAATGTAATCATGAGAAAGATAAAGACTGCAGATCTAGTGCAGATAAACATAAAAGCAAAAATGGTGGGTGGGAAAGTTCCGACATTAAAAGACAACAGGGACGTAATATTTAAATCACTGTGCCTATGCCTTTTTTGTCCCACACCCGCCTACAATTTTCAACAACAAAAAAAAGTGCGCCTGACCATGATCGGACAAGACAGTGTACAGCAGGGGTGCTCAACCAGTCGATCGCGATCTACCGGTCGATCCTCAAGTGCTTGGTAGTCGATCGCGGGATGAATGTAGGACACACCCGCGAAGTATATATATATTTTTTTTATTTGTCTTTGTATTTTGGCGGGTCGCTGTTCTTGGATGTGGCGGGTTTGTGTTAGTTGTAGGTTAAAGTGAATAATGCCGATAGGCACACCAGCATGGGTTCGGTTTCTTTTATTTTTTGTTAGTAGATCTCCAAAGGCTGGGAAATGTAAATGTAGATCCTATGTCAATAAAGGTTGAGCACCCCTGGTGTACAGTATATTACAAAAAGTTTATCTATACAGTTAAGTAAGTTAAAAGACACTATGAAATCAAGAGTTCTATGAAAAGACTGTATGCCCCATTCTGAATTCCCAGGCACCACCAAAATATTGCCAAGCCCCATCGGTGGAGCGTGCGCCCCACCTTGAGAAACAATGATTTAAATGAAAAATGTGAATAAACGATAGGGCGTAACAGGGAACGTGGAGAGTCAAGGAAGAGAGGTAAACATTTATTTCCAATGGTCATTTTGCGTATGGACATCACCTGTTGACCATGCGCCTAGGGCAAACTGCAGCTCCACATAGGCGCAGTGGTTAACGCCAATGATGATGATGACAACGATTTTGTTCAAGTTTACTTTTCAAGAGCCATCCCATTCTGCCGAAGCTTTCTCACCAGTCAGATAGTCCTAATTGTGTTTTACAGCCGGCAGGTAGAACAACATTGGCAAGCCAGATTCCACGCGAAGCGGGGTGTAAATTAAACAAGACTGGGGAACTATTATTGTTTTGACAAACACATTCAAGAACGAGTAAAAACAGCCCATTTCCTGGGGAAATTATATTTAGAATACAAAAGTCGGCTGTTTGCAGACTAAAATATCTCTTCAACGCTGGATCCATTTTAAAAAAGTCAGTAATGATGAGTTTGTTTTGACCTGGGTGTTTATCCCTTTTGAGTACAACGCCAATTATTACGCTCGTGTATGCCAGTCGACGTGTTTGAGGAAAGATGATGTTCCTTAAGTAAAGACCGGCTAGACAGCAGGACAATATCTGTTTGAAGACACTGCTGGTCCCGTGTGTAAACTTTAAGGCAAGCCTGCTTATTTTCCGTGAGAAATAGCACAGTTTATCGCACATGTATCGAGTTTATATTATTCAGACAATCGAGCTAGTGTAGTGACTGATACACCCACCTTACTCCTCACAACATCAAATGTAAATGGGTGAGCAGAGAAGCGACCTGCACATACAAGAGCATCTCTGTTAGCCTCTTTATTAAAATATGTTCCTTCCAATTCGGCCAGTACATTGAAGGCTGTGCGCTCTCAAAATAATCCCAGTTTGTTAATTGTTTTTATCTCGTTTCGACGCTTCAAGGCAGATGGCTGGTGTGGTGGTCAGGGAGAGTTGCTGGCTGCTTCACTACAGTGTCCGTATGTCATGCCCCCCCCCCCCAAATGTACTGAAGTGTTCAGGAATGAAAGTTGTTTTCAAGACGATGAAGTCTTTTTGGGGTGTTGGTGTGGAGTATGGAATACATGAGTTCTGGCAATTTGTAAGGAGCCTTGGGTGGGTGTAAATTCCTGCCAATTTTCTTAGGTGTTCTGGTTCTAGCAGCTCAGCAGACTGATCGAATTTTCATCTGATTTTTGCAGTTTATTTTTGCTTGAATAAACTATCCCTCTTTCTTTCTTTCTTTCTTTCTTTCTTTCTCTCTCTCTCTCTCTCTTTCTCTCTCGCTCTCTCTCTCTCTCTCTCTCTCTCTCTCTCTCTCTCTCTCTCTCTCTCTCTCTCTCTCTCTCTCTCGCTCGTACTCTTTCTCCTGTCTTTGTAGAAGGATTGTCACGAGTGGAGTGAGCGATAGTTAATAATTACGGGGGGAAAGGAGGAGAGTAAAATTAACGCACGTAGACAAGTAAGGAAAAGCGTGCCTGTTATGAGTGGTGGGGGGGGGGGTCTGAATGAGGCGAAAGCGCTGTATTACTATCACTGCAAGTTAGAAGGTCCTAGAGAACGGACGCAAGAGAAAGCCCAGCGGGCGAACATAAGGAGAGCAGTCGGAAGACTTGGGAGTAGTGCTATCCCAGTGATGACTGGTAGGTGAAACGATGATTGATAATTATGATTGATGTATTATATTCGTCTATTACCATGATGTAAATAAGTATATGTGAGGAATGTGGAAGTCCTTGATATTGGATATAGCAATGTGCGCCATGAGCGATAGATGAAAGTTGAGTTCATGGATTTGTAGCACGAGTGAGTATTGTGTACTACGATGGAGGTGTGTTACCGTAAGAGGTTTGGTGAGTGAAATGTGAACTATTGTGTGTACGCTTCATGGGTTGTAAGGAGAGGTGGAGTGAATAGAAATGGTATGGTATTATACCAATGTAATGTTATTCTTGTAGGTGTCGGGGACGGGCCGAAGAGCCACCTCGGTGAGCACAGGGGATAGGCCAGCATAGGGCCGGAGGCCACACATAGGCCAAGAGTGAGGCTGTCGGTGCAGGACAGTAGAGGCACATAAAGTCGTGGCAGTCTGGCCACGGACAGGGACGTAGATATGAGCGTGAATGTGATAATGTACTATTGCCATGTTGATGGGCTATTGAAATGATAATGTACTATTGCCATGTTGATGGGCTATTGAAATGATAATGTGCTATTGCCCTGCTGAGGTGCTAGTGGAATGCTAAGGTGTATGACAGTGGGAAGGTGATATTGAGAGACTGCGGTGCCAGTGAATTATTAATGTGCTATTAAGACCCTGAGGGGAGAGGCTGAGGCCGAAGTGTCTTTAGGAAGTAACTACCGGGTTGTGGATCCGAGGAAGAGTGCATGTGGGAATAAGGCCGTTGTACGGCAGTTAAATTCAATAATATAATGTATGTAATTGCGCTATTATCTGTATAATTATGTTTAATAAATGTGTGAGTCTGATGGGTTGTTCTGTTAAGTGTTAAACTTGTTCGTTCGTGATTGTTGTCCTGTCATAACTTATTACATCTCCCAGTCTGGGATTTGTGAGAGGTCCCGGGTTCATGGTATACACATTTTTTCACAGCTTAGCAACCAAATCCAATGACCGGTGCACATTTTTTCAGAGGTATTTACAATCAATTAAAAATTCCTCGTTCATCTAAAACTTTCAGAGACCGATAAAGCGATAAAAGTTCTGCAGTTTGGAGAAAGGCTTAGTGAACACGGCTGTTGAATTACAAAGGGATTAACAGTGATAAAAACTGCAGTCTTTTCTGAAATGGATTGACAAACATTCACTCGGAATAACATGTCAGTCTCCAGTCTGCGGATTCCGTGTTGTCCCAGGTAGTTATGGAAAGGCAGGCGGTATCCTTTAAATGAATGACTGTACAGCAGCGGTTCTCAAAGGAGGTGATATCGCCCCCCCCCCCCACTCTAGGGGGCGATTTCGATTTACAAAGAAAATGACTACAAGGGAGGAGAAAAGATGAAGGGAGAGCTGTGGGAGCAAAGACGGGGCCATCAGTGACTTGTTCAACAGCACCCCTAAGTGGGTTTTATGAATAGAAATGGCCTGGGTTTTTTTTTCGTACATTTGATAGACAATGCCTTCTGTTTTATTATGAAATAATCAACACGCTCAATGCCGTCCTTAAGGCTTTGAAAAGCTTTACATCATAAATTGTGTGTATTCTGTCTTCTTGTGAAATGTACCTGTTGGGGGGGGGGGGGTTGGAAGGGAGGGAGAAGAGGGCAATGAGAGAAAATGTGAAGCCTAATGGGGCAATTGCCTTAAAAAGATTGAGAACCACTGCTGCATACAAACAAAAAATGAAACTTTGTCTTTACTTTAGGGGAGAGAGGAAAAAGTCAAGGGACTGCCAAAAGCGAAAATGCCAAGGGATTCATGCATTAAAAAGCAGCTTGTACAGGGTGATTCAAAAGGAATGAACCGATTTTAGGAGCATTGCTTGCTCATAAAATCGGTTCATTCTTTTTGAATCACCCTGCATTACGCTGTCATTTAGGTTTTGAATAGCATGCTTTTAAATTATCTAACTTACGAGTGCAAATGTGTCCAGACTTATGACCGTCAGAGACTGGTCGCATGGTCACACCAATTTACATAAGTACTGATTGTTGTATAGCAACTGTCGGCTCCCCTGACCGTCCGAGACAGGTCAGACGGTCACATCAAATCTAAAGCGTTACCTTCAATGGAGTGGTCAATTGTCCAGTCTTCAGTCGGAGAGATGCTGGTGATATCTGACCGCTCTACAGTCTTTTCGTGGGGAGAAAATCTCATTTAACATCCAGGAGGTCCTAGAATTACTCAAATACCCCTCGGTGAAAGAAAAGAAGAGCGAAGAAGAACGAAGAATGTGGAGGAAAGAGAAGAAATCCACTCAAAGTGAGCAGGAAAATGAGAGATGCTCTGGTCTTTGATCGATCACCCGGTACATTATCACATAGCAGAGTGATGTCCCTTCGCCACTTGATTCCCGCTAAAGGCCGCGTTATTGAATCAGTCTCCGCGACATACGATACCATAAGGTTATATGAGATGTGGATGACAAAACCGATGACCGACTGCCATGAAAACGGTACAAAATGCATCTTCTAAAACTGTGGTTTAGAAAAGTCTCAGCATCTTTCACTCGTTAACAAAAGTAGGCCCAATCAGCCTTCTCGTCAAATCCAATTTTAACTGATAAAGTCCACACGTTACTGTTCCACTTGAAACGCTTCTTCTCAAGCTCAACAATTTTTATTTGTGTCAGTACAGTTTGTTTTTATTCCAGGAACTGAACCTTCACGGGTTATTCTGAAATATCACAAGTTGATTGGCATTTAGTGTAATAACATTTTTTTTTTATATGCACATTTTGACTTTTATCAACCTCGAGTTATTTTCATGGCAAGAAGTTTGCACTTTGTACAGCTAAAATCAGACCTGGCATTTCCTTGCAAGAATTTTTAGTCCCTGAAATATTAAAGTATATACTCATATAATATTTATATCTTTGTTTTATTATTAGGCCTATTCTGCAGTCTCAGAATTTATACATTAAACAGGGAAATCCAATTTATAAAGATTTATTTATTTATTTATTTATCTGTTTGTTTCAATTAAAATTACATTCATCTAATGCAAGTTTGCATAATAGGGAAAGAATTTTGCTTTTGCCCCTCACGAGCCTGAGCGACGGATATGCCGTGTATAATCCTCTGCAGGTTTGACGGCATGCTGCTGTGTCACTGTCCATGTTATATATAAATAACACAAGACGACTACTTATTTCAATTGAAAATCTGTCTGAGGGTGCAGAATATAATGTGCTCACTCTAGTTTAATACTTCTGTCATTCCTTCCCAAGAAGGAAAACGCCGACG
This sequence comes from Onchidella celtica, assembly GCA_963931925.1. Taxonomy (NCBI): domain Eukaryota; kingdom Metazoa; phylum Mollusca; class Gastropoda; order Systellommatophora; family Onchidiidae; genus Onchidella; species Onchidella celtica. The sequence goes on from OZ007567.1 coordinate 78,569,614, forward strand.
TTAGATCGATAAGACTATAATTATGACAAATAACTGATCTTAGTATTGCATTTAAGTGGAGCGCATTACGCCCACAGCGGTCATTTTGTGTTGTGAGACAAGTATTCGATTCGTACTTCAGGAGCACGCTCGACACCTTATTTGTTAAGTCCAACGATTTTCACCTTGTTAGCAAGTTAAACATCACGAGATTTATATCTCATGATGTTACACACATTTTTATCGTCTAATTTTTTTTTTGTCGTCGCCATAATTTTAATTGATTGTTTCAAATTTGAAAAAATACAAGAACATTGTCTGAAATTTGACTCCAGGCTGGCATTGGATCAATGGAGAGAAAATGTGAAATATGAAACACCGCCGTGGTCATAATATTCAAGAATGTGTACGTGTTTTAAAAGAAGCTGGTATTATCAGGATTTTCCAGCTTGTTTTTTGTTGTTATTGCTTTTATTTTTATTTTTGGTGATAATCTCGTTTTTTTTAGTTTTAAAACATGATTCAGTAGTCTTATTGCATGTGTTTCTTTCTCGACATCTCACATGCTAGTGCGCATTGTACATGTAACAAATGAATAATACTTCAGTGGCGCACACAAGAGGAAATAGGGCGAATAAAGACTCAAGGCACGCAGTCAATTAGAAAAGCATACCGTTTTGGAGAAAAAGGCCTTCTTCAACAAATACAATTATTTTGAGAATCAATTTTTTTTTAAATATATAGATTCTAATTCTACAACTATACAGGAATATTTCATGAAAAAAATGCGGATTTTGCAAATGAGCATCCTCACGGGCGTCCATACTGCCCTGAACATTGGGGAAACGGAAAGTAAATCTAGTACGAATGTATCACTTTGTTTTAAGCGTTTCAGTGAGACTTTGTGTAAGTGCTTCTTCTATGTCCAATGTGGAATAAATTCCCCCAAAGTACTTCGGGTTATCCGCAACTTGCATTTTTTTTAAATTACTGATATAACAGCAATGATAATCATTTTCTTGCAAAGTTGATAGGTGTTCGTGAGCTACATGTATTTAGTGTATGAGTGAATGCATCTCTTTACATCTGAAGCCAAAATCAAAGGATTGTTGTTGTTGTCGTTTTTTTAATATTCATAAAAATAAAACGTATTTAAAAAACAAACAAAAAAGCAGAAAAACGCTTTCAAATTCCTATCTATCAAACCCCTGGGTCACTCATTTAAATGTCGTCTTAATGAATGGCTTTTCACAATATTCTCGGGATACTGTGAGACTTTAAATTTTGCAGCGAATGAAACTGTATCAGGAGACTTTGAGGTACAATATGATATATTACCATATTACGTAAAAATAAAATCGTCCACAAACGCGCCAAATTTTGATTTCAAAACAAATTAAGGGCAACATCAGCTGACATATATTCGTGTTTTATTGAAAATCAATGTTCTGGGCTTTGAATTTTTTTTTTTTCAATTGAAATCTTCAGACGCGTCATAAATGTACTGACTGACCTAAATTGGCAGAAAAAAAAATGTAGGACGGTGAATTCATCTAAGGTCAGATCGATATTTTAAAATTATCTCATATTGTAAGTTTGGCTTTGTGGAATCTGTAGTGTCCTGACTGTTATCATCTCTGTTTATTTGTTTTAGACAGTGAAAAACTAATCAGTCAAGAATGTCTAGAATTAATTATCAAGTGGAATATCACAAGTCTGAAGAAACGAGTTCCGAGATGGATCACTTACGGTCATGAAAAAGGTGTGATCTATGATCCGCTTTCGTATAAGACGACAGTTTGCAAACGTTCATTAAAAAAAAAGTAATAATTTATGGTTATAATGTGGCGCAAATACATTTTTTTTAACCTGCCCAACTTCGACTCACCACCTATCAGTATTCATTTAATTTGATACGCTTTGGTAGCTTCAGATTTTTGTAGTACATTCCTTCACTTATCGCTAATAACTCTTTCTTTGTTATCTTTAATCCGCCCCCCCCCCCCAGCCCCAATGATCAGACTCAGAAAGAGATTACTTTCTGAAACAAACTAAAAATTGTTATATTTACAAAACTGATTTACAATAGTCAAAAAATGGACAAAAAGTATGTTGATATATTATATTACTATGTGCCACAAAAACGTACATCGTGATAAATCAGAAATTGCTCCAAACTCAGATCATTTAGACACCAGGCGACGCGTGTTTCAAGTAGGGAATACAGGGGACCAGAGGGTTAACTACATACCACCAATTAACGTCGCCAGCAATCAATTTTTTTGGTTAAATCTTCGCACCTCGGAGTGATCGGACTTCAATATAAAAAGAAAGAGTTGCCCACCTCCAGCAAACTCTACAGTGATCTTTCGAGTTCTAATGTCTTGTGAAGTATGTCTTTAACCCTCCACTGCATTCGGGTAGTCGGAACTCCCTACTATGCAGACAATGGACTTTAATGGACAGCACCATTCAACATGTCTCAAACGCTCACTGAACAAAGGGGAAGAAAACTACAGCCGAAGATACTGGATACAATAACATGGGTCACTCCCTCCTTCAGGCCTCTAACAAAATCGTGCACAGTTTGAGCACTGATCGGGGGCAGGGCGAATGGCATGTAAAGAATGCTTGATATAATGATAAATTAATGATGTGGATTTGGGAAAAGGCCAGAGTTTTCCTAGAGGATTGAACTTACAATTACAAAGTAAACGACTTCAATCAAGGCCTACAGCGATAGCTCAACAGTGAAGATAAATAATTCAATATTTTCCCTATAATTATTGGCTTTGTGAAATACGGCGTTATTCATGACTTCTGCGCATTCGCCGCTAAGTGGCAGTGTGAAATCTGTGCACGCTAGCTGTCTCATCTTATTGTATCTGGTATCTTTGCTACAAGGGAGACTCCAGACAAACAATAAAATCACTGCTTCGTAATGGAAAAAAATTAACCAGTATCCTGATCCCACCTTCAGGTTGTTCTGATTAATTAACAAGGATATTCCACAGAAGAGTGTTTCTGAAACTTTTTCTTTTGTCTAGACCAGGGTTCACCAAACTACGGCCCGCGGGCATCCGGCCCGCGACCTCATTTCATCCGGCCCGCCATGGTACTTGATTTTGTTTGATGAAACCAGGGATATCTAGAGCTACGGGGTGGACAATTGCTTATGCGGCCCGTGCTTGTAAGTCTGTCAGTTATCCGTCGTCTGTGAACAAAGTTTGGTGACCCCTGCTCTAGACCCACCAAACAGCACTGACAATGACATATCGGTTGAGACCCACCCAGGTGGCCGATGTAAAAGACTTAACAAAACTTTATTGTTACGCGTAAATTCATCAATATCAAAATTCAAGTCTCACAAACTTAGTTTAGGATTCTGATAATATTTTTGCTCTGTTTTGAAAATCAACAAACACATATTACAAAATATATTTTAAAATGAGGAGATAGCAAAATGTAGCATGTCGGTTCCCTGCTGCCGACTCACACTTTGTGAAACACAATGGAACAGAATGTTCCTGTAGAATCTCCCACGGGAGGGAAAAGGGGGTGGGGGTAATTCCTGAATAAATTCAGCTTCTTCTTTTTTTTTTAAATACCATTCCAACAAGATGACTCACACAAACAAAAATTAAAGAAGGCAACGAAAAAAGGAAGAAAATAATTTATTCAGCCGGTACCAAACTTTGGTAGAACATTTTGTATAACATTTTTGGAACGTTTTATGCAATCTAAGACTTAATAACCACTAGCTTGAAACTAAAATCAACACAACCACGTAACCCTGCGGAAAACACAACTACGAAACCAGTGAAGAACAAAAAGAAAAGAAAAGAAGTATCGAGATTTTCAGTTGATATCATAAAGCTAGCTCCGTCCGTTTTGTTTTTTTTACCACGAAAGCAACATCATTCCGGCATGCTGTCCCTGAAAGATCCTAGCAGCGCCAAGGATGCCAGCAGGACTCTAGAAGTGTTGTATGCAAAATGGGGATGCCTGTAAACACGCTGGCCGATCTTTTATTGACGCAATGGCGAGAGGCCAGTGACAAGATTTTGCACTCTCGGTCGACACTGTTTTCGATGATGATCGACGACAATGTCAGACGAGATTTACTCCGAGCAGTATTCCTCTTCTCTTCTCTCGTCATATTCCTCCTCCTTCCAACGTTGGCTCCTCAAATACGGGCGCCTGGTCTTCTCTAGCTCTGGTGTATGGTTTAACCTTTCTGTCTATCCTCCGACATTTGAAGTAGAGTAAAGGATATGAGGCTCCTTGCTTTTTCCTGTTCAATACCCGGACAACATCCTCGTAGCAGGAAGATTGAGAGTCGAGAGGTTTATGAAAGCAACGCAAAACATGAGTACTGGAAGCTAGTGAGTTAGAGTGGTGGCTGATGATTGAAATCAAAGTAGGCTCGCGTCCGTCTGTTGATCCATCTTTTCCGACTGTTTATCTATCTATCTATCTATCTATCTATCTATCTATCTATCTATCTATCTATCTATCTATCTATCTATCTATCTATCTATCTGTATCTATCTATCTATCTATCTATCTATCTATCTATCTATCTAGCTATCTATCTATCGCTGTCTCTCTGTCTCTCTCTGTCTCTTTCCCTTTCTCTCTCTCTCTCTCTCTCTTTCTCTTTGTTTGTATCTGCCTTACTGCCGATCAGTCTGTCTGTCTAACTACCTGTCTACAGATCTGTCGGCCAGCAAGTGTTTATCCAAGGTCAATAACCACAACCAAAGAAAGCAAAACATTTCTTTAACTGAAATCGAATAGTCCCACAAAGGATTCGGAATTAATCTAACAATATGCACGAGGACAGGACTGGTGGATGGCGAAATTTACATATTATTATTATGGTAATTATTAAATTCTACACACAGACTTAGAACTTTCGATCTCACTGGCACAAATCTGCAATGTACGGAGTGCATGAACGTCTTAGTTTCTGCCCCCATCTCCACCCACGCCCCCGTGACATGGATATCTTCCCTCGTTCAGCGGTAGTAAAATGGTGTCGTGAGGAAATGGCAAATCATATATCGGCAATATAAATGAGGGCATCTAGCATTGACGTCCCAGTTCAACAGACAGCCGAAGAGTTAGAACAGGCACGAGTTTCCAAATGTGCAGTCACGTTCTTGGAAAAAATGCTCCATTTGGGAGTACAAGAAAAGTTTGGGCAGTGATAACAATTTACTTCAACGTTTTGTATGCTGGGAACAATTCAGCATTACAATTTCAATGAAAGGCTAAATTATGCCATGCGGGAAAAAAGAAGTTGTGTATGTGACAAGTTGTCACAGTTCGGGATTACATACTGTTAAACTGAGATGTGAAAAGACAAAGGAAGGGAGAAAAGGGAGAGAGAGAGAGAGAGAGAGAGAGAGAGAGAGAGAGAGAGAGAGAGAGAGAGAGAGAGAGAGAGAGAGAAAGGAAGAGAGAGAGAGAGAGATAGAAAGAGAGAGAGAAAAGTCTTATTGTTTGGCAGATTAGGAGCTCGAATCTAAGGGTAAAATGAATTTAGAAAGGTGGAGTTAAAATATAATAGGTGCAGAGACTGGCGGAAATATAAACGTTCGAAGTGATGGACGTGCACAAATTAGCTAGAAATTAGGTAAGCTAAAGATAATTAGTCAGACCTCGAACTACAACACTTCTAGAATACATCGTAAATAATTTCTTTGTCTTCAGAATGTAACTGTTTACCTGTGAAATCAAATAAAAAATGAGGGGAGTACGAAACGGAGAAAGAAAAACTATAATTGCGTAGCACTTTTTTTTAAACCTGTTGTTTAACAACGCAAGGCAATGTTTGAAACGTCCTGGTGCCCTGAAGCGCCATCTTCTGGCGCAATCGGGGAAACTGTTGATAGAAACTTGTGTGTAATTCTTTAGTCGATAGCAATTCAAGTCTCTGTTAGTGATAGCCTTTAGATGACGTCACTATCACAAAACAACATTTTGCTTCCAGATGTGGTGGTGCTCGGGTAGAATTTCTCACCGAGAGGGAAAATCCACCCCGGGGCAAAAGTTTTGTTACTTGTCGCTGTCTCTCCTGTTATTTTTGGCGGAGAGAGAGTTTTTCTACCTGCCCTCTATGTCTGCAGAACAGCAGTCTGTTTCGACCCAATATGTCAAATTGAGGTCAAATACATGGCTTATACATTCATTGTAAATGTCTGTACTTGCAAATGAACAGCCTTCCTTAGGTTTTCTGTGGCTGGCAGTTTGCCACAGCTTCACAATTTCAGAATGTGTTTCTCTGACAGTATGGCCATGACTTACATGCAATACAGTTTATGCGCTTCCCTGGCACTGATCGATGTCTTCAAATATTTTTTACAGACTCTGTGCAAGAAAACTTTGAAGACGGTTCAGGGAAACTGTTGCCAACTGTTACAGTTCTTCAGAAAATAAGAATATTATATTAAAATCAGTGAACTTACATAAAGAAATATTAGCATTGTGAGTTGTTTCTGTTTATCTGGCGCCTGCGTTGCTGAGTAGTTTGGCAAACAGAATTTGCACATTCCATCTGGTTTGTAGATCACCATTCTGAGCTTCTGAAAATGTTTACAACAGAAGCAAACTACAACCCACAGGTCGCCTGGGGAATTTATGAGGCCCACGAGAGCTTGACAAAATTTAAGCTCTTTAATACCATTTGGCCACATTCATAAATTTCGAATAAATTAACAGTAATGAACTGTTTCAGTCTGCTCACAAAATATAATTATCATGGAAAGCAGTTAAGTATTTAAAACTATGTAAATGATGGTGTTGATAGTGATTCTGTTTTAGCCCTTCATAAAATGTGACTAAGTTATTGACAGTTTATTTAGTTGTAAATTCAAACAATGATGAGCTCTGGGGGTTAGTTTTACACCCGGCCCACTTTACACAGGACCCGTGCTGATTTGGCCCTAGGTGGAAAAAGCATGCCTATCCCTGGTTTATAAATTGCAGTTATTTTGGTGGTGTTGAAATTGCTTCGGTTGTTCATAATTTTCACGACGTTAGTTTGCACTTCAGGCGGTAAGCGATAAACCACAAGTTCCAGAAATCAGTTCAGTAATTTGGCTTCCACTCCTTGTATATATTAAAGATAGGAAATTTCGTTTTCAACAACTTGACAGAGCCTCTGGCAATGTTGTCAACACATTTTCAACCGTCAGAGCCTACGGCTGGATCTTATCTATTCTACTTTCCAAAGTTCTGGTGTGTTCAATTACATTTAATTTTCCATTCAATTGTGAACCGGTTAAAGTTTATAATACAGAGTGGAATAAAATACGCGCAGGGCACTTTCAACTGAAGATCGTGCACATGTGATCTCGAAAGTGGAGTACGATTAAAATTGTCACCATTTCTGGTCGATCTACAACGAGAAACTTGAGATTTGCTGTGAATCGATGAAAATGGATGTAAAGCAATTGTTTTAAACGCACTATCTATCTATCTATCTATCTATCTATCTATCTATCTATCTATCTATCTATCTATCTATCTATCTATCTATCTATCTATCTGTCTGTCTGTCTGTCTGTCTGTCTGTCTGTCTGTCTGTCTGTCTGTCTATCTGTCTGTCTGTCTGTCTGTCTGTCTGTCTGTCTATCTATCTATCTATCTGTCTGTCTGTCTGTCTGTCTGTCTGTCTATCTATCTATCTATCTATCTATCTATCTATCTATCTATCTATCTATCTATCTATCTATCTATCTATCTATTTATCTAGCGAACCACCACTCATCCACCCTCTCGTCCGCCCTTTTTGTGTGTGTATTTGTCTATCTATCATTGCTTGTCTATCTGTTTGCCTGTCTATCTCTGTCTGTCTGTCGTATGCCCATATATCTATCTTCCCAGTTTCACTATGTAAATCTCTCTCACTAAGAGACTACCTTCACAACTTTAATTGGTCGCTATATTTACTCAAATGACATAGAATTTTAACGAAACTGGTTTTTAAATTCAGTCCTAACAAACTTTTTCAAAAAGAATTTTTAAAAGATAAAGTAAATTCAGAACCACACGAAGAGAGCACAACGATATGGATTAGCATGAGTCGTTTTTCTTCTGTTAAGTTGCGAGAGTCTGTTCCTGACATCTCACCTGCAGGGGGCGCCTGAGGTCGCGTGCTGACATATCATGGCTGCCATGACAAAATGGCGTGGCGGGGAATGTTTTGGTTTGCATAGAAAGTAGTTTGTCTGGTGGTCCTAATCGGGATCTCACACGGCTTGTACAAGCCAGGGCCTTGCTAATGGATGGTCCGACATTTCTTGAATTAGTAGCACGCGGTCAACGAACAGTGCTGAAAACTGTTTCTCTCTTGATTCTTATCATTGCGGTGGTTGTAGTAGTAGGAGAGATGGAGAGACGGTGGTGTGGCTCACATGGGGGGTAATATTTATGTTGGCTGTTAATGACTTCATGTTGCTGTTTGTGTTTGAATCGTTCCGATGGTGATGATGTTGTAGTTGGCTGAGCACACAGAAGGTCCCCCGCACACACACAAGCACACCATGAAACTAAGCTTACCACAAAACAACACAAAGACAAAGAGGCACTTTTTGAGTTTTCTGTCGAATAATCTGAAGTTTTAAAAAAAAAAAAGATGTAGCGTAAATCATGCATTGTAACACATTCTTTTTCCCGAAATCTACGTGGCCAACATTTTACTATCTTACTTTATATGCTAGACGTCTCTGTCCTTCATGGCAGAAAAATACAAATTTGTGTATGTATAAATAAAGTTATAAATGTAGTTGTCTATGTACCACCTTCACAGACCATGTGCAAAATTGATTGAAACGTTTCTCTTCTTAAGAATGATAATTATAGCCTCGGAATCACTGAATGTGAAATAGTCTCTTCATTTATAATAATGCTCGAAAAATCTGAAAGTGAGCATAGCAGTTGACACGCAGCCCATATTATATTTCAAATTGCCACATAGACAAAGGGTTGTTGAGTAGTTTTTCGCAGTTCACCATAAAATTTCCTGAATTGCAGACAATCCTTTACCTAGAATATTTCTGATTCTACACACGCGGGGCTGAAAATTTGCCAGACAATGACGGCGCTAAATGGACGCCTACTCATTTCATGACCGCCTATGAACATGGAATTTCACGTATCACCGTTTTACCATACGTCCTGTTATGAGGTGATTTTTGTTTCAGAAGGCTGTCACTGCAAAACAAAGAGTAGCTCTATGGCACAATGAAGAAACCGATTTTCACCTTGGCTTGAAAATATAGAGCTCTCTTGCAGTTTGAAAGGTCAAATAGCAAGTAAATTTTGCTAGTGAAGCTGTTTGAAAATATCAATTAATTAAGATTTTTTGCTCCCATGTGCAAGTGGGAGCGCACGAGACATTCCATAATGTTCACGTTGAAACATGCCCATAAACTGTGAAACCTGAATGATGGAGGTCTGGGAAGAACATCAGTCCTAGAATGATTTATTTGTCTTAAACGACCATGACGACATACATGGCATAAACCATGCCCAACGTGAAACGATTATTTAGTTTTTAAAAATCTGAAACAAGTGGTTCTGGCATTGGCCGATACGTTGTGGAACTATTTATAGTTACTCCAGTTCAACAGGTTCAACGTGTACATTCTATAATTATGCACCCCCTGACGCCAGGAACCCTGTACATCACTTTAAACCACCGCTTTGGAAGAAAAAAAAATCTCCCCTTTATCTTATTTGTGTGTGGTTTGGGTGCCATGTTAATATTGCATCTTTGACACCCACGGTGTCTTGAGATAATAGAATTGTGTTCAAACATAAAGTTTTTGGCCTTCGCACGTATGTTTTTTAATATATATTTTTTTTTATGATCTTGACAAGGTTGTTGCACCAAAGTCATGTTTTGCCAAACCTTTTCCAAATTTTTAAAATTAATTTTCAGACCTCAGTTTATCAAAGAATGCGAATACTTCTAACTAGTTTTTGTACTGCTCCTTTTCTTGGATCAAGAGAAGGCTTTATTTAGGCCAGGTCGTGATGAAGAGTTCTGTGGCAATACAGAATTTAACAAGAATTTAACAACATGCCGCCGTGTATCGGGAGGGAACTGAGACAAAAACCAGTAGACAAAGGTCTGCTGATCTGTATCATTAGATCACTCGTCAAAAGTGCTAACAGACAGTCTATTGACAGCGTGAATTCTTAGCCTAGGAGCGCACCAGCTGATTTTGATTGGCCAGCTAGACGATGACGCCACGGCATTTTGTCTCAATGAGATGGTGGGTGCGTGGTTTCTCACTGAAACCAAATGTCATGACATCAACATTCGAATAGTCAGCCCATCAAAATCGCCTTGTGCGTGCCAAACCTGACAGTCTTGATGTTTCACAGAAAAGTACTTACAATCGTCATTCGCACACATGCTCATGCTGCTTTTACACACTCAAATATTGTGCTTATTACTGACGTCACCGTTTTGTTTGGCGGAGAGCCTATAGACCCTTTTCACATCCGCGTTACGGTTGTTTGCGGGGAGCCGCACGGCTTCGAAAAGCACCGTGTAGGGCCAAAACCTCCACTTGCCTTGGTGATGGCATCTGAATATGTGCACAGTCTAAGCAAAGATGCATTTTTATGCCAGAACCAGCACGTAACGGGTTTGTACAGTTGGGTGCCCAACAAGAGGACGGCATCGTTCGACTGTTGTCCACCGCTTCCGCCCTACAAGTGGGGCACGCCGCCATTTTGTTTGCAAATCATGTGATATGGAGGACGGTAAATGAAAAGGGTCTATTATATAGGAATGAATAACTTCTCTGCACAGAGCGAGATGTTGCATGTTATAGCCAAGGATTTAAGGTTTTCTTAATTGTCAGTGGTAATTGCAAAATGTTGTCATGTCACCAGTTCGTCACATATTTGTACCATCCTCTCAAATCATGAGTGTTCGAGTTAATTTCAAATGCTGTTGACCCTGCAGAGAAATTTGAGACACAGCACGTTCGTTGACTATTCGCGTGGAGCGAATGTCAAAATACCATAACGATACAGGCAAAGTGGTATAGATCATGTCCACACATTGACGAAAACACTAAAGAAACTTTAAAATCCGTTATGTCACATCTTAAGTGGACTGATCGTCGAATGAAAGCCATGTTCACAAAATGAAAAGGCACACAGGGGATTATATTGCCGTCCAGAGGCAGAGGGACGTGACTGACAGCATGGCCTTTTTCTACTTTGTTGTCTCTATGAACTTGTCTCATACATTTCTTTTATTTATATCTTGCATTGGAAAAATGCATCAGACGCCAGGGAACTATCATACAAACTTATAAAGAGCATTTATATAATATGTAGACTGGCTATGTCACACAAGTTTTTTTTTAGGTTTTTCTCAAAACTGTGAAATGGGCATTTACGTCGCTCTGCCTTTACATGCCAGTATACGTGTGTATTTTGGCTGAGTGTTGTACTTAATGTAGCTCGGTAATTTTGGTTGTTGTTGTTGTTGTTGTTATTGTTGTTGTTGTTGTACTCCTTTGGTTTTGCTTCTCTATTTCCACATGAATTAAACCATGCTTTCAGCAACATCTTGCGGAAACTGTGTCTTGGGGCAATGGCAATCTCGGAATTTGTAACACTGCCCCAAATAAAGATTAAGTAAACGGGAGAGCGATAAAGTACAAATTAGACTATTTTTACAGCAGGCCATTACTTTAAGTGTGCATGCAATAAGTGCAAGCTGGGCCCGAGGCCCTGCTGATAGCGCAATCAGCAGCTAGAGCGAGTATTTCCCCGCTGACCAGGGATGTAAGCCACCGTGATGGAGGTTTCATGGCTCGAGCTGACACCACTAATGAGGACCATTAAAATCTTATCCCAGCAAGAACAATAACAGACCACCGACAGGTCGTCAACATCGCGCCTGTCAGATTGGGGGTTGCTCTTGATAAGCTGGATAAGACTCATGTCGTTTTATCTATTCTTTTAAATGTGTGATTCTTTGCTCTGGCCCTTGTTTGTATTTACTTCTCTCGTATTGTTTAATATATCACCGGTCGAGGGTATCACGAGGAGTCTTGGTTTTTGTGACACACGTTGGGTTCCCGATATCCATTTTTTTTCATTCGTGTCATTCGCTTATAAATTACGTCGTGTTTATATCATTTCTTGTCCGGTGTGCCAGAAAGTAATTGTTATCGAAATTGCTCATAAACTGTCCATTTCCATTATTATGAACGATGAAGACGCAAAGCTGGGTTCTCACGTGTACAGAAACGGAAACGGCAACGGAAACGTTAAAAACCTTTAAAGTAGTGAAATAGAAAGAATACCATTTCCGTACACATGGATGGAAACACTCTTTCGTTCTACTATTTGATGGATTTTGACGTTTCCCTTTTGCCGTTTCCGCTCCCGTGCACATAAAAAACCAGTTTAAGTATGACATTTTTTAACATGTAGTGATTCTTGTAAAAGTTTCTCATCAGGTAGACCTACTGCAGTCAATATGATAACCTTAATTAAATCTCATTTCTTTTGCACCTTTCTTATCCCTGCATCTAAAGGCAGTGAACCATCCTGAATGAAAGTACCGGTATATGGGTTTTCGTGCTTTGGTGCTGACACAATGTAGTTATGTTTTTTACTCCTGCTTGAAACGTGACATCATCAGACTGAATCAGTATGGATTTTTCCCCCCTTCTTCTACATTTCCCCCGCGTGTGAGAGCTGGACAATTTTACGATTATCATTTTCTCTCCTGGAAACCGCTCTGCCAATCTTTAGATCCAGATTAGCCGTGAAACAATCCGTTAATTATAGTATTTAACCTGCATATGACGCCCTAGACGGAAGAGTGTCTGTTTACAATATCAGTCAATCAGAGAGCCCGTTACATTCGTCGCCCGGGAGAGACGGGAGAATCTTCTTCCCCTTTCCCATTGGTGAACGGGGCAAATCGGCTTCCGGTTGACGGGGGTGGTTTGGGGTCAGTCTTTTTGATGGCGCATTCCTGTTGTTCGTGTGTCATCGTAAATTGCTGTAGAATTCGGCGAGCTTCATAACCCTGTCGGATAGACTCTTAGCCCCAGTCATTGATTTATTGCCTTCAGCTTCCGAGGGGGTGCTAAAATGACCGAAATTATTGGATCGTCTCAGTCGGTGGTTTTCCGTTTTGTTTGCAGTGCCAATTGGGGACAGTCCATCACTTCCGGGCGTCCAGGGTCTGACGAAGATTAGTTTGCCATTTTGGCTTAAATTTATGGAGAATTGATTACTTATTTTTGAGTTTTGTTGAAGCAAAGACATTGTGAACTGGATGTAAACTTTTTATCTCCTCTTGTAAGGTGAAAAAGGGGGGCTAGTTACAATGTACATGGAAAACTACATAGAGGAAGATCTGGTACCCATGGTTCAATGGTTCAATGGTTCATTGTCAGAGTTACCAGTTAGCGCGACGAAGTGCCGAAGTCTGGCCTATTCTCTGGCAACTCAATCTAGAAGAACTCGCACTAATGGAATTGCACTCACTCCCTCGCTATTTAGGTCCTGTATTTCTCCTACCGGCAAGAATCCTGAATGGCATAGCGGGGAGAAGGGACTGGAATGGTCCCTGCAGCCACAAGGCACAGCTAAAACTGAAACTGAGCACCATATTTTAAAAAATCCTGCAACAGCTGAGCTATTTGTACGTAATTTATCCTCTATATTAGAGTCCACATTGGGTAGATAATATTTCACAAGTTTAAGTGTGTATATTTTTTGAAGATCCAAATCACAGAAATCAGTGTCACTACGTGCAGATCTATATGAATTATTATAATCATCTAATCCGAACTAACTCAAATTTGGACATGTTGGATATAGCTCGTTACAGCACATGGGTGCGATAATAGATAAATCAGAAAAAAACATTTAGCTCAAGATAAATCCCCATTTTAATATTCATACGCAGAACTTCTGGGCGGATCCCTGCCTTGTTTTCCTACAGTTATCTTCTACTTGCCGAGTCATAACTCAAACTCATGTTGATGACTTCAAGTTACTGCAGTGCATGTACTGTGAGGGCAAAATCGATGCCTTTGTTTGCTACAGTGTTGGTATTTGAGTTTTTTGCAAACCGTGTAATGACGCAATTACATACTTTTTTTGTTCTCATGTTTGTTCTCGTTATTACTGGTTGATAACCTTGGAGACGTTGTTGTCCTTGCTGCTGCTGAGGATGACGATGATATCATTGGTACTGTGGTGATGAAGATGATGATGATGATGATGGTGGTGATGATGAAGATGGTTGTGGTGGTGGTGGAAATGAATATAGTGATGATGACCGCCTTGATGGTTATGGTGATGATGATGATAATGATAATGATGAAGGTGAGAGCGGTGGTAGTGATGATAGTGATGGCGATGATGGTGATGATGAAGATGATGATGCAGTATTGAAATTGCCCTGTGATATTATGTAAGTTAGCTCTATCCAACTTGAGCAGTGAAACCCTTGTTTCATGTATTAAAACCTTTGCAAAGGGACTAAGGGAAAACAGATTTGAGATGAAAACTTGTAGCACACTATTTAAGGTCAACTTTTGCAGCAATCTATGTTTCATTAGCAACTTCATTACTTACTAAATAAGTCTTCGCCGACAGTAAGGCTAACTGCTTGCACAACTTCGCCTCTTATCTATATAAACATTATACGTGTACTAATGAAGTGCTTGGCATTTCCCTACCTACCACGTCAACACTAACCTATACAGTGCCAAGTGTTTCTACCTCGGGGAGCTGTCCGTTACAGCCACATCTGAGGGAAAAACCACTTACAAAGTCCCACATCTGGTCCCAACAGTTAACGATTTTCAATTTCTCCAGCCCTTTTGCTCCAGATCTTTATGTTGTACTTGGGGTTGGAGGTATTTTTGTGTGATAATCTTTGTCGGTGCCCTTAATTCGACACAGGTTATTTCAAATTATCCCCTTCCCCTCTTCCCCCCCCCTCCCCTCTTCCTAATTCCCCCCCCCCCCCCATTTTTAAATCTACAAAAACCTTCACCAGAAAAGGCTAAATAGCTGTGGATCCCAAAGTAGAATACAAAACGCAATTTCAAGAAAAAGAAAGTTTTGCTGGTTGTAGTTTAATTTTTTCTCAAATGTTTTAAACATTACCTTGGCAGTTTTGCTTGTTTTGTGGGCCGGAGCAGCGGCCAATGAAGCACCAGCCAATGTGAGTAAATTATAGAAAGAGAATTAGCTATTTTAGACCATAATTATGTCCTCATAGTTGCCTTGTTCCATATTTTGGCAGATATTTGCCTTACTATTGAGAAGGGGCTGCTCATTACAGTACGATGTTCATTTACATTTCAGAGAAGCCGAAACACTCATCCGTTGTCGTCCTCATTATCACTAATATCATCGTCATTGTAGTTCTAGATATACGTTTGGTGGTTGTAATTCTTGCAGCAGCCTCTGCTGTTGCTGTTGCTGCACTGTTTTTGTTGCTGCTGTTGTTGTTGTTGTTGTTGTTGGAGACTCTTTTTAACTTCTTGGTTCCCGTTCCAAATTGTCCAGGGTAAAGACGGTACGATAGTATAAACACACGTACGGTAATAAATCAGTCTTTAGCTTGCTCTGTAAGCTTTAAAAACTACACACTTTGTCCGCAGATTCAAAACTGGACGTTCAGGAATAGGTGAATGTGAATAACACCAACTGATAAAACTGTTCCAAGAATTTTACCATCTGGTTTTGTTTCAGTCTTGCTCTTCAAAAAAAAAAAATAATTAAGAAATACAAACAGAATTTAAAATCTTTACCTGTACTTCACAAAAATTACAAAGGGCTCTCAGCAGGGCTTGGAACAATTAAATACCCCCCCCCCCCTCCCCAATCCAAAAAAGAGAGAAGTTGTATGTCGCAAAGCCTTGGATTAAAAACAAAACAATGAGGAAACGCTACAACAAATCACAAAAGTATTAGAAAGAAAAAAGAAAAGGAAATGGAGAAAGAATAGGGGCTTCGCAGCATAACAACGTCCGTTTCTCTTTGTTTGTAGCGCAACACGACGGACTGTAGTAACCACGTTATTCTTAATAAAACTGTTCCTTACCTGAACCAGAGCCCCAGCCACCAGTGATGTAAAGAGAAATACCAACTGTTTGGCGTTGATAGCCTGTACTGGATATACCTGTCTACAAACCTATACAACATTAACCAGGACATTAGCTTGTTTAATGCCTCCATCTCACCACCCACCATATCAGCACTTAATATTGTCTCCACTGTTTTGTTGTTTTCCAACATTAAGGGCTTTTCTGTTGAGGCAGATGTCGGTGTGTTTCACTGTTGTCATCAAAATTGAGATTTAGACTCTCATGCCATGTTCCACCGCCATTTTGAATAAAGCAGGGCCTGGGTGAGATTTTGTAGGCCCTTGGGCTACAGATACTGTGAGGCCTCCAATAATCTTATTATTATAAAAGTGAACTTTGGCGGATATGTTAGCCTACTTCTCCGTTAATACTTGGCCCACATGCTTCAAATTTTACAGACGACGACAGTATCTACGTACCCAGGTTTTCGTTACATAAAACATACGAAAACTCCTGTCCCCGAATTCATCAAAATAGATTTTTTCGGTCATTCTATTTTAATTCACCATTTTGAGTGAACCGGAAGAATGATACCATTGTCAATGAACCGGAAGAGCGATCTGATTTCTTACCATAACTGAGCTTAGAGGGTGAACCTGTAAGCAGATAAAACTTCGCGATTACGACATCAAAAATTATGAAATTTGGTGTACTGCATCTACTTTTGACGAAGAGTTATGTGGACACATTTCATTTTGAACAAAAATCAGCCTTTACTATTATTTACATTTTAAAAATTTGAGCCGCATAAACAGAGACGCATTTTCATCGGATAGAATCGAAAAGTGTGACCGGAAATGGTGTCCTTGACCTCTCTTTTAACATTGATGGTTGAAAATCAACGTATCACATCTATGTATTTCTACGTGAAATTGTGTTGTAACAGTAAGTTGTATTAGACATTGCATTTAATCCAAAGGCCGTTTTAATGTAGCCTAGCTCTAGATATGCGGTTTGGGCTTGGTACATGGGAATTTGCAAGATTTATCTTGTGCGGGTTGGCTAGTAATTAATAAAAGCACGAAATTCGGATTCTTGAAATCAATTTATTCAACTCCACATCATAATGTCAACATTAGACCCTCGTAGATGGGTGCAAGTAACACAACATAAAGGATAGGGGCATTGTATATTTTCAAAGCTAAAATGCGTTTTTGAAATATTAAATTTATTTGTCAAGTTTAACAAAATTAAACTTCAGACATTCGCTTTGTGTAGTTTCTCGGTAACAAATTTCTCCAAAACATCAGTAAATTGTAAAATCAAAGTTGAAATAAGGTTTTGATATTTATAATTTTTACTAATTTAATCTGTGGAGGCCCTCAGCTGGCCGAAGCCCCTGGGCTACAGCCTATAAAGCCCATGCCTCAATCCAGCCTATGAATAAAGTAATTTTAAAACTTGGGAATGCGTAAGTGCTGTGAGGTTAATGAAACCAACAAATTGTCCACGGTTTTACAAACTATTTTTCTCCCACATACGTGGGGAAAGGGTGGCTAAATATTATAAATGTTGTAGTATGCTACATAAGCATGATAATGTGCTGTTGTTGGCTGTGATCATATATAGCAGCATCTAGTACTGGGTCAAAGAAACAAAGAAATGATCTATAGATTTACAACCTACTTTTCTCGCATATTGCGCAGGGAGAGGGTAGCTAAATATTATAAATATGACAGTATGCTAAAAAAAAAAGCGTGATAATGTGCTGTTATTGGCTGTTATCATGATTATATCGTTAGCATCTAGTACCCGGAGACAATGGATATGTTTTGTAAATGTATCGTGGGTCATGAACCTAAATGTGTTACGTTTAATTTAATCACTGCTTTTAAATGCCGGTAGAGATATCCAAGACACGAATGTGTGACTTTACTTCATAACCCAGTAAAACGATTCATGTGACCGTGTTGAAGTTATTGCAGTTATTTGAATTTTCATTAAGTTTGCAAATTTCAAACCCGTTTCTTTTTCAATTTGACTATTTTGGACATAAAACATTTGCCAATCCTCGATCTGCAGTGTTTTGAGAAAAGATCTGTTTTACTTCTTACAAGCGGTCTTTTGAAACTGATAACAAATGTGAAGAGCATAACATTGGCAATATAAAGTGAAATAAGCCATTAAAACACTAGTGTCTAATCTTTGCTGTTGAATAATATGCTAAGCCGCATAAGTCTTGCAACAAACTTTAAATGGCTGTAACTTTTAAACGAATTGGGTTAATACAAAAAATGTTAAAAAATGAAATAACAAAAATTGTTCCCATGAAATAATTTTTTTTGATTTTTCTAATGACTTGATGCCCCATCTTGGACAACCAAACAACAAGTTTCAGAACCATTATGAGGTTTCAGCCTGTCGGGTCAAGTGTTTGAATGTTTCTATCTTGCCTGAAATGCTCATTTAGATCTTGTTCATTTGTGGAATCAATATAACTTGAATGAAAAATGACAAGGCTTTTTATTTCATTCAGTTATCTCCAACGGTTCAAAAGTTACAGACGTTTAAAAGTTTGTTCCAAGACTTATGGGGCCTGGTATACAGCCATTACGTATTGCAGAGTTTCTCTATGGCTTCTCAGCCTGGCAGGCGGGGGGGAAAAAAAGCAAAGTTTATAACGACCTGTTGCTTTTTAGATCATAAGGCAATTCAGCGGAAAGGTTAAATTGAACTTGATGAATCAAGAACAAATTGAAATGGCGAGAAAACAAATGTAAGAGAACAAAAAAAAGCGGCGAGAGAGCTCGGGAACTTCAGGACGTTTACAGGAAAATTGCAGTGTCAAATAATAATGGCCCCTGATGTTATAACAAGCAATAAAGTGGCTGACTGTGGATTGCAGTTCAAGTCTGAGGCAATAGGCGATGACAATATCGATGGGCGGTCGTTGCTATGGCAAAGTATGATACAGGCAAAGTAGTTTTGTATTGTGTGTCCATTTCCAATGCTAGAGACAATCCGTTTTTGTTTGTTTGTTTGTTATTGTTGTTGTTGCTTTTTTTGACGATGAAGTCATTACAGTTCATTACAGTTCACGTAGAAACAGGAAGTTCATCTTCTCTCCCTTCAGTTTTTTTCAAAAGGTTAACACAACTTAGGGTTCAGATTTTGACAGAGAGAATGATCACTGCAAGCAAAAAGTCAAAACATCGTTAAAACTTTAAATCTTCCCACAAGTGCCGATTTCGTCAGTTACTAAGCAAGAATTACTTTCAGGCTCTTGGCGTATTGAGTCAAGTCTGCTTCGGTTTTGGTGTGAAATGTGAACTATTGAGTTAAACGGGACCTCCCGCACTGGTGAGGCCGGAACAAGTCTGTCTCACCGGTTCGGGCGTTTCAAAACTGTCCTGAGTCAGAAGAGAAACTTCTAGCATTGAGTCATAACAGAAGAAAAACAGACTTTGACTCAGTGTACCAACAGTCTAAGTGTTGTTCTGAAAACCTGTTGAAATTTTCTCTCAGTCGCAAATTATTCTAGCTAGAGCCTAGGAAGTTCAAAGCACTGAAAAGAACAGGATCAAGGCTTTAATCACCAGCACAGGAGCACAGGTGAAATGTATGTGTTAGTTTTTCAATTCTTTACGGCTGGTGGTGAGCTTGTAAAAGTCATCATTGCATGTCTACGCAACAGGGAGCTCTATGCATTGCGCATTGTACGGTAAAGCTGATTTAATGTGCTTGTTTTTTCAGTTACCGCGTGGGGTAAAGGCAATGTGTGACATTCTTAAAGTTTAGAAAGAATTGAGGAAAAAAGAGGGGAGGAACACGAGTGCCATACGCTAGGAATAACATAATGATAAGAAGTTATTTGTTTTGTGTTCGTTCTTTTGTTGTTGTTGTAGTTGTTGTTGTTTTTATCCTCTTTGAGCTTTAACAAGTAAAGAAAAGAATTTCATCAAAGGTTAACAGAAACATTATGTCTTCAAGTGAATAATTCGTGTTTACAAAAAAGAAGCGTTTGCTTGTTATTAATTTCAAACCAGTTACATGACTGGTCAAGTGAGCTGTCCCATCTCGTAAAGTCGTGCCTTGGCCGATGATCTTTCAAGTTCAATCTGTAAGTTATTAAACACTACAGTCTGCATACAGATCAAAACATCCACTACACAAAGTTTCAAATGTTTATAGGTATAGAACTTCATGGTATTCCACACGTCAGTTTGTGATTTTTTGGTTTAAACACATCAAAGAATTAAAACTGTCCGTTCATCATTTTCATTCGACAATACTTTAGACACGGTTCGATTGTAAGCGTAAGTACATTGTCCTAATAATTGCACGCGTACAAACAAAAGCTTATCAAACAAAAATTTCTTGTCCTGCTCGCCGTTCTTTCCCAATCATCATAAAAGTCTAACAGACAAGTGTTCTAACAGGCACGCGACGCCACCCGCTGCGCGTCCTGATTGGTGGAATGTAAACAAGATGGCAACATGACGCAATTGATGACAGCTGTGCTTGCTGTTCCATACAACGTTTAGCTCTGGGCAACCTTCCTGACATGCTGTTATTATGCGAACGGCAGTAAACTAAGGCATGTCAAGTGGTACCTACTACTTGCTCGTAATCGCTGGGCTCAACTGCTTAACGGCAGGTTGTCAAACATTAAAATAATACACACTTTATTCACCTTCAGGCTTGAAGTGGATCCGTTGTTTGTTTGCTGGGAATGCTGACACTACATGTGTAGTATTTTCAATATTGTTAATGATTTTCAATTTCTCAGGCCCTTTTGCACTATAACTTTATGTTCTACTGGGGTTGGGGGGTACTTTTGCGTGAATAGTTTTATTCATTGTTGTGTGTGCAATCTTGCCTCCTCGAGAAAATTAGGCTTGAACGTTTGTGTAAAGTCAGGGTTTTGTTCAATAGGCTTCAAAATCGAAACTTGCATAAAACTACCCACGAAAAATACACCCTATGACACTTAAATTATAAATTAGCAGTGAGAGAATCACGTTCATGACAACCTCAAAATCGGCAAAATGGGGCATACAACAATATGACAATTACCCGTCGATATATTGCGCTGCCTAGAACACTCATTGGAGGGATGAGATAACGAACGTTTTCACAGCTTTATTTCCTACAGCAACATGGAAATTCTTGACAGACAGAGCGAGGCTACAGAAGAACTCTAAAAGAAGATTACTCTCGTCAAAACCAGCGGCTCGGCTATTGACTTTCTCACCATCTATAGAGGCCGGGCCAGGCGAGGGTCTGAAGTCTATTTTGAACTCTCCGTTAGACTGTTGTATTTCCGTGTAAAGTATTACATTAAATTCATTTACTGACAATTTATGCTAAAATTATAAATAACTTAAGTTTACAGTACTAATTTGTTGTCCTAAAAAATATTAGATTTATTATTATCATTTTCATTGGTATAGAGTGCCGTTCTTAAAACGGTCACATAAACTATTTTCAATCATATACGAGATACAGGAAACCGAGACGATTCAATTCGCCAAATTCCGTCCGTCGACTTGCGCGTATAATCCATGTCGACAATGCAACAATTCGCACCACACCCCTTCATAATTGAACGAAAAAGACTAGTACACAGAGCTCTGTGAATGGTACTCACCGCGTTTATACGCGCGCAAGTTGTGGACATATAATGAAAGAAGGAATGGTCCGTCTCGGTATTCTGTTTCTCGGATCATACTTTACCATTCTACTCAATGAAAATGGGTGTCTTTTTTTTTGGGTGGGGGGGGGGGGGGGGCTAAAAAAAAAAAGTCGTAAGCAATGATATTAAAGACTGGATTTTGTCCAAAATGGATGCATCCAGGTAACCTATCGTCAAAAAGAGAGGTAAGACACAAAGTTTCATAATTTTTGGTCACGTAATCATAAAATTTTAGGTGCTTAGACCCCTCTGGCTTCTTTATAGTATGATTACTGTTTCGCCAATTAAGTAAAGCTATGCAGAGAACCACTCTGAAATAGGAATCATCATGCTCTGATGGGAATCTAAATAACATCACATGGACTAATAACTGTTAGTATCATAGGGGCTGATAAATGATAATATGTAGATAAGAAGGATATTATTGCACACCACAAACATAATATTAAACTACAATGTAAAGGCACAGAAAAGAGCGTTTCATGTGAAATGCCAGAAGACACAAATTTCTGCTCTTTACAACTTCTGAGGTTCCAGATTCATCCTGGCCCCAAGACCCTGTTGCACTCTGTTACGTGAGAAGGGTGTTTTTGCCAGCAGAACACAGGAAATGCAGATGAGTGTACTTTACCCAAGAGTGATTAAAATAATGCTAAACTATTTCTCTCTCTCTCTCTCTCTCTCTGTCTCTCTCTCTCTCTCTCTCTCTCTCTCTTTCTTTCTCTCTCTCTCTGTCTCTGTCTCCCTGTATCCGTCTTGCATTCTCTCTGTGTCTTTCTCTCTCTTTCTCTCTGTCTCTCTACGTCTTTCTCTCTGTCTTTCTTCGTCTTTCTTTATGTCTTTCTCTGTCTGTCTGTGTCTCCCTTTCTCTTTCTCTCTTTCTCTACCCCCCTCCCCCAGCCCCTCCCCACCAATCCTCCTCCTCTTTTCTCATTGCCTTCGTCTGCAGTTTTCTCCGATATATTAATTCTTTTCGCCTAATCCATTAGCATAATGTATTGTCATTCGCAATTGAAAGTCACCTCGGTGCTGTCGCTTCAGGCCAGTAATTTCATTCTCTAATTACACGTCTGGCCCGGGCTGAAAGTGACATTTCACCCTTTCCTCATGAAAAACCAGTAATTAAAAATCATAATCAGATGACGTTATTTCTTGGGGCCCGCATGGGAAAATGTCACCCAGCTCCTTGGCAGGAAGTTCATAATATTCAGTTTGTCGATTTTGTAATGGTGCAGAACTGGGTAACTGGCCAGGTGACTAGCGTTCTAGATCCCCGTGCCAGAAGTCACAGGTTCGAATCCTGATCAGGATGCGGCCAACCTTATTATTTGCTCGTGCTCTTCGACAGCCAGAGGCCTTTTTCTGATTTATAGCCTCATTGTGATGAAATTGAATGTTTGACAGTAGCAACAAATGAAAAAAAAAAAAAAAACAGTGAAATGTAGATATCCGGAGTATCTACACGGAAGGATCTCTAGTAGTGTGCATAACGGAACAGCTCAGCACTGCCTAGCAAGGCCGATTTAGAAGAAACAAGAGAAATTGTCTTGATAATAAAAAGATAAAAAAATCATGACCGCATATTTCTTTCTCTTCCTCTTTTTTTTTTTTCTATTTTGTTGGCTCTTACCAGGGGACCATAGCATTTTACATACCAAACTAAGTAAACAGTGAACACAGCTCGGTATTTTATCTGTCAGGCTTTGTAGTTAAACTACTGTTCCCTAGCAACAGAAGTTTGTAGTTGATTTTATACTGCTCTTTCTACCTGGCGTTTTCTTTGGATTTCTTCCAATATTTTAAGAGTTCTTGCTCACTTCACAAGCTAAAAATCTGGCAGTGAAGTGTGCATACTAACAGAAAGTCTAGATTTATAGAGAGATCTCATTTCCGCCAAATCGCGAAACTAGGTCGCTGCGGTAAACAAGAAATTGAAGAATTGAAAGAGACTTTCTTCACCAAAGATAGTGTGCATGACAGTTTACTGTGGTTTGTTCATATTTCTGGGCCGATTGAAACTATTTAGAGCCTTTTGTAAGTTCTTACGCCCCGTGGAAATGCACAAACGTATCTTGTTTACCGCAACGACCTACTTTCCGCTCCATGCTAACAATGGTTTCGCAGAGCCTCCCGTGTCTCGCAGTGCAAATCGACCAATAGTGAAACCTCTCTATACATACATACTCTCTGATACTAACAAGTAGCTCTATTGTAGATATCATTTGTCCGGATGTGTTCTCTCTATGCTGCCAGCAAAGCTTTCTTCCAGTATTAAAGAGTAATAAAATTCTTCTTCTCTTCACAAGCTAAAATCCGAGTACTGAAGAGTACGTGCTAACAAGTAACTCTGTCGTAGATATTTATTATCACAGAGTTATGTGTACTTTCTGTGTGTTCTATCGACCCATCCAGACATTGATGGAAAGCAGTCTCGGCGAAATGTCTTGGAGTAAATGATGATGTAAGTGGAAAGTGGTGAAGGGAATATTAACTTGAGGATATTACTGTATGGGTATCCTCGCTTTCACACATTCTAGGATTTCCCTCGTCTGGGTTTTGTTATCTCATATTTTACAAGCATAGTTATCTCTTTGATAAATGGGAAAACTCAGATCTAAGTGGTTTGCTACGAAATAGCAGCAGTAGCTGTTTAAAGAAAAAAAAAAAAGAAGAAGAAGAAGAAAGAAAGAAAAAATAAACAGGATTCATTGTCATATTTTCTGAAGTGCAAAAAAAGGATTTGGATTATTTTTTAAATTCCCCATAATTTTTTTGAGACGGATAAAGCCCTTACATTTACGGCGTCACTGAGCTTTTTCGGTCGGATTCTTAAAAATTTTGCGATGGAAATCCACTGACTCACAATATTTTCTATGTCATAACTTTTCATTACAATTTACCCACAAACTGACTGTAAAATATCTATAGCATATTCCATCACTTTCATATCCCCAAGTTGCATGACCGTATGTTCAGACTTGTTTTTGCTCTTTAAAAAATGAGATCATAACATCCAAATTAGTAACCTCTGCGAGACCTCCAATGTATCCTGAACATCACCTGGCAGGACAAAGACAGCATCGAAAAGGTCTGGAATCCCCAGCTTGTATACATAATACAATCTCGAAACAGAGGCGCATGCGCTGGCTTGGGTACATAGTACGAATGGAGGATGGCAGAATTCCCAAGGACCTCCTCTACGAAGAGTTAATGGGAGGAAAACGCGCCACAGGCAGACCCTACAAGGTGTTACAAGGATGTGTACAAAAGGGAGAGAAGCGAAGTCATAGGAAGCCGCTGCCTCAGACAGAACACGCTGGAGGCAGTTAATGAAGCAAGCTATGTCATTGTTTGAAAAGACACTTGTGCAACAGTCCGAAGCAAAACAGAAAAACCAACGCCATGCTTTGGCTGCGCCATCAGTGGATGGGACTGTCACTCTGGGATAGGCTTGTCCAGCCACAGACGACGCTGCACTAGACAGAGAAATACAGACATCCAGAGCACAAGTCCATTTTCTTTCGAGATAGACGGGTGCCAACAACAACAACAACACACTGGCTCTATATTTTGCTGATGGTTGTCATAAGAAATTGCTACGCCTCATACGCGTATAATAGTATACTGCTTTCTTCACAGCATTGTTGTAATGTACACTATGTATCACTATGCTTTCGCAATGTGCAACACAAGTGTCGCAAATTCCAAAATATCACAAAGCAGTGTATAAGAAGATGAACCAAGACGTTGCATTATCGCACTGGTCATCTCCTATTGTCTGGTGAAAGGATGAGGAAGTGTCGTGGTTATAAAGGTAGACATGTTGTGATTGTGAGCACTTAGGGCACAAATGCAGTGTTGATCGCATGCGGAAAAACAGTTGATCTGAACACAGGTGACATAAGACATCACTCTTTCACTGTGGCTGCATTTTTATGTCCCCATTACATAATACATACCTTCTATCTATCTATCTAACTATCTATCTATCTATCTATCTATCTATCTATCTGTCTGTCTGTCTGTCTGTCTGTCTGTCTGCCTATCTGTCTATCTGTCTATCTGTCTATCTGATTTGTCTCCTCCCCTCTTTCTCTCGTTCTGTCTCTCTTTCTCTCTCCCTCTGTATCTGTCTGTCTGTCTCTCCGTCCTTCCCCATCTCTTTCTCTCTCTCTCTCTTTCCTTCTCTCTCTCTCTTTCTCTCACTCTCCCCCTCCTCTCTCTCTCTCTCTCTCTCTTGTTTCTCTGTTTCACCGCTTAACCCTATAAATACCCTCTTTATCTTCTGTGTTTTCAAAACAAATCCCTGTATTCTCAGTTTTCCTGAAATATAAACTGCAGGTTGTATTCTTTTTCTTGCGGAGCATTTATTATATTTTACTTCTATTTCGTTTTTCTTTTACCTCTCCTGCTAAGACTGCCGTTGCCTGCACTCTACAGTACTTGAAGAATAAATTTCTCTCTTTCTGTACCCTTCTTTGTTAATGTTCACCTATTAACTCTGTCTGTCTGTTTATCTGTCTGTCTCTTTCTCTGTATGTCTCTTTTTCGCGGCCCATCTCACTCTTTCCCTCTCATCTCTCCCTCTCTTTCTTCTCTTCTGCTTTCTCTGTCTCTCTCTTTCTTTCTGTCTTTTCCTCTTTCTTTCTCTCTCTCTCTCTCTCTCTCTTTATACTTCCCCCCCCCCCTCTCTCTCTCTGTCTTGCTCATCTCTCTTCTCCCTTTTTCTCTCTCTCTCTCCCTTTGCCTCTCTTTTTTTCCTTTCCTTTCTCAAGTTCTTTCTCCCCCCTCTCTCAGACCAGTGCATTGTTCTTTTTTTATATACAACTTCCTAATTGTCACTTTCCCACAAACCTGGAATTGTTATTTCCATTGTTTCATCCACGTCTTTGTTTCTGAGAGGGTACTTCTTCCATCTTTCACCGCTTCTACTTCTATGAACAAAGGAAACTTACTTACTAACTGCTAAACCCAGAGTTTCTAGGTATGCCATTCCCTGTAGATTTACGGCTCTGACCTTCTCTGTGGTTGAAAGAAACACATCTTAAAGACACCACCCCAAGCGAGCAAATATTTTCAAAGTAAACTTACAAATGTTACTGCTCAACCTCATTATCCATGCCTTTTTCACTTCCTCTCATAGTTTAGTCATAGAAAAGAATGAAAAGCTTAATTATTTCACTCTGACAAACAAACAAAAATAGGCTTACTTTTAGAGACAAAAATGATAAATCGAGGGATAGCAACCAGAATGTTTTGTGTCCAAACTAGTCAATTTGAGAAAAACTAGACTGAAAGTTATAACTTGAATGAAAATTCAAATGACCTCTAAACACTTAAACTCTTTGTGTGCCATGAATTTTTCCGTGCTTGCCGATACAGGAAGAAAATACCGGGGGAGATGAATGAAGACTAACTACAGCAACATTTATGGATAGAAAGTCAGTTTTCTTTCTTCCCCCAACAAAATAGCCCAGCATTTTTGTCCACCAGTACACAGGTGATTGGCACAAACGTGACCAGCGGAAGAACCGAATTATCGACTGTTGGCACACAAAGAGATAACACAGTCACATGAATAGTTTTGATGGGTTGTGATATTATAAAGTCACATGCCTTGTGTCTTGGATATCTATAGGCATTTAAGAGCAAATGAATACAACTGGACATAACACAATATTCTGGTTGATAACCATCGAAACATCTTGTGAACCAACAGTGTAATAGGCAATGATAAAACTAATATGTGACGGCAATATTCAGACGGCAGTGTTAGTACACCTGGGGCATTTGAAGAGACAAAGCAAAAGTGTCGAGATATTAATATCAAACTGCTTCTCTTATCGTTAGCGTCATCCTTAACCCTTTCAGTACTGACACAGACTTGTTGTGAGTTCTTTATTATCTCCGAACAGTTTTAAATTTCGGTTCTGCTTTAGTAACATTGAAGTACAATTCAGTTTAACAATTTTGATTCCAATTTACTATTTGAACTACTTGAAATAACCGGATGTAAATACGAACAGGACCTCAGAAAAGTCAGCGTTCACGGCCACGATAGTCAAAGGGTTAAAGTACGTATCGCATAGTCTGAATTCTTTTCATAGGCTTACCTTCAATCCACACCCCATCCCCAGCCTCTTCATACCAGCACAAGGCCATTACCATGGTGAGAGTCCATGATAAAACCTTGATGTTCTAAAACTTTATAACATGGCATTTTGCCTGAACTGTTTGACCGTTTTATTAGAAAGACAATTATTCGATTTGAGGTAGGCTGATGACAGATCCGAGTGGAGAGCCATGATCACCAATGTTTGTTCCATACAGGGCAACTGAGGATGACATAATTCAATTACTTTTTGTGTGTTCTTAGTTTTGAATGTTCGAAAGAAATCATTTAAATAATGGAAAAGCTCCCCCCCCCCCACCCCCACCCCCCACCCCCACCCCCACCCCCTTTCCCTCATATGCACATTTCATATCACGGGGGCAACACCTCCCTACTCCCCTATATTTGCTCTATGCGTGGCCCCAAGTTAGGAATGAAACAGACTAAGGCTGGTGAAGGCGCCAGACTGATGGCTCGCCATATATATATGAATTTTGCTTCACACTATGACAATAGGCACTACCCGCTGTCTGTTTCACCTCTTACCTTTGTCCCACTCATCACCCCAACCCCCGATTTATTTAACAGTTTTACGTTGATCATCCACTTGTGTCCGCCACGCCCCCCCCCTCCCCCCTCCCCCAGTTCCCTACCCTCACCCCCCCCCCCTACCGCCGTCATACATCATAAGTCAATACCACTCATCGTACCGCCGTTTTCCAAACCCTTTAAATCAATTACCGGTTCTGGTACACGAGGCCTGGCGTTTCCCTATTTCCCCCAGTACACTACCGTTTGTCAGAGCTCGTTATGCCGGTGCCGTGCTTTATTTTCATTGTCCTTCATCAATTTCCTCCGCAAACATCCACACTTGGGGCTAAAGACTCCTTTTTTTTTTCTTTTTTTCTTGTTATAATACTGGTGTGTCTGACTGGACTGACCCGTGTTATGGCTAGAATTCCTTTCCGGACGTTTGTTTGCCAGTTTTGTTCTTTTCTTTGCCTTCTCTCTACACCTCTACATGATCAAATCTGGTTCTGCCTCCTAAAATATGTCTGTTCTTTTTTTGTTTGTTTGTTTTGGCAAATTCGATGTCTAAGTGTCAGTTCTCGAAAATTCGACCTTATACATATTATTGTGATGAACATTTTTGTTTGCCAATTTTATTCTTTTCTTTGTGTTCTCTCTATTATGATCAAATCTGCTTCTGTCTCCAGAAATATGATTGTTTTGTTTTGTTTTTCTTACAAACGAATTTGTGTGCCAGTCCTTAAAAATTCGATCATGAGGTACACATTATTGTGAAGAAGACATTCCTTTGATCTGTGTTCATGGCAGGTCTTGGACTGTCATGTGGGACGTATATCTCGAGTGATAAAATCGTTTCTGCCTGTCTGTCTGTCTATCTATCTATCTATCTATATCTATCTATCTATCTATCTATCTATCTATCTATCTATCTATCTATCTATCTATCTATCTATCTCTATCTATCTATCTATCTATCTATCTATCTATCTATCTATCTATCTACCTGTCTATCTATCTATCTATCTATCTATCTATCTATCTATCTATCTATCTATCTATCTATCTATCTATCTGTCTGCCTATTTATCTATCTTTCTATCTATCTATCTATCTATCATCTGTCTATCAATCTATCTATCTACCTGTCTATCTATCTATCTATCTATCTATCTATCTATCTATCTATCTATCTATCTATCTATCTGTCTGTCTGTCTGTCTGTCTGTCTATTTATCTATCTTTCTATCTATCTACCTATCTTTCTATCAAATACATGGTGCCGATAACCTGCAGAAGTCCCCTGTGTTCGCTGTGCAGAAATGCTAATGCACACCAACAAAGTCTCCCATTGCAAGAATAATGATCACACTTTTCGTATTTTATAGATCTGGCCAATCCGTGCTTGAAATGCAGATCCAAATCGTGACCTCTTGTCGCCATGAAAATTGTTTAGTAATTTCATGAAAAGTATTGCCATGTTGTAGAACGTAGTGTTGAAAAAATAATCATACATTCTCTGGTGTTACTTCACTGTGAAAACATATAAACAAACAAAAAAGTTTGACTTATACATACATATCTTATTACACCTGGTTTCCCTCAAGAATTCTGTTAATATTATAATGGAGCAAGTAAACAAATTATCTTGATGTGGACATAATGCCTCACAGACCACATGTACTCGATAATGCTGATGCCAGAAGTCAGTCATTCTGAAGAAATAAAAAGTCCTACTCCCCCTTCCCCCTTCCCCCCAATCTGCTTGTGGTGTCACAAAGATAACATTTTTACTATTTGTGTTCGTATTTAAGTACCACCAGTCCTGCTACCATTGACGCCAACATCATTACCATTGCAATCACTACGACACTCGATACCCGACAAACTGTACTGCCATTATGTGTACTACCCTGATGTTAAAATGAAAACTAGTGGTTTTATAACTAGTAGTACCAAGAGAAGAACAGAGTGTCACTTTCACACCACAGAATCAACTGACACTCCCTGCCACTGTTAATAGATGTTAAATACAGCAAGAACAAAAATTAAGACCCCATGTTTTGTCTTTATCTTTCACCAAATACTCAAAAACGAGCAACTTCCGGCATAGCTATCATATCAGATTTCTTTCAGAGATATTCACCCAGAGCTGCAAATCTAAATATCATTTCTCTCCTGCTCTTTTCATTTCCATTTCCTCCAATGATCATCTTGCACTTTTAAAGACCACCAAGAAAGAAAAACATTCAATGTATGGCAATCAATGCTCAGCATTCTCTGATTTCTAACCCTGTTTGAGCGGTATTTCAATTAATTGGATCAAGCACTAACTCGGTGATTTACGGACCAGGCACGCTGTTGGTGAAATGATTTGTGATCAGCCACGCCCCTAACTTGATTAGGGATCGACGCTCTGGGCGCCTGGTAGGGGCCGACCAACTTGACGATCGGGGATGCAGGGTGGAAATGACCCCCGTGGTAACTGGCTAGTTAGATAGAGTAGGGACAGAGGATGAGATGATTCTGTCTTCACGTATTTGGTCAGAGTGAATCATGCCTTATTTTTCTATTTACAAAAAGCCCAAAGCTGCAATGTAGTGACAGCGGCCAGTAATGACGGAAATGGCTGGGAAAGTGATACTAAACATGTTTTGTCTAG
This sequence comes from Onchidella celtica, assembly GCA_963931925.1. NCBI lineage: Eukaryota > Metazoa > Mollusca > Gastropoda > Systellommatophora > Onchidiidae > Onchidella > Onchidella celtica. The sequence continues at coordinate 78,600,696 of OZ007567.1, forward strand.
CGCCCATGATTGTTGTTCTCTTTGCGTATGTCCTGGGCGCAGTTTTGTTTTTCTGTTTGAAATCTCCGGTGGGGCCCAGCGACCATAAGGAATGAAAGTGAAACCAAAGAACTATTTTTTCCTCTGCAGTTCTCCAGGCGGAAAGAATGCAGCTGGAGACCAACTTTTTAAAAATATTGTTTGTTTGTTTTCACTGCCTTGTTGCTCGCCATTCGCCATTCATACATGATTCAGATGTGTTTCCTGGTAACGTTTAACGGGCTTATGTAAAAAAAAAAAAAAACAATAAAGACCTCACACGTGATAGTTTCCTTGGCAAATTGATCAATCATGAAATCCTATTAAGTTCCTCAAAGAGTGTTTGTTGGCACTCACGCTGCCTATAAAAATTATTTTATTGAAATAAATGTGAAACCTGAGCAAAAAGAAGCCAAATTTTAGACTTAGGTTTTGTTCATTTTATCTTCTTCTTCTTCTTCTTCTTCTCATGTAGTTGATTCGTCTATTTAATCTGACGATTCCTCAACTGCACCATGTGCGACTCGACGCCCCTGCTCTGAGGCTAAAACAGGCTAAAACAGCATATATTAAGACCATTTAAAATATATCGTTGTGTAATTTCTTTGTATATGTATATCTCTGGTTAAAAGTATCTCCTGGTACCTAGATTGTGCACAGAAATAGACCCACACTTTAAATACAATGGTAGCTGCAACGGATAATTATGTTCTTCAATTCATTGCCAAAACCCGTTGCAGACGATATTTTTTGGACTTCTGCCGGGAGGTTGTTCCACATCCTGATGACACTAGGGTAAAAAGAGTAAAGATGGCTGTTAATCCGTGAGTTGGGGATGTTATATTTTATGTTATTCTTTCTGTTGCCTCTGGTGTTAATGGTGAGGTGGTTCAGTGGGATATCGGTATTTCCTTCCCTGCCCTTATAAAATAGTTTTACTTTGTTTTTTGCTCTTCTTTCTTCTAGTGGTGTCCACTCGAGGTCTCTCATCATTGTAATGACACTACTGCTTCTAGCATAATCATTTGTCACAAAGCGAGCAGCTCTCCTCTGGACCCTTTCCAGTTGTTCTATATTTATTCGACAGTGGGGGTCCCAGACACTGCTGCCATACTCTAGGGAGGGCCTCACGAAGGTGTTATAGCATTTTTCTTTTACTTTCCTATCACAGTTAGAGATGTTCCTTTTCAGAAATGCTAGTATACTGTTTGCTTTGTTACATGTGCTATTAATATGTTGGTTCCATGTAAGTTTTCTGTCCAATGTAATTCCTAAATATTTAGCCTCATCTGTTTCACTCAATTTCTCGCCATGTATAAAGTAGTCTGAGGTGATGTTGTGATGTTTATTTGAAATTCTCAGGACTTGGCATTTATTGGGGTGGAATTCCATACGCCCGTCCCTCTCCCATTCTTGTAGACTGTCCAAATCTTTCTGTAAAATTTCCGTATCTTCTTTTGAATTTATTCATCTATAGAGGAGGCTATCATCGGCGAACAGTCGTAATTTAGTGCCTGGAGAGATCTTACTCGGCATATCGTTAATGTAAACTAAAAATAGCAAGGGGCCCATTACAGTACCCTGAGGTACTCCCGAGAGAACAGGTGCAGGATTGGATGACTTTCCGTCAACGACTACTATTTGTGTTCTGTTTTCTAAAAAAGACTTAATCCACTTCAAAGTACTGTTTCTAACTCCATAATGGTTTAGTTTAGTCAAAAGGCTAGCATGGTGCACTTTATCGAAGGCCTTACTGAAATCTAGTAAAATGGTGTCCGTCTACCTGGTATTATTCAAGTTATTAACAAAATCGTTGCAAGTTGTGATCAGCTGGGACTCACACGACCTGTATTTTCTAAAACCATGCTGTACATGTGTTAAAACCGAGTGTCTCTCGAGATGCTGGTGTGCAAAATATGCTCTAAAAGCTTACAAGATATTGATGTCAGGGAGACTGGTCTATAATTTTCAGGACTAGCCTTATTTCCTTTCTTAAAAATGGGTACAACATTTGCTTTTTTCCAGTCTTCCGGTATTTTTCCTTGTTCGATTGAAGCTCTAAACAACAAAGTGTAAACGGGGCCAATTTCCTTGGCACAAAGTTTCAGTAATTTGGCGGTAATTCCATCAGGCCCTGTAGCTTTATTTTCATTAAGGTTTTCCAAAAGTTTCAGTACTCATTTTCTGTAACAAATATTTCATCCATATCCGGCAGTTTGGCACCACTCAGCTCTCCCGGGTAGACACCCCCTGGGTCAGAAAAGACCTTACAAAATTGAGTATTTAAAATATTGGCTCTTTTTTGGGCATCTTGCTGTGGGTGTCTTCTCTCATCGTTCAGTGCCGCTACTCCAAAGTTTTCTTTGTTTTTACTTTTCACATATCTCCATAGTTTTTTGCTGTTATCACTTGTATCACTTATCATGTCATGGACATAATTATTATGAGCTTTCCGGCATTCTTTCTGGGTCAATCTTTTGATTTCTAGATATTTTTTTTTTACTCGTTCGGAGTTGCACTGTTTCATTTTTTTTAACCATTTATATTTTTTCCGGACTAATCGTTTCGTTAAAGTATTTATCCAGGGTTGATGAATTTTCGTGGATGACATTTTTGTTGTAACATTTTCCATGATCGTATTCAGGTTTAACTTGATACAGTCCCAAAGTTTGTTTACGTCCGTTTTTGAAGAGTGGTATTTCATGAAAAAACTGCCAAAAGTTCCTGCCTCTCTTTTCAGTATATTTTCGTCTGTCTGATTCCATAGGTAAATCTGTCGCCTAATAGGTCTTTTTATAAAGGGTTTCAGTCCTGAATCGATTTGAACTATGTCATGGTCCCCTAGGCCAGGGAGAATTTTGAGCTCTCTTGTAAGGTTAGGGAAATTAGTAAAGAATAGGTCTAACAGTGCATCTCCTCGAGTGGTTTCTTTTACTGCTTGCTCTAGGCCCATGTCCGCAATGCTATCTAAAAATAAGTCATTTATTTCTCTTAAATTTTGGCAATTCTTCACGTTTCCTTCTTCCCAATTTATGTCAGGTAAATTGAAGTCTCCTCCTATCCAGATGGTAGCCTTTTTGTTCTTTTGGTAGGCACTGAGAAGTTCATCACAGATGTTCTTACTAGTTTCCAGGTCACTACTAGGGGGTCGATAGACTGCACCCACGACGAGAGGAGGTTTACCCTTCACGCTAATCTTACAGAAGACAGTTTCTCCTGCTTCCCTACTGGGTATTTTTTCACTGACTAAGTTTTTCTTCACTGCTATCAAGACCCCACCTCCCCTTCCCTTCTTCCTATCATTTCTGTAGATTTCGTAATCATCGCTGATTGAAATTTCACTGGTTTTTATATTTTCATTTAGCCATGTTTCTGTTCCGATGATTACATCAGATTTAGCTTCATTCAAGAATGAGCTCAGTTCTTCTTTCTTGTTCCAAATGCTCTGAAAATTTATAACCTGGGTTCTAAACATAGTTTTCTCTTTGGCTGGCTCTTTTTTCTTGGATTTGGGGTGTGGAGTTGACGAAGATTTTGGTTCAAAAATTGGTATTTCAGTGTTACTTTTATTCATATTCATATCCAAATGTTGTAAGATATCAAAACTATTGTGGGATCTTGATCTACTTCTATCTAAGTTTAATTGAAAATCAGTGAACAAGCTGGAACTAAAATTTGGCATGCCACACTGGACACATTCCCATGCGGCACTGCTGTTGCCTAGTGCTTCATACATTACTGAGTTTATTCCCATACAGTCGATGTGGTACCAGCAGTCACAACTATCACATGCAATGGCCCTCGTTTTCCAGGTACATTTTTTAAGGCAAACGGGGCAAGGGGGGAATCTGGTCTGGGGTCCAGGGTTGAGCTCTACGTCACCCGACAATGACAGTAGTAAAAACATTACTAAAGAGATATTCATTTTATTTGAAGGACAAGTTAACTTAAATTTCGAACTGGTTCTAGATCTATTTCTCCTTTTCTGTCCGATGACAGACCATGTGTTTATTAATGAGGTCATGAATTTAGGCGAGTTGACAACACTAAATTTCCAGTTGTTATAATTAGCCTCATGTTTAGATCTGGATCTAATATTCCATCTACATCCAAGTGAATACAATTCTGATCTATATACTAAAACAATGAATAATCCTATCAACATTAGGAGGAGAAATCTGACTGTCTCCCTCTCGATAATGACACAAGATGTGGACTTCCCATCGGCACAAGCAGTCGCCATTTTGGAAATTTTTCAATCCACCCTTACCTTCCAGCTATAATCACAAATCTGGTACCAAGAGATTAAAAATTATTAAATCTTACCGAAACATTGCACACGAAATGCAATAAATTGATGCTGCGTTATTTATAGCTGAACATAAAATCAGAGCTGATAGTTTTCTCTTTTCTTATCCTTTTGTTTTTTCAGATTTCCATTTGAATTGTCAATTTTTTAAAACTTATAAGCAATTAAGCTCAAGAGGCCTTTGGTTCTTTATCAGGTATTTCCTAGCTATTAAGGATATATCTGGCAGTATGTTTAAATTCTCTTATCGGATAACACTGAAGTCTTGTAAAACAGTCTAGACGGATATGCTCAAAATGCATATTTTTAATTCTGAGCTATTTCACTCAATCCAAATGCTCTATTGGAGTGTCCAAGTAGAAAAAATGAACACAATGGCGGCTTTGTGAACAGATGTTCAACCCATGCACTAAGTCTTGAATTCAACATTAAAGTTGCAACAGTAACAGTTGTTCAAAACTATAAGCGGGTGGTTGGTGGGCGCCTCTGGCAGGGTCTACTTCTGTCCTATTGTTCTTTTATATTCTTTCCATCGCCTTGCTTTCTCCTAAAGTAATATGACCGTCGATGCACTTTCTCCAAACTCAAACTCGAACTCAAACTCAAAGCTATGAACCTTGCACAAGCAGTTGAAACACCAGAGGAGATTTTAAACACGTCGTGGCATAATCAAACAGTGATGGATTGGAAACTTTGCTGTCTTAGGCTTCTCCGAGGAGTTTTCCCCCCAATTCGATACTACCATTGTTGCCATCATGAAAAACACAAATGCTACTTTTGTAAACAAACCATTCATCCATCCCGCATCCCAGTTGACTTTTTTCCCCTCACCTTGCCAGGTCAAAGAAAACACCAGAAATCCGGTGTTATTTCCTTCCGTGGCTTGTCAATGATTATAGCATTCTGAGAAGGACTTCCAGTCAGCCTCTTGGGAGCGTGATGCCGGCGTAACCTTCCCACGTACATAAACAATGATGGTTACCTACCATGATGGAGTAGTATTATTTTATGGGTTTTCTGACACCCTTTGGGACGCAGTGGGTCCAGTAATGATAGTTTAGGGCCTTTATGGCATGTAAATGAAGACTTATTTGGATGAGTTCTTTGCTTACAAAATACATACGAATAGGAAGCGTTGCGTGAGTACTCGGAAGTTACGAAAGGATTATATTCATGTCTGAATTGCAAGAGAGCAGGGATCTTGAGACTACAGCTCTTAGAATGTTTTGTATTTTTTCTGGAAATTGAATCCACCTGGACGAAGGAAAATGACTGTAATAAAAGAAGATAAAAATAAAAATACGAAACCTACATGATTAATAAAAAAGAAAAAAAAATGAAATCTATTCCATGGTGGAAGGTCAGAGGGAAGCTAATTCTCAGACTGAAATAGTGACATTGTCAGAATCGCTTTGCCGAATAGGCTGTTTCCCATCATTTTCAATACTGATCTGCCAAGTTGAAGATTTTTTTTTTTTTTGGTCGTTTACAATCAAGAGCCAGGATTTTCCTAAAAGAAGGAATAACACACGAAATTACTGGCATTGCTTTGGATTTTAAAAAAAAAAAAAACCCGATCAGAATTAGCATTTGAGAAAGTTCTACGGAGATTAATGTTACATAAAATCAACTTGCAGGGGAAATTCGTCATTGCCATTTTTGGGTACATCAACAAATTTAATTACTTAGAGAACTTCTGAAACGTTTTATCGTTTTTTCAGACTGGCCGAAAAAAAAAAGAAGTAATTTCGGAAATACTGAATTATTTGTAATAATAACTGTTCATGTCAGTACAAGGCCGGGATAAGATTGCAACTTCAAGTGCATAAGAAAACAAAAAACAAAGGGGGGGGGGGGGAGGGGAATTAATGAGAAAGAAGGAGAAAAATATAACAAGTGTGAATAACTTGACAGCTCTGGGTGGATAGACAATCCAACAAACAAACTGTGGACAGACAGACAGACAGCCAGCCAGACGGACAGATAGATAGATAGATAGATAGATAGATAGATAGACAGACTGGCAGAATTGAACTTTGGCCGGAACTCTGTCGTGATCAACACTTTATTTTTTTTTGTTTTTGTAATCAAGGTTCATTGTTGTAACTGCCCTTGTTAAACCCTGTTGCTTGTGGTTGTCATAGTAGTGAGGTTTTTTCTTCAAGATTTAGCGTGATCTCATGGGAAATCTAACAATCAAGATTTTTGCGGCCATTCTGTTAATTTGTTTACACCACTGAAAACGCACGAACCCGGAAGTAACGTAGCACCATGATTACGTCAAAGCGACACATTCATTCAAATTTATCAGCCGTCTAATGTATAGTGTTTGTGTTCGGGTGACAAAATGAATGAACCCAAGTGCTTTGATATGAAGGGCCGATGGAATTGAAATGAGCAATAAAAAATATATTAAAAAGTCAGAGTTTAATAATGTCATGAGAATAGACGATAAACAGAGTACAGTGTTGAATGCAAATGGTCTTAAGGAAATAGTGTTTTTGAAAATTAAACTTGAAGAGATACAGCATGTGATCATAATTTTTTTTCATTGCGCTTGAACGTCAAGCTTATTTTCGGGGGCACATGACAGCAAACTGAAACTACTGAAAAATTTAAGGCAATTTTAATAAGGTGCATGTCGTTTCATATGAGTGATTATCGAACTCAATTCCGACCTTAACATTTTGATACTTTTTACTGTGCCAGGACATAAGGAACTGAAGTGAACTAGCTAAAATTCGGCATCTTAGGAAGATTGTATTTTCTATTAAGTTTAATGTTCAAGTCCCCTTGAAAAATGTATGATCACATGCTTTGAAACTTTTCGCTTTGGGATGTTTAACTTTGGACTCTAAATGGGACTTCCGCACGCGTTTGAGAAAGAAAAACAAAAATAACAAAAACATTGAGAAGTTGATCACAAACTGTAAAGCTGTGTTTTCATGTGCACGGAAGCAGCCTGAGAGCATTCTTTCTATTTCACTACTTGAAGGAGTTTTGATGTTCCGTTGCCGTTTCCGTTTCCGTACACATGCAAAGCCAGCCTAAGCATGCTTGTACGTAAACGGCAAAGACTTTGCCTGCAGGATATAGAAGGGAATATGAATCATAACAGTCCTGTTAATATAATACTACAGTGTCTCCAGAGTGGTAAAATAAACAGCCTGGTAGACTCAATATTGACATTTTTATTGCCAAGTCTATGAAGTCACTAAGTACTACGGCAGAGCTCCAGAAAGTAGTGTTTTCTGAACAGTCTATATACCTTACACTGCACATCAGAAAGCTAGTCTTGGCAGAACGTGTCCTTAGTTCCTGTTCGTTCCAACTCCATTTTTTGCGCAAGTGAGAAATTCCACGTTAAACGTTTGCGGCTTTAGTGTTATCATAAGAAGTTAGAATAAATCGGAACTGCGAAACAGCTTGATAAGTGCCACAACACAAGTGTCAAAGTGTTCATTTATTATCCCTCTTCTACATACTAAAAGATCTCCAGTTTTCCAGAAAATGGAGATAGAACAAACAAAATCTAAGGTCGCGAGAAATTCAGCTGTTCGCGGCTCCTCCCATTTTAGACACTTCTCGCTCCTTTTGTTTTGCGCTGGGAAAAATTACACTAGGTGTTTTGAATTCACTTCGCCGTATATTTCATGTCGTTTCAATATTATTATTCATAAATTTTCATGTTGACAAAAGTAAATGCCTTCTTTTAGAATATTTTTGTTAACTGCATTTAGCGACTCTAGAGTTCTAGAGTTCTATGATGGGTCTTTTCTGGTATGAAATGGATATATACATCATGTAAATGAGATACACATTAATCATCAATTTCGTCTAAATGGGAATTTATTTGCCTTCTTTATACAATGTAATCTTGTCGTATCACCGCGATAGAAACTCATAAAATAAATAATTTGCAAATGCAGAGAAGTTGGTAAACTATAGAAATCCTACGTCCATAGTGCAGTTCTCTAACAAACTATTTCAGAGGTAGCAGTGTCTAACAAAAAGCATAATATCCTTCCAAGGAAAGAATTTTCGTTCGTCTTTAACTTTTTCGCCTCTCGCGGCGAAGTTTAAAATCTTTGTACACACAGCAGGACACAGAACGCCGCCTGTGTCAATATTAATAAAGGAAAGCAAACGCCTCTTAATGTTCCTGCCCGCATCATTTCATTTCTGAGGGAGAGAAGACTGTTATATGGAAACTTGGGCAGGGATCGCGGAGGAGGAGATAGAGATGTCGAAGGAGAAAAAGAAAGTGAAACAGGAGGAGGAGTAGGCAGAACAAAGGGATAGCGAAGTGAAGAAATAAAAAAAATAATAATAATAAAAAAGGGGTGGAGAAAACGCAGATATTTCTATTCCGCCGATAGAGATCCACTTGTTGGAATGTCAGAAAGCTTGGGGAAAAATCGAATGGAATGTTTGAAGACGATGATATTAACGTAACTCTAAATGCTTGAACAGGAAGATAAAAATCCAGTCCGCTATCTCCTGATAAACTCCGCTCTTAGACGGTTTGTTGCTGTATTTTGCCCGGTCTTTTCTACCTCTCTTGCATCCTGGTCATACAGACATTCAAGCATTGTCTGTTTAAAGGCATAGGCTGCATTTTATCGGCATAAATCACCAACATTCTGCCACATGACGGGCAAAAGCTGTAGACAAAATAATTTAGATGCTTTTCAATGTATTTATTGTACAGGGGAATGAGAGGCTCAGGATTTTGAGAGATAGATTTTATCTCTTGCCCTTAAAAAAAACCTGAACATGAGGAATTTTTTTGGGGTGAGGAATTCGACGGGGTGAGAGTACATTGTACAAACAAGCAAATGTGTGCTAGTGTGTTGCATGGGGATGAAGGAGAGAAAAGAGAGAGAGAGAGAGAGAGAGAGAGAATGAGAGAGAGAATGAGAGGGAGAGAGCAGATGAGGTGGATCTTCAACTCACCAGTATTAATGCACTTGGGCTAACATACATTAATGTAGCATTTAATTCTTAACGGGATGGGAGGGCTAAGTAGAGTCATTGCTTAAAGAATGTCAGTAGTGAAGCTCAGGAATTTCATTAAATTCTTTTTAATGAGATAAAATAGGAGGCGGTAGCAAACAGATGGAACGGTAGGAAACAGCTGACAGCTTTGGCTTGTAAGCGAGACAGAAAGGGTAGATGCGTTCTTGGCTTTAAATTTGATTAGGAAAGTACCACTATGATAAGAAACAGAAATAGGATACTTTTCATAAAAGTTAATTTCCGACTTACTTCTATTAGGCATGGCAGTTAATCTTTATGAATGAAAATACACTCAAGGTAGAGAAAGTCTAAGTGCTGCCAACTATCATCAGTGCACGCTAAGGAGCGTATCTCATGACACATACTTGCATGCAGGGATGAGAAGTCTCGCTGTGTCCAGTAAGGCGTGAGTAATGGCGTCGATAGTAATCAACAGGCAGCTGGAGCTGGTCAAAGATAAGCCTTCCTTTTTGGCAGTCCACTGTATTTAGAAACACATCAGTCTTCGTTGAGACTACCAGCGCCCGCTGCGCTATCTGAGACTGGGAATTTCGGCAGAGCATGCAATAATCTTGTTAGTATACTGTTTCGACGTCATAAACTATTTTACTTAGAAGTAATTAGTGCACGTGCAGACGGCAACAAAAAGGGGGGGGGGGAGGAGACGGAAAGGAAATCAGAGGGCATGGAAAAGTAAGTTTAGCCTTTCACAGTTTCAGTACCGGTTCAGTAAAATGTGAAGAAGTTCATGTTTAGGTGACCGTAGATAGCATTTTCCTGCAGACCGTATTACTGTTTCAAGTCATATTTTCTGCATGAAAAGGCCGCACTTTAAGGATCCACGCATTACCAAAACCCTAAACAAAAAAAAAGAAAATCGCAGTTTTACAGCGCTGGCAATCAAAGGGTTACGTGGATAATGCAGCTCGAAATCTCTTGTTAATTTTGTATGCCCTAGCGACGTGTGAGAATCACTGGCGGAGGTACAAGGTTTTATTTGAGATTTGAGGACGAGCATTTTGGGAATGCAAAAGATTCAGACTTGGACGCTTTGTACTTTGGAGAAATATTTTCTATGATAAAACATGCGGGTTTTAAATAGAGGATATAAAACGTGACTCGTCGTTGTCTACATCATCGTTCAGAAACATTCGGGGACTCGCCAATCACAAAATGGAATGTGTTTTAATAAATTTTGAGAAAGACGAGTTGTCATGGGATTTTTTTGTTGTTGTTTTTTCGTTTGCATATTTTGTTTACGAAACTTGTTTCTCGATAATAAGTGGTGATGAGCACGAGAAAATGCAGAACATCAAGACCTCATATTTTTATTCTTATCTTGACATCCTTCAGGAACACAGCGATATATTATTGTGATACAAAGGTGTATCAAGCAGCTGAAATCTTTCATGGTGGCAACCTTTAGCTTGTTCGACGTGTTGAACAGTGATGGTGTGTATTGTTTTTGCATATTTTCTCTTTTGTATATTTATTATGTTGTTTTTTTAGTCTATTTTCTTTTAGTGTTGTTGCGGAGAAGAAGGAATCTCGATAAATCGCTGAGCAAAAGGTTTTTAATTCAGTTTTTGTTCCATCTGCTTCCCTGTGTGGCCTGTTCAGGTATATTTCAATGATGTGCTAGGACCATAAAAGCTAACTGGCTAACAGCAAGAAAACAGAATTACGAGTACCATCAGTCACATGGACATATGATTAGAGGAGAATCATCTTCCTTTTAAAGGCTTGAAAAATGAGAACTGGTGTAGAGTAAAATTATGTTTATGAAAAGGACGTCTCACCGTGAAATAAGTGTGACGATCAGGAATATAAGTGTCTTGACACTTTCCATCCAGCAAATTCTACACGTTTTTGAATGCGCTACCTAATATGTAGCTGTATCCCTCCTTCTCTTTCTCCCCCCTCTCCCTCTCTGTCCTTTTCTGTGTCTGCCTGTCTCTCTGTCTATCTGTTTGTTTGTCTGTCTCTCTGTCTGTCTCTCTGTCTCCCGGTTTTCTCTCTCTCTCTCTTTCTCTCTCCACTCCAATTTTAATTTCCTGGCTCCAGTTTCACATATCAGTTTCATCTGTAAACTTCTCTGCTTACACTAAGCCCATAACGATTCCAATCCTCTATCAAAGTTTAAATCAGAGCAGAAACCATTTATTAATGGCTACCACCTGCGTCCTGTCAGAGACTGAAAAACAAAACACACACAAAAAAAAAAACTTCAACAATCTCAAACCTCAAGCTTGTCAGAAAATAGATGTGGTTGCTGTGTGGCCACGGTGAGCGGCTCCCTTTTCTGTGGCTCTGGTGAATGTCTGGCTAATGACCAGACTGGGCACGAAGAAATGAGTACATGCGAGATGTTTACTTTACATGAACTAAGCCTGCCAATTAAGCTGCGAAAACAATTTGTATGTTTATTTAGAGGATCAAATTTAAAACTGAGATTTTATCTTGTAAACCAAATAACATTCGCAGTTTTGAACTTTACCGCTTCTGCACAGCTATTTTAGCTTCTGGATGCTGGACTGCGCATTCGTGCTGATTGTGGTGGTTCGAAAATTACCCTGACTGCATTTGTCTACACTACAATTATAAACATTCGATAAAGAGCACTGGTGGTTTATAGAAAGTAGGTGGACTAATTCCATCTCCGAGCGGCTAAGTGCACGAATAATCGGAGAAAAAAAGTCATTTCAATCCCCGACCCCCACCCTTTCCCAACAAAATAGAAATCTCCCGTATTTTGTGCAAAAGCCAATTATATAATATCAAAAGAAATACATTTAAGCTTTCATCATGTACATCGTCAGTATTTAAGGTATATGTTATTATGCGCTGAATGAAGGAGTCCTGTCTAAATGAAGTGACTTTTTGCTTGCCACTTGCATGAATACCAAAACTTGTACTGCTGCACTGATCACTTGCCCGGTTCACTAACGAAATCTAAATCTTTATCGGGACACGGGAGAAGTGCTACTGGCAGAATGTGTAACTCACAATCACATTGGATTCATGTAGCACAAATTCTTCTTCTCTAAACTCTAAGTGTTCATTTAGTACGGCAAAATGTCCCCCGAGCAACATCTGATCTGAATAAAAGAAAAGAAAGGTGGAGACAACACGGTACCCGTACAATGAAAACATTTCGAAAACATCTTCTCCTTGAGTCAGCAATCTCAATATAAACAAGATTTAAACTAATCAATGCAGGGTAATTCTCCTACTGTCTATAGAGGGTAGAAAAAAAATGTAGATCCAAAAATTTATCTTGTAAGCTTCTCCCGGGGGCGGGGCGGCCGGCCCACCCACCTCTCCCTTCCTCTAGTCATTAACTTTTTTTTTTTTTGCCGGGAAACAAAGTTGATAATGGCTGTTGACGCTTTTATTTATGTGTGCACAAAGCCTGAAATTTACAGTAGGCTGCAAGGCATTTCGAGGGTGGCGTCGGAGAATGAAAATAAGAGAGAGAAAAAACCAAGGTGTTGATAACTACAATTAGATTTACTGTCTGACACTCACAAACGGCTTCTGTCTCGGACAAACCACGTCTAGAATTGCTGACTCCTTCCGAGTTTTATCGTATGACGGCAGGTAGTCCACCGCAAGCCTGGCTTCTCATTCTCTTTCTTCTTTATCCTTCTCCATTCTGTCTTCTGTTCTATACTTTCCCACTCTGCTTTCTTCCTTATCCTCCTCCACTAGATCATCTTCATTATTTTCCCCACCATTACCTGGCCTTTCTAGTCTCACCCCCCCCCCACGCCTCTCTGTTTCTCTCTTTCTCTCTTTCTTTCTCTCTCTCTCTCTCTCTCTCTCTCTCGCTCTCTCTCTCTCTCTCTCTCTCTCTCTCTCTCTCTCGTCTCTCGCTCTCTCTCTCTCTCTCTCTCTCGCTCTCTCTCTCTCTCTCTCTCTCTCTCTCTCTCTCTCTCTCTCTCTCTCTCTCTCTCTCTCTCTCTCTCTGTGCCACTGATTTTGTTTCCTTCATTATCCTCATTTTTTCGCCTTCCCATCCTTTCTTTTAATTGCTGTCCACTTCTTCTCTTCCCCCTCCCCCCTCTTTTTTTTTGTCTGTATTTTTGTACTATGTATTTGCCATTCAAATGCCATTAAAATCTGGTCCCCTGCAGCAAACACAGTTACTATACAATCAATATAATAATTGTTATTATCTTTAGTTTCCGTCATTTTTATTGTTTTGTCATTATCGTCAAGGTAAAAAACTGCCTAGCCATTTTTTAACACCCCTGAGAGTGAGGTCTCGAGTAAAATATGGGTTGTTTCGTTTCATTTCTTGAATTAACAAGAAAGTTTGTTTTTGTGCCTTCAGAATCCCAGTTTGAGACGCAGTCAATTTTTGCACAAGACTCGTCACGAGAAACTCAAAACACGGATTTTTTTTGATTTTTTTTTTTCTGAAAAAGTTGTAAAAATGACTTAGGTGAATATAAGTGATATCTGTAATCTTAAACTGTTACCTGTCCTATCACCGCCATAAACTGTATTACTCCTATTATCATCAGTCGGATTAACGTAATGGATGTACACAATGTCATTCACATTACACTGTGTAGGCAGTTTGTAGCAGTTTTTAATTCTCTTACTCTGACAGAGAAATAATGAGTAACCATAGATGGCGAACTAGGTCTAAAGACCTGGACAGTGAAAGACAGTACGTTTTTCAGCTCTATCTGTTAATTGTAAAGTGATGCCTGAGGAATCCTAGATTGTTCATGTCAATGCTCTGTGAATCTTCGAACAAACTTCTTTCAGCATACCTACAAGTATTCATCAATTTGTCTGAGCAGTGAAGAACTCACCGAAATTGCAAGATTAGAAAGTGCGAGAAAAATGAGAACGTTTCAAAAGCAAAGCACTGTGGAGAAATAAGATAATTAGACATTGAAAGCCACATTATGATTACGTGAAAGCCTTATTAAGTTTCACTTGACCCACGAACATCCCACATGTTATGTTCACGAATTGTTAACTTGAAGCCAAATCACAAAAGTGCAGCAAATGAAGATTGTTTAATTTTACTTGCGCGTGTTTTCCAACCTTATGAAATACTGGTATATTTCACAACCGGTAATACTGGTTACAGTGTCAGTTCAGCCTCTGTAAAGGTGCCAGAACATTAACTTAGACACTGAAACGTATGTCAGTCTTGTTTTTGTGTAGTATTTAGTAGACAAACAATGCCCGTCCCTCAAACAACGGTTTGTCGATTCGCCGATTTTGCTCTGGTGCTGAAAAGAATTAAAATGAAATGGTTATCCTTTAATGGGAAAACACATTTATTAAAAATGCCAGCTTAGAAAGCCGCCCTTCGCCATTTTCTTTTCTGTTTTGGGGTGTAAGCTATGCATTTCGGTCTCAAAGAATGACGTTTAAACATCAGGGCACTGCCTGACAGATCCCGTCTGTATATCCAAAACTGTCTGCTCTTTATCAGGTGAAGACACCTTCACTCTTCTGGTTTTGATAACACAAAGTACATCCCTCTGCATAAGAAAAGGATTATTTGTAAATCTGTTGTTTTCACACGACATGAAAAACCAATTATATTAATCAGGAGAGCAAGTAGGGTGGTAAATCTTTCAAGACCAGCCTTCCAGTTCTCCCTAATTTTAGGTAACTTTGTGGGGGGTAAAATCAAGGGCTGTATTACCGTAGACGGTAAAGAGAGACGTAATTAGTAAATTAAATTTTCATCAGCTGTGTTCATTTTTCCCTCTAAAATTTGTAGGCGTGAAGAAAGTCGATTGTGAAACATACCCCGTTTTAGTCCGTGAACGTGATTTTTGTGTTGATGAAAAGAGAAATTGAGACATCAATTATTTCTAAGCAGGTAAAAGACATTGTAAATTTTTAGCTCATGCGTGGTAATCAATTAAAGAGCATAAACTCTTATGCCACATGTGGACAGGGTTATCGACCTTTCCGATACTGCACTGAGTCTGTCTGTTTTGCCTCGGTCTTGTGGACTATGGAGGTAAGTAGGACCTCGCACACTCACAGATCTGTCCAAGTAGTTCATTCTAAGAAAGTTCAAGCCTGAATCAAACCTACGCAAGACAGAATTGACTCTATGCGCGACTAGCCTTTGATTTCCTTTAAGTTGCCATCCTGCATCTGCTTTTCTGTAATATAGATGGGTTTGAGTTTGAGTTCTACGGCGTGTCCGCACGATAACGGCCACTTTACGCCTTTCGTAGGCGTTATTGGATGCCCTATTTATCTTTGGTGTCCAGAGCTTCCTCAGTTTTAAGTTTCACAAGTAGAAATACATAGTTCCGTATAAACATTATTACATTGATAAAATTCTCAAAAATTATTTCCCACGGATTTGAAAAGAATTTTGTAAATGTCTATAACAATTTTTACATCCACGCTGTAAATCCTAGCTTCTTTCAGAAATGTCAAGATGCACTGCGGGCCAACGACAGAAAAGAATTCCTTCGTGGATCCGCAGGCATGGTATGGATGGGATTATCAGGGGATTTCTTTGGTGTTGCCATTTTCACTTGAAAATGGCCCTTGCTAGCAAAATAGCGGTCCATATTGAGTGTGTACTAATTTGTACTCTCTGTGTAACCTGCCAACTTTGTCTGCCGTTTACAGAGCGGTGTTACGAATAAAGAAGGAACGGTTTGTTTGATGAGAGAGGTGTCAAAGACCGGACTTAAAAGGAGCAAAACTGCCTTAATGGCTGCCTGGCTCAGTCCTAAATAATTACAATGTTCACGCGTTGCACAACAAAGACATGGTCTTATCGCATTTCCCACGATGAATAGTTAATGAAAGCGCGAGTGTTATTTGATATTCAATAATGACCGAGACGCGACAAACACGCCCGGCGGCGGGTCAGTCAACTGCTGCAAATTTACTTCTTGTGTTGGTTGTTGGAATAAACCACCGACACCAAATGACGCTCATTTTGGATCCATTCAACGGCTAAATCCCTACAAAGAGACTTAAGTACGAAAGCTTCAGCTTGAAGGGGACAAGGTGGTCTAGAGGCAAGGTGCTCGCCTCTCATGCCAAGGGTCCCGGGTTCTAAACCCGGGCAGTGCAGGCATGTTGGAAAGTGGATTTTTCTCATATTTTCAAGTCCCTGGTCCTATTGGGGGGTAGGATCGAGTAGTTCTTGGAAATTGGATTTTTCTCATATTTTCAAGTCCCTGGTCCTATTGGGGGGTAGGATCGAGTACCTAGTCTTCTCGGATAAGGACGAAAAAATTCGGAGGGCCCGTGTGCACGTTGCGCACGTTAAAGATACCTTGGCAGTTGGAAATCGTAAAGAGCAGGCCGAAAGGCCGCTGCCAGGGCAAAATTGAAATTAATAGATTAAAATTTATCCATATCATCTCCCCCCCCCCCCCCCCCCCCCGCCAGAACAAGAAATAATAAAACAAGTAAAGTGAGGTGTAAATGCCAAGGGCAGCGAACCTCCTAAAATAAAGACCTCAAATCAGCTTCAGCTTGATCTACGAAGTAGATTTGATTGAAATACATGTTGGTTATCATTCATTGTTTTACCACGCTTTGTTCCATACTCACATCATGTCATTGTGTTCCCTGTTAATCGACAATTAATTGCGCATGGCATAATTTCATTATGAACCTGGACTGCTTGTGTCTGTCATACCTGCGCTTCCTATTTCAAATTTCCTTCTTTTGTAACAGTAACACCCTTCCGCAGGATTTTCGTTTCCCCGATGTAGCTTATTACGTGCAATGTAATAAAATCAAAATCAACAATTTATGCTTTTATATTGTCAGTCATAATAAAGAGGAAATTAATAGCGGATAAACATTTTTAATTCCAATTTCCATCTCATCAATAGATAATCCCGGAACAGGAACACAACGTTACCGGTGATGTAAAAAAAAAAAAAATCTGGCATGAAACAAAGCCATGAAATAAATATAGTCTAAATATGAGTTTCGAAACCACTAACGTCACAACATTGTGTCTTGGAAGACACACGGAATCTGAACACGGATGTTGAGACACACAGTGCAGCTAGAGGAAAAGCAAACAAACAAATAAAAAAATCTCTCTTGTTTTCTTTTTGCAGCTTGAAAAAATAATCAGCCACGAAAATGGAATTGATTAGAACAAAAAATGTGATTCTGATATCTTGTAACTTAAGTGCAGCACAACGGGTGATATTCTTCATTCTGTGCAACTGATGGAGGAATCAAATTGCTTGTTTATTTAAGTTGTATTTTTAGCTTAAAAGCTTGCAAAAATCAGAACAGTAACGGCCAATGTGCTTTGCTCAGTTGTACACGAAAATGGGCATGAGGCATGGCTTGCTGTTACTGACAGGTGTGAGCAAACGGGGGCTCCATGGTGTTTGCTTTTGAAGTTGATCGATAGTGTAGGGGAGTATTTGATCATGCATGTGCCACGAAGTCTTAAGTCGTTACAAATCCCTGTAACACGTGTTGACATGGAGCTGACCGTCCTGGCTGATGTTTGAAGCTGGTTTGTCGTGTGAGCACAAGTTAGTGTTCCCTCTTGCAGTGGCGTAGAGTAGGCCGGGCCATGGGGGCGATTGCCCCGGGCGCAAAAATTTTAGGGGCACAAAAATTCGAAACTGTCAGTGTGTTTTAACTGCCAGTTGCGAAAGAAGTTTCTCGAAACTTAAATAAATCAAAAGTATCAGAGATCTACAATGAGCCAAGACAGACTGAGTAACATAGTAATACTGTTAACTGAGACAGGTTTCAATACTGTTGTTGAAAATTTACTCAAACAAAACCAGGCGATTTAAATAAATTTGACTATACCAGGTCAAAATGCATTTTAGTTTAATTGTCTTCCAATATACAATACACAATTTTTTAATTTTTTTTGGGAGGGGGGGGGGGGGGTCGTCAATACTGGTCTGATGGAAGGGACTTAGGTCAGAAGGCCCAATATTTGCTTTGCCCCGGGCGCTGGCAACCCACGCTGCGCCACTGCTCTCTTGTCCATCAACTACTGGGCTAGCCAGACTGAGAAATTGGTACAGATCCTTGTCATGCTGGTATTTCCTTGTCGCACTAAGGTTTTGATCGGCCGCCTAGTTGAACAGTGACGTGGCCACCTATAGTTTCAATGAGAGCTCACGCTCACTGGCCAGCTTTTTCTTTTCACACTGAAACTCAACATCGTGACGTCGCCTGCCAACTAGTTGGCCAATCAAAATTGAGCACTAGCAAATTACTTTTTTCACACTGAAACTCAACATCGTGACATCACCAACCAACTAGTTGGCGATCAAAATCGGCTAGTGCGTGCCTTCCCTGAGGCTGGTGACACACTGAGTCCAGTCCATTTTACGCCTGTTCTGTCTCCGTCCACGACGGGGTTTCTCTTTCCACCAGTTGACCCAAGACAGATTCGACGCGCCCCAACTCGTGAGACAGACGTACGTGCTTCGGTCTCACCCATGCGCCAGTCTAAATAGTCCACTTCACACCGAAACTGAGACAAAACAGACCTGAATCGGTGCCCCGTCGGCCTAACTTCATCCTTGTTTTTTTTTAAATATCATTTTCCTCTGTCATTTTGATTTCCTCTAATTTTTTCTCTTTAACAACAACCCCCAGCCCTCTATAACAATGTTCCTCAAAGTGTGAATTACGAGGTTGCCAGCACTGGGTTACCGAGGTGCCCTATTTGATTCTAACATGTATTCATTTTTATTTGTTGATTTTTCCTAAAAAGCATCACTGGAGTCCCAATTTTTTTAGATTTATTACATTTGAATACTGAAATTCGGAACCGTAAAGACAGTAAAGAGCCTGGGACATCCATAAAGTACACACTCTTAGTTTGTTGTTGTTGTTGTTTTTCGGACGGTGGGGGGGGGGGGGTAGTCCTGGGCAGCGTAAGGACCGTTTTCAATTATGTAATGAAGTGAGAAATTTCGTTTTACCCATATTTTTAAACAAACAAGTTGTACTTTGTATAAAATCGAATATAGGGTGTTATACCTGTTGAAACAAGTCAAATAGTTGTAGCACATAAAGGCCTCATCATGGACATTCACAAGTTAATGGTCTTACGCTCGTACATGCGAGGAGAGGGTTGAAGCCAAGTACATGTATTATAAAAAGCCTATAAGGGAATAAACTGAGTACGTACTTCATGGATGGCCCCTACGTGAAATGCTATTATGTCAAGAATCGGGGGGGGGGGGGGGATATAGGCCACAGTTTTGTATGCCAGAGCTATCGGGTGGGACGCGAAAAGGAAGTTTGAGAAGCACTGTTCTAAAACACTTTGTTTTCCACCCCCGTTCCCTCCAGTTCCCTTTCCCCTTTTTTGCCGTCGTCCTCCTGCCTCCCTGGCATTGCTTGTGATTACAAAGAAATCGCTTTGTTTTATTGTATCGTCCCCGCTGGGTTGAGTTCTGTTTCATTCAACACGGGCTCTTTTTGACGTTATATTAATTTATATTATATTGCTTTGTTTCCCTGCCTTTAATCTCCTCTGTTTCCTTTCGTTTCCAAACTTTTACGTTCTCCTGTTCAATACTCTTCGTCATGTTTCAATCGTTGCTATTCCTGGTAAAATGAACGGAGCAGTTTTCTTAATCGTTTTGGTGCTCTGGGCCCAGCGTTCAACACTTTGCTTCCTTCACCTCTGATTTTGTCTTTCTCTCATCGTGACCATTCCTTCGTGCATTCCATTAGTCGCCACTTTTTATGTGTTTTAAGTCTTGTTAAGTGGATCTTTTTTCTGCCACGGATTCTGATAATTATGTCAGCGCCGTTTCTCTCACCTAGTCATGAGCTTCTTGTAGTAGTCTTGAATAATGCAAATCTTTTTTTTTTTTTCCAACTTTTACTGTGTATTCCTGTCTCTCTTTCTCTCTCTCGAATCAGCAAACAGTGAAGCAGCACCTCATTCAGACACATGGAATGCATGCATAAGACGAGTGGGCGTTGGGACTTTGGGACTTTATGTTACCCTCTCTCTCTCTCTCTCTCTCTCTCTCTCTCTCTGTCTCTGTCTCTCTCTCTCTCTCTCTCTCTCTCTCTCTCTCTCTATCTATCTATCTATCTACCTATCACTCTAATTATCTATATCTATGCTATCTATCTAATTATTTATCTATCTATCGGTCTATCTATCTATCTATCTATCTATCTATCTATCTATCTATCTATCTATCTATCTATCTATCTATCTATCTATCTATCTATCTATCTATCTATCTATCTATCTATCTATCTATCTAATCTATCTATCTATCTATCTCTGTCTGTCTGTCTCTGTTTCTGCTCTCTCTCTCTCTCTCTCTTTGTCTCTCTCTCTCTCTCTCTCTCTTTCTCGCTCTCTCTCTCTATTTCTCGCTCTCTCTCTACCACAAACATACATTATATTTTGCACGTGTATCCAAACTCCCGTACACCCACTCTGGCCCAGCAAACCTGATATCTTCCTATTCCTGCCCACCCAAGCTAACGACTAGCATAATTTCGACCGAGTCGCTACGCCCAGTATTAAATAAACTGCCACGACTGTAGGCCAAGAATGAGATAGGGAGGTCGGCATCCTTCAGTCAGCCAGAAACCTATAGATTTGCCCTACTTGGCATCAGAAACCACAGCATAACCTGCTCAACCTGATCATAGGCTAGAACTAATTCCGTTATTGAGCTGTGGGTCAAGGATGTGTGGGTGGTTATAGGAGAGACACAGAGAGAGAGAGAGAGAGAGAGAGAGAGAGAGAGAGAGAGAGAGAGAGAGAGAGAGAGAGAGAGAGAGAGAGAAAGGACAAAGTGAGAGATGTTGGAGGGGGAGGAGCTGTCGTAATTAGCGACTTCCCAGGAAGAGTACTGTTTTTGTCAGTGAATAATTTTGTATTGATATTCCGATAAGGTATAAACCAAGATGTAAAAATAAATGTCTAGCAAAAAAGAAAAAAACGAAGAAGAAGGGGAGGAAATGGTGGAAGAAGAAGTAATGGAGAAAAACAAAAACGAGGATGGAGAAGAAGGAGAAGAAGATGCGGAGGAGGAAGAAAAAGGGAAAAGAAGAAGATAGGAGAACAGGGAAGAAGAAGAGGAGGGGAAGAAAAAGGAAAAGAAAATGAAGACAAAGAGGGAGGAAGAAGGAGAAGAGGAGGAGGAGGAACGAGAAGACGAAAAGGAAGCAGAAAAGGATGAAGAAGATGAAGCGGAAGAGGGAAATCCACGTTCACAGGTTTCAAATGCACATGGTGCCTGTAAGCCTTTCCTGCACACGCAAAAAAAAAAATGTTCAAACTTAACAGATTACATGAACTGCAGTGTTGAGTAATGAAAGAAAGGAGCTTTCTTCTTACCTGAATGTATTTTGCCAAGTCTGTTGTTTCAGGAGTAAATACTCCGTGTGTTCGAAGGGAAACTGGCAATATTTCATGTTGGTAATGTCAGCAAAGAAACCGTATACGTGAGTTGAGAAAACTGTAGTGCACTCACTGCTCGTTGAGTTTTGTTGACGAAGTAAAAGTAACAGAAAATGGATTAGGACGCCTACATTATGGTGTCTCGTGGCAAACAGAAGGAAAAAAAAAAATGGTGCACGCCGGAGCATATTATAGACCAAACATGATGATAATGAATGTGTTACTATTTTAGGGACCATCAATAAAGTGCACACACTCGGAAGGGGGGGGGGGGGAGTGGAGTGTTACACCCAGCCTACGAAAAGAGTATATTGGGGACAAGGTGTTTCTGAGCAGCTTAAGTATGCGTTTCGATTATTGTAAAGGATTGAAAAGATTGGTGTTATATACTTTTTTTTTCTTCAGCAAATTAAGTTGTACATCAAAATAGTCCAGGCAAAATACTACATGCAGTCTTCGAACACAAAGGTCTTATAGTGGAAAGTCATCATTCTAATGGTTTTATATTCGTGCAAAGAGAGAGGGCGTTAAGGCCAAGCATAAATGGGTTAACAAAAAAAAAAAAAAAGGTCGAGCTGCGCATAGGCACTTTAGGGGTGGCCCCTTGAAGTCCTTTACACGAGATTATCTGTCTGTGTGACAACGCTTATCATCACTCGTGGAAACAAAATGCAGTTTTAAATTATCGTAAGAACATGTTACAGCGGAGACATATTTTTCAATAGTTTGCTGACAACGCATTGTTAAGACAGATTGACACCAATGACATAAACAGCTATGGGGGAAACTGAAGCCGTTGGGGCGATGAGGATTACCTAATTATTCAATTATGGCTCACTCTGACTGTAGGCTGTGTGTTTGCATGTTTATGTGTGAGTAATTTCTTTTTGTTTCATTTTTTTTTATTATATCGTCGGGTATTTTCCATATTGTTGTATGTGCATTTTTGCCTTTTCGAGAAAATGAGGAATAAAAGTTTGAAGAGTTCTATAACACCAAAGGCCCAAAGCGTGTACAATATTACAACACAATCACATATCTCGAAGTGTTTAACCGACTAGATTGACACTTATACACAATGAACTTAGGAGTGAGAGAAGCACGTTCATAACTTAACCTCAAAATCGGCAAAATGTCGCATACGACAATATGGCAAATACCCC
Source organism: Onchidella celtica (assembly GCA_963931925.1). NCBI lineage: Eukaryota > Metazoa > Mollusca > Gastropoda > Systellommatophora > Onchidiidae > Onchidella > Onchidella celtica. Next base: position 78,623,605 of record OZ007567.1, read on the forward strand.
TCGATTAGCTCTGTCTGTTGCCCTCAGAAAAAGCCGCCATGTCGTTACTAGTAGTTTCAGTTAACTGTGCCTTATCACCTTCACCCAGCTAAAACGAGTAGAGGATGTTCAAAGATACCCGCTCTATGAATGGAAATATAAAGCTGTTGAATTTATAGCTCGACAGGTCAAAGATAAAAAAACTGTTTATCAGTAAAAATTCTGACGTCTTGGACGCTTTTCATGTGATATGAAACTTATTTATAATGTGAACTCCACTCGCCAAACATTAATGAATAGTAAGGGTGCGAATCGTGGGAGGAGATACCCATCTTTTTTCTGCTTTAAAAAGAGAAGATAGGGATGCGTAATATATTTTGAACACTTTTCGTTGATTAAAAATAAGAATTATTACCTTTTTATCAAAACATATAACTCATAAACGAGAGCAAACATGAGACGGTAAGCTGAACCATGCTAGCGCGAGGGACATTAATTTTACATCTGTTTACGTAGTACAGAAATTTCAGACCTTGGGCAACTCCTGCCCACATGGTCTACTATCTCCTGGTAGATGTTTATGTGTAGGCGTATGTAAGTGTGTGTATCAGCGAATGTGTGGGTGATAATGATGGAACCAGTCAAATTTGAAACCATCAAGTACGAGCGGATTTGGGCTCCAGCGACGGAGGATCGTGAAATAAATGCATCCCGACTTTTAAATTAAAGTGTCCAATGCTAGGGAAAAAAACAAACTCTACATGAACACGCATGTTGAAGTGAAAAGCTGGGGTTACTTGCCAACTCACGGCCTTTCATTCAAGGGCTTTAAATTTATCACCAATTTTCTTCATTTAAAATAAAACTTTTTGCATTTTAAAACAAGTGATGCTAAACGACGTTAAGATGAGAGGGAAAGAAAAGAAAAGGACAAAAAGCGAAGAATACGAATCTTTCAAATGACGAGCAAGCTATGAATGGATGGAACAAGCAGGAGAGCTCGTGATTCGATTAAATAAAATTTGTTCAACAAACACGGACTTCTCCAGTGATCCAACTGTCAAATCTGTATAGATGAGAATGGCTTCAGGATGTTGTTTTCTCATTCGTCTCTATCTGTCACATGTTTGTCTATCATCAATTCTCTTTCAGACGTGTCTGCTTCCTGTAAAGTCTCTTTGGATTTTGCAGCAGCCACAGCTAACTCTTTTCTGGGCCCGCCACGGTTATAACCAGGTTTTCCAAAATCTTATTCTGTCAACAGTTTTGTTTTTTGCCATCCACTCCGCGTCCTGAGAATTAAACACTTGTTTTTATATTTTGTTTTGTTTTTCTAAATTCTTTATTTTTACACAGTATTAAAATGCCAGTTGAATTGGGCCATAATGTACGGAACAAGGCAATTGTGTTTAATTTAATTCATTTCTGGAAAGAAAAATAATCTTACTTTTCAATGTTACCATATAGTAATGTTACCACCCTTTCCTCAATAATCTGATTCATTTATTTACACCCATGGATGATTATATTTTTATGCCTTTAACACTGGGCATGCAGTGATCTTCTCTTCCATTGAATTTGCTATGCGAAATAGGGACAGAAAAACTAAGACTACAAAAATGTTTGAACATCTCTGTTATATTTATTTGTCAGTCACCATATAAGCCACTGTTTTTGTTTTGTTTTGTTTTGTTTTCACTTGATACGCACATTTGGCGAGAGGAGGAGGAAGCTTTCGCATATTAACCACAGTACAGGATGAAACACATTTAGCTATCAGCAATCTTTGAGTTCTAACTGGCAACAGAAGATGGAGAAGACATAATAACATACTCCTTTTACCTAGATGTGTTATGAAAGATAAGCCAGAGAGACGCGGAACGTCTTAGGCATGCACACCTTGTCACTTTTTAGATGCTTCAGCATTTGCCATTGAAATGTTGTAATGCATATTTCTGTAAGCAATTACTTGAGATGGCACTTGCCAGTTAAGCCTTGGCATGTTGTGAAGATGTTGTGATTTGTCTAACCTGTAAATTGGCAATAACAATATTGGGTTTATTTCACATGACGTCACGAAAGTTGTGCTCTTTATATTTCTTCACTTTTACGTCATAAGGTCAACAAGTGACATCGTGGAATCATTGGCCGCGGCAGTTATTTATTGCAAGCATATTATAAAGTCTGTCTCTCGTCTACTGGCTCCGGGTATTTTGTTTATAATAATATTAATAACCATAGCCGGTCATACTATACCGAAGTACAACATCTTTGGGTTTTTTGGTGTTTTTTTTTTTTGAAGTCTTGATGAGAAAGGTTTCTTGGTTTCATTTAGAACCACAGAACTTGCACTTCACCGAATTATTAAACTATTTTTATTCAGAATGACGGCTAAGTTTTGCTTGAATGTCTACATCTAGATCTATATCTCAGATTCGGTGGCGCAGGGTGAAACGATTCTCCAACAAAAATGAACATCACCAATCTTTCAGTAGCCGTGTCTTCAGTTTGTGTCTACCTTTTTGGGACCGGACAGGTGACTACAACAAACACAGCATCGTTGATGGACTGTACTATCATCGTTACAGTTCTAGACACCACTTCAATGATCATAAACAACAAGTGCGAGCCACAATGTCACTTTTTTACGGCAAAAACCTCAAACTTTTATAGTGTTTCATTCCATTTTCCTACCAGTCTCTTCATCGTGCTTGTGTCAACAGCAGCGAAGCCCGTGCCGCGTCCAACAAATGTCTGGGTGGAAACCCAGTTTCAGTTTTCTTAATCGATCGTTGATACAGAAGCAAATCACGAGTTGTCCATCCTTTCCCCCAAACCCAAGAGTTTCTTCCCTTGGATCTACGGGGAAGAACTCGTAGAGTCAACAGCGTTCTCATTCCGTGGAGGATGATAAACCAACGTACTAATTGATAAACTTTCTTCTAATTTCATGATGTGTTCATTTCAATTTGCGACTTGGTCCTCGACAACAAGGAGAATCCGCGGCGTCTCGGCAGGCAAATCACATCAGTGTGGCTACACAGGCTCTGGCGTTGGGCTATTCTGAGGGTCTACGCTTCAAAAAACGGAGATGGTGGCAGTTTTACAGCCCAAGGGGTGATCATGTCAGCCAAGAGAATTGTTGAATTATCCTTCAGACTTAACTCTTTCGCTTTTTCAGCCATCCCACATTTTTTTTCTTTCTTCTCCTTTCTTTACTTTCATGTCCAGCCTTTCGTTAATCCTTCTACTGTCTCGTTCTGTCTTCCAATCGCTTTATTCACTCTTTCTATGCGATGTCTATATGAAATAATAAGCACATGAGATGAGACTTTGGTAACTGCAAGTTCTTTCCTGGCTCGTGTAACCTTGCATTCTCCTCTGGCAATAAAAACAAAAACACAAGACTTGCTTCGGATGCATCACTTTGACAAATGACTGAATGAATGGGAAAACAAAATAAACAAACACGTAAAGGACCCCGAATCCTAGGAAATTAAGTGGCGTGTAATTAAGCTGCAACTGTTTTCAAAGTGTCAGTGTAACGGTGCAAAAGACTCGTTGTGAACTTGCCTTTTTTAAACATATGGACTCATAATGTATGGAAATGCAATACGGAGATTTATTTTTACAAGCTAAAGGTTGTTGGTGCCATTCAGTTTCGATGTCAACTTCAACAATGCGTAGGTCGGGTTTTGTAAAACAATTGTTTATTCATGCTGTTGGTTTTGTTAAACAAACTCCATGGAAGATGAGAGGCTTTTTCTCAAGGACATTATAGCGCAAGAAGCAGTCTTGCCATCTTCAGCCAATTTTAATGTCTTTTTTTTTTTTTAGTTCAAACCACCAATTTGTCCCGGCTTCTCACCATGACGAAAAGGTTCAGAATCTCCCGGAAGTCAACACATTACAGTACTTGAAGAACCGATGGTAGAAACCGCCGCCAAGTGAGAGGGGGGAGACTTCTGGTCTGTGGGTGACGGAAGGCATACTGAGATAACCAAAAAATTATTCACACAAATCCGAAGTAGTGTTGAGTTTGTAACGAGGGGAAAAAAGTTGGGCCAGCGAGTGGGGTGAGCACCTCTGAGGTTTGCCTGTAAATGACACACAAGTGGATGCTGCAGGATTGTTTTTAACAGGGCTGAGAGCGAACATAGAGACGACAACTGGTAGGAAATTTGATAACGAAGAGAAGATAGAAACTGGTTTGTTTAAAAAAAAAAAAAGTGGCACAGGAAAAGAAGCAGAGAGTTATTAGAAGTGCAGCAGCCAGTTATTGTCGACGCATATAAAATAAACGTTTCTGGAAAAGAAATTTCTTGCCGACAGTTTTTACGTCACCGCCCATCTATTCGTGACGAAGAAACAAATCATTACTACTGCATTATTCTTTGGAAAAAAAATAAGCCCGTTTCTTCCTCGTAATAATCACGAACTCATAACAATAGTTCAAAAGTCAATAAAGAGGTAGGTTATCTATGCACGACGGAAGGAAAACATGATATTACTTCTGACGCAATTGTTTCGTACTTTGAAGCATAATGCTCATTCCGTGTTTCACAATGTTTGATGTTTTGATGTTCCCGTGCCATGATTACTTCCTTTGAATTTTTTTTTTCAGCAGAAACAGTTTCTGGAATAATGTGGCAAAGAACACGGAAACTCTCAGCTATACTTATCGATCACCAAAATCGCAAGGTGAAATTCGTTCACTTCTAAGGCTTATTGGGCATAATGCTTCGCCATATGAAAATAACGTTAGACTATGATTGTATAACGAGATAAAATGTAACATTTTTAAGATAGATGCAAATCACCCGTGGGGAAAATAAGTGAAAATTATGTCATTAACTATTTGTAGGTACATGCAAAGAGGAGAAAATACCACTTGATTGCACTAAGATATCACATTAAAAAACTTTCCTAGATTTGAATTTCTACTGCATACTCCCCGAAATATCTGTTATGTTTAGTTTTTGCAGCAGTAGGAAAATACGGTTATGAATGAGAGTTACTACTATTGTCGAGATGGCAGTCCATCCTTCACTATTTTTAAACGTATGGAACAAAGTCTAATTGTATCAGGTACAGGTTGTCGGTTGTGAAATTGAAGTGTCGTTCTGAAGAAGTGGGTCTGAGAGTCTTGCCTGGCACAAAGAACCTCCTCTTAGTCTTAGTGCAGAAGAAATATTTTTGTTTTCTTATCAACATTTATAGCCGCTTCATCGTCACATTTACTACTTCTCTTATCCGTGCCGTTGATTATTTAAAGACAGATATTATTTTTAGATACGAAAATGTTTATTAAGGCTACTGGATAGCAAGGCTTTCTACACTTTCACTGTCGTCATTTTTTCCCTCATGTCGAGCTTTGAGGTTTAAACCCTTGCTGACTTCAGGTCTTAAGTTTGTTAATAGTTGTGATCATTCGCAGGAACATTTATCACCTGAAAGCTACCGTAACTGCAGCACTCATCCTTAATAACACGGTATACAATCCTGACTTTCATATCACTGTACCTTTGAAGATTCAGTTGAAATTTCAGTGGGGCCAAACATAGTGCACTAAATTACTATGAGCGTTGCATTTTCTCGTCTTTTGTTCAGACAAAATCTTTAGTGGTTTTTTTTTTTTAACTTTGGTCAAGGCGGTTTAGTTGAGTTGCAGTGGAAAAAATGCGTGGGAGGTGACCTAAATGTTTTGCTTTTGACAAATAATTACAATCCTTTACATTTTTGTTCTTATAGTTTGTTTGTTTTGTTGTTGGTTTTTTTTTTTCCCTTGTTAAAATATGGTTATGACGTTTTAATCAAAGACAGGAGTGTCTCCGTTTATTCTGGAAAAACTAAAAACATAACGTTAACATGAAATTTTAACTTTTTCTGATTCGCCTTTAAACCGATGTTTAGTAAGGGTCTACAGAAAGGCAGACAAGGAGAGAAGATACTAAACAACTTGGCAGAACGGCATAGGCAATTTTGAGACTCGTTATGGTCACAATTGCTGTGACGATGGGGATATCTTAAAGACAACGATTGTCCACCCATACTGGCAAGGCACAGAATGGTAATGGATGTACCTTATTTAGTCAAGTGAGATTCGGCTGAATCAGTTTTTTTGTTTTGTTTTAATGAAAAAGTTCATTTATTATGGAAATAATATTCAGTGTCTCACAAAACTGGTCGGTTCACTGTGATTAGATTGATACCGGCTGGAAATTTAAAAGTGTCTCACAACGGAAGAAGAGAGTTGAAACCTAAGTAGTCAGTCATGTTGAGTAGACACAGACAAGATGGTGGATCCCATTAGGGCCCGGCCCGCACTATCCGATTTTGATCGTCCAGCCAGTTGGATGGTGAGGTCACTACACTGAGTTTCAATGAAACCAAATAGTTGTATCTCATTGAAACTCACCATCCAACTTGTCGGCCAATGAAAATCGGCTACTGCGAGCCGGGCCTTACATTGGGGCCAAATGAAAAAAAAACAAAACCTGTATTTCCGAAACGCTACAGACGTGCTTGTCTAAGAGTACAGGAATCATAGACGCACCACAACAAAATTGACTATACTAACACTAACAGTCATTGTAAAGAGAATGTGAACAGTCTTTCAACAATAAATTTGAATTTTGATAAGTAACTTGTCTCTTGATTAATCTCGTTCTTCTTCTTTTTTTTTTTATTTTAATTTGCTTTTGGGTTAAAAAGACACGCCCACCTACTGCTAGATATCGTGTTTTGCATCGTCCACCATCACAAGTCACGACTCACTGTCACACCTACAGGAAAGTTATTTTCTGCTTAGGTGAGTGGAGAAACTCTTTTTTTTTTTTTTTTCTAAATATCGTGTTTCCTTTCAAAGTGTGATAAGCATAAAGAAGGGAATAAGCCTAAAATGTTATAACAACATAAAACTTGGCATGAGCATTAAAAGTCTTTACATTTTTTTTAGCTCAACCCGTAACATGATAACATGTTATAACAGGAGTTTCCAGTTAATTTCATTACATTTTTTTTTTATTGAAACGGCACAGAAATGTTATTGTCTCACAAGACGAAATGAAATTTTTTTTTTTTTTTTTTTAAAAGGACATGTAATGGGAATGTATTGCACAATATATGTAGAGAAGCTTACAAAACTCCGCCTCCAGCAACATGACGTGTTGAGGCGATGTTCCATGATTGTTTAGAATGTGTGATTAGGGGTCGGCCTGCCTTTTTTGCATGTTTGACTTTGTGTTATATGAGCTTGTGGTTGTGTTGGGTATTTAACTTTAGTTTAGTGCTCTTTGTTTAACTTTCTTGTTTAGTGGTTTGCCAGCTCGTTTTATTTGAATGTGTCTGTCTTTGCGGTTGTTTATTTACTTGTCTTTGAGTTTAGCAGCGTAAAGCCATGGATACATCATCTGAACGGCCGGAAAACAACAGCGGACAGGACAAAGGAAAGGAGATCTCAAGAAAAGTCCTTCCAAGTCGTGTTACCTTAAGACTTTTTGCATAAATCGGCAGGCTTACATAAAGCTGATGGTCATCCATCCTGTCCTAACATTCAGGTTTCTTCTGTTTCTCTTCTTGCTTCTTCCTAGCGCGGTGTGGCCGTTGTCGTCTAGACATGCTTTCTCTAAACTCGGACTTAAACTCTTACTAGAATATACCCCAATCTTCAGAAAAATTACTATGGTTGGATAAGTTACTTTTCTATCTTTTCAGTGAATTAGGATAGCGAAGATAAACTATATGACATGCTGTGTATTCGAGTTACCGTGAAACCTTTGGAGGCGGTGAATAAGAGACGAAATGTCTGCACTAAGCAGAAAGATAGGTAAAAGCTTCCTTTTGACAAATATTGTCATTGGCCAAGAGTACCAGCTCATCTCCGCGCGGTAAACCTGGACTGAGGAACCGACTGGGAACGTTTACATAGTATCCGACCGAGTAGCCATGAAGAATCAGTTGTGGTGAGCAACCTGCCGGCATGCAGAGACACGTTCCTGTGTGTGAGTGAGCCAAGACGCCAGAATTGAGCAGCATTTTCTTCTCACACGAGAAACCAGCCTGATCAAACATGCCTCGGATGTCACTTTAACGCTTTGCTAACCCCGTCAATTCGATGCTGCCGATGTCTATTTAACGATTTGTTCACCCATAATCTTGATGCCCCTTCATAACTACTTGGTGACACACTCAGCGTATTTTCCATGCCGTCCCATCAAGAAATTTCTTCCTTCTTTTAAAAAAAAGGGGGCGACTGATAATATTTTCGCTCTCTATTACTTCTTCATAATTCCACATTCGTAAATTCAATTACTGATGGCAAGTTTTGAAACATTCCGAGTTTTCCGTGTCTCGTGCTCATAAAAAAAAGGAAATGAATAAGAAGGGGAATAAAAGGCGCGTGCTCGAGTTTGATGTGAAGATTGTTTGTCTTCTGAAGCTCAAAAGTATCGAAGGGAGAATGAGCGAATGCAATTCCAAATCAATTTATGAGTTCATCGTTGAATAATTCTGTAGACAGTTCTTGTTTTATAATTTGATTTTTGAAGATTTTTTGTGGTTTCTGTTAATTTTGAATCAATTGTTGCCTGGAGAAAATTGACGGTTCTCTGAAAAAACTGAAGCTGTTGCAGTGTCATTTTGACAGTCACTTGTGGGTTTCGCGTTAAATGTTAACAAATAACCCTGCGGGTAGAGAATTGGTAACTTCAAATAAAACAGCAATAGTTACAGTGAAATAGTTACAATTTTGTCAGCTTCATTTAGTTTTGTTTTCTTATCAAACAGTCGTTTTACAAAATTTTTATTTACGCTGTCTCTTGTTTTTAGGGACACAGAATCCAGAAATTATTGCAGCTAATGAGAACAAATTTACATATTATTCATTTTCTTTTCTAAAGAGAGAATATCCCACATGGTGGAAGAACTTCCAGAAATTGGCAAGCCTCCTTATCTACATTTCAAGTCCAAATTGGAGATAGTTATTCTGAAGTATCCATCGGTCTTCGTCTTCGTCTTCGCCCCCAGCCCCAATCTCTAACTTCGAGAGGACTGTGCGTACAAAGTTTTGCGATAGGTATCTGAACTTACAATAAAGTAACCGACCAACACATTTTGTATTTACACCCCTTCCCTCGATCTTTCACGAAATCGCTTTCAAGCACTTTTTGTTTTAGCTCTAAACTTTTTCTCATCGGGATCAAGCATGATTATATCACGAGTGATGTGGCGTCTGTTGAATCCGATTCTCCAGAAGGCAATTAAATTGGAAGAAAATTATTTTTTTTCTATTCTAGATGTCATTTAGCACTGAAAAGAAAGACACTGGTTTCAAACAGCTGACTGAACTTGCATCTTCAAATGTGAAACAGTGCACTTGTTGAGAAAATGCCAGCCTACACCTGTGTAATATCCATCAGAGCTGAGCTTTTGTCGAGTACAAACTAGAGGGATCGTCGACCAGAGCTAGAGATAACAGCATCCATTGCATTTTTACACATCGCTGCGTGGATGAAACAGAAGCGGAACGACAATATTAGCGAAATTCAGGATAACATTTTCATTGTGTGTGTTTTTCTGTTCGTTTTTATTTCGCATTTTTTGCTCTTTTCGCATTTTTTTGCTCTCTTCGCATTTTTTTTCTTTCTAATGGAAGATGGCTTTATTTTGTAATCTTCTCTCCATCTCGTTCTTTCCATCCTCATTTCTTCTTTGTGAAACTTCCTTTTGTCTTTTGACTTCATTTAAACTATCACTTTTTTCGTTCGTTTGATTGTTTGTTTGTTTTTAGTCTATCTCTCACTTTTTACCCTCCCCTCCCCCCCGTTCTTCTATTTCCATGCACCCTCCCCTTTTCACTTTCTGCAGACATCCTGCTCTCTGCCAAAGTCTGATGTTGTCTTTTCTTGAAAGATGTAACGTTTCAAACTGTGACAGCCAAATGCGAGGGTTTTTTTATGTACACGCTCCTGTCTGGATTCTGAGTGATCGTATAGAGTTTCACGTGTTGCAAGGTGGGGTAAACTAATATGCTACCCGTACACCCGAGTCTCGTGTGTTTGACTGCCTGAGCTCATAACTTTACATTAAGGCAAATGTATGAACAGACATTTTTATGATGTAATGCTTAAACTCGTTAAATGACACAGTATGGTGACTTTTGAAAGAACGGCAGGGGTAAAAAAAAGGATTCTGTGTCTTTGTTTCTGTGCCTTTTTGGATGAGGTTATACTATTATCAGTATCACTGCCATAATTATTCACGATTTTAAACATTACGGGCACTGCACCTGTTATCTATTACAAATACAGATGCTACTGTACTACCACAAACATCAAAAGCCATGATGCACCTGTCATTTATTATAAATACAGATGCTACTTAACGACTACTTAACGGCTATGGTATTGAAATTAATAGATTAAAATTTATCCATATCATCTCCCCCCCCCCCCCCCCCAGAACAAGAAATAATAAAACAAGTAAAGTGAGGTGTAAATGCCAAGGGCAGCGAACCTCCTAAAATAAAGACCTCAAATCTTAACGACTACCAACTTCAAAAACCGTGACGCGCCGGGCGCTGGCTGCAGTCATTTCTGTTACTGAATTCCACGACCCTCATCAAATTTAAAATAATAATTACAGTTACGTCCAGGCTGTGGCGCAGTAAGTCAAGTCTACTTTGCCTGGGTTTCACTGTGAGATGTGAGCTATGGTATTGAACGGGATCCCTCGCTGTGGCCAGGATGAAACAAGTCTGACTCACCAGTTCGGACGAGTAAAAAACTGTCTAGAGTCCTCTAGCGGAAAGAGATAGAGACCTCTCGTACTGAGTCAAAACAGATGAAAGACTGACCTGACTCGGTGCGCCATTAGCCATTCTTCCATTATGTTCCCTACAGTTCCAGTCTCTACTTTATCTGCACTCTGCATTGTTTCTTTACTTACACTGTCTTTTTACGCCACCAGTACAATACAACTATAGATCTCTAACATTCTTCCCAGCAGCATCCCCCACGTCAATCCGACGTCAATTTGTATAGGAATTCCATAAGGTTGGTAGGATTACGATAGGAGGTTCCCTACATCAGATCGACGTCGGCGAGATGTCGTCACCAGCGGATCTACATAGGAACAATGTCATTGCTATTGTCAAACTTGTCTTCAATTCTTTGCATTGGATTTCCATAGGGTTGCTGGTGAAGCCATTATCCAGCACTTATTTCATTCTCTCTACCTTCCTTTGCGAACCATTGTTTACTCAAGATTATGTTGAGAATGGCACCGAATGAAAACAAGTCATCGTCTTAGAAATGTTTGCTGGTGTGTTCTTCCTAGCAAAAACATACGTAAATCGAGCCATTCGTTCTATGAACTGGAGCATCCATAAAGTTCCACACGGCTAGTAGAGCAAGAAACATAATAGGCTGATTCCAAATCCTCACCCTGTCTCAAAGACAACAAGCAGCCCCGTGAGGAAATGTTATCTCCGGATGAACGTTAAGACACTAAGTAACGTCCATGACAAGTGTGAGTAATTCTCAGGGGAATTTTGTTTAAAATGTAAATAACTAGCACAATGAATACCATGGGAATGAAGATTCAAGATTCTTAAATCTTCTTTTTCATTCTCGTTCATTGCTAATAATATTACAACAGTTTCATCTTTTTCTCTTCCTTGGGTCCCTATTTTCTGAATTCGCGACCTTCTTTGTTCCAACTCCACTTTTTTGCACAACTGAGCTGGAGAAATTCGACGTTAAACCTTTGCGGTTCTAGTTTATTATGATAAGGAATTAGAATAAATCGGAACTGTGAAACTGCTTGATAAGTGCCATAACACATTTTAAACAAGTGCCAAATTGCGCATATGTGATACTTCTTCTACATACTATAAGCCTTTCGGTTTTTCAGAAAATGGAGATATGACAAACAAGTACAAAGGAGGCAAATTATTATCTGAATCAGTTTTATGATTGAATTTTAAAGTTTCTTTGCTGTATGAACCACCGACAATCATTTCTGCTTTTCTTTTTAAAATGAAACGTTATTATGACATTTTGCAATGTAGCAAAATTGCTTCATGTAAGACAAAACTCTCTTCCTGTTGTGCTCAATAATGAATGCAAACAGGATACATGATAAACTATGTAAAACTAGTGGATCTGTTATGTTGTCTATGCCAGCTGAGTGGAAAACATCAAAACGTATATTATATTACGTTATTGTGATTAACATAATATGTTTTAAATAATATATGTCTAAATAGTGTAATATGTGTGTTTTGTGTGCATCTATCTATCTATCTATCTATCTATCTATCTATCTATCTATCTATCTATCTATCTATCTATCTATCTATCTATCTATCTATCTATCTATCTATCTATCTATCTATCTATCTATCTGTTTATCTATCTATCTATCTATCTATCTATCTATCTATCTATCTATCTATCTATCTATCTATCTATCTATCTATCTATCTATCTATCTATCTGTCTATCTATCTATCTATCTATCTATCTATCTATCTATCTATCTATCTATCTATCTATCTATCTATCTATCTATCTATCTATCTATCTATCTATCTATCTATCTATCTATCTATCTATCTATCTATCTATCTATCTATCTATCTATCTATCTATCTATCTATCTATCTATCTATCTATCTATCTATCTATCTATCTATCTAGCTTTCATTCATCCACCCATCCGCCCCTCCGTCATTCCTTTCTGTTTCGGTCTCTATTTAACTTTTTTAACATGTGTACAGCGCCACCGTTTTGAGTACAAAACGTAGGTTCAAGTGACACCAACTCAAGGGAGCTCTGTTAGTGTGTAAAAGACTGTGTAACAAATTAATGCACACTTTGACACTTGCTCAAAATGCGTTGTGGCACCTATCAAGTTGTTTCACAGTTCCGATTGAAGGAGGTATAATACCAAGCCCTGTCAGACATAGTCAGATGCTGCCAGCAAAATGTTACATCAAAGAAATAGTGGCAGAAGCTGACTGTGTCTGACCAGGTTTAGTATGATAGGGTCTTGTCGGATTTACTAAGAAAATATAGGAAATTATGATGCGCATTTCTGGTCTGCCAGCATCCGATCGGGCTTAGGGTGATACCTCCGTTATTCTAATTTCTTATCATAATACTATATAAAAGCCACAAACGTTTAACCTCGAATTTCCCGGTAATGCAAAAAAATGGAGTTGGAACAAACAAGAACTGCAGTCGCGATATATTATGTGCCACTGCATAACTGTAAAGTTGTAACTGCCGCTGTTCCAAACCAGGGTTAGCACCGGTCGTAACAAAATAATAACCACAGCTTTTGCTCGGAAACTGTTTAAGGTTGTTGCTTTGTTCTTGACAGGTTTATGACTTGGTGCGGGTTTTTTTTTTCATGAGTGTTAGAACTTGCGCGTATACGTGGCAATCGTCGAAGACAAATGTAAAAAAAAAAAATGATAAAGGTAGAAGTTGAGATATAGCAGGAAACGTTTAAGACAAGCCATAAATGAATATTGTTGAAACCACTGCCTGTGCCAATAAATAAGGGAATATATACAAAAATTCAGAACTACAGTTTTTTAGTGTCTAAAGAAAAATTTTGTGTTGAGTGGTGGGTCGATCAAATTAGCGAAAGGGTAGGGAAGCAGAGGGTGCATCAATTAATGAATGTTTTAAGAGCGAATGATTTAGTATGTAGGTGAGGATGCGAACAGTGGGTGACTTTGTGAGTAAGTGAGTGAGTATGTGAGTGAGTGGGTGAGTGAGTGATTGAGTGAGTGAGTGAGTGAGTGAGTGAGTGAGTGAGTGAGTGAGTGAGTGAGTGAGTGAGTGATGAGTGAATCAGTCAGCCAGTCAGTCAGTCAGTGAGTGAGTCAGTGAGTCAGTGAGTGAGTGAGTCAGTGAGTGACCGCCTAGAAGGTCACGTCAGCAAATGGTGAAAAAGTGAAAGAATGACCTAGAACAAAAACAATGAAGAAACAAATGAGCCAACATTCTGCATTGATTTATGCCTTAGCATCTATCCTGCTTCACCTTAGACCTTGCTGCTTGATGAAGGATGCCTTAAAACGGTTTCTTTGTTTACGATGACGATGGATAATGGAACAACAGCTGCTCTTCCTTTGTTGTTTGACGGCCATAGATTATCATGAACGTAAATGGAAGTGAAGCAGAATGCGAGAACACATTTAAAGATGTCTAAATAATTTTAAAACTATGTGCGCTAAAACCCACAAAAGGCCATGAATGCTATTCTTGTGCAACAGTAAACAATTTATATGTGTGTCATTTTTTTTAAATGTCTGTATTACATCAAGTCATCTTGCTGCATTTTTTTTTTGTTTCAGGTGAAAACCAAATAAATTCTTATTTCTTTCCTGACCTGGCTTCTTGATGATTAATTCTTCGAAAAGAACGCAAAGCACGAGTATGCGATGATATCGCAATGTATTTTGTTTACACAACTTAGACCTCTCTCTCTCTCTCTCTCTCTCTCTCTCTCTCTCTCTCTCTCTCTCTCTCTCTCTCTCTCTCTCTCTCTCTCTCTCTCTCTCTCTCTCTCTCTCTCTCTCTCTCTCTCTCTCTCTCTCTCTTTCTCAGGGACATATATTCATCGGATGAGCAAACAAAACGGCAAACAAAATGCAAGAGATCAGTCCATGAGACTCAATCAATTCTAATTCAACTCGTCTGGAGATCTGATAAAGATCATCACATTTCACCTTATGCATTTTCGTTAAGCGTTGCTGCAGACATAATATAATGCCAGGTATTTCACCATAAGTGTGCTCTCAATGTACTCTCTGGACCTCAGATAACTATTATCATTTTCATATCTTTTTTTGTCTTAAGATGCGTCTGAGTTTCTCAGTACATTGGGAAATAACTGACAGTTGAGGTCTTGCTGGTTTGCAGCCCCATTCCTGAATGACTGTCCAGTTCCTTTCGCACAAAGTCTGCCTTGTTTGGCCTAGAGAGTGCTCATATTGATCTTGGCAAACCACGAAAATACTAGCTTTATAATGTCCCATCTGCAAAACTGCCTTTTCTCAAACTGTATCAAAATGCCGTTCCTGATAAAAGTGCATTCTCGTTATTTTTCCCCCTGCGATATTTCTGAAGTAAGTATTGCTGGGTTTTGCATTGTCTTAGAGAACTTAGAATTCCTCAAAGAAAACAAAAATACATATAATCCTCTCCAATTCTCTTCAGCTCTTTGTTTTTCCCCTAAAAAAACGTTTTTCAAACGCAGACGACGCTTTGGGAAGCCATAAAATTCCTTACAGACAGAATAGTTTGCATTTTTTTTTATGATTCTTTTATTAGAGTGCCGCGACAAACTCACATACATGCCGCAGCTCAGTGACGTACACAAACATGCATAATGTTTTTCTACCTGTGACGGTAATCACAGTCAAACATACAATATCACGCTCACAGTCACAGACGTAATCAATCGTGAAATATATCATCTAGATTTATGTGTACCTCACACGTGCAAACACAGATGAATGGAGCAAAGAACTACAACACACAAGTCCCACGTCCTTGTTTATTTTTCCCCTGAGAATCACAAAGACTTCTAAAAGATATTTATAGAAGATATATAATGTCTCATACACAGACACAAACACAGGCGCGTCACAATATCCACATTTCCAGTTTTGCAGGTACACAGAGTGCAGAGTGCTGCTGCAGTTTTTAAGCAAGCACCTGTAGGGTTGAGGGTGGCATAATGTACTGGAACGGACGAGTTGCGATGATTAAATCTGCATCTTTTAAGTGCTGGGAGAATAATTCGTGTGGCCTGCTCTCATAGACAATGCTTAAAAACATCCGTCTCCATATTTAGCACTGGGGGGAAAAAATCGAAGATGTAGGTGGCAAAGGGGCT
The DNA here is from genome assembly GCA_963931925.1 of Onchidella celtica. Taxonomy (NCBI): domain Eukaryota; kingdom Metazoa; phylum Mollusca; class Gastropoda; order Systellommatophora; family Onchidiidae; genus Onchidella; species Onchidella celtica. The sequence goes on from OZ007567.1 coordinate 78,639,502, forward strand.
AAGAGGAGATCGCTGAGATTATAAACTTGGGGGGCATCGAGATGGTCACAAAAAATATTTGAAGGAGAGGATCAGCTGGGAGGGCCACAGAAACAGACAGAATCACTGTTACATAAACACACTTTTTTTTTTCTTTTGTACAAAAATTTCAGCGAAAGCAAGTTTATAAATAACTTGGTTTACGACTGTTGCCACGGCACGCCACAGAGAGTTCGGAACCAGTTCGGACGATGAAACTGACTGGAACACTATGGAAAGTAGCAAGTATGGCTGCTCATTATTATATGCTACGGAATGGAAAGTTTCACGTGAACTGATTTGTTATTCTAATCAAATAATTGTTAGAATAATAGCAGAATAGATGGAAAAGGGAGGAACAACAGGAAAAAAAGTTACGGAGTTTAGGAACTTTTCCAGAGACCCTACAGAAGGTAGAAAAAAAAATGTTGGAGTGCAGTGGGCGGCCTACAGATATGATTAATAATAAATATGCTTACACTGAGCCTTAAAATCTTTTCCTTTTTCTGTGTGGGAAAAAATATCTTAAATATTTCTCCATTTTTTTCTTACATCCAACCGTGAGGCTTTCTTTATGGCTGTTGTTAACATATTGAATTAAATACCGAAAATATTAACCTCCTCATACGGGTACTTGATGCTGCTCCGGTGAAACTGAATTACACTTAACAGTGCACGCCAAAAAATTAATACTTGGGTTCCAAGAAACAATAATTTTTTTTTCAACATGCAGATCGTATAGCCAAGCAGGAACAATAGAAGCACAAACAAAGAAATGTGTGCAGTGACTGTGCTGGTCATAACTGCCAATTATCCTTGGAAAACGAAAGTGCAAAACTGATCTGTGTCACACATAAATAAACTTCAAACCTCTCGTGTCTTGAGTTGTCAAGTGATACAGGTTTCTCTGACAGATTCTATATTGGATAAGAGGACCTCTTACTTGCAGAGCTAACTGGCTCTCAGTGCAGAACAAGTCTTCAGTGCACCGGCTAAGTAAGTGTGTACATCGTTAAGACGAGAGGGATGAGACGGAGCTGACTACTTGTACCTACCTAATGGATATGCACTTAACACCTGTTGTACAAATTATAGCCTTTCCGGCACGGGATGCTCTGTGTCTCGCAACAAAGTGCTCACGTTAAAGGCTAGCGGGACTAATTTAGATGTAGATAGCCAACCAGCAAAAACAATTTCCATGTGTGCATTACCCTATTTACCCGATCAGCTGACTAATTATTACATGAATAAAGGAAAATCTGAGAATTGATCTCAAATAAGACAATAGATGCATGTTAAGAACGAAATGTGAAATATTCAAATAAGGACAGGAAGAAAGGGGAGAGGGGGGAATAATTGAGGGAAAAACTGAAAATAATCAGAAATTATTTAAGAGAGAGAGGGGGGAGGGAGAAAGAGAGAGAGAGGGGGGGAGGGAGAAAGAGAAAGAGTGAGGGGAGAGGGAGAAAGAGAGAGAGGGGGGGAGGGAGAAAGAGAAAGAGTGAGGGGAGAGGGAGAAAGAGAGAGAGAGAGGGGGGGGGAGGGAGAGAGCGAGAGGGAGTGATCGACAGAAGAATAGGAGGAGTTGAGAAGAGTAAGAGTTTGAGTCTGGATAAAGCGCGTCGTCGCGATAACAGCCATATCGTGCAAGGAAGACAGAATATACTAGAATGATAAGACACAAAGAAACTCTACCAGCAACACCCACCAACCACCAGCTCATGAAATCACAAGTTTGAGTGTGAGTTTGGATAAAGCAAGTCCACACGATAACGGCCAGATTGCGCTAGGAGGAAGCAAAGACGATAGGCAGAATACAACAGAATGAAAGGACAGAAGATGATCCTACTAGAAGCACCCACCAACCGCCTGCCAAGAGTAAGATTGGAGGCAAAAAGATCGTACATATTATGTAATAATATACTTATGTATTCAGTGTGAATAATTGAACGTGTGCGCTCCGGTAAGCATCTGGTACACAAGGTGCTCGGGACAGGAATGTGTCCGAGAACGAAATAATGAGCGTGATTACTTGCTGTCGACACTTAAACACTTGTACAGTGCACTTGCTACAACACATTACATTGATGATTACACATTAGATTTTACAACGAGTGTGATGCCACAGGTGGCTGTCTGTTGGAGTTGCCACCAATTTCGAAGGTTAAATGTCTTCGTTGTGAAACGGCAATACTCTTTCCTACCCTTGACATCACCTGTCAAACAGGTAACTCAAAGACATCCTCGTAAAACACTCTGGAACTGATGCGGACTGACAATGAGAATGGCACCTGTCGCTTAACATCGGCCATCTCAACGCATTTTCCTGACGTTTCCGAAAAAGACATAAACTTTACGACAATAACAGAAGGATAAGTAAAGGACTTAGAAAGCGATGTTTGGAACCAGCGAAGGGTTTTGTAGCAATCTCGCCCAATTAGCATGTGATTTTTTACACATGGGAGAACGTTCAAACAGCAATGTAACAGCAAGCCAGTTCACCAGTCTGGAACGAAGGTAATTAAAAGTGGGGAGCATCCCGAACTTGGGTGGTAAGTGGGTCAGAGCCAGGCTGCTACAGAACTTGTAACATGGTATCGTTGGACCTGCAGAAAGAGAGAAGGACAAAAACCCCAACAAACCCTGTGCAACTTCAGAATCGAAAGGAAAAGCTGCTGGCTAAAAAGGTGTGCAATAAACATCAGTGGAAAGATTATTTACAGAATCTCTCACATGTTACAAATATTTAGCAACTGCTGTTTTGTTTCACTTTAATTTGTGGGAGGGTAGGGGCAGGATGAGGCGTAACAAAATATATTATAAACCTGCACACAAAAATAATTTCAAAATTGCCCAATCAAAAGAACGGTCAATAATCTCTTATTATTGTGAGTGCATAAAATTTACAAATTGAATTGGAACTGCTTTTCTCTGAAGAGCTTGTGTCAGTGTAAAACGCTCCAACAAATACAATTTTACAGCATAACTGCATAATAAAGGAGGAACCGGGTTTGGCTGTAATGAAGTAAATATGGAATTTTCACAAAGTTTGGTCTGCATGTGATTTTGTGTTCTGTGCTGGTTTTGTTGTTTGTGATACGATATTTTCAAAATGTGTTGTGGCTGACGAAACCATAATAAGAAAGAAATTGTCTTTGATCCGAATACAAAAAAAAAAAGGAGGAAGGATTGCGTTTGTGTCTGGGAATGTAAACTGTATTTTGTTTCCTTACACAGATTTCCGTGCAAGCTTTCCAACACCTTTGCCCATACGCAATTCAACTTCTACAGACAGACAGTCCAGCGGATTCCATAGACTTACATCACACTCTAAATCCACACACACAGCCAAACTTGCTGTACATCACCTATTTCCGGGATTGGTGATTCTCCCGCGGGAACAAAGATTTGGGGAAATTAACATTCATTTGTTTTGGCGGCTTAGTTTTTCAATCTTTGTGATACTCATTAAAAGGATTTATCTGGTTGAACTGTGACCTCCCATTTAGAACTTAACTGACACTATTCAGAAGCCATCTTTAGCTAACTCTTCCTGCTATTTTTGAAATTGTTCCAGTATGAATATGATATCCTATTTAGAATGCCATCAACACAAAGGTGTAAGAAGCATTTTCAAAGGTCCACTCTGCTTCTTTTGTTAACCAATAGTTTTGACAGTGAGTCAAGCCCATCTTTCTTCAATTCTTTTTCTCTTTCTTCTTCTCACTCTGCATGTTCCTCTTTCTTTTCTTCGTGTCTTCCTGTTCTGTTTTTCTATTTTTATTTCCCTGTGGTCTTGTTTTTATTGTTCACTGTCTGACTTCCCACTCTGTCATTTGTACCTTACAATTTTAGATATTCTTTTTAATATGACGTAATATATCTCTTAAGACTTTAATCCCATTTAACACAATACAGAAAATAGAATAGCAAAGGCAGGAAACAGCAATAATGCCGTTGGCTACTGATCACCTGTAGGTAACAAGGCAAGAATTTTCCTCTTTTTCTGAGAATGAGGAAATTAAATATTTCTTTGTTGTTCACCAAACTATGTATGCTCTGAGTAAATTGTCCCATGACCCGCTGAGCTCATACAGCAAAAACCCTATTGAAATAATGTAAACATCTGAAGTGTGTGAAGCAGCCTTTTCTCAAGCTTACCTACGTCGACGTGCTTCGACAAACAGTGCTTGGCTCGTGTCTATACACAAAATTTACACAAGCTTAGGCAAAAGACAAAAAAACTAATGAGGCAAAGAGGCATGGGTCACATTGACAAATCTGCCAAGAAATCCGAATGAACATTGTTAACCTTGTCGGTGAATGTAAAAAAAAAGGTAACTACCAATATTAACTGGTTTCGTGTTACATGATTGTCTCCGTCGGTAAAGAGAAAACAAACAAAAAAATCCCACCTGTCACACGGATAAATGGAAAGAGTGAATGTGGGCGATTATTCGCCGGAATCGGGTGATATGAAAATAACATAACTATTTGTCATGAAAACTAACAAAGGCGTTAATGGTAAAGACATCTTCGAATGGGGTCATTCGGGTAAAGACTAAGTGCCGGCTATTCCTAAGTCTGATATGAGAGGGAAAAGTACAGCTGGGAGAAAGATAGTCCATCAGATGATGTTCACAGAACAGTGAAGAAATCCTTTTAAAATTTGATTTTGGCAGGATCAGCTGGAGTGTACTTTGCGGGATGTTTGGGAGTTGCAAAGGGACAGGGGGCTGAAGGTAAAGAAATGATAAACGATTACCATAATCGCGACTTCTACTCCTGCCCCCTCCCTCTCCAGCCATCGAGATTTCAGATTAACATTAGTTATATGTATATATACCTTTAGGCTGTGTTTTCATGTGTACGAAAACGGCAAAAATCCGAGTGAAACAGAAAGACTGTTTTCGTGTGTGCCGAAACGTCCTTTCCGTGACGTGCGCATGGAAACACTCCTTCTTCTTACTACTTTGTTGGATTTTTGCCGCTCCCTTTGCCGTTTCCGTACACATGAAAACACAGCTTTCCAGTTGCGCCAGCGCACTAGGGCACCAAGTGGAACTGAGGATCAAATTCGAAGAAACTGCATGTTTGAGAGACGATATTCATGAAGCCGCCGTTCAATTTAAACTTTACAACTTTTATGATATTTTTGTGGGAAAAGTGGGACAATAATGTGACACTGAAAATTCGATCTCAATTGATAATCACCGGCCAAAAGGTTCATAAAACAATAAACATGCAGGAGAGTTCTCAGCAATGTTTACCTTTTCAATAAGATCGAATGTAGATGCCACTCCTAAGCATCTGCAATCAACTTTTGCTTTGTATATAAGAACAATAAATTTTGCAACGTCCAGACCACAGTTTGAATTTGGATCTGTGCATGCGTTTATGCAAAATGCGTGTATATTATGTATGTATATTATATAATTATTATAATATTGTGTGCGCATGCGCTTGAGATTTTGAGGCGTGGGAGGTACGCGTCAATGCTTATGTCATTCTTAACCCTTTGACTACCGATGCAGTGAAAGTTAGATTTTCTCAAATCTTGTTTATATCAAGAGCCACTTATCTCAATTACTATAAATGGTAAATGGGGTGTACATCAGGGTATTGGTCCGTATTTGAGAGCTAGTAACGGACAACAACAGCCTTTGCTTGATGGAGCAGTAAGAGTTAACAGCAATGCTGTTTCAGTGTCGAAAGGGTTAAAAAAGATGTTTTAAAAGTTAAGTGAAAGACATCTAATGTTCATCGTTTGATAGTAACCTATATGCTGGTAACATGTCTGCTGTTTAACGACAAGAGACCCCTGCTAACAAAGGTCGAGACTATGTAAAATTATGTTGTTGTTTTTTCAAAGTTTCTTGAGCCTGTACTTACATTCTCCTGTCAGATTTATGACTGTATTTTGATGACAACTAAACTTTGTCAAGGTTTTTTTTTTGTATGTTATTTATCTTGTCGTTTGAGCAGAATGTTCCCATGTACCAAGTTCAATTGTAAGAAAAAGGACAGTTATGAAAAAAAAGCCAAAAAAAATAACCAAAATATGGAAGCTCAAAGGTGTCTAAAGCTTTCTTTCAATCCTCCTCCACCCCCCCCCAACCCCCCTCTCCTTCCTCACCCGAGACCTTCTGCCCTAAAAAACACGGACGTTTGGCGTAGGTTTTTACACTGCTGTCATTTCAAATAAGTGTACTGTGAACTGGGGCTTGAAAAGCCATGCAGGCAGACATATCCAATAAACAAACAAACAAAAACAAGGAGGGGAAGAGGTACAGGGTGAAGAGACGATGGAAATGAATAGCGAAAGAGAAAAACTCGGAAGAAGAGAAGGGGACAAGAATAAGAAATAAAAACAATCACGCATGAAATTCTTGTGAAATGAATCAAAATGCCCCTTAAAAACTATATTGCTTTTGAAATACAATCACCATCAAAAACGATTTGAATTTATAAACATGCACTTGAACTCAACCGCATCTCAGCACCTTATTTATCTTGATTTGAAGGATGTTAGAAAGTTATTGAACTGTATTTACTAAATATGTGGGTCATTAAATAATTATTTTCAGCCGTATTCCACCCGAAATTGCCATAAAATTGATATCTTTATAAAGGAAATTTATTACCTTTTTGGATCTATAAATCTGGATAGGCACCCATCTCTCTTCAGTTGCAATTCATTTTCAAATATCCACGTGGTCAAATTCAGACATACTCGCTAACTCACAAGACAGAAGCTAACACTGCTCTGCTCATCAATCAAAAACTCCAGTGACCCAATGTGAGAGCTGAACGAAGGCAAAACAAGGACTCGGTAGTACGGTTTGAAATTTGCTATCAATATTCACTGATTATTTCCTGTTGGTAGTTTGACACTAGGGCATAAACAAAAAGGGCAGACTCAGAAGTCACGAAATCTGTGTCCTACAATTTACTAATTTTACATAATGCGCGTCTCGAAGCAAATTTATTGTCTCTTACAGAATCACAAGCGGAACAGCCCATCCTATGCCGGGGCTTACAAAACTGTGCTTTTCTTGGGATCTTGGTGTGCATTATTAAATTTTCATACACCCTGCTGATTTAATGCTGCAGTGGAAAGTGCCACCAGAACTCCCCATTGATGACAGTGGAGCAAGCGGCTTTTTTTTTTCTTTTTCAAAACATGAACAGGAAAAGCTAAGAATTTTAGACTATAAAATGCGGAGTGGAAATTCCGAAACTGTCCTTGCTGGGTATTGCACAAACATACGCCCACGAGCTCATTCGCCCATCGTAAACTATTATTTTTGTTGTTGTAGTTAAATTTCGGTGAAAACCTCATGTTTCCGGGTTTTCTAGTTGTCTCAGAGTTCTCAGAGTAAGTTTTGCAACGAGCTCTCATTTATATATTAGAAGATAAACGGAGTATCTATCTTGCCTTTACGTTGGGCCGAGTTTCACTGATAACATGAGTTGTTTTGCCGATTGTTTGACTGTAGAGAAATGCATGAGGGCGGTGCCATATATTGATCGTAACGCCTACAAAAGCTTTCCCCCCCAAAGTTGTGTAACTGGCCAGTTGAACAGCTCGTGTCTGGTCTGACTGACACCACTTCGTATGAAATTCTACTCATAAACTGTGCCTTCTATTTGTGAGCAGAATCTATCTGGGAGGCAACCAAACTTTCTCTCGCTCTCTCTCTCTCTCTCTCTCTCTCTCTCTCTCTCTCTCTCTCTCTCTCTCTCTCTCTGTATCTATCTATCTATCTAACTATCTCCTCTTCTCTCCCTTTCCCCCTTCTTTCTATTTACCTTCCCTTTATGTCTCTGTCTGTCTTTCTCTCTTTTCCTTCCTCCTTCCCAAAATGAAAATGAAAATCGATAGTGAAAACGGATTATTCTATCCTGTAAAATAGATCATGATTGTGTGACTGAAAATTTATAGTGAAATAAGAGGAGATATTAGTTTTATTTCATGAGAGCAGGGAATGTTTGTCTCGTAGCACACATTTTGCTCTTGTCTGCATGTGTTTTACATTAATATTTAGGTTTCGAATAATCGAAGCCCCTGCTAAAAGTCTGACAGTAAAAAAACGAATTTATTCTGCATTCCTTTGCATAGAATATTCGGATATCTTTGTCGCTAAGTCAACATTGTAAGAAAGTTTATTTTCCCACATGATGACATTTTCACAGAAAGAGTTTAACAAAATAGTTTGTTTTATTTTTTTATTTCGTTTTTGTTTTCAAATGTCGAACACAACCCACAGCTCTACCATCTAGTTCAAGCAAATACAGAACTACAGTGCTGGTCAAATTTCAGTCTGAAATGCCTTTCTTTGTAAGATACTTGAGAAACACATGTCTTAAAAAACAGCTGGCGAATAGATATTTCATTTGAAATTGAAATTGGAGACAAAGGCATTATGCAGCCAGATGAAATCAAAGAAAGTTTGCAAATGGGTCAGTGAAAGCATCCACACGCATCTCAGTATTTGATTTACCAAGCGGTGTCTGGGCCTAACACATCGCTTTTCGTGTGTCAGGAACTCAGCAGATGGGGTGACATTGTGATCAGGGCAGAACATGATTAGTTATTATCATCGGTTATATTTTCTGTAGCAAATAATTACCATGAAGGCAATATCGCGACCTCAATTTTGTTTGTTCTGTCTCCATTTTCTGAAAAACTGGAGATCTTCCAGTGTGATTAAAAGGTATAACAAACGCACACTTTGACACTTGTTTAAAATGCGGTGTGGCACTTATCAAGCTGTTTGTTTATTCTAACTCCTGATCTTAATACTAAAGCCGCAAACATGTCACGACAAATTTCTCAGGTATGCAAAAAGTGGAGTTGGAACAAACAAGAACTAAGTTCGCGATGTGACCTAGAAGCCCCATGAATTTGGAGGGTCGGAGCTTCATAGTAGCAATGCCTTTGTTGTTGTGCGGATACTCTGCTGGGTATGAGTAATCTAGCTGCATCCCAAGTTCCAAAGAAAGTTTTGGCTTCAGGTTAGAAACAAACTTTGATGGTGAGGCAAATATTGTCTTTTCCACAGCTCTAAGGGTGCGAACAGACACAGGAAAACTGAACGTTACATGAAAGGCATAACTTTTCTTCGAATAATCTGATTTCCTGGTGGGGTCCAGCGACATGGAGTGAGAGACCCTTGTATGTTGTAACTGGGATCAGTAACTGTATGAAGCAGCAACTTCTGCATACTAAAGGTTGGACGCAAAGTCAAATAATAAAGATAAGTGACTGGAGTGTCGAGAATAACTTTGAGAAAAAGAAACGAATTAAAGAAGATAACAAAAAACGATGTACTGTCTGATCTTTATCTCGAAATTTTCTTAGTACCTAATTAATTGTACAATGACTTGATGTTTTCCGTGTCTACTCAGTCTGTTTAATTTGAGAATACTCTTTCTTTTTATTTGGCTTGAAAAGAAGCTTAAATTTCATTTCACACTGTGAGGGAATGCAAATTAGAATACGGAATAACAGGTTGACATTGATGCTTAAGTTTCTCTTTGACAAAGAATAAAAATCTGCTAGCAGTTTTTGACTGTGGAAAATATTCGCTTTCTGGCAAGTCAATCATCATACCAAAACGAAATAGAAATTTTAATGTACATACATTGTTTCCGTCAGAAACCGCCGTTTCGCTAAATTTCCGTCATTGCCTTTGAAAGCATATTGCATTCCTTATCTCAATGTAAACATGGTTCTGCAGTATGTACACTAATTGACTACACATGTCTACACTTGCTCTTATTTGTGAAACGACAATCAAGCAAGAAAGTGAGACCATTTCTTGCATATCTGTTTATTACATTACGTCAGGGCAAAACAAATTCTTGTCTCTGTTGAATGAATTAATCATTATTTTTATCTAATCTCCATTTCCTACGAGACGTCAAAAAGGTTAAAGTTGTCACTTCCGACGACCCAACCAATGGCTGAGGCGGAAGCGAAGGTAACTTTGATACAGCATTTTGCCAACTGTGAAATATGAATGCACTCAAAGACGTTAAACACGCTGTTTATTTTGATATCACGAGGCGTTTTCTGCTGTGAAAGAGATTTGTTTCGTTGTGTTGCTATCTGGACGAATAATGAAAATGTAATGAAACAGAACGGCGCAGCAAATTTTACAACAACTCAACCGGTAAACAACATTTATCGAATTTGCTCGAACATCAAAGGGTAGGCAGAAAAAAATAATTATATAATGATGTGGAGCAAGGAGGCAGAAACTCGCGTATCCAACGCGTATTCATTATCAAGAGGTTTTGCGTACACTTCATACTGTATGAACACATACATGTGGAATCAGACATGTAAAATGATAGCAATTGTCAAAACCACAGCTTGTTTTTGTCAAATGCTACAAAACTTCCTTTCTCTTTCTTTAGCCCTCTGATACCCAGCTAAAAATTGCCAATCCCAAAAGTTCTGAAATAATTATGCTGTAGTGATTTTAAATAGTCAACTTATCCCAAAATATAAATATTCAGTTGAAAAAAGAAATGAATAAAATAGGAAGAATATGTATCAGTGATAGAACTCTCTGCTTTTCCATGTGACCTATTTCAAATATGGTGCACCGGGTGCTAGAAGGTTAACATGTGAAATGAAGCGAATTGATAACATGATGCATGATTTCCAGTGGCACGCCTAGGGTTGTTTGTGAAATATTTTCACAGCTGCAACTAAACATCTGAACGTAATGTAAGCAATGCTTTGTTGTTTAATCTTTTTGAAACTGTGTTTATTCAATAAAATAAACTTGTAGTTAATCCCCGACTGATATCAAATTAAAATATCAACATCTGAAATTCACAAGCCAGGTGGAGGATATTTTAAGATACCAGATAGTGGATAAAAATTGTTGATTGGCCTGCCGCGTTGTCTGTCCATTATAGAATCGATTAATGAAGTTAGTTGAAAACGTTAACAGGCCAAGAGAGTATTAATACCTTTCACTTTATTAGTTATAACTACCTTCACCTCCGACTCTTCCTTGAAAGATTGTGAAATATCATCAACTTGAAAATGTTCAATTAATTTCAATATTTATTTGGAAGTAAAAGGTAAAAGAAACACACATACACACACATATATACGCACTAACACAAGCTTTGTTTATAATTTACTAGCTGAGGTCCCCGGCCCTGCCCGGGATAAATCGGTTTGAATATTGGTTTCAGTTCTGGGTGGTTATTATGGACCTGCTTCATCTGGCCTGTTACTATTTGTTTATTTTATTTTTGTTTGTTTGTTTTTAAATAAGTCTTACTGCACTGCCTTTGTGAGTTGACACACTGCGCATCCCGTACAACAGCATGATTTGCGCACGGGTTAGTGTGTTTGATAGTGAACACATTGCAGGAAGTGATAACGAAACCTTAAAATGGCGAACCATGACTCGAAATAGATCTAAATCATGGCGAAACAATAAATTTCCAATAAAAAAAACTACACCGATTTGAGACTTATATTAAAAACTGTGCACCCTTACATCCATTCTGATGCACCATATAAAATTTGAAGTCTGAGTGTTGAGTGGTTCAGAAGCCTTTTGCAACGAAAAATCTCAAGTCCACAAATATATACAGTATAGATTATGGCATTTATTTGACATTTCCTATTAAGCGAAATATAAATGAGAAAACTCGCGTTTTATACCATTGATAGGCGATCACGTGTGGAACCGGGATGGTGGCAAACTGCAATTCAAATTGACGGCCGCATGGTATTTCGTAACTACAAAAAGCTGAATTACCTCCTTTATCAGACTTAATGGCAAGATATTTTGAAAAGGGTTTTTCAACCCAAAGTTTTCAGAATTTAACCCCCAACACAACCTGCGAGCTGTCATGGGCTACAAACATGATAAATATCTCAATTCGTTAACCCACAAAAAGAAAATGGAATCACGATAGTTTAACATGTCGCCCTTGAAATGTGAGTGGTGAAAACAAAAAACGAATTAAAAATTTCTGCATGGAAAGTGCCCCAAAGCGACACCAAATAAGGAAATGTTCATTGAGTAGGCATACAGATGTAACAGTAACCGGGATAAGTTCGCCGTGCTGTGAAATTCTGCCGTAAGCACTCATAAAATGCGATGATCTGTAATCTAGATATCACCATCGTATCACATCTTTCCGGCGTATCATTGCTATTTTATCTTAATCCGATAACGTGTCACAGCTACAAGGGTTTTAAGAGATGAGAATAACCTTTATTTTACCATTAGTTTAGGAGGTGTTTTTCCAACTATAAAGTTATTAACCTCTTATGTGCCAAAACAGATCAGCTCGACGGCTGATTTAAAAGGTATAAGAGTCATTGTTCATTTGCAGATGTTTCGTTATTTTAACTATTGTCAATTTCTTTTCGATGTAGAGTTTATCTTCAACATACAAAACACGTCTGATTTCTTATACGTTTTACTTCTGGCGTGCTTTTTAGGCCCGTCTGAAATCTTTTTTTTTTTTAGGCCCTGACACAAGTAATCTGTGGTGAAATTTTTATACATGTCTTTAAAATCGATCCTACACTATTTATCGTTTTGAGATAACATTTTATGCGTTGCCTTCTTCCCCTTGTTTATTTGCCTTTGTATTTTTGTCTAATCTTTTATTCACTTCTTTGTTGTCGTTACTCTTTGGCGTTTACCATGCTGCCGCAGATGTTCATGCGAAAAATGTGGTTTAAGCTGAACCCATTTTTTGGGGGGGAGGTTACATTTTCTAACATAATGTATCAGGGCGAGAATACTGGTCCTGGTATCTTATTGGCAACATTTAGCTCTGAATAGGCAATTATCTGACGGGTTCCTTGCTCAGCTACAATTAAATCTTTACACAGATCTTAAGTTCGGTCCTTTATTATCCCTTTCTTTATGATAGTATGGTATCCATTGCCTTCTCCTCGCTCTTTCGTTTTGCGTTCTATCCTTGATTTGTTTTACATTTATTTGTCTGGAGTTTTGGCGTGCTGTGGCAAGTGTTAATGCAAAAATGTGTTTCAATTAAATCGCACTTCCTTTTTTTTTTTCTTTCTTTTCTGAAATAGGGGTCTAAAGCGAGTAAATGCTGTTGCGGGTAACATATGATCAGGTATTTTCTACATTGTTGTTTGTGCAAATTTTGCTTTTTCGAGAAAACGGGGATTGAAAGTTTAAAGAGTTGTGCAAAATCAGGGCCAAAACACATACAACATAACACCACAAACATTATATCTCGAAAAGTTTTTAACCGATTGCAATGACATTTATACATAATGAAATTGGGAGTGAAAGAACCACTTTTATAACAAAACCTCAAAATCGGCAAAATGTCGCATACAACAATATGGCAAATACCCCTCGATACATTTTGGCAAAGTTTAAGTCCTGAGTGTGTAACACACTGACAGGTTTTTCCTACCATCCCAGAGACAGCTAATCATTACATCTGTGGTGGAGAGGTACTGGCTGCAGGTGACCACATTAATCAGGTGAGATGAGACCGTGATTAAGTAAAGACATTCCGGGTTTCACCTGGGTATCAGCACATCTTGCACAGGTTGGCCGCCTTATAATACGCTATCCACTGCTGCATCTGATTTAGTGGACGGCCACTGAGGGCTTTATTGCGTGGGCGATTTCGGGAGGAAATTCACGTAGTGTTCTTGTTGGCTTCCGATGGGGAATTGCTATGATGGACTTAACTGGCTTGAGGGTGAGTTGGGGGGGGTGGGGGAGATTATTTTCTTTGGGGGAAGGGGGCTATCACATATGAAGATGATGTTAAAGGGGAGGGGGGGGGGAGGATGTTGATGACGGTGATAATTATAAGAATGGTAACGATACTGACGAAAATGGTGATGGGTGTATGTATTGCGATGATGTTGTTCTCGATGGTGGCAGTGGTGATAGGTTGTGAAGATGATGAGAATGGTGATGATGATAAATTATCATAATGATGATAATGCACCTATTGATGTTGGTCATTCGAGCTGGAACAGACGCGGCCGCTTTTGTGATGAAGATGATATTGCTGGGTGATGATGATAATGATGACGACGGAGAAAAATGATGATGATGATGATGAAAATGATGTGACAGCCAGGTTCACAGAAACAACGGAAAACTAGATCTTCTTTTCTTTGTGCCGGTAAGCACAGAAACAGTGAAAACGTCACGCAAGAATGTAGTCGTGGGATATATAACGGATGGAGCGTAATGCAAATCTTATTGTTTCGATGATGTAAAGAACAATAATAGCATGACGAAAAAGAAGAAAGAAAAGAAAAAGAAAAACCTAAATTACCTACAAGTAACGAGGGGCGATTAAAAAAAGATCACACTAAGGGAGACAAAAGCAAGGTAAAAAGATTAGGTTTCTTGGAGGAGTAAACGAGCGAATGCCTTGGCAGAAAACAATGGAAATAACGAAGGCGTTGAAAGGCGTATAAATAACCTGACAACTTGCATATGATGAGCTTATAGCCTAATGACAAGTTGCGCGATGGCTGGTATGATTACGTGTTACGTTTGAGTAGGTGGTGTGAGGTGTTACCTTGCTGGGTTGAATGGGATGCAGAGGATGAGATTACAAGAGGAACACTTGATGGTATCGATAGTGCCAGCGGGTGTCAGGTGATGGCAACAGTGATAGACTAAAGATGATACTTGCAGACAGTATTCGTTTGTTTCTTTGTTTATTTTGTCAAAGTTATCGAATTGCTTCAGGTGACAGAAAAGATTCTGTTCTTTCTGATACGATGATACTGAAGAAGATTTGATTTTATGGAAAACAATGATGATAATGATAATGATTATATAAGTAATATGTGAGAACAAAAATGTTGGGATGCTTAAAAAAAAGTTTTGTCAAATGTTTTTTTTGAATGACTTATATGAAATGAGGGTGCAGTGAGCCAGGATGGAAAATAATGGTGAACAAAAAGGGCGGGGAAGAGGGAATCCCTTGCATTAAATACTCCTAAATGAGTCATGATTAAGCAGATGGCGTCGATGATGATCATATTGACAATTACGATAAGGTGTGAAGAGAGAATGGGTGATTATGATGACCGACATAACATAACATAACATAACATAACATAACATAACATAACATAACATAACATAACATAACATAACATAACATAACATAACATAACATAACATAACATAACATAACATAACATAACATAACATAACATAACATAACATAACATAACATAACATAACATAACATAACATAACATAACATAACATAACATAACATAACATAACATAACATAACATAACATAACATAACATAACATAACATAACATAACATAACATAACATAACATAACATAACATAACATAACATAACATAACATAACATAACATAACATAACATAACATAACATAACATAACATAACATAACAGAACAGAACATAACATAACATAACATAACATAACATAACATAACATAACATAACATAACATAACATAACATAACATAACATAACATAACATAACATAACATAACATAACATAACATAACATAACATAACATAACATAACATAACATAACATAACATAACATAACATAACATAACATAACATAACATAACATAACATAACATAACAGAAGCTTGAAAACAAAAACAAAACTACAAAAGACAAAAACAGAAGAAAAACGTTTGGTACTTACCCAGCTGTGAGGACAGAATCAAGAGGAAACAAGCCACGTCCATGCTTGTGGTCTCGTGCCACAGTAATCCGTTGGTGAAAAGTCGAGTTACAGCTTGAAACATTTTATTTATTATAAATTTATTTATTCACGAGCAGAGTGTTTATTTGGTTGCTCTTACATGGCAACTTTTCGAGTAAATAAAGAATAGTTTGACAGTCCTGTTGCAAACTGGCACATATCAGTTGATGTCTTTTTTTTTCTTTCTAGCACAGAAGAACTTCCACTATCAGTAGTAAATTACTGATTCATGTTTTTCATTCACTTGTGTTTGTCCTAAAATTTTCACAATAAAAATGTCGAATCAATTTAATTTCTTTCCTTTCCAACCGGCCATTACACAGACAACACATTTTTTTAAAAAGTCTAAAGTAAATTGTATCCCAACAAAGAGATAAACTAGCATCGATTTGAAATATAAATTGCGGATTCCGTTTATCTTTATTGCTATACATAGATCTTAGTAAAAGTGTCAGCAACTCTTTTTTGTGAAGTCCATATAGTTTACAAGATATACAGTGTATTTCCATGTTAAAATGTCATCTTGGGCATAAAACTTAGTAAAGGAAACGTTTGCCGATTGACGAGCATACACGTTCATTCTTTTAATAGAGATCTATTTATGAATTTAATCCCCTGGTACCAATAGGCACAGATTTTTAGTCCAGAAATTCTGAGATGTGCAAAATAGATTATGAATTATCTGAATGCCATTTTGAAAAAATACAAAATGTGACCATAAAAAAGGTGAAAAATAAAGAAAAATAAATTTATCCGAAAAAATCACTTACTGACAAATCGAAAAGTCTTCCCAATATAAAACAAGTGATATGTTCAATATATGGAACTCCGGGTCCTTGAGGGTAAATTAAACATAAAAGGTGTGACTAAAACAGGCCTACCGATAAACTAAACCTAAGGATTAAAATTACTTATCACTTCAAATTTAATCAAATTCAATAATAATAATAATGGATGGCATTTATATAGCGCATATCCATTTAAAATTCTCTATGCGCTTTACAGAAGCAACATGTCAACCGTAGAGCAGAATGGAGCGATTGCGAAGCGCTCAACACACTACACTGCTTCTTTCTCTCTCCTAACTATGGCAAAGATGTGTCAAAAACACATAACTTTATCGTCATTGATCAACGTTTTCAAGTACTGGTACTTTAACTGCCATTGTTTACTTTAGTACTAGATTTAGCTTTGTTGAGAAATGACACTGAACTTTTCTGAGAATTTCTAATTTTTTGTTATAATTTTTCATTGATAGAAAAAAATAATTTGCCACTTTTTTCTTTATCCACCATAGAGCTGATAATTTTCATAGCCCAACAAAAACACTGGTGTCAAGAGTCTCCTGCGTATGCAAATAACGTATATAGCTTTGTGTCTTACTGGAAACGACATCCTTTGTTAAAAATAAATCTTAGGTAAATGATAATTGCACGGGATGACAGTAGATTGAACAAGAGCTCTATTACCTGTGCTTTTAATTACCGTCATTATTCCCGAGTCTCGGCCTAAATAATTTTATTACTGTTTAATATATTGATAGCTGCATACATGCATTAGATAAAAGACGTAAGTGTTTTTTTCTTCTTTACGATTATGCTTTTGTTGTTTTGCTTTGCACTCTACACGACCCTTGCAAAGAATTTAAGCCGTTGGTTTATCGTCAGTTTTAGTGACATCTTTTCTCTTTGAGCGAAATACTTCTGAAGGTAGTAGTAGTGCTCTTTGCTCATTACTCGTCACAGCGATGATCAAGCTCAACAGGCTTGGGAAACAAACATGCTGATGCAATAAATCTGGGCTACCCCATACATTTTACTCGGGGTGTCGGGTATTTCAGATCTGAAAACTGATAAGGGTGGGAACGATGGCAAGTTATATTTTGTGTGTCTGGAAAGGGGGAAAAAAAAAAAAACGAACGTGAGGAGAGCACCCAGAAGAGCACCCAGGTTACGTCTACAACTAGAAATGGGCATAAACCTGAATAACTGTGTAAGATGAGAAGCAAGATAGAGGTGTACACAGGGTCTTCCTGTGAACATAGAGAAGTGCAGAATGCTTGCTCGACACTCTATCTTTACATACCAAAACAATAATGAACAGAACTGTATTTCTGTATGCGTATGTCAAATTTGATGTGATATAGGTGTTCGTAGTCAGTGATAAAGGTAAGGTTTATACGGTCTGTGAAGCTCTAACCGAACCTGAGATTAGAAAATGGGAAAGCTGGCGCAGATCCGCTTTGAAAGCTGATTTTAAAAAATAGTTGGTTACAGATAATTATGAAATGAGGATGTGGTGTCGTTCAAAATCTACTACATGAATAAGATCGGATTCTAAATTGAGAGTTCTTGCAACTTCAGAATTTTAAAGTGACTTGAGATGCATAACCAGTTATTTTACAGCTCAGAGAACTGCTCGTCGAGAATACCAGATTGTAAGACCCTATGCAACATACAGGTCTCCCCGCGCCAAAACCCCAAAACGCCACAATGTAAACTGCCAAATAATTTTGGATGTGGTGATGCACAGAAGAGGCTCCGAATAATTATCACAACTACTTTCATTAGTTTAGACAATTTCGGTCCCTTTCACAAACTATGGCGCTTGAGTACAGTGAAATAAAAAGACAGCGCGGTTTTGACATGACCTTCACTGTTAAAAGAAGGCAAAACCAAAACAAACGCAAAAAAAACTTATCATGCCTGGATATTCAAGAAGAAAGAGAAGCTTGGTGCTTATAAAAAGGGTGTGTTTCACTGTGATCATCATCACACACATTATATATTATTACTACGGAAAAGTAACTGAGGTACCCGGCGTACAGGGTTGCTTTGTTGTTGTTGTTTCTTTGTTTGTTTGTTTGTTTATCTTTAGAAAGATCATTCTGCACTCCCTTTCTGCGTTTTTGCCCTACACAGCTTGTCAGCATTCTAGACTAAGATTATCATGAAATGGCAACAATTTTGCGCACGGATCAGGACATCGCAGGGAGTGATAACGTCATGTGTTCATGGAAAACGAAGTATCGAGGAGCGAAATTGGCGATACAAAGCAAACTCAAATAAAAAATAAAAAAATCTTCGGCATCATTTCAAGTCTCCTAATCTAAAAAAAGAACCCTCTACAGGTCGAAAGGAAGAGCATGTAAAATTTCACGCAAATCCGAGATGTCTCAGTGGCATAAGGTCCTTTTAAGCTTTTTTTTTATCATAAAAGAAAAAAATGACTGCACAATTTCAGAATCGTGTTTTGTCCGGAAAGCAATATCATCGATTTTGCTTGGCGGCGTTGCTATTGCTACAGCTCTTGATTTCAATCCCCACAACGTGTGTTCTTTCAGGCAGATTCACTCCACCGTGATTTAAGTCATTAGGAGAGAGAGATCATTACCCAAAATAGTTTGTTTGGTGGATTAGAAAAGTCAACAGCTTTTATCTTGTGGTCTCCAATTAGCTGGTGTCGATGCGTTGATCAATACAGATTATTGGTCACGTGATATTGTCCCTCCTCTTCCCAACAATAAATTCGAACTCAACACTTTCTCCCCCACCAGTGGCGGACCTGTGTTTTTCGGGACCTTGAAGCTTGAACTGTTATGGGGCCCCTCCGCAACCAGCATCGATAGGGCAACATTCAAAATTCTGGGAGTAGGGGCCCTGAAGCTTCGTTATTATCGTAGTAGATCCGCCACTGTCTCCCACACGGGGGGACAAGGATTTTTATATTGGAATAAAACATAATCTTATGTTGATCATTTAATATGAGCCTTTGAAAAAGACCTAGGCAATGTTTGTAGCTTAAGAAATCATTTTCTTACCAGGCAAAATAGATTAAATCCTGTGCATGTCTCCATTATTGGAATCCTCCTATTATTACAGTTACTCTATAAAATAAAACTCTGTGTTGAAATTTTCACTGCCTTTCTAAAGTATATGTTACCGTTCGTGATTCCAATGCATTTTTGTTTTGTTTGTTTTTTTGTCACTACTAGTAATTGTCCCGTTCAATGGGGCAGCCCGAAGCAAATAAACTATGATCATTTTCCCACAAAATCGATGATTTTGCAAAATCCTAAAATCATACAAATTTGTTCTTAACTGAGCATAGCCAGGGAAACAGACTTTCTGTGTCCGACAAAAAAAACAACAACACCAGAACCTTGCCCTGCAGGGAATCGAACCCCTGTCGCCGGCACGACAGACAGATAGCCAACTTAGCCACAGACGAAGAGTTGCAAAACCTTGCTACTCTGCTCTGTTCACAGTTTTCGCCAGTTTGTCTGTGCTTGTCGTGGAAATGATTTCACCAGATCCACGTATGTTATTAGCGTCCATTAAAAAAAAAAAGAGCTATGTATGGGAAGAAGGCTCTATGCCCGCAGACTCATGAGTATCATTTTCTGACGTGGACCCACAACATATCTTGTCCTTTCTGAAAGAGGCTAGGATTTGCAACTTGGTTTAAAACAACTGTTGTACACATTTACAAAACTGTTTCCGATCTAAATAAAATAAACCAATAATATTTACACGGAACATTTTAATTCTGTTTGTGAACTTTAAATTGATGCAGCTCTCAATACCAAACATAAATAAAATACCCAACTAGACCATGAAAGGCACAAACTGTCCGTTATTGAGCCAGCAAAAGATTAGGCTTGTGTTTTTTTTTCTTTTTAAATAAATAGCGAAGTTCGATTATCTTTTGTCCAGGACCTGCCATTATAATCGCCTTTACTATCGTCAGCACCATCCCCATTTTTTGTCATTCTGTATGTCATTAAGGGGGGAAAAAGCAGGTCGTTACCGGTGCAGCTGAAGTTGTAACATCAACAAACATGGCGTCAAAGACCATAAAAATTGCATTTCACGCGAAAATGTGGCAATATTTCTGCCGGGGTTGAATATCATACAACAATACCATATTGTTTTCACGAACTCAGTTCGAGTTGCTTCTGTTACGCTTTGAAAATAATAAACTGGCAGGGTTTTTGCTTCCTGGGGGCGGTTGTTGCAGTGAGAAAGTGATTTCCTTGAGGCTTTACCTTCATTTGTGAATCATGTGTCTGTCTGCACCCGGGAGTCGAGGGAAAGGAGAGGGATGTTCCTTATCGTTGGGGGATGTAAACATGTGTATATGCGTCAGTGTTTATCTTAATAATGTAACAAGCCATGCTAGACAGAGAACAAAAAGAAGCGAGTTGAAGACATTTGGGGAGACTCCGGCAGGCAGTTAGTGTCTGTATTTTTACAAAACACAAATCCAAGTAAAAGTAAAATTTGTGATTAACAAGTTTGGTATGTGGAACGGAAAGGGGTTTATGGTTTCAATCCAGCTTGTATTCAATTATCGCAAACGAAGGTAATGCTTTGTTTCCATTGCCTTTAACTGGATCTGTTTTGCTAAGCACCACTTGAACCTCAGAATATGAATCGGGATCAGTAGAGTGAAAGCTGAAACGATTAATATGATATATACTACAAAAGACTTCTTCAACTGTTGTTATAACATCATAATTATATCCAACAAAGCGGTCCATTAAAAGCTTTGATATCTGAACTAATTTTTTTTTTCTTTTTTTTTTTTAAAGTGCTCAATTTCAAAAAAATAGTCACTTGTTGTATTTCCAATTCAGCCTCTCAAGCTTCTCATATTACATTGAAGTGGAATTGCTTCTCTCCTGGTCGATACGGCCAATATTGGGACTCAGGCCGAATGTTATTATATTAACTGTGTTAAATTTCCTTTGCTGTATTTTTAATCTCCTCGCGAAGCGTTTAGGGTTCTCTATTATTGTGGAAGGTGAATCTCCTTTGCAGTGTTTTGATTAAAGATGATTTTGCTTTACTCCGGATTATGAACTGATTGGAATGTTCCTATATATTAAGTAAAATGTAGGCTAAGTGTTCTTAGAGATGTTGTGTTCAGTTTTCTAATAAAAAATGTACTGTAATGCTGGTGTTTATAATAGTTTGAAAGCTATTGTTGTACATACAATTGTTTTATTATTATTATTATCATGATTGTCATTACTATTACTATTACTACTATATTGTTAGTAGTAGTAGTAGTGGTAGTAGTAGTAGTAGTAGTAGTAGTAGTTGTAGTAGTAGTAGTAGTAGTAATAGTAGTAGTAGTAGTAGTAGTAATAGTAGTAGTAGTAGTAGTAGTAGTAGTAGTAGTAACTGTATCAGTAGTAGCGGTAGTAGTAGTATCATTACAGTTTCGATATTGCTGTTGTTTCTGCGGCTGTCTTTGTTACAATTAATCTTGATGTTCTATCATTATATTTCCAATCTGTACAGGGCATTCCGTGATTTTCCGAACAAACGTGGCAAGCAGAGGCAATTGCAGTATACATTTAGCTGTGCAATGGAAAAGCAGAGAGCTTGAAGTGATTTGTCAACTACAAGATCTGTGACTTTTTCCATTAGGGTTGCAGAAAAATTGCACTTAAAAATATGCATCAGAGTATAAACAAAAAGGAAAAGAAACTAAATGAGTTTCATTATACCGGTATTTCAATAAATCTTCTGTCATGCTTTTAAAACACTTGTTCCACCTGCTCACTTTAGCTAAAATCTTGTATCAGTTTACTGATTTCCAAATAACAGGAACTTCCATCATAAAGGAAAATAATCACATAACAAAATCATTACAAAGATATTCTCACAGGCAAGGACTGGAGGAATAAGCGAAAACAAAGATATGTTATCATAAAATGTGTAAGTTAATACATAATGGTTGGTGGGTGTTATGACGAAAAGAGATCTGTCAAACTCTGAGTGTAAAATAGGGTTGAGAAAACAAAGCCAAAACCAATTAAGTTTGAATCCCTCAAATAATCTTTAAAAAAAAACACGATTTATGTCTGTGGTAAAACATAAAGGTAGTAACGAGGTTAACACTTTAAATTGATACTCATGTTAAAAAAAAATAATAATAATTTTTTTTTAATTGTCATAGATATTAAATTTAAACACTTTGAAATTGGCTCATGGCGTGAAGCTTTCAGAAGTTTTAATAGAAATGGATGACTCAATAAGTTCCAAAACACTCACTTTCCTGAAACAAATGAGCTATGCGTAATTGTTAAATTATTGGAACGAAATTTTTGTACATGTAGTAGATTATTAGTACTTAAAGTCTTACAGTTTCTTTTGTTGTTCTTGTTTACAGAAAACTACATAATAATTATATTGCATCTCAGTAACTCTTCAATAATTTTCAATACGCTGGTGAAAATTTCTAAGATTTAATACTCACATTTTAGTCATACTCTTCCTCAATAAGGGAAATTTCTGCTTTAAATATTTAACACAATCCAGGCCGGTGCGAGATAGGGTTGTTTTTTTTTTCTCTACAGAACCAGTTAAAACCCCATTCAATAACTGCTTCATATGTCCCAAGGTGTAAATGCCAAGAGCAGTGAACTTCCCAAAACAAAGACCTCAAATTTGGATTCTTTTTGGTCTTGCTGTTATTGTTATTGTAAATGTAAACATCTGAGCATCCCTTTCCTTTCAAGACGACCACTAATAGCACGGCAAAATGTTGATGCATAATAGCGCCATCAATATCATTACACTAACGAGCTGTAGGAATCTAAGCGAAGTAATTATAGCAACAAAATGCTTAGTTTCATGTACGCAAGCTAATTAAATTTCATCTCTAAGAGCTAACGGGTCTCAGAACGATAGAAAGTTTTGTTCAGCTTGGCACGAGACGTAACGTGCGGCGTGAGCACGCCTTGGATACTGTCAGGAATTACCTGTTAAAAGTGAGTGGTTTCAATGTTTGTTATGTTGTTAGCAAAGGGTGGGATGGTTTGAGAGAGCGAGATGCGTAATGAAATCATTTACTGGGCATCCTTATGCAATGTCTTTCAAGTATTAAATCCCGTACATCATAAAAGTTTATCCCCATAATTTTTTGAAGGTATAATGTCAATGATATTGTTTCAATATGATTGGTTGTTAAAGTAATGATTTTTAAGTAAGAGAGGCATGAGTCAAAATTGACTGTTTATTGAATTCGTCACAAATAAGTTAAAACGAATTGAACTCACGGACACACCAATCTAATTTAATAGAAGTATTTGGTGAGTCCGTCAATATTTCATTCAAAATTTGACTATTAGGCCTACGTTCTATCCAGAAAACGTGACCTAAGCTAAATGTAAAAAAGGTGACCGAAAAAGAAATCCACATATGGACATCTAAAATTGTGAAGGGAATATCACATTAGAAAACAACAATCGAAACAAAGAAATAAAACATTATAAACAAAAAATAACGAAATAAAATTTGAAACAAGACGTACATAACAGGAAACCATGACTTTACCTGATGAAAGGGAAAAAATTTAAACTTTTCACGAATAAAGCCAAGAATTTTACAGAATTTTGTACACAGTGAGCCGGTAATTATCCACAACCTGGTTGCTGACAACGGAATAAACTTTTTCAGCGTCAGTTGAAACTTTGAAATGATTAAAACATTTAAGAACACAACTACAAAACTACAAAAAAGATGGTGGAAAAGACACAGTTTAATTCCAGACGCACTAGTCACGGTTCAAGTTAGAACATGAATCTAGGCCATGATTATATAAATTATCGACATAAATTATCCAGCAAAACTCACTCGCTGAAATAATGTTGTTTACCCAAACTGCAACTAACAAATAACTGTTCGGAAATCAAAAGAAAACAAACTGTCAACACACTTTTAAAATATCTCATTCTAGTGGCGAAATCAAATACACTACTGCAAAACTAAAATAGCACAATAAATAGTCAGGTAAAAAAATCAAACCACTTCATAACTGGAAACAATACTTATGACATGTTTGAGCACTTTCAAAAAAAACTTTTGATCTCATCAAGAAAAACACACACTTTATTCGAAACATTCAAAAGTTTCTCACGGGCGATTACGTTTTGGCACGACACGCGCTCGGAGCAAAGCGCACTCACTCTCGCTTCCCACTAAGCATAATATAGTTCGTCTTTAGGTGTCTGGGCCTCACCCCTACGCGATATTTTACCGAGCCTTTGCTCGATTTTCTTCATTGCGCGTGAGAAAGTTGAGCGTGTAGCGAGTATTTCTTCCCTCCCTCGACATATTCATTGATTCGGTGGGAGGAGTTTCGAACTGCTATTTGATAAAAAGTTGTGGTCAGACACTGGCCCCTCCGGAAATGGTGGTGTGGTGGGCTAACAGAGCACAGGAAAGCAGTTTTTTGGAAACGATGATGAGAGAGGGTTTCGTAAGCTTACCAGTAGTTCGCGAGGATAAGGTGGATGACGACAGAGGTGGAATTATTGGAAAGATGGTGGAGTTTGTGAAGATGGAAGTGATGGCGATGATGTCACAGATGGTGACAGGAACAGTGGCAGGAAGGATATGACAGTGGTAGTACTAGGCTAAGGATCAGATCATTGTATAATATCTATACATCGAGGGTTATCAACAAGAATGTGTAAGGTTCATTTTATTCTTTGCTCTTAAATGC
Organism: Onchidella celtica; assembly: GCA_963931925.1. NCBI lineage: Eukaryota > Metazoa > Mollusca > Gastropoda > Systellommatophora > Onchidiidae > Onchidella > Onchidella celtica. The sequence continues at coordinate 78,664,811 of OZ007567.1, forward strand.
CTCTAGATATCCACGATACAAACTATGTGCAACTTTATTTCATAACCCAATAAAACTATTCATGGGAATGTGTTGAAGTTATTGCCGATTATTTGAATTTTCGTCAAGGTTACAAATTTAACCTCGTTTTTCTCAATTTGACTTGGACATAAAACATTCTGATTGCCAACCCTCGTTATATAAATAAAGATGGGCTTGCAGAGTATTCTCCCCTAGCTCTTCCATTGTCGTAGGTCGCAGAGAAACGAAAATAATATCAGGATTGACAAAAATTCGTCTCAAGGTACGTATCGGTCTGCAAGAAAAAAATGTTTTACTGATGCTCGCTTTGAATTTTTTTTTTTTTAAATTTCTCACATCTCGGGGAGTATTTGACAGCTGTTAACTGTTAGGCCGCCAATCCTTTAGCCTGTGACCAAAGAATTTAACTAATAACGCTAAATTCTTACCCTGTAATGTCTTGCTCTTCACCACAAGTCCAGCGGACATACACACCACAGGAAGGAGAATTGTGTGACTGCATATAAATTTCAAAGTGTTCCAATGGAAGTCCTTCGGTTAATTGGGACAGTGATCCACAATTGGTTTGCATGTTTTAAATATCATTCTCTGTTGGGGGTTTTAGGGTCACAAACTAGTAACTGATGGCGTCAAATTCCATTTGAAACAGAGGTCGTTCAAGTACTCTGCATAACAACCGGCTTTGATGGTATCACAAGGACAATACTTGTACCAGCTTTTTCTTCAGTTTTTCAGCTTTAACTGTTTTAATTGCCTCTATACCATGACTAACCACTTGAATTTACAGGGCCCCAAAAGGTTCTACACAAGAAAACAAAAACAGCAAAGGGGGGGGGGGGGAAGCAGAACATTAATTCTAGTGAGAACCAATAACCAGAAGAAGAAGGAAGTAAGCGTATACTTTCCAATAATGAAACTGTTTAAGATGTGGGAAGGGATTAATGACTAATCCAGAAAGTGATATGAACATGATAGGTATCACCTCAATCATTGTCCCCGTCTACAAAACAGTCCTCAAAAGAAAATGTTAAAGACAGTTGGTTGTGTAGACTTCTTTTAATGAGTAACGGTACAAAGACAGGAACATCTGGGGAGCAGGGAAAACAGGGAATGATTCATAAGGATAAACGATGGGGAGAATACGTGAATGAGAACATGATATTTACGATGAGAACGGAAGAATAAACGGGAAAAGAAGAACAGAAAACGGAAAAATGATTATGGAAAAATAAGAAAGTGCAGGTGAAGAAGGGATTTGCCTGCAAATGGCAGTAAAAGGAGGCAGAGAGAGAGAGAGAGAGAGAGAGAGAGAGAGAGAGAGAGAGAGAGAGAGAGAGAGAGGGGGGGAGACAGAGAGAAAGAATGAATGAATTATAAAAATATTATTAACAAAGAAAACATAACGGGCATCATTGGGGGGGCTAATAAAGCAGCAAAACGATAAGGGTGAACTTTTTCGTTGATTTGGGGAAACACAGTCAAGGGCTGGGTAAGGGTTTTCAGTGTATTTTGAAATAAAAATGCAGGAATATAGTAAGAAGAGAGGTAGGAAAGTAAGAAAGTTTGTACAACAGGAGGATGGTTCATAATGCAAAGTGCAAAGCTAGAACAATGAACGAGGCGTTGGAAACTGAAGGAGTGTTTGGGTGCTAAAGCTAGTGAATATTTCAGGAGCCGGGTGCCATCCCACTGAGTGCTTATTCATACACAGCTAAGAGTTGTCAATTTTATTGACACCTAGCACGGAAGGAGAGGACTGGCCAGTGGTTTTTGTCAGACCGGTGCTTTTGGTGGGTGTAGTAGTGTGGTAGGGGTGCAGGAGACGGTTCTTGTGCCGATGCAGTTGGTGCTGGTGGGTGACGAAAGTAGCGATGGCTGTAGTAACAGCGCTTTTGGTGGGTGTAGCAGTGAGGCGGTGATGGTGGTGGTGGTAGTGGTGGTGGCGGCGACGGCGGTTGTGCTATTGCAGCTGGTGCTGTTGGTGACGAAAGCAGCGCTGGAGTGCTGTTGCTAGTGGCTGCAACAATGATGTTTTTGGTGGGTGTAGTAGTGTGATGGTGCTGATGATGATGTGGTTGGTGCTGGTGGTGACGAAAGTAATGATGAAATGCTGTTTCTGGAGTCTGTGATAACGATGTTAGTGTTGAGAATGGCTATGGTAGGAGTATAACGATGACGCTCAGGCATAAGGCCAAATGTGTACTGAGTAAAGTCTGTCTTGCGTCGGTTTTGTGGACTTTAGGGTTAAAGGGGCCTCGCCCACATAAATCTGTCTCACTTGATGATTCAAGCGAGTTCGAAAGTTTGATAAAAAGTCCACGCCAAACAAACTTGACTCATCGCGCCACCAACCTAGAGTATGGTAGGGCTCATCGTGGTAACCGTGGCTATAGTATTTCTGTTCGCAACGCTGACACTAGTGACAGACCCACATAAACGATCCCTCCTTTGCCAATTTGGGAGATCCGGTATAACTCAACGCTTCACACATCTCAAACTAAAACCGAGTCAAGACAGATGTGACTTAGTGCGCTACACCAGCCTTAGCCTCAGGAGAATTTAAGCACGGGGAGTGAAAGGTGGAGGGGGGGGATGCTTTTAGCTGGGTGGACAATGAAAGGCTGGGGTAAAGGCTTACCATATTTCTCGCCCACGTTGCGCAAGGGATAGCTTCATTTCTCTAATTATAGTCCACTTATCACATTCTGAACCGACCAAATACCATCACATGATTGTGCGGTCGCCAAATCTCTGATGAACTGGGGAAGAGCCCTGGAGAATCCACCCCCACCCCACACACACATACAGCTCGTTTTCCTGTCTCTTAACACTTCCTTTTAAAATTTGCTTAGCACTTCCGATCTTTCTATCAATGCGGAAAACATCCCTGACATGACGAGTGTCCAGTGAAATCATCGCCAATTTGGATGACCTTTCTGTACATAAAAATAGGAGAAAGACAAGAAGCTGCTGCAGTAGAATACAGCGAAAGAGCGAATCTTGCTACCCAGATAGGCATACTTTAATACATGTACGGCTGTACTCACCACCAATAATTGATAACACACATGAAGAAACAAAACTAATTTTTTTTTTTCCACATAACTCCATAATTCCTACCATTTTTGACCCGAAAAAACAAACCAAAACACAAAAAACACAAGTAATTACTGTGTGTGCCGTTGGAATACTTTTTGTCTTCCTTTAAAACGAACTTTTGACACTGCCAAGTGTAACAAAACAAAACGGCATTATGTTGTTAATTCTTCTTCCACTGTATTTCTCATGGTCCCAGTAAGAGTACTGTAGTTCTGGCAGACACACTACACACACACTTAGACGGCAAGGCAAGAATTACCTTGTCGATGATGCCCCATGGCTCTTGTTCAGCCAATACCAGTAATAGTTACGACCCTAGGCTAGATGTCAATGAGCTCAGCTATTTCCCTCTGTTAGCGTTTTCCGTTGCCTTGCAGCCACTTGTTTGGATTCTGTCCACAAGCTCCATGCCCATCAGGGAGATTCTGGTCATTCCAGCACTCGCTCTTGGCCATTCTTACTCGGACATAGCTATGGTTGAGCGAGGGCAAGTAATCGTGCGAGCAAATAGAGCAATCGGTATTACTCCATCTGATTCTGGTGTTCTCTGTGTTTCCAAACTGTGTCATTTACCAGCAGTTGTTATCACCTTATCATTCACTTCAGCACGTGTATTTAACTTTAAGCAATTCTGGTGAAACAAAAATTCTTTTTGATGCAACTCGACCTTAGTTCTTGTTTGTTCAATCTCCATTTTCTGAAAACTGGAGATCGTTTAGTGTGCAGAAGAGGTATAACAATTGCACACTTTGACATGTGTTTAAAATGCGTTATGACACTTAATCAAGCTGTTTCACAGTTCCGAATTATTTAATTTCGAGTTTCTCAGTTGTGCAAAAAGTGGAGTTGGAACAAACAAGAACAGTACTAAGGTCGCCATAAACTGTTAGCCCTTCGCATGCTAAAACATTAAAACAAAAAAATTTAAAATCTTATTGATCTGATGACCCAAACAACAACAACAACAAAATTAATTGACCACGTATCTCCACACTGGAGCTCATTTACTTCCAGTCTTCGAATTTCAGATATTATTTAGCACCCGAAACTTAAGTCAAAATAATTATTCTTTAGTAGATTTCTGGAAGTGTGAGATACAAATACGAGCTAATGATTGTGGTATAAAGAACCGCTACATAAATCTCATTTCAAACAATGAAATTCATCAATGAAGATGCAAGCTTATCTGATCTTATTTTTGTCAAGTTAGCAGACAGAACTGTAACATATTTGATTTAGTAATGCTGCAGTTAGACCGATTAATTTCTTCCTCCTGCCATATTTGTTTGTTTGTGCATTGTATGCAATGCAGCCTATGCCATGGCAGTATTAATGTTGTGAAAAACTCAAAGATAATGTCACATTTGAACAGTATTACCAGTAAAATCAACAGTTCATATTTCACTTTCACGCCTGTCAAAATTTTGCCTCGGAGCTCATGTTATATATTTGCATGTTACTTTTTTTTCCCTTCACGTTATCGTAATTTGTATTGTTACCAGTTTCGTCGTGATACAGAATGATGCTGTCTAATGTATCGCCTTTGTCAACTTTGGGGTTTTAAGTGTCTTAAAAGCAAGTCCTACCAATTCAGTAACAGAAAAGAGCCAAATTGCAGGCTTTGCCATCCTCATGATAAATCCATCATAACAACATTGTCGTGATCATCATAATTATATGTCAGTGAGTCGTCCTCCACACAAAAAAAGACTTTCATTTATCAGATTCAGACAAAGGAGCACAGAAATACAGTTAGAAACGAGCAAGAAATCTGTTTCACCAACATCAAAACTTCATCTCACAAAGTGACAATGTTTCTGACTGTTAGCATTATACATGTAGAACTTTTCATGTGGGAAGGTGATGTAAATAGTGCTTGATACCTAATTGCTTTCCTACAGCTTATAATATTTCTTTGTCATAATAAAATGCACATGAAAGGCTAATTGGCGAAATTGATTTAACAATCTGCATTTTTAAAACCTTGTTCAACTGTTTTATTGGTTCAATTTTCCACCCTACTATTTTTGTTTACCTGATGAAGATTTATATACCAAAAGCTTGCCTTCCGTTTGCCTCTGGATTTTATTGTATCATTTCTGTATTATTTCTTGCGCGAGGCTTTGCTACATGCAACTTTTTCTTTTGCCATGTTTTGACATTATAGGCTAAGCCTCATTTTGTTTTTGTAAACATGTCCTTTCTGCAGTGATATGTAAAATGAATTTTCTTCAAATAATCAATTGCGGTTTCATCTCGATCACAAGTCCGCGTTTGACAATTTGCAAAGTTGTAATTATCCAGCTCACAGACTGGAAATTCTCGCTCAGTGCAATTCTGTAGTGTAAACCTACGGAATGAAGTCAACCGCCGACTATGAGGATTTGGAGCTAATATCATGTGGTAAAGTAAGATTAAGTCCAGCATTCACGTCTTTTCTGATTAGATATAGTTCTAGTTCATTTTCAGAATAAAACAGTAGAAAAGATGACAACTGTTTGATTTATGAGTCTAGACAAATTTTGTGGTTGGAAATTTTGGGACAAATGGTTGTAGTCCATTTAAAGACACCACAATTATAGGTGTCTTGCAGAAAAGTAGGCATGCGGCATCTTTCATCTATAATATAAAAGCGAGTTGCAAAACTAGCGCCGAGAACTCTGAGATCACCAGAAAACCCAAAAACATATGATTCCCACTCGAATTCATTAAAAATAATGCAGTTTGCGAAGAACGAATAAGATTGTCAGTAAACATTAATATTTTTCATTAGTGTACAGGGAGGACCTTTCTCAAAGTTGAGCCCTGCCTTTTCCACACCGCAATTTTGTCTAACTTTCTCAGCCTTTCCTGTCTGTGTTTTTGCTGCGTATGACGTTCAAAACTGAGTGTTCACTAAACGAAGTGCTCAGTGGGCACACCATGTCTAAGAGTTACAGAAGTGCACAGATTCCAGTGAACGGAATAAATGTCACAGTGCTCTGCTGCAATTTAAAAAATACCAATACGCACCCATGTAGCAACAGACCAGGTTCGGAAGATCTCAGATAAATTCGAAGTAATGATTGTAGTTCGGTAACAGGTTTATCCCGAGCAACGCCGGGTACCCCAGTCAATTTTATTCTTAGAGTAACACTGGTGAAGCATGGAATCTGTCAAATTGTCTTAGGAGGGGGTGAGGGGAGGAGCGGGCGCAAAATGAACGTGATTTTGTAAAAATGCATCAGAGGTACTAAAATCATGTCTAGAAATTTCTCAGTCTGTGGCCTACTTGGATACCCTACTTTGAGGGCCATAAAATCGGTATGAGGTTTGGAAAGGATCATGGGTGAGGTAAATAATTCCACAAGAAATGTGGAAGAAAAATGGAACTGCGATGGAGATGGGGTCAAATGAGGAGAGAGATAAGAGCAAACAAAACGAGAAGACTGCTTTAGTTTGTCCAAACATTGGTTCCGGTTTGCTTCCGGAAGTGGAACTTTTCCCGCGTTCATAGCGGCGCTAATCACATCAACAGTGCCCCTGTACGGCCTCAGTAATAATGGGCGTTGGGAAGAGCTGAGGATGGGCGATATCGCTAAAACCATTCGTCTTAAATCACTTTAACGAACACTGGTCAACTGTACGTTGTTTCGATATCCATGAACCATTTACATTTTTTTCATTACTGAATCACTCATCCTCCCCTCTGTGTGCACATCTGTTCCAGGTTTTGATGAACACTTGTGTGAAACAGCGAAAATCAAATTTTAACACAACAAAAAAATAGCCCGGAAATAGCGTCGTGACTTTTTGAAGTTAATTGAAGGATCCAAGAAAAGCCAGTTATACGTGACTGAACACTTCATCTTTGTGTATTACTATTACTGTATTAGGGCTATGTCCCATGAAACTGACTACATGTATCTTTGTGCTTCAGATTCAGAGTAAAAAAGAAACTAAAGGGATACGTGATGTGTGAAACTGAAAGATACGAATGCTTATTTGTTTTTTATCATCCTATAAAATAATGGAGAGAGGAAGAGAGACAGAGTGGGGGATAGAGAGAAGAGAGAGAGAGAGAGACAGACAGACAGACTAACAGAGAGAGAGAGAGAGAGAGCACATGATTGCATATTCCGGACAATGCCCAGTACCGTAACGTCATCTTGTAATATATAAAACGTAACTGTGAGTGGTGATCTGTAATTGATCTCCAGTAGGCTGGGATGTTTAATGAATCCGATGTTGTCTGAAACTTGACAGATAAGCCTCGTACACGACACTAATTATAAGGAATGCTAAAGCCCACAGCATGCTGACTCAAGTCTGGTTTGCCTTGGCTTTGTGGACTATGGGGATAAACGGGAACTGGGCGCCCAGCCTAGCCAGACTGGAACAAGTCTGTCTCCTTCGTTGATTCAAAGGAAAATGTAATCTGAGACACAACCGATATAAAGCGGACTTGGCCCAGTGTGCTTCTAGCGTAATGTACGAGTAGATCAGTGCCCATTCCCTTCCTTCTCTCGAGCGAGCAGTCAGCAAGAAGGTAACCAAAAATTAACCCATTAACAATAATGATAACCGCGGTAAAGAAAGGCAAATTCAGTTATTTTAACCCTATTTTACCCTCTGGGTCTGACAAACCCCAGACACTCACTATTTTCATCATAACACCTGCCAAAATAGTCACATCTTCTCAAAATTTCATGAATGATTCAAGAACGTTATTCCCCATCACTACGTGACATTTCCATGACTTATTTGTTGTAGGCTATAATATGTGCTCACACATGCACTAAATGGACTGTCGGATTATAGCAAAGTATACTAATCAACACCGAGAGGCCATCAAAATGGAGCGGGAAAAAAAGTGGATCAGTAAAAATCCATCTTCTTACTTTTAGTGCACAATTCTAGCATTTAAAACTGACATTTCGGGCAATGAATGTTAGGTGATGACTGAACGCACGGCGGCTTATATTATGGGAGAACATTACACTGTAGGCTCAGAGCAGTTTTCACTATGAGAAGGATATTCGTACTTTTATATTATATCTTCCTCCTACGAGCAATCGATATGCCCATCTCAAGCAGCACCAAAACAATGGTAAAAGTGGCCAGCGGGTGACATTATGCACTGCTAATGCAAATAAATAACGGCAAACGGCTAAGATGCCGTCGCGGCATTAGTTGGCACTCGTTGTAGGTGTGAAACTTAGGGTACACCGTTGTCGAGAGGGAGGGCCCAGGAGAATGGTATCGTGAGGCTTTTCGTTTCAGGGAAGGAACAGTGCTTTGAAGCCCAGTATCTCACGAGAAGGGGGAAGTACTTGTATATAGAGCTGATGTGGGGGCTTCCTCCAGGTCCCCCCCCCCCTCCCTTTTTGCCACATTTCTCAAATAGGCAACGGTCTTAGTCCTTCACCTCTAGTAAAAACAACAAACATGTCCACTGTTCTGGAAAAGTAGACCATAAAATCTAGGCGCGTGCTAGCCGATTTTGATCGATCAACTAGTTGGATGGTAAGGTCGTGACATTAAGATCCAAGAAACTTAATGTCGTGACGTCATCACCTACTTAGTCGGCCGATCAAAATCGGCTAGTGCGAGTCTGGCTTTATATAGTCGGGGGGCCAACGAGGTTCATACAAAGTCTTAAAAACTAATTTTAAGGAATATTTAAGGACTTCCTAGGGACTCACCGTAAACAAATTATGGACCTGTGTGCCTGTGACCAAGAAATATTACAACTTACAACCCATGCGCAAGAAATATTACAACAATACATGTGGTGTGCAGCTCTCATCGAAAGGGGATGTTCGTGTATCCAGAGTTCAAACAGTATAATATTCACTCTGAAAAGTTCATAATTATATTTCAAAGTATCAATTATCCAGAGTGCAATTGGATCATTTGAATTTCAAATGCTTCACTTGAAACAAAAATTTTAAGGACTTTTTAGGGATTTTGATATCATTTGCAGAATTTAAGGACTTTTTAAGCACTTATTTTTTACTTTTATGAAAGTTAAGGACTTTAAGGACTTTTAAGGACATGTGTGAACCCTGGGCCAAGCTCTTAAATGGTCGGGAACCCTGCAACCAGCCTTAACGTTAACACTGGTTCTGAGCAATTCTCGGCAACACGGTCTATCGTTCTGAACAAGGTTGTTATGTTATGATTCGGCATATGCAGCACATCCGTCTTCAATGTAAAATTTCTATTTTTGTATTTGTATTTTGTATACCTCTTTAATCCCATTTGGGAAATTTGCCTTAGTGTCACTGCAGCCCAGTTACAACTGGAGTAGACATGTCGTCGCCGCATTGCAGCGCCAGTCGGCGTTGTTGTTGTTTTTTTTTTGGGGGGGGGGGGGGAGTGGGGAGGGAGTAGATACATTTTTATTTCATTTTGCCCGGGCAGCGGCCTGTTCTTCTCAATTTCCAACTGCCAAGGTATCCGAGAAGACTAGGTGCTCGATCCTACCATGGGGTCAGGGACAAGAAAATATGAGAAAAATCCCAAAATTTCAGCATGCCTGCATGCACCGACGATTTGAACCCGGTACCTTCGGCATGAGAGGCGAGCAGCTTGCCTCCAGACCACCATATCCCCAATGTTCCTAATTTTCAACGTGGAACCTCAGGAGGAGTAGAGAAAAACACTCCCAGGTAATGACAGAGGAAGAAAAATAGAAATAAAAAGCAAGAAAGACTAATTGAAATTCCATATTTAAGAGGGAAAGACAGAAGATACAATTGTGATTTAGAATACAGTCCGAGAAAAAAACTGGGTCACCAACTAAGTTCAGGTATGAATTTATTAATTATTTTTGGGCAAATATATGTACAACCAATGTGCACTTTTTCAAAAAAAAAGGAAACAAAACATAAATAATCATCCATAAGAGATTGAAGCATCAAGAAATGAACTAAAACCATCCTTTGTCGGGCTACACAATCAAGAACAATCAATTTTTCCTTTCAATTCAATGTGAATTCACTCTGTACAGTAAAATCTTATGCCAGAAAAAGTATTATTATATACAGGACACAATATCAGTGACTAAGGGCGAGGGATGAACAGATCCATGTCACCATCTTTCACTACACACTGACTTGACTGACTAAACATCCATTGCTCGTCATGTACGCAAGGTGGGCACATCACTACGTAGATCACTGTCTTCCCAGCTACCATGGCAGCAATCTCCTGAACTTGGTACTCATTTTAAAACACAAAACAAACAGGAAACAAAACATCTAAAAAAAAAAAATTCAAACTAAAGCACAACTGAAGGTGACAGCTCCATTGGAGCTTACTACAAAAAGAAAGGCAATAAAATCATTTTAAAAATCAGGATTACGGTGCAATACATGTACCCGACTCTATGGTTCTGCTTTATGACAAGACTGGTATATGACACGATGAAAGTATCCTACGTGATAGAAAATGTAGAACAGTTCCATCTCCATTTTGGCTCGTCTTCCTCACTGGCACAAGGCAAAACTTCCACAAACAAAATCACATACATTATAACAAATAGGAAATATCAATTTCATTTGATAGGATCCCTTTTTTCATTTCCTTCAGAAATGGCGAAATTTTCGTTCAGCTCCAATTTAACACAATCTATTCCCTGCTATGCAAAAAGAGAGTGCACTGGCCCTCTTAAATGTTTGGTTCACTCATGCCATCAGGTTTAATGCTCTTAGACTACAATTTAAATCTGTGGATATGATTCACAACACATGTACACTAGTTCAAGTCTTATTCACAACTGAGACAAATTCAGATAGGCAATAGGTATGATTATTTTTCCAATTCGATCTGATGACACCACCTGCATTTCATGGATGTTCCCATATAAACATAATGGTATTCAAATACGTACTGAATTTGGAATTAAGAAATTCTAAACAGTATCAACATGCCTGCAAACTCTCACACAGCTGGTTCAGCATTCAAGATGGCTAAACTTATATGAAATTTTATGGTTACTTTCCAGCCACAGCTAATATACAATACAAATTTAATCAGATGTCAAAGCTCAACGTTTTTGACACAAAACCCCACTTTTATAATTTGAAATTCATGAATAATTACGTATGTGTACCTAATTTATTATTACAATTTTTTCTGTTTTGTAGCTGAAAAAAAATTAATTAAATGAAGCTCATTAACAACAATTCACAACACTTATGCAAGTAAGTCTTGAGATGATAGGAAGAAAATATTAGGAAAAACACAAAGAAACTGAATTAAGGGGCAATACAACACAACTTCATATCAAACTAAATCTGAAATAGGCAAAGGAGAAATACATACTATAAAAGTAGTCTGTCATCCACCATGCAGCATATCTCCATTGTGCACCTCATAATTATGGTACACACACAAGCCCACACATACAGACCTACATACAAAAAGAAAAAACGGTTACATAAGGCCTAGGTTTTGCTGCTTAAAGAAAGAAGAAAAATCTACATCCCACTTTCAAAAACATAACTGAATTCACTCTTTCATGTGCAGTAATCAACTATGTCAGAGTCTTATTCCACACTACACATACAATCATTTCATCACCATTCCTTAAGACTGTAGTAACTCAAAAATGAGCAAAAACGTCTTTTATATACATACATGTATTCAACAACATTCAACGCTGAATCGAATAATCTTGGTTATGGACTCCTAGACCAAAATAAATGAACAGGGCAACTTCCAAAAAGTCATTGTAACAAGACCAGTCGTGCTAAAATAAAATGGTTTTTTGCCTCTCCCGACTAGTATCAAAAACCGATTACTACAGTTTTAGGGAATGGTGGCGATATTATCTGCTCACATTTTCAAAGAACTGTCACTAGTGTCAGTTGTAGGGACAAGTATGTAGCTTTCTCAATACATTAGATTAATCAGTCAAACAAGAGAACAAAAGCAAACTATCATTGACACAATCACTTACAATGGCATGCATAGATCAAGCCTGTCACAAGTCATGGTGTCTGAATGCAAACCAAGGCAAAAAAAAAATGGATTTAAATCTCGTGTGAAAGACTTGTGAATATAGCAACTGACAAACACACTGAATTTACAGAACACTTACACTCAACTAACTCACTACACTCTTGGTTTACAAACAAGAATACTGAAACAAACGAGAAGCTTTCTGGAACTGGCAGACCACGCCACTGAAATTACCCATGGCCACCATAATCACCATTCATAAACTGACTTTGCATTAGTTACATAACTTAAGCCAACCAGTCCTAGATCTACAGTAAACAAATGTCAATTAGGTCCATCCACACTTGCTCATTATGAACATTCAACTCCATATATATACAGATACTTGATTTACATTCAACTGATACAGTAAGGCCAACTGCCCTATGACTATTTAACATTTACAGGTGATAAGACAAGAACATTTTGAAGGGGAAGAACAGCTGAAATTCCACAAGAACATGTTTTAATGCAAATTTATAATGTGCAAAGAATTTTGAACAGTTGTTCTAAGTGCCATTATGAAGAATCAATTAATGTAGATCAACCAGGCAACATCTACTATCACTTGTCTTTAGGTGCATTTATTTTAGACTGTTAAACATTTAAATGGATGAATAATTGTGCTAATCTATGTTTTAGTCATACATGTATATGTTTTTCATTTTGTGTGGCATTTGCCATACACGGGAGGTGAAAATGTAACAACAACCTGATTTGTATTTTGACAATAGGTCTATAATTTTACAAGCGATCATTGGTTTGTGTATGAGGAAGATTTAGAGTTGAATATGTACAAACTGCATATCAATTATCATCAGTTCCAGGCAAGAGTGATTATCTCCTTCTTTGTGACAATGGAGATGATCACTTCTTGACTGAACCAATTATATAAAATTGATTCCTTCACAGTTTGGTTCATTTCGTCACCATTCCCTAAAACTGTAGTAATCGGTTTTGGCTATTTTTTGGGAGAAGCAAAAAAACTGTTTTACTTTAGCACAACTGGTCTAGTGATGGCGAATTTTTTAAAGTTCGCTGTCCTGTTATTTTTCAGCATAGGAGTCTATAACCAAGATCGTTCAATGTGGCTTTGAATGTACATATACAGTGTAGTTGATTATAGATAAAAATTGATTTTTCCAAATTCTGAGTTACTACAATCATAGGGAATGGTGACGATCTGGAGATTAAAAAAAAAAGGCACTCCTTGCCTTTCGTCCCCGTCTCATCTCCCTTTGAATCTCCATTATATCTACTGCGAGGAAAAATATGGGGAGGAGTAAGTAAAGAAATATGCACTGGGTGTCCCTCCCGGGGAAAAGCAAGAAATATACTGGGCGATAAAAGTTGCCTTGAAGAAAAGATACACGTGTAAGTTTTGAATGTCATAGGGTCCAGATAAAACACAAGACAATATTATTATTAAATACTGATTAATTAAATTTGCCCATGTGCAATCACAGTTTGAATCTGCTAACAATGTTTCACTGAGGTATCATTAGAGCCCTTATCTTTACAAGTTATGTGTTATCCTAAGAGGATTATCATGCTAAGCCTGGAACATCACAGTCAGTTGTTGCCAGCAAAATGTACACACAAGATATAGCGGTAGAAGCTGACTGTGTCTGACAGGGCTTTGTATGACAGCGTCTTCCCTGATTTACTAATACAGGAAATTACCGTTCGCGCTTTTTGTCCGATAGCAACTGACTGTGCCATTCCAGGCTTAGTGAGATATCCGCTTAAAACTGATCCATACGCTTGATCAAATTCTCATCTCAACATTCTATGGTACTTTTCTGTTTTTTACCAAACATGACCAAGCTCCCAAATCATCTTACTAAATGAAGACAAAGGCATTGCAGGGCAGTTCTCCCTTTCTGAAACCTGTCCATGTAAGTGAAATGTGATTGAAATAAAGAGAAGAAATAAGGCAATTCCAATGATTTGGTGAACCACGAGTGGAAGAAATCCAAACAGCAAGCACTCAAACACTAGCAAACAGAAGTGAACTAAGAAAGCGAAAAAGCAAATTAACTCATGTACATAAAGATTGGCGCTGGCAAATCAGTGGCTGAAAAGTGTTTTTTGTTTGTCATCAAACTATGTCACTTTGAATTTGCACACCAAAGTTTCCTCTCTTCTTTCCCTTTTATTCACTCTTTTGGAAGTCAAATGAAACTGAAAAACAAATATGCCATCTTTCCACTCATTGACAGAAGTGTGTGCACTTCCATTGTGAAAGGGCTGTTGTTCACTCTTTTGGAAGTCAAATAAGACTGAAAAACAAATACGCTGTCTTTCCACTCACCGCCAAAAACTTAAACACTTCCATAGCCAAATGGCTGTAAAATAACAGGATTATAACTCTTACATTATTTATGTTAGAAAATTAATACATTTAACACTTTCGGGCTGCAATGTTGAGATTCTATGAACTTCAAAACCCTATGTTTATTTTTTGTTATTATAAGGGTAATATATTCAAGGGTTCTAAACTTTTGTCTGACACTGTGATATTTTATAAATTTATATCCTTTCAGAATTGCCTTAGTGAGCCAATTCCACACAGTTTTTTGCCAACAGTCCATCACTACATCAATGTTGAGAAAACCATCTGATTTTATTGTCTGCAGTTTGGATAAAAATTATCTCAAATTTCTTCAGAAGAGAATAACATGTACTCACAAACAAAATAAAAGGCAAGCAAAAACATTTAGAAAAACAAAAATCAAACTCTTGTCAATACAAAAAGAAAATTCACCCCTTTGGTTCAAAGAAATAGTTCTGAAACTAAAACTCGGGAAGTAAACACCAATTCTGAAACATGTTGGTTGGTAGTTTGGAAAGTGCTTTAATGTATTTCAATGCATAAATACTGAGAACAGGAGACAGCTGAAAAAAAATTACTGTAATTTGTTCTCTTTAGCAAGTTGGCACGAATTATATTTCCATAATCATAATGATAATAATGACATTTGTGTCTCTTTGTTCACTCTAAATCCTTACTGCAGGGTAGGAAAATTTTATCTCAATGACACTTAATGATTCTGTGACACTGCAATGAAAAGGAATATAATGGAATTCTACAATCTCGGAGTTCTGCATCAATCAACTGAGGTAAGGGGAAACAACTGAATCAAAGAATTCAATGTCAGATTTGTTGCAGAACAAAATTACAATTATGAAGTACAGCAACAGCAGGCAAGATTCTCTTCATCAAATCAAATATGATTGGAATTGTGCCTTTGTCAGATTTTTTGCTGTGCACATCAGATCCAAGAAATCACAAATGTGAATGAAAAGGGAAAAAAAAAAAAAAGCCATGCTGTTACTCACCAAAGCCTTCCCAAAGCTGAAGCTGATGTAATCTTACAGGTGTAAATTTGTAAGGAATATTTGGAAATCAATTTGATCTTTATTACACCATAATCAAATTCTGCAAGGTGACACAGAAGAGCTAAATAAATATCTATATTTGATTTCCTTTGACATAAACACATTTGGTCATACAGACTTGTATACAGATGGTGTTTCTGAAAGAACACTGGGCTATCCAGTTATTACATGCAGCACAAGGTACATCATTTATATTTCCTTCTTTTTCAGGAATGCCTGAGATATTCATACAGACACACCTGAATGCAATAAAAGTAACAGAAAATTAACTAAAGCATATGGATATTGCCAGCAAAATTATACTCAAGTCAGACTGAAATGGTGGAACAGAATTGGTTATGTATTTCTTCAGATGCTGTGCTGTGATGTCAATCAGAGGCACAGTTGATATTATATTGCAAAGAAGAATATTTTAGCAATTTTCTAGGCACTTTATTGAGAAGCACTTTTTGTCTTCCCCAATATGGCAGCAGCTTTACACTTCTGGGTTGTTTTTTTTTCCCAATCTAAATGAGCAGATCACACACGGTCTGTTTTGCAAGCATAAAAGAAATGTCGATGTTTCAAATTCTCTGTCTACATAGTTTCAGGCATAATAAGTGGCTATGATCAGTCTGCCTTTATAACCTTGAGGGAGGGAAGAGAAAAGGAGAGCATGCATACCACTAGCTATGCAGTGGACAGTGGGTCTCTCAAGAAGAAATGCCTTCTTTCAAACCAACAAAACTGTGGGTTAACTAAAATACATCAAAATGATTTTGAAGAAAGCCAGTGCAAACAAAGTAGAATAATATCTTTTCTCAAAATATTGCACTTTGTATGGTTTTCTTTTGCTCGTGCTGAGCAATATGTTAAAAAAAAAAATCAGATCAATGTTTTTCTTATTTTTCTTTTCTTTTTTGTTTCAGAAGTCCATTACATTTGCTTAGGTTCACATTTTCTTCACAGAAAAGCCAAAAATCTACTCAAAAGCTGCTTAGACTAAACTACTAGATGCTTATCCAATAATCAAGACTGAGATTTAAATGTTTTCTTTTCTCTAACATCTAACCAAACTTTCTATCCATTTCTGTTACTATCTTGCACTGTTAAAAAGATTTTATACCTCTTGCAGAAAATGAGACCAGTCAACCCTGGCATAATTATGTCTTTAAACAAATAAAATGTTTAGGGAAATATTAATATTCACTCTTTTATCAATTACCGTTCTAAATTTGTGCTGACATCAGCTGGATCATTTCTCATTCTTATCTATAAATCTGGAGTATGAGTGTGAGGATAAAGTGGTGTTCATCTTGACTAGACAACAATTTGGGATTCTCCAGACACAATGCCACAAATTCACAATATCTCTGTGATGCTGCCAATAAACATCAGGGTACACAAGTCCTGGAAATTTCTGTGTTCAATTTTTTGTGGCTGGAAAATCACTCCCCTTTCCTCCTCTACAAATCTCAGCTAAACCACAGCTATTTCACCAATTTATTTGCTCATTTCTCTTTCCATTGGGAACCCAAATTTGTTGTGACCCCACAGAGTTAGAGGGGAAAAAAAATCCGCAACATGTGCAGCTAGCTACTCAATATACACGAGTGCCTGACATGTTTAAAAATAGCAGGCAAATGCTTACTGCTATCAAAACAACACCATCTTTCAAGTTATGTGTATGCCAGTCCTTCAAGCTTTGTGTATGCCAGTCCTTCAAGCTTTGTGTTCTCATATTTCAGCAATTTTTACTATTAACTGCTCCACAAGTGGCACAATAAATATTTCCACAAAGGGAGTCATGTACGAATGATCCCTGGTGTCCACTGAATCCATATCACTGAAGGGTGTTATACTGAACTGCCTTGCCATTAAGTTCTCTTTCTGTTTTAATAATAATAGTTTGTCAGAGAGGTGCTCAAAATTCAATGAATAATATGACTAATTACATCACAGTGTGCCAGATTTGACGATCTCTTTTTCTGAAGGCCTAGCTGAACAAACATAACTCAATAAACAACAGCAATTTCTGGGCAGCCAGCACTGGCTAAAGAAAACTTCACCTACTCTTTGTAAAATACTTTGAGGCTGTGATGTCGGACAGTTTACCAAACTAAAGGCAAATAATTCTTATCCAGGTTCTACAATGTGCAAATCGCCAGAGTAAAGACATCAGTTTAAAATATTAAATATCTGCAATTTTCTTTTTCTAAGCACGTCATAGAGAGGCTTCATGGTCAAAAAATGAATGTAGCTCTCCAGTTTTAGGGAACCTCATTCAGACTGAACACACAAAATGCCAATAGCACATTAACCAGACATTCTCAGTAGGAACATTTTCTTTAATTTTCTTTTTTATATATCAGAATCAGCAAAAAAAATATTTTAAAAATTGTGTGATAGAAAAGCAAACTGTATCACCACAAGAGATACAATCATTTACAGATTTAAAGAAATTTTCCTTCTGAGAGCAAACTAAAGACAGCTTTTTCAGATGTATGCCACAGAACTCAAATTAAATTTCCCAGAGCCATCTGTAACTGAAGACAAAACTGCCTCATTACAACAAACCTTTCATGTACAAATCTCAATGATCTTGTCACTATTACATGCTCTATCACTGAAAATTCTTCATTCAGTAGTATGATGCTCTCACTGAAGCATACAGGTTTCATATTAGCTGATGCTTTCAATACAATTTAAGACCATTGTGGTTCGTTTGTCTTAATTCTCCCTAGTTTGATTTTATTCACAAAATGAACCCTGTTGCATTCACTATATATATATGCCAATGGTGGTGATATGAAATTACCCAATTTGCCTGCATCAATCAATAACAATTACATCAGTACATCTTTGCAACAATGAACCAGGATCTACATCCCTTTTACGGCAGTATTATGTGAGAGCAAAGAACAAATATATCTAAAAAGGTTTACAAAATGATCCAATTGATGGCAGTTGTGAGTATGTGAAAGCTTTCCTGCTGCTTTATCACCTCAGCTGTATCACTTGTTAAGCCTCCAAGTACTCCCACTGATCTTTCTCATACCCTTCATGGACATGGTCTAGTAAAACATTCCTCCGACTTTCACAATATCTGTGAATATTAAAAAAGCCAAAAATGTAACAGACATGAATCCTGGCTATAGAACAATAAGAGCCACTCTTTTTACGAGTGTCGTTCAAACAGAATAAAAGAAACGGACAATCAATGAGAGTTGCTCTCATAAGGAAATAAAGATCAGGTTTTTTATTCCGAAATTAGAAATATATAAAAATGATATCCCTGTCCCACACGGATGTTGAGAAAAATGCAAAAAATAAGAGCCTGCACATGATTCCTTGCATTGGAATAGAACAGATCAGACTTGGAACATCTTTAATTAAATGAATTCATCATTTGATTATGTGACACGCATTCAGTTTTGAATCTGTTGCTTGCTGGATTAATATATGCTCGATGCAGACACTTAACTGCAAGCAGGGGCTATGAAAATTTTCCATCTGAAAATACACAAACTTGTTTACTGCTAAGTACCATGAATTGATCCCACAACATTGGAAACATTCAAGTAAATGTGCTGTCCTCTGGTCTGCATAACATTGTGAGGAATATCTACTCATCTTAATGACTAACATTAACAACAAGTATGAGAAACTGTTGAAAACACTACATCAGATGGAATTTGTGCTGTGACTGACAGACAATAAACAAGGCTCCTAGACTTTAAATGCTACAATTCTAGACTGTTTGATATGAGGAATCTATTTGATAATGTTTCTTACAAAGCAATAAAATTATTCTTTTGCAACAGAGGCATCCCATTCTTTGTATATCACTTTCTAAAAACTGTTCTGACAAGCAGCAGTTTCACATGGTACCTAACAGTGAAATGCAGTGTCAAGATGTTAAGACTAGATCTGGTGGCACTTATGAGAGCTACCACTGACAGCAATTCTTTCCTTAAGGAGATTTATGGTGGTAACAACCGATGGTAACAGGCTTTTCTTTTCAATTATTACTCACCTGTACTTGTCTTGAACCTTCTGTTTGATGTCATGCAGCACCTCTGAGGAAATCTCTCTCTCCAAGTACTCTGACAACTGTTCTGTGGCATTCTCCAGATCTTTCTGGTTGTCCTGCAAACAACGACAGCGAAAATGTGAGGAAGAATAGTTGCTGAAGAAGGGCCCATGTTTTCGTTTTCTCTTCTGCAAATTTTAACTCCATTTGATCTTAACAGCGTTAGTGTTGAGATTCTCCTATGACAACCCTGTCTCCTTTAAAAAAAAAGCAATAAAAAAAAACCATAACTCTAAAAATTATAAATCTATTAGAATTAGGTAACTTAGAGGCTATGCCTTTAGTACTTTAGTCATGAAACTTTCAGAGATGAAAAGGAATGGAATGCACGTTTTTACAAAGCCAGTTTGTGGCTAAATTGTTCTGACAAGTAATTATACAGAAAGCTAAATATTGTGAGGCAAAATATTCCATGCCTTTGAAAATGTGTTTTTTCCAATAAGCATCACAAATCTATTAATAGTTCAATGGTTTCATCTTTTGGTAACTGGGCAGCATGCTCTGGTGCAGCATGTATCATGGCACAAAAAAATAATGTGAATCAAGGTATCATGGAAAGCATGTTTTCGTAAGCCCAGGTTTATGCTGTGCTATTCTGCTTATAAATAAATAAATTTATTAATCAATCAATAAATAAATAAGCAAAGTAATAAATAAATATGGCAGTGAGATGGGACGGTGTAATTAAAAGATATGAACTGCCTGACGCAATTACAGTAGAGCACACTTGTAACGAACACTCTTGAAACGAATTGATGGAAATAACGAACGCATGTCTGTGCCCCGTTTTTTACTCTTATTATTTCAATAAAATTTTAACGCATGTAGCGAACAAGCGATAAGGAACTGACGGTTTTAACGAACTCATGTTTATGCCCACCAACGTCTTTTTCTTCTTTCTTTACGGCTGAAGTAACGAAACAGCCCGCGCGGGGTGGGCCCCGGGACAACAGAGTAGGCACCACCCAGCAACTCGCTCGCGTGCGCTATTAACGATTGTCAGCGGCCTAGATCTAAAAATAGATTATCGATCGTTGTGTCTCCGGTGTAGTGTGTAGGCTTAGTGAGTGTGTACATTTTGCCCGTCGCTCCATTCTTCATCTTTCTCACGTGGCTTTGTTGTGGATTGTGAAGTGTAACCCTTTTGTGTTTAACCCGGCCTTTAAATATGGCCCACGATTTGTTCAACTCGGCCGAATCCGGCTTTGTTTATAACGCGGCCATGGGTTCAACCCGGCTGTATCCGGCCGGCCAGTGTACCCCTGTTTTGTATACAATTTTGAGAAGAACAGTGCATGAATAGCTATAAATAGTAAATGATATCACCAGGTAATCTTCAGATGCCCACTGACCCAGTTTGAACCGTAAAATGTGGGTTAGGCCTACAAGTAAGGTATTGTATTACACATGGTCATCCAATAGGCCTGTTCCTCCCTCTAAGCCTACATCATGTATTGACCGGCACACGCTTGCAGTACATAGTGCATGCATGTACTACTACTAGTGTGGTGCCTTTACGTGGGTAGTGTTGTATGCTTGGATAACAAACGGAATGGGAACAAAAGGAGGCGATAGCTAGTGTGTAATACGTGTATTGTCCGTCCGTCTCAGAGGTAGTCTCGTAAATCCCCGTTCAGCATTTCACGTTCACAAAACCAACAAGCACATTTCGGGTTCATCTTTTAGTTCATTCATTTCTCAATAAATACACCAATATTCATTATCATAGATGCGACATGGGGGCTACAATTTCTAATTTAGTGAAGGCACGCAGCAGCGGCGGCCATAGGGCTGAAAATAATGTAAACAAATCAGGCCGGCCGCGTAGCCAGGAAGTCGGCCATTAGAGCGCTTCACAAGAAGCCAGAATAGAATTCGAAACACGAAAGGGTTAAAGTTGTGAAAGACTCCCAATTGATTTTTGATCTAGATCTAGAGTTTGTTTCTAGGAGAAAAGGGGAAGAAGCAAATGAACATCACTTCCTTCTTCGTTCCTCTGGCCAAGAAATAGGACTACTGTATTAATAAGATAAGATTTTTATCCAGAGCACAGTGCAGAATGGTCTTAAATGTTGTACTCATATTTAGTGTGACATATGACATTGGTTTTGGGGGAAAAGAGAAAGGCATTGGGCATGAAGAATGTGTGCAAAAGCGAAGGGGTTAGGGTTACAGAAAAAATGTGTGTGTGAGAGGTTGACTGAAATAAAGAACTACTGATATAAAGAACTTTTTTTTCTGTCTGGGGGTGTTCTTTATATCAGTGCTCTACTGTACTTACTTCAAAGATGATGGATTGGTTGTTTTTCTTGAGATAAAAGGCAAAAACATATGTGTACATAAGAGTCTGCCTGCATAGACACAAAACATCCACAGCTTTCTTTAGAAACTGCACTTCTATCCAGGACATGTTGTGCTGTTGCATCTCTTCCATTTTAGACTTGATAGACTGGTATAGCTGCAGAAGACAAGGTTTCAAATATTAAATGGTGTAGATGAAAGGTGTTGAAATTCAAATCTGCAACCCCCTCACCTTTGTCACGTATGCTTTCAGCATCGCAATCACAACCTGCACTAGCCTTGAGATCTGTGTAAAAAAATCTGAGCAAATGGGACTGTTCAGTATTCTGCTATTCCATATGCAGTGGACATCTTATTACAAATGAATTTTGGCGCAAAAATCTATGCAAAAATCTAAATCCACACAGCCTTGTGAATTTTAGCAGATGCTTTTCCATGAAGTCCAGAGGTGCCATTGGATACTTTGGCATATTATATGCTAAAAAAATGTGCAAAGCACACAAATTTTGTTAAACTTGAACATTTGATTCAGTGCGCACCTGTCGAAAACAACGTGCCGTGACTGCCACCTAGCAGAGGGTTGACACACAGTGTGGTATATGCTAGTTTTTTGCTACCACTGCCAATGGAAGTGTTAAGCCAAAAACTGGGTGGTCAAGAAGTTAGCTTACACATAACATATTAACAACTTATGTGATCAATGGAATTACAAGACAAACACAAAGAGGTAACCAAACATAAAACTACTCACCATGTGCTCAAACTTGAGGCTCTGCATGTGGTTCATGTATCTGTTACAGTAGAATAGGTACCGCTGTAAAGCTGCACGAGATTTCTGAAAATAATTCATAATATAGCCATTTAACTATTATTTCAAGCAGACAATGAAAGAATGGACAATTTATCAACCATGTGACTGACATCCAAATGCAAGGACTAACAAGAAGTGAGAGTTCTGGGTTTTGCTGCCTTTCAGATTCTGTTTATTAAAAGTTACTTTCATGAATACAGCAGTGACTGCTGCACATGCCTTCTACTGTTCTAGTTTTAACCACATTCAAGCACAAAAAAGGAATCCTATGTACAGTCCCTACAAATGGTTCAGCAAATTCGATTGGAAGATAAGAGTTCATCAAATTTTTTTCAACTCTCCTTGATAATAATAATACTCCCCTGAAACCTCAATAACAACAAAAACAAAGCCAAACTTACAGCAATTTTTTGACAAAGACAGTTCTTTATCTCTGCCATGAGCAATATCGAAACAAACAGAGAAGGACGGAATGCGCCTCAACAACGCATTCTAGCCACATGTTACTGAGGTTCCATGTCATGTTATTTCATATGATATGTCTGTTATCGAGTTATGACATGTTCATGTAATAATACACATGAACTATGTACTCCGTATCTGCTCTTAACCGCTCTGTGATAATGAATTTTCCTCTTCAGATAATAAAGGGATTCTTATCTCATATCATGACAAACAGGAAAACAGACTTTTAGTTTTTACCATATTTTGGTAACAAGGTAACTTTTTAAAACGTATTTAACCTCCACACCTCATGTATGTTCTGGTTGTTTGTCTTTTCTTCAAAAAGTTTTGTGCTGTGTTGGAAATGGATTTTTTTGAGAAACTCATTCCAGAGATGGGAATTGGACAATGAAAATAAAAAAAGAGGAAAATGGGTGGGATCTAGGGGGCCGTAGATGGCCCCACCGTTGTGTCTAGGGCCATGGCCTAGTCCAGGATCAGAGGGCTTCCACTCCCTGAAGCTGAAGCAAAATTGTATACAGCTAATCTCTGGAAAAAACCCCATTGCGTCTAGGAAAAGGCTTGGTCCTGGATCAGAGTCTTCCAATGTGCAAAGCCGAAGCAAAGTTGTATATAACCAGTCTCTGGAAAACCCCTGTTGGGTCCAGGGCCATAGCCTGGTCGTGAATCAGGGGCTTCCACTCCGTGAAACTGAAGCAAAATTATTTAAAACCATCTGGAAAACCCCCTTTCTGGGTCCAAGGCAATGATCTAGCCCTGGATTGGGGGTCTTCCACTCTGTGAAACTGAAGCAAAGTTGTACACAACTAGTCACTGGAAGCCAAATCTAAGATACATTTATACAAATCTTGTGCCTCAATTTATTTTTAGGTTAATAAAACTAGATCTAGTGTATGTAGTAACTATGATAAGAGCTTCTGAAGAAAACTGTACTCAGAAAAATAAAAACACATGAGCAGACCAAACAAGAAAAACAAGAAAAACCAGTAACAATCTAAGACCCCTAATACAAAAAGATAGTTTCATAAAATCACCATTTTTACATTCACATTACAAAGATCCTGCCAGGACAAAAGAAATCCTATCAATATGGTGGGGAGCTTATGTGTCTGTCAAGAAAATTATGTTCAGACATACAAAAAAAAAAACATGGGAAAATGAAAAAAACAGTAAGAATCTGTGACTGTTGATATATAAAGTTTCTTTCAAACGACCATTAACTCACTGACTTCCAAGTGTGGCAGCGCAAATTATTCTCTGGGTACAGTAAAAACTAGGCTATTTTGAAAAGTGCATAATTTTTTCCTTTATGTATGGAATTGTTTCATCTTTGGAGTATATGTTTAAAATTGAATGTAGATTTAATTTTTTTGCTTGAAAAAATATGTATCTCCCCATGTTGTGTGTCTATGAAGGTGGAAATGAAGCCGAAAAATAAAAGTCATCTTTGAGAGTGATAAAAGGTGACAAACTCCTCTATTTCAACTGTCTGGAGTAACAAACACAGTGAAGTAACTTCACAGTGTCAAAGCCATCGAAAAGATTAAGCCAGGCACTCAAGACTGTAGTGCACCTTTTGTTTAGCAAGAAAATACTCAGTTGAGGTGTAGATCTGCAGTAACATAAATTGATATAAAATCCGTCTCCCATGCTAGAGTTCTTTCCGGTATTATTCGAAAGCAAAATGGCCGCACATACACCCTGTAAGTATGGTAGTTGCATATCTGCTGCTGAGGTTGCAGTATGAAGCCTCCAGTGTCATAATCCTGGATCTGCGATGACAGTAGTACAGCATCAAGTACTGATTATCGCACACATGTGATGAAAACAGTCAGTGAGTTAAAGTTTTACATTGACATACCAATGTCAGGGAAGTTTACTATCAAAAATGCTATCAGGACCCAAAAAATCCTAACGGTACTTATTTTTACGTATGATGGGGAGCTAATGTGTCCATGAAGCAATTTATATACTGACATACCAAAAAAAAAAAAACACTACAAAATGAAACAAACAGTAAGAATGTATAAAATATAAAAAGATTTTTTAATACCAGCATTAAGTTTTACATTTATTTATAAATAGGCCTATATATATATCAGGTTGTCCAGGGAAATTTGCTGTAAAAAAAAAAACTCCCATCAAGGCCAAAAAAAAAAAATCCTACCTGCTGTGCTGCAATTTTACACTGTCAGTGAGAGTGTCATACACACATAAAAAAAAAAGAAAAGCAAAATAATTACAATTAGCACAAAACTCATAACACAAAGTATCTTACGTGTAAATGCATCTTTCCTTTATCTCCTGTATTTGAGTTGCTTTACTTGAAGATACGTTTGTCTTTTATCTTTAGTTCTGAGTTGCTGACTTCTGTTTCTCTAGACGTGAAGGTATTCTGATTTGATCACAACACTAACTCATCATCTTCTGCTAAATAATTTTTCAATTTTTTCTTTACCTAATTTTTCTGGATGCCTAAATACTAAGTATTGATTTTCATATGTCCAAACAATCTTGTGATATCTTGCCCCAAGACATGATACAGTGGCTTGGTTATAATGAGGTCATGTTCCACCCAAAATGTCTCGTTATACCCGAGCCGAGGTCTTGCTATTCCAGGAAAGGGTACTAAAGGCAAGGCAAAGGGTTTAAAATATCCCACTGTGTACAGGAAATGCTAACAGGGGAGATAACCATGAAAAAATAGTGGGTTGTTTTAATGGTTAACTCTCTGGTCGACATGTCCTGTACATCAACGTACATATATTATAATATAAACTGGCGGCAGATCTGGGCCTTGGTATTGGTACTTTTTTGTTTGTTGGTCTTTTTGTGCTAACAGTAGCCATGTTTCGATCAATTTACGAGACAGTCAGACGCAAAAGTTAGAGGCAAACAAGTACATTTGTTACTGGTGATTTCCCGTGCTGTAGCATTCAAAGTTTGGGAACAGACTAGCCACATGTTTGTGACACAGGGAGTGTAGGCATGTGGTCACAAAGCCCGGTGTAGACAAAGAGTGAAAGAGCATATGCCGCACGGGGATCAATTACGATCAAAGACCATGTTACATGAAATAATTATTGCACATCACAGGTAGTGACCAGAGCGTGCATGTGTCTGACAAAGGTACACAGTTGTAGCCTTCATGGCCTGCCCACAGTTTGCTTCAGGGAGTGATGAGTCATCACTCTGAGCTGGCTGCGTGTTGTGTGCTGTCACAGCACGTGGAGAGTAGGGAGAGAAAGTATACTAGGCCTAAGTGAGGGATGGCCAGGTGGGGCCACAACTCTCAAGGCGAGCGTGTAGTAACAAACAAATAACGATGCATGTTGTTATTGCCTGACGACTGGACTGACTCTCAACACGTTCTTCTGCGGCCGCCCCCACCATTTGCCGTACGCACTCAAAATTAATTTTCTCGCTACAGCAGGTGCTTTGCTTATCGATTGCTGTTATTCGAGTATTTTATCATATAGCTCATATAGTAGAAAAAATGGGTATTTTTAAATGTTCTCGCTATTGGCAAAGGTCTCATTATTAACAGTGTTGTCCACTGTATCATATTTGAAATAAATTCCAAGAAGTACTACAAAGCAATTAACGCACTGAACTGTCCATAAAGCAATGCATTCTGCCTGCTTTCGTTTACTCCATAGCATCTCTTTTCAGTAAGTTCATGGGCCAGTTTGACAGGAGCATTTTCAGGCTTGCCATTTAAAATCATCTGCCGCTCTTGTATGTGTCAGTGTCTAATTCAATGCTCCGCCTCTTTGCCTCCAGCTTTCATCATTCCTTCTCTTTCCTGCTGCTTAATTCAAAATTTCACATGAGAGGAACCCAAGCTACTTTAACCCCTGGTCTGGATCTAGATCTTGATACAATAACCTAAGGGAACAGCCAAAACTGTAGGCAGTGATCAATCATCTCTTTTCATGCCGCACGGGGATCAATTACGATCAAAGACCATGTTACATGAAATAATTATTGCACATCACAGGTAGTGACCAGAGCGTGCATGTGTCTGACAAAGGTACACAGTTGTAGCCTTCATGGCCTGCCCACAGTTTGCTTCAGGGAGTGATGAGTGATGAGTCATCACTCTGAGCTGGCTGCGTGTTGTGTGCTGTCACAGCACGTGGAGAGTAGGGAGAGAAAGCATACTAGGCCTAAGTAAGGGATGGCCAGGTGGGGCCACAACTCTCAAGGCGAGCGTGTAGTAACAAACAAATAACGATGCATGTTGTTATTGCCTGACGACTGGACTGACTCTCAACACGTTCTTCTGCGGCCGCCCCCACCATTTGCCGTACGCACTCAAAATTAATTTTCTCGCTACAGCAGGTGCTTTGCTTATCGATTGCTGTTATTCGAGTATTTTATCATATAGCTCATATAGTAGAAAAAATGGGTATTTTTAAATGTTCTCGCTATTGGCAAAGGTCTCATTATTAACAGTGTTGTCCACTGTATCATATTTGAAATAAATTCCAAGAAGTACTACAAAGCAATTAACGCACTGAACTGTCCATAAAGCAATGCATTCTGCCTGCTTTCGTTTACTCCATAGCATCTCTTTTCAGTAAGTTCATGGGCCAGTTTGACAGGAGCATTTTCAGGCTTGCCATTTAAAATCATCTGCCGCTCTTGTATGTGTCAGTGTCTAATTCAATGCTCCGCCTCTTTGCCTCCAGCTTTCATCATTCCTTCTCTTTCCTGCTGCTTAATTCAAAATTTCACATGAGAGGAACCCAAGCTACTTTAACCCCTGGTCTGGATCTAGATCTTGATACAATAACCTAAGGGAACAGCCAAAACTGTAGGCAGTGATCAATCAGGTGTGTCGAGTATATTGTAGTGGACAAGTGTTGTTGATGAATGCACTGTAGCCGATGTGACAATCACAACGTATTTGTAATAGCCCACGGAATGGTTAGAAGACGAGATGGCGACTGATTTTTGTTGGGACAAGGTGGTCTAGAGGCAAGGTGCTCGCCTCTCATGCCAAGGGTCCCGGGTTCAAAACCCAGGCTGTGCAGGCATGTTGGAAATTGGGATTTTTTTCTCATATTTTCAAGTCTCTGATCCTATTGGGGGTAGGATCGAGTAACTAGTCTTCTCGGACAAGGACGAAAAATTTGGGGGGCCCCGTGTGCACGTTAAAGTTACCTTGGCAGTTGGAAATCGTAAAGAGCAGGTCGAACAGGCCGTTGCCCGGGCAAAATTGAAAGTAATAGATTAAAATTTATCCATATCATCCCCCCACCAGCAACAACAAAATTTATTATTCTTTATCAAATATATACTATTATTAATAAATATTCAAATATTTGAGTTGTGAGTTGTGAACCGCGCCTAACAGGCTGCGTTATAATTTGCTGAGATAGAGAGAGAGAGAGTGAGCGAGACAGGGAGAGAGAAAGAAGCAGTGTAGTGTGTTGAGCGCTTCGCAGGCGCTACATTCTGCTCTGTGGATGACATGTTGCTTCTGTAAAGCGCATAGAGCATTTTAAATGGATATGCGCTATATAAATGCCATCCATTATTATTATTTATTATTTAGAAAAAAACAACAAACGATGCTTTTGGCTGCGGCGCCCTTCTGTCTGGTGTCCTTGTCGGCCATTCCAATGACACTACATGTATCCTGCCTCCCATCCTCCCTTGCTTAGTTATACTTGAAACCAACAAGGAGGGATTATTTTATTTCACATCAAAGGCATTGAACTTTGGAGACAACCCCACACAACAAACGCTGGTTTTGGCTGCGGCGCCCTTCTGTCTGGTGTCCTTGTCAGCCATCCCAATGACACTACATGTATCCTGCCTCCCATCCTCCCTTGCTTAGTCATGCTTGAAACCAACAAGGAGGGATTATTTTATTTCACATCAAAGGCATTGAACTTTGGAGACAACCCCCTTGCTTGACCAAGTTAGTGAAAGAGAATCTTTCAGTTAAAAGCAAATTACATCATTTACTTTCACTTATTATGTGCACCTGTAAGGAGGGGTAAACTTACAAGGAATATAGAAGGATAGCAGAACGACCATTGAAATCTTTAGAATAAAAGGGAAAAGTTTTATTATCCGCTTTCGGTTTAAGCATATATCCGCTCCCAAGGCCGAAAACCCGGTCGTTTAGTTTGGCCACTGAGTGCCCTACTGGGTCAGCGACGGGTCACTACACCTGCGATGGGCAGCGCTTTGCACAGGCAAATTATATCAAATTGGTACTATTATGATTTATCGCCTTGCATTGTAACCAGGGCCGTCAGAATAACCATCTTAATGCAAGTGAGACTTAAGGCTTTGAATTTTGCCGGGTGAAAAGTAGAAGAAGATAGCTTTTATAGTTTTGTAATGGCAAGTAGGGAAAGACTGTACATTTTTGCTGAAGAAGATCTAATACCTACTCATTTTAAAGTTACATAACAAAAAAAGTGCTCTACACAAGGCACCAAAATTACGGTCAAACGGAGGACAAGACAGGTGTTCTTGTCCTGACGAAATGGCATCGTTGTCGGAAGAATAGTAATCCACATACGGAAGATTTATTTTATATCTGTACTCAATAGTGTCAAAATTTACATCCCAAAACAAGCCGTATATCAGATATTGTTCTTCAAAATACAGCATGAGTTAAGTAAGTATTTACTATTATCCTAAGTACAATAATGTGTGTAGGCAGCATTTTTCAAGTTGTTTTGCGACTGGCGTGGTCAGTTCTCTGCGATGGCGCAATTTGAAGAATATGTGAGATCAAAACTTGCGTGAGTTTCTCCAGTCTGTCAGTGATTCCTGCGCGCTTCTCGCTTTGCTAGTGACTGATGACTACTCTGTCTGTTGCTCTCCCGGCAGTGCCAGGCCCAAACCATGTTGTTTTACGAATGAAATGCAATCATGTTCTAATGTATATTGCTTTGGAATGACTTTATTTCGAAAATGCCTCCCGAGCAATGTCGTGTAGATGTCTGTTGCTGTTTAAGTTACAGGAGTCGATGCTTCCGTCCCGTGTGCACTATGTACAACAACATTATGAATTTGACTACATGATGTGATTGCTCTGGCCGCTGGTTCATTAGTGATTGTGCTTACGTCGGTAGTAATATTGGCTTAATTTATGTCAAGGTCGACACCGTTGCTAGGCAATTTTAGGCATTGAACGTTTCATACAATCTTCAAATTGAGACGATGTTGATACATACTACACTGGTTGACTGTTCTATGACTATCAAAAGAACACCAAATTAGTCTGCCTCGGCTTGCTAGCTCTCGCACGTTCTTTACTGAAGTAGAGTTGATGTGTTATGGGTTATTCTTAACGAGCACTTACGACGGACAAACTTCAAATGTCTGTCATTTAAATCGTCACTGATGTCAATTCCATAAATAAGTAATATGTCACCCGTCACAGATTCACAAATCTTTGGCTTCCTTTTGAGTCGTTTCTGCTTTTTGTCACATTTTCCATTCCACAAATTCTTCAAAGTTTGTCGAGTGAAGAAAATGTGTCTTTCGCATGTATGTGTCACAGTGTACTTGATATAGAATGAACGCATCAGCAGAATAATACACCAGCAATAGGATGTAAAATGATATTGCAACCAGCAAGACATTTTCAGGTATGAAACGGGAAAAGGTCTGTAATACATAGAACCAAAGTTCGTGGCAATCGATAGAGCCATTTTGAAGCAATCACGCAAGAAATACAACACTTAAAAAAAACAATTTTTAATGAATTCAGGCATATTATAAACACAATATCATGAAAACGGGACATCGCACTGACATCGGATTTTCACAGACTGAGAGAAGAGAAGCTGTGCTTTTGTATTTCAGCGGCATTGTTGGTGCTATTAGTGAAGAAATTAAAGTTAATTAAGTCGTAAAGACACCCGTGTCATCATTAGCGGCTCGCCTGTAACCGATGCCATAGCCCGCGCCACATGACCTCGGCGTAATCCCGATTAGGTGTGGCCAGCGTGCGATTTTATGGGTGGCCCGGGACCAAACTAAGTGGCTCAATTTTAAGTGGAATTCGGCGCTGTGCGCTGTATTCGTATAAATATAATCCAGAACTATGGATATTGTTAGGCTTAACTGTCATAAAAATGTATGAGACAAAATTGTTAGATCAATACAAATTTAATCTGCTCCACGCAGTGCTCAAAATCTTAAAACTGGAAGCAGTGAACAGGCATCCAGATACCTAATGGACTTTTTGTTTAATATTCTAATTTTCAGACGCACTTTTCTAGTTTCCCATTTTTGTGTAGGCCTAATATATTTTTTTCCTTAAATTGCATTTTTCGAACAAGCTCTTATCTGACCAATATCTGACTTCAAACTATATTTTTAAAAAATCTGACCAATTTTCTTCTTTTCAACTTCCCTGGACACCCTGCAGATGTTGAAAAATCTTTATTACCAGCAGCTTCGGCCACTGAATGTCCATTTGGACGTACTTCAAGCTAAAAAAAAAATATTAAAAAAAAATTTTTAAAGTACTACATACAAACTGCACATTTATTCACATAACACAAGCCTTTTCTTCTAACACGGCGGTTTCAGAGGAAGATATCAAAAGAAAGAGTTTTTAATGCTCTTAACAGACATATAATTTTCATGACAAAGTATAAATATGCATACAACGAGGAAGCGCTTGAAACAAGGGCATATGTAGTGGAAGGTTAGTCACAATATATGTTTTTAAAAAATTCATATTAAGAAACTGACACTTTAAAAGCATGTCTTTTAAAATTCAACTCAAAGCCCACTGATTGACCTTTCACACAAACTTACTTTTAGCGCTAGGCGTCTTCAAATGCGTTGTCAGATTCCACAATTTACTACATAGATAATGTGGTAACGGGATTTCTACACAGAAACTTAATCTCTGGGGTAACTTTCCTACCAAAACTCCACGGTAATAAAAACAACGTGAATAGAGCACCATTGTTCACTCACTGAGGTTTCTCACGATGCAAATTTCTACCTACAAGATCTAACAACGCACTTGAAAACACGGAGACACATTGTTAAAATTCCCACAAAACACTATCGATAGCTCCCGTGACGGAATCTTTACCGTTGTGACTTGTTTCTTCAATTATTTTTCTGTTTTTTGTTTTTGCCGGGGAATCAATGATTTCAGCTCTAGTTGTACTTGTAAAAGATGTTCGTTCATGGCTGTCTTTAACCCTGTATGTTCATTTCTTTCTCCTAATGCTTTTGTCTCAAATTTTTAATTGTCGAATTTAGTTGCTCCCCGTCTGGTTCTCTTTCTATGCTGGATAATTATCCTGTTCTCGATAAGTTGGGGCAATACGTTTCAAAAATATGGAGTTTGGTGTCATTTTCTAGGGCAAACATATTTTCCATCTCCAGATAATACTGTGTTTTGTCTGCCATGACTTGGTCCTGGATGGGCCCAGTGGGGACAAGAATGTGAAATAAATGTGTGGGCTTCAGCGTAGCACTTATTACATGTACTGAACTTCTTCCTGATTGTGTGTGTAGTGTCAATAGTGGCTTGAAAGTCATGTTGGTGTGGTTGTCATGGGTGTTATTCGTTTCGTGTATTTTTGACAGCGATTTTCTATAAAAGACCGGCTATGGTAAATTCAAATGATGCCACATGTGGGATTTAAAGTCTGTAGATTGTGTAGGTTTCTTCTGTGGTGTTGTTCTTTGCTGAGTTCGCTCGCCACAAGCTTTACGCAGATTGTTCTCACTTGTTCACACTGTCCGCATGGTGTTGGTGGAAGAGTTTTGTTGTTCAGTTATCAGGAAATCGATATCTAAACAATGTTGCTAAATTGTATCGTTGCTAAGTATTTCAAGTCCTATAATTTCCACAGTTTAATAGAAGTTTCTCTTTGTTTTTTTCACTGTTTAACCCAGGTGACACAACTTCACCTACTGATAAGTCATTTATTTATGCACGCCTAATGACAATTCTTTCTTTACTACACGTCTTAACGGTTGCCGCAAGTGAAGAAGCAACTATTGGCAACTTTTAAAGTAGCAATTAATTTATATGAATTTTTAAAAACAATAAATGAAAAATTTGACCAGAAATTACACACACTTTCAAAACTTGCTCAAGATTATTGAATAATCCAATCACAACCGGACAAAGACAAGGACAGAGAGCAGGTACTGAGCTTTTAATTGATATCTCACACTTCCATTTTTTCATGAAAGGTTCAGTGATAGAAAGGCTAACAAAACGGCCAATTTTTAAATTTCGCGGCAACCGATAAGGTTTAGTGGCGGCGGTACCTGTGCGCTTGTCAAGACAGGGATCGGCCGGTAATTAATGACCTTCCCGCGGGCGAACTAAGTGATCCGCTCTGGTAGTGAGAATAAACCGCCGTGCTAAAAGTTCTTGGGCACACTGAATGGGGAAGGGGAAGAAAGAGTCCGTGAGTGAGGAAACAGTTTGGGTGGGGGTCTACAGGTTGCAGTTTTCATGAAGATATTAACACCAACAAATTTGCTCTCAGAGCTGATTGTGAAAAGTGTTTTTGTCTGTCCACTCTCAGGATCACATCTATTAATTTTGACACCTTCTTCATATAATTTTGCATAAGTAGGGTAACAATATGGCGCCCAGCAAGAAAGAAAGAATGGAGGTGAATGAATGGCAAATAAAGGAAAATGAATCTAAGAACTTCATGAAACTGTTGTTCCACAATTATTCGGTAGTCCAAACTGCCCCGCTAAAGGGACGAAATCCCGTTTTGGCATAATTTTAGGCCAACATTGCAAGGCTATTACTGCTGTGCATTTATGTGAAACGGCATGTATTCCACATCAAAATAAAGTTCAATCCTTCCTCTGACAGAATGTACTTTCTTTTGTATTGTTTAATGTGTTAAGCTGTGTGTTTTTATAGCTTGAACAGGACATAGTCTTGCCGTTTTTGCTCTGAGCTGCGCGTACCAAATTGACCCCCTTGTAACAAAGGGTTGCAGCGCGTCGCGCCGATGTAGTGCACGTGTTTGAAAATAACTCACACAGAAAGCCAGATAAATGAGGTTTAATTCAATGTATTTTTCATCCTGTTTCAAGTTGAAATTCCTTTAAAAATCATTTGTTGAGAAACTGGTGGAAACTTAAATAGATCAGGATAAAAATTATACGCAAATGAACCTCAGCCTTTGCATTTTCAGGGTGTGCCAAAATTAGACTTAGGGCATGTATCGGCGCAAAGCGCCGACTGTTTTTATAGACCCACCCAATGCTTAATTTCGTCACCTTTTTCGGACACTCAGTGCTATACCAATGGCGGCGAGGTTGACCTAATTTTCAATTTAAAAAAAATAAAAACATTATTTTTGTCTCCCTTGTAAGAGTTCACACAAAATTGACGTCGGATGACATTTGATGACTAAAAAAAGTAAAATAAGATACTTGTACTGTATTTGTACCCCTCGAAAAAAATTGAGCGTGATGTACACCCCCTTGACTTGGAAACTGATAATTTTTAATGCTGTGACTCAATAAACAGTCATTTTATGGGCGGCCAAAGTTCAACTATTGCGCAATCTGCAAAAGGTAGCAAAGTCGAGGTGTTTTTTCACTTTTGAAAATGCCATAACTTTCAAACCCTTTAAGCCAGAATGACAAATTTGGTATCAAAATTCTTAGAAAAGCAAGCTCCATCAGATTAGACGATAACTGGCGAGTTGTGATAAAAAGTAAAGATCAGTTTGGACTACCTACAATTATCATTACGCATGGACGAGGAATTTTTTAATCATTCTTTTTCCCCTAACAACAGGTCAATTTCTGATCAACTCCTCCATTCCAAAAACTGATATCCAGGGAAATCTGTACTTCCACTGAAAATGCCATCCCAGTCATTCACATTAGCTTTGCCATACTTACACCTACCTCCTGACTATCTCTGGCTTTCTTGGCATCATCTTCGTTGTACCTATTGCAATTGTACCTAAGTTTCAGAAAATAAAAGGAAAAATCTGATTACAAACTTAATGATATAGAATTAATGCATGAATACCGCCAGTTTCATATTTTGCTTTCCTGACAACATGTAATGGTTACAGTAAAGAACTGACCGGCCAAGACACGGAAGACACTGGCTGCTTTAAATTTTTTAATCTTACTTTCAATAGCAAATTATTTTCAATCCCTATATGGTTTATTACTTCATAGAATGTGAAATAAATATGTTACTGTCAGATTTTACAGGTAAAGAAAAACCCATAGAAACAGTAAGTGATAAAGTTTAACTGCAACTGTATCTTATGGGATAAATGTCATTTGATACATGTAGAAAAGACAACCTATCTTTCACAATATGTGCATAAAGAAATAACCCCCAAAAACTCATAACTTAAACTCAGATCACGTGGTCATGGTGGGAAAGATGAGGAGGTATATAACCACAGACCATTAAAAAGCCTTACCAAGAGGAACCGTGAGGTTCCCATGGCCCAAGACAAACCCAGCAGAAGTCTGCCTTACAATTCTGATTTTTACAGACCATGTGGTTGCAGCCGCCGTCTTTTTCTATCGTGACGTGACACTTGGGGCATTCCTGCAGATGATATGGAAAGCAATATTCAGTAGCCCTGCTGTCGCTCTGCAGGCATTTTGCAAAATGAGAAAAAGAGCTACATAAAAATCTGGCTTGTGAGTTGTTGGTGATGTCTCTGCATTGCTATAACAAGCAACAAACTTTACAAGTGCAACAAAAAAGCATGCGGTACTTCAGGCAAAAGTATGTAAGAAGGGCTGTTACTACGGACTCCCCCTAACAATCAGATGGAAATTACAAGGGCACCTGATGAACAATGATATACCATTAATAAAACTGGACAGCAAAAAGTTCTGCTTCTTACTGTCTTCCATGGTTTGTTTGCCTAATTGTTCTCTTCTTCTTTCTAAGGCATCTGACTCCACGTATTTGCATGATTATTCAACACTGCCAGCTATCTTGAAGTAGGAAAAATTTGTTTCCCAAATTTCACACAGAAAGCCAGATAAATGAGGTTTAATTCAATGTATTTTTCATCCTGTTTCAAGTTGAAATTCCTTTAAAAATCATTTGTTGAGAAACTGGTGGAAACTTAAATAGATCAGGATAAAAATTATACGCAAATGAACCTCAGCCTTTGCATTTTCAGGGTGTGCCAAAATTAGACTTAGGGCATGTAACTCCGTCACAGTTAAAATCCTGCATTTCTCAACTTTTTTGCTTTCTAAACTCTCTATAACAAACATAAATTCTACCTTTGTGTTTGCCGCTATCCAATTTGATGTTTCACTATCATCATCACATTTCTTAATCCACTGTTTAAGCCACTTGCAACGCACCGGATCATGCCAGTTTTCGCCGCACGAAAAACTGTAAACATAGAATGTATACAGAACACTAGTGATATAGTCAGTAAACCAGCAATTATTTTCATGAATGCAAATTGATCTGTGACATTACACAACAAGGAAAAACATGCATATGAAACTTTGCTAGTATTTCTCATTCCAGTCTGCATTATCTACACTCAGCTTGACCTACTTAAAAAATCTCATTTACATTCTTCCTCTCTATCCAAGCCTCTTTGGGTTAATTTTTTTATGCCTTTGTATGACCGAATGAACATCACTCTTTGTGAAAACTTGGAAATGATATCATCTCTTCTCGAACAAACAAAAAAGTTACCAAAATTTATCCTACATTGAGGGCGATTCCAAGCAAGTAGGTCCTGAGGTCAAAATTTTCAAAATGGGTTTATAACCGTGTCCATGGTTTTAAATTACAGGTAAAAGACTCTAGGTTGAAGGCCCATATTAATTTTTCGAGTTTTAGAAGGTCAAGGTCGTTATTTTATTCGTTAGTGAGTGTTAGGTAAAAATTGGCCAGAATTTCACTCTGGTCCAGAAAGTAGGTGCATGTTTTTATACATCTGCTGAAGTTCCTGGCTCATAATTAAGGTGCATCCTTATTGTCTACATGATAGCCCGTTTATAGGTAGAATGCGCATGACGTCACAGAGTTTTTGTTTTGTACTTCCGCCAAACAAGATGGCCGGTGGATCAGCTGATGAGTGTAACTTCGAGATGTGTCTAAGCAGTTAGAATGCCTGCTGGTTGCATTGCAGTTGACTGTTATGACAGGGGTGGAAAGGATGGATCCAAACTGGTCCGATTCCCTACCATCCGTGTAAGCAAGAGAAAGGAAGTGAAAGAATTGACCGAACGTCTCCCATGCGCATATACACACGTGTCATTGTTTACTGTAGTGAACTCGCCGCCGATTGGTTCGCGACGCCTTAAGTGGGTCCGGACAGACAAGATGGTGGATATGCGCATTCTACCTATAGAGGAACAATTGTACACCAGTTTTGTTGGGCTGGGTATTTTAGTACTGACAAAATTTTTGAAAACAAATGAGGTTAGTTTGTCACGCCATAACATGTCACGCCGTAACGTTTTTTCCCCCTTTTTTTTTAATGTATAAACTTAGAAACTTAAAAAATCAAAATACCCTTTGAACTGACTTATGGCCAGGGTATGAGATATACACAAACCAAATTTAAACAAAATTGGTTAAAAAATAAAAGAGCTGTCAATAATTGAAACGTCACGCCGTAACGTTACGGCGTGACAGGTGATTGTCAATCTGATGAGTGACAATATATATCCATGCTTAATTTCTCTACATCAAACTTCTTTTCCAAAATCAGTTAAAAGACATTCCTGGCTCATATAGATATGACGGTGCTTTGGTGCTGCTAACGAAGCAAGAACTCGCAGCTAAGTAAACTGTTTCACTTTGTTCCTGTTGAAGTCTTTTATTGTTCGTTTTTTTTCACTTGAAAAAGGCGCAAGCCGAAAATTTGTGTATTTGTCTTCTCTTTAGTTTGCTTTGTATTGTTTGGGTTTTATTTATCACGTGGGGCTTTGCAACATACAACCTTTTCTTTTTGCCCAATTTTGAAGATATTGTGAAAGTTCTACCAACTCCAACCTTGAACAAAAGAGGTCACTATTTTTTTCAGATTGATCTCTCTTAATTCTTTTATTTATTTTTTTTTGCTTTTTACTATGTTCATGTTTTACGTTTATCAACGAAAGAGTTTTTACAAGTTACGTAATTGTACAAATACAAAAAGCCTACTTAAATTTATAAATTTTTTGTTAATAAAATTCAGATTTCCTAAAAATAAAGAAAAACCAGGAACAGTACATTGTAATCTTTTTTTTTTTTCTGCTATGTTCAGTTCACTTTTATACTGTCACGCCGTAACGGT
This sequence comes from Onchidella celtica, assembly GCA_963931925.1. NCBI lineage: Eukaryota > Metazoa > Mollusca > Gastropoda > Systellommatophora > Onchidiidae > Onchidella > Onchidella celtica. Next base: position 78,703,254 of record OZ007567.1, read on the forward strand.
CACTTTTATCCTTCTCTTAGTAGGGGGGCCAACTTGCTCTATCTCTTCAAATAAGCGTTGAACCTTGCACTAAAACATATACTCTTGTTTGTTGTATTTCCATTTAAAGTGATCCCTTGGGCGTAAGAAACTGCCGGATATATTTGGCTAAAGGGTGGCATTACGTATGTAGACGCGATTTTGTCCCCAGTTCTATTTAGATAATATAGCTCAATTTTAACGGGGATGGCGTAAGAAAATATTCACTACTTTCTCAGTTTTCTACCAAAAAAGCTTTGATACACTACACACTTACTCTCATATAGACAGGCCAGGAATTGAAAGCTTCAAATGTATTATTTGTTCATTATTCTGCATATCATGGGTCAAGAACTCTGTACACATAAAAAAATCTGAAAATTTCGAATAAATCATTTCGGATCCATGTTTATAGTGACTAATATGGTACTATCTAAATGTTTTTACCACAGATGTCTTAGAAAGATGCTACAAACATTTTTTAATTTGCTAATTGTAACATTAATCCCCCAAAAATATAAATTTAGAATTTTCAAACGTCCTAAAAATGTTTGTATACAAGAATTATAGCACTCATTTCTCCTGCTCCGCCATTCTGAGTACTAAGAACAACCAATACCACTGTAATAAATTTCTGTAGTTTTACCAATCTGTTAGCAAATATTTTACTTTTGGATGCTCTCTGTGCTATTGTTACCTCTTAACAACAAATTGTTCTCAAATTGACGGAATATAGTTCGAGTGTGGCTTCTATGTAAAGCTATCTGAGCCTAGGGATTGGACATATGGAAAATTCTATTGCTGAATTAGGTTGTCAGATAGTTACTGATCTCGGTTCAGTTTGATGCCAAATGATGCCAGTCGAGTTTTTTTTATGAGAGGCCAAAATGTTTCGCTATCATCAGTAAAAATGCCTTCGTAAGCACCGATCCTAGGTACCCACGGTACTGCAACACTAGCGATCCTTTGATGTTCTATCTTGTGACGTCACAATATCGATGCCGAATATCGATGATCCTGCACCCGATACTGTTCGATCTTGGGAAATATTGAATGAGGTACAATTCCAGCTGACAGTACGGCGGTAAACTAACTGACCAGCCTGCGGCGAGCTGGGCACTGAGATCAGTCGTCAAAGACCTCTTGAGATCAGCATTCACCACCAAATTCACTAAATTCGCAAGATGGTGGACCCTAGACATGCGTGAACAGGAAACTGTGAAGTCAACGAACGACGCAATCGTGGACAAACGGTTTCGCAGTGACTGTCCATCATGACTGTTTTTGTACTGGCAGAAAAGGGGGGAGGTGGGAGAAAGGGAAGATGACTGGCCTTTTCATTTGATTGCTGCCATATTTTTTCGCAGAAGATCACAATAGCTACATACACTGCAGACTGTATTACCTGCCTTTCGTACAGGGCTTCATCCTGTCCTCGTTAAGAGGTTTCTTTCCAATAGATATGCTGTGCATCGCAAATTGGAGTGTGGCATAGCATTTGGTCATATCTTTTCACTGAAATGACCTAAATGCCCCCCCCCCTCCCGTTTCCCAAGGCTTCAGCAGAAAACTGACAAAACTATCGGTGGCAAAGTTATGTAACCACATATGAAAGTGCATAAGTCAGACCTGCCTAGTTGAAAAATCAAAAATCTGTAACAAGGGACATTTTTTTCAGTAATTTCACATAAAAATCAGTAACACTACTTACGAGATAATTTGACGTTTAGATTCACACGAAGACGCCGAAGAAGGCTGTTACACGAATCCACACCACTATTTACAGTCTATGTACAGTTTATTTACAGGTTTTTTTGTCTCCAGCTGCATGTGCCTAGTCCTTTAACAAGGACTGGGCATAGGCCCCCTTCAGTCTCTTCAACTGCTGGGGTGAGAAGCTGCCACTCTTCATTGTGGAGTCTCTAATGTGCTTCAGCACCAGGATAGCCTCCAGTGTTGCTATGCCCATTGAGCAGCGTTGCTCTGTCTTCACTTTCCTTACACAGGAAAAGACTCGCTCACAGTGGGCACTGCTGTGAGGAATGGTGAGAAGGCCCATCATGAATTTGCCAATGTTGGTATATGGCTTTGCTCCACAATCATCCTCATTGACATAGGCTGATACTTTTAACCAAAAGTCATCAATCCTGATGTTTGCACTCATGGCATTTGGTGGAATGTTGCACTGAAGACAGGTGAACTCCTCAGCAATAGTGTCAAGCCCTATATCTCTTGGGACAAGGATTGGATACTTCTTGGCAAAGTACTTTACACTGTTAATGGATGCAGAGCTGAGCTTATCAGGATCTGTGACAGCCAAGTGTTTCAGAACTTGATCTGTAAGAGGCAGAGACTTGAGCAGGTAGTCTACAACAATAATGAAATATTTCTGCACACTGTCATAAAACTCCTTGATTTTTGTGTCAGAGAGACCATTTGCTGACTTGTTGGCGATGAAGGACTCGCACTCTTCCCCAATGATCAGCTCTGTCTTGCTTTTCAGGTTGTATGGGAGCTTGTACTGAACATCTGTTACAGGCTTGTTCATCCCAAATGCTGATGGTGCAACAAACCTGCTCATGATGGTTCTGATTAGCTTGAAGGACTGCTGGAGCATGATTGAGGCCTTGGGTGCATCTGACTGATTTGTAGTCAGATATTCCTCAAACACTTTGTTGGTGTATCTCAGGAACATCAGATACAGGTGGGTGGATCTAGACCGCAGGATGCCCAGAATTTTCTCCACCTTCTTCCTAGCATAACAGCTCAAGCCTTTGTCTGCAATCTCAGCCTTGAAAAAGTCCTTCAATGGTTCCCAGTTGTCCAGTAGGCGGTTAAGGCACCGGCCAATGCTGAGCCATCTTGTTGACACACGTTTCAGCATCTTCTGCTGCTCTTTTCCATAGAATTCTTGAAATTTTGAAAATCTGTGGGATCGTAACGAACTCTTGTTGAAGTAATAGAAGATGTCCACCAAAAGATCAGATGCGTTGGCTGGGAGGATGTCAGCACCTTTCTCAGCAGCTATATGGACAAGGTGGAGTGGACAGCCAGACAAAAAGATTTCTTCATGCTTGTCTTTGCAAAATGCAATTACCCCATTCTCTTTCCCAGTCATGACATTGGCGTTGTCGCAGCCAAGGGCAATGCAGTTGCTCCATGGGATTTTATGTTCGGCTAGCAGACTGTCAACTAAACCAAAAATCTTAGCACCAGTAGCTGACCCCTCTATAGTTGGCACACTTAACAGCTCACTGTGTACTCCATCTGTTGAAACACTCCTCACCACCAGGGGAAACAACTTGCTTTGCTCCATATCATTGGAGCCATCAGTGCTGATGGAAAAGGGCCCAGATTTCATTCTACCAATAAGAGTTTCCTGAACCATATTGCTCATTTCCTTGATGAGGGCCGTTGTCTTGGATCTCCCACAATGTATTTCCTTCGCTATCTGGGAATCTGGACACATTTGTTTCACCAGTTTTGGAAGGTCATCTGCTACTGCTGCTGGTAGATTGTGCTTGGCAATAAATTCAGCCATAAGGGCTTCGGCATTCATCACTGAAGATGAGAAAGTATTTTCCTTGTTGACACTGACAGACTTAAACATACTGGCGATGCTCTTTTGTTTGGTGTCTTCTGCCAGCTTCTTGTGCTTAGTTCCATTCACATGAACTCGACAGTCAAATCGACCAGTGTGAAATGGAAAAATCTGTTGCACAAATAGTGCAGAATGCGTGGCCTGGTCCAACACGTGACTTCACCAGACATGGCCATTCTTCGGTGTAAGCCGGACGGAAAGTCTGAGTACCGCCTTTGCGTTTTTTGGCAGGGGGTTCCAGTGTTTCAAAATTCGTTCCATCCATGCAATAACATGTGCCAATAATCTCTTTCTCGGTATTAACAAGGCCACGTATTTTCGTTTATATGACCCAGTGTCAGAGCGGCACGCAAACAGCCAATCTGACAATACAACACTGAACAGGAAGTTGACATCCAGATATGATTCGTGGATTTTTTTTTTTCGGTTTGCTACTTCTCGGTTTTTCATTAATTCCGTAGTCTGAACGCTGTTTCCGTAACTCCGTAATTCAGAGTGGATTTCAGTAACAGTTACGGAAAATCCGTAACACTAGGCAGGTCTGATAAGTGCAAGGGACAGATTTACAAGAGGGAGGAAACAAATTTCTTCAAATGCATTGCTTATCTTCTTACATTTTTAACTGCAAATATTTGAAAGATTGTACTTTGCCTCCATCGGTAGAACAAAAAAAATAATGACATTTTTGCATAGAGTGTAGAATATTGGGCAAAAGAGAGTTGTCATCTGAAGTTGTGAGAACACATTATTGTGCGATTCACGGTAGGGCCAGGGATACACCTTCCACTCTTGAGCTAAATATTGAACCTGAATTCAACTGTGCACGCGTTTGTAACCTAACGGAGACATTGTTCCCATTACAACTCACTCACTGTCGTCATCTCTCTTTGGTCAAATGGTGGGAATGCAATCTACCAGCAAGCCAGTGTTGAAACAAAGTGTTTAAGATTTCTACTGAAAATTTCACCATAGGGTTTCAGATGTGGACATCCTTGCTGCCTGTGGACCCATGCCACGACAAGTTTCTCCAAACAAAGTATCTGACTTTATCACTTCAGAGGTGAAGGGACTTATCCTTCGTGATGAGAATGCTCGCATTCTGTATGTGGTTTTCGACCAGTGTTTCAAACCAAGTAGAAAGTCCTGCTGCATACCCCCCCCCCCCCCCCCAATCCAGAGAGGACACAATTGTCTTTTTTATTAACACTACGAACAGCCGTTGCGTCTCCAGCAGACCCTTGTTCTCACCGTTGCTACGAAGAACAAACCAGACGGATGATTATCACCCAGGTGAGGTCTCTGTAGCATTCAGTTAATACACATCGCATTGTCATAGGCCCAGACCCACAACCAGTACAACTGGGAGGTGGAATTCAGCACACATCTATCAATCATGAGAAAGCTGGTGTTATTGTGGTATATCACATGATTCAGGAAATCAGTGATGGGCATCATAACCTTAAAGTCAACTCAGACGACACAGACGTATTGCCATATCTCGCTAACACCCTGCACGTTGAAATGCATAGAAGTCTGGTCAATATAGTATCTTTCATGAAAGTATTATTGCCAATCAGTAATGTCATGTCCGTTAATATTGTTTGTCAGCATCCCCGAAGCAGGGTTGGCATGATTTAAATCAAGGTGATTTAAATCAAATGATTTTTTTGGTTTAAATCACTTTGATTTTTTTAATTAAAATCAGTGATTTAAATCACTTTTTGATTTTTTTACTTTTTAAGGATTTTTTTTTTTCAAACTGCTTGTTTTTGATGTTTTTATTGTTCAAAAGCACTAGACTTAGTTAAAGGCACTGAAAAGTAGGAGTGCTTCTCTATTATTATTATTATTGTGCATCATTCAATAATTTCTGATTTTGGCTGATTCATACAACAGTTGGAGACTTGAATGTGTCGCAGGACACAATTCAAATATAACACCTTGAACAAAAATGTAAGTCTGAATTTGAATTTTGTGTACCTGTGTAAGACATTAAGACAGACAAGTAAGTGAAAAAGGCCTATATTTTATTTCAAATAAACATCTTTATTTTTATAAAACAGTTAGTGAAATCCAGGCATACAGATCAGATCCAGAAAATTCTGATAATATGTAAGAAAGGAAAACTTTCTACTCATTTTCAGTTTCAGTTGTCTCCAATTCTTTACTATTGAAGGCCCTGAACAGAAACACCAGTTTTGACGCTTTCTCATTCCCCAAGCGATTTCTCAACTTGGATTGAACAAGTCCATACAAAGTTAGCATTGAATTGAGCCCACAATTATTTCCCCTATTAAATTCAACATCCACATCAAAAGTATGTGTAAAAAAGGTGAAGAGACAGAAGAGACTTAAATTTTATCAATTACATGTACATGACTGTAATGATTATTAGGAGTCATTTAGCTATATCCTTTTAGTACCCTTATGCTTATGTTATGAAATTATAGAAAATATTTTGTCGACAAAATATTGAATATATTATGTATTTTTTAAAAAACCAAAAAAATCTGATTTAAATCAAAAAAATCGATTTTTTTGATTTTTAAAAACAAAATCTGATTTTTTTCCAACCCTGCCCCAAAGCCATCATGCTGAACATCTTTGCAATCCATGTCCTCAGTGGGCGTGACACTGTTTTCTCGTTTGCTGTCACTGGAAACACTATAGTTCTTACCAAGTTAAAAATGTAATGTTCTCTGTCTTCCAAGAGTTGGGAGCACGCATTAAACAGAGAAAGAAATCATAGAATTCTGCTTCACTTCATAGCTTCGCTGCATCATCGGGCACAGGGGACATTCTTCAGGAAAATGCATCTTTACAGCACGAAAATTTCAGCTAAGAGGTATGCCACAATAAATCTCTTCAGCGTTTCACCATCTATGAACAGTATCAGACACAATGTCTGGACGTTCAGCATCAGGTGTTACAGTGGAAAGTTGCCGGTGGCTCATTTCCAAACTTCAACCCTCTGTACTGTGACGACATGGTCTGTGGAGATGCAGCTGAGAGTACCAAAAAGGCTCTTAACTTGTTTAGCTGCAGTTGCAAAACGAGCTGCAGCACAAGCTAATGTACTGTCCTGTATTCAGTTGTGCAAACGAAAGGAGACAACCTCTACAGCAATCCTGTTAGGAATGTGGCAGCTGAGACGAATCCAGCTGAAGACCACTAAAAACCAGTTTCCTACCTCATCGGTGAATTGGATGTGACTCACCTAAAAATGAGAATTCTCCCATTGAAGTTACTATGGTTGAGGTAATGGGACATTGGTGAAACAGTGATGACATGAAAGAATATCATTAATGACCTAAATTACACAACTATTGACGCGTTGGTGATCAGTTTGTAGGCGTCTTTGGAGACTAAATGCATCTGCATCACCCTTCACCCATTCAACAATGGTTTTGTTCGAATTAAGATTAAACAATTGGCACCATGTGTGTATGTCTATCGTTATATGCTTCTGTTTGTTTTTACAAACTCGATTATTTCCAGCTGTAAAAAAAAACAAAACCCACTGTGGAAGTTGTTCTCAATTGTAATGTGAAAAACACCGGACCTTTTCAGCGGCAGCTATCTTGGAGTTCGTCATTTATTGAAAAACTTTCAAATTCTCACAGGTAGCATCGATCGGATCTAGAACCGGAATTTCATTTTCATTCAAAACCAGCAGGAAACTTTCAATATACATCCAGTTACGAAACAGGGTATACTTGGGCCACGCTCAGACTGATAGTTTGTTGGAGGTTGTCTGCAGATCGCACTGGACAGCACTGAGGGGTTTGTTATTTAACTTGTTTCTCAAACCCTAATATATTGTTTCCACAGCACATTGCGATACGATTCAAAACAGAATGAACCTGACTTGAACTGCAGTAATGAAACAACTAACTCTTGCTAGCAATATTGTATACATATCTCAGCATCAATAACAGACTTAACGTACTATTACTAACATTTCTAAATATGTGGAGCAGTTCAGAGCGGATCCTCCAAATAGACGTATTGCTGTAACTGCTATTATTAATAATTTGATCTTCAAATTGTTGCATTATGTTTTTCAAAAACTTCTATGGGTAGTTGTCTATGATAATAGGCAGTAAAGTTCAACCTTGGCCACCCGGTATATTTTATAAGATTTTAAAAAATATTGGATTCGCAATGTTTAGCGATATAAGGGGTATAGTTTTGATCTTGTCCAATAGATTTCTTGTTATAAACACAAATCAGCACGAATAACGTTCATGTGGTAGGAAATTGAATTCTTTTTAATTTGATGTATATTAAGCATGGGTATCTCTTTAATATTTGGCTTGGTACAACTTTATTACTGTCATTTTGTCTGAAAAGAGCGCAAATCTGTAACGTCATGTAAGGGGTGTTTTTGACGAATTTCTTAGCGTTGCCACCCTTTATCTCATTATATCCGGCATTTTCAGTAGCCCAGAGTGGTTCTCCTAACATTTATAGCAAAATCAGGAGTATATATTTTTGTGCAAGGTTCCCGGCCATTTGACGGCTTGGCCCCCCTACTATCTCATTTAAACTTAAAAACCATTAACTTTGCTACCATTATGATAATTAAATTTGTCCTTTTACCCATCACATATGTAAAGATGGGACCTCAGGTCCATCTAGGGGACGTGAATTTTACAACTAAAGTTTATGACCAAAAAAAAAAAAAGGGCTTTTTCGTCACGCCGTAACGGTCAAGGGTTTGACCACCTCATTAACTTTTGATTTTATTTCTCTTGGTGCCATCCTGAACACAATAAATCCTAGTTTATTAGTGTGTAATTTTAAGTCTGTACTGTTACTAATAATCCTTCTAGAAAAGATAAAAAGCAAAAAAGTGCCCTTTTTTGTCACGCCGTAATGCTTGGAATCGCCCTTGATTAATCATAAATTTTGTAACAAAGGATGTCTTTTCAGTCAATAGAGCCTATATTAAATTCTTATACTGAAAATTCTCTCTCTCTCTCTCCATCCTCATCGCACTGAACCATGTAACTCTTCATCTTTATACTGTTTTACAACAATAAACAACAACAAAAATAACAAAACAAAAATGCCAGACAACACTAAATAATTAACATGATTTAAAAGCTAATGCCTCACCAAAAGGTATGGCCACATACACAGGTCACCGGCTTTGCATCGTGGTGGGCCACCTTGACTGCATGGCCACAGTCCGGGGCTGGACACCATCTCAATAACCTGTTGCACTACAGACATAAATTTCCATTATTAATAACACAGCAATAAAATCAATCCATTCTTTTACTTGCTTTTGTAGCAATTTGAGACACATTGATAGAAATCATCACTTCCTCTCCAACCTCATACATTTTGTTCCAAAACAAAGTGTCGTATTCACATGGTCTGATAAATTTGATGACAATAAACACAAATTTTGTCATTTTCTCCCCCTATAGATACTACATCTCCAAGAAACTAAACGAAATGAGGATTATTCATCAATAAGCCTAATAAAAAAGCTAGCAGAAAAGCCATGGTATAATTCGCAGATTTCTTGCCCTGTCATCCACTGTTTTGTATGACCAAAGTGCTTTCATCAAAGGCAAACTATTTTCATAAACAATATACATATAATAGTCATTATAAATGGCATTAAATTACTACAGAGTTCACAATGAAAAACTGTATTTACACTCTTACAGAACAGAACATGCAGGCTTACCTCTACAAAACTATTTGTAATAATTTGCTGGTATTTCAATTTAACTTTCTGGTCTTTTATTAACTCCCTGTAAATGAAAAATGATAATGAGCATGTATTAACATAAACAGATGATTTTTGAATCACTGAAATCAGTAACGAAAATAGATAATAGCACATTTACATTAATACACATATATTTATTTTTGTAACTTCCATCTTATTGTGATAGTGATAAGCAGCATCTTCTTCATTCTCTCTTCCGCCAGCACAGCAAGTTCAAAGTAAAAAAATATGAAGTATCCACTTCTTTCCTTTGCTCCCTTAATCACTTAGCTGAGAGTCAATGACACTAAAAATCCTAACAGAAATGTTTCAAGTGAGACTTTTCGGAGAAATTTTCCTATTTTATTCATTAAGACGTTGTCCAGAAGACAAAGACAAATTCTGACAAACAAATTACTTACATGACACTTTTGTCATCCACAAGAATATCACAGCCGTACGCAGCACATGAAATGGTCTGGCCCATACCCTCATCCATTATTTTAGAGGTGAGGTATTCTGCCCAGCACTGAGCACAGAAGCGATGACCACATTCAAGGCCTTTCATGTCCTAAAAAAGACAGCAAAGACAGTATCAGCCCGTGGATAACCCCTACATCTACCTCACATATATTAACCCTCACCCCAGCGAAGGGTGTCAAAACACGGCATCGACTTTCCATGTACTCACTCTGCACGGGAGTACAAATACGGCAAGGTCAAGCTGACCACGCAGCGCACAAGCCGGATTTTCACACGTCGGGTCACTGACCTCTTTGAGACGTAACTACCGACTTATTGCTCACTGTATCTCTTTTAAATCAAAGGCATTGTGACAAGGACGTGCTAACCAGTGAACCACTGATCGGAATAAAAAAGGCTAAAATTTCAACGGCTCTCCCCACACTATCAAAAGGTGTAACATCGACATGCGAAACTGTTGCTCAACAAATCTGCAATATTATCTCCTTTTCTCATTAGCTGACCATCATCTAGAGTTGTCTGTATCTAAGAACCAATCAGAAACAAGCTCTGAAATGATCTTTCCCCCAAATGCCCACATTGGTTCATTAGTATGTGTCAATCAGGATGAACCCGTTTGTTTAGGTCTTGGGGGGCATGGCTAGTTATCATACTTTGTTCTCACGAAAATTACAGCTGTCAGTTTGGTTTCATAAGTCAGATCATTGGTTAGAGACTTACAGGCAAAGGTTTTGCTGGTTAATTCATTATCAACCGTGATAAAGCATAGGAGCGAATATTTTCATGCCGATCAATAAAAACCGAACCACATGGACAGCGGTAGTGTGGTCATCGTACATCGGCAAGGGCCAGTGCGACCCACGCACGATTCTCCATGAGTAAGGCCACTAACTGTACAGCGGGCTTTGAGCCAGCACGCGCGGGGTGTGGGTTAATGTGATTTCTAGAAACCGAAATGCACAGCATCATGGAGAAAAAATTGCTAAATTTGTTTCTGGGATAGATGAGAATTCTACAATTTGGATATTATCTCTAGTAGAATTTCCATCTTTGAATGTTTGTTCCATTATCTCCAGCACAATTCCACATTTTCCCCACTTCTACACATCATCAGTCAGCTGTTGGAGCCTCATTAAAACTAAACCCATAGGCTGTTGTTAGATGTCTGTAGAGAAAATACTGAGGTGTGTTCACTTCTCAGCTACAGTTATCAATGTAAAATATGCTACTATGCCCCCCCCCCCCCCAACAACTTTTGAGTTTAGTTTTAACGAGCATCCAACAGCTGTCTGAAGACATGTATAATTCTTTTCACTATTCCCTAAAATGTCATCAGCTGTGCTCAGTAAGATTCAAATAGTATCAAACACCATAAGTTCCAGTGCAAGTTTTCGAATGGGAAATGATGTCTGCAGAAACAGCCATCATGTCACACAGCACAACAAGAAGCACACAAATAGGTTAGTAAAAAGTAAAACTTTCATACACTAAGCAAATTCTGCACTGACAATGCACCCTCAAACAGCTGTGTTAGGTAAACTTGTCACACTTGTTACGAACAACTCCTCAGACATTCATAGCACGTAAAATACCAATTTATATTATAATATATTTAACATACTTTTTTCTCTTTCACAAAACTATTTACTTATAGTTGTACAAGTACAATGTGCTGTAACTTACTTCCAATGCCTTTGAGAAGTAACAGATTTCACACAAGACATTGTCTTCTTGAACACTATTACGCCCAGAACGCTAGGAAGAGAGAAGGAATATAATAATGAAACACAGCAACAACTAATATTAACTAATGGGGCCCGTTTGGTATCTCTCTAGTGGGCTCACCATTCCATTTTCATGTATCACATGCTAATGACAATATAATTTATTGTAATAAAAATAATTCCAACCCCACTTGCATTAGAGATAAACTACTGCATAAGAAAGCATTTCAAATGCTTTGGACATTCAGTTCAAAACGATCCTGTTGCAATAAAGGAGAAACAAAAAAAATCTACAACACATGAATATCTTTTTCCATGGTGTGACAGGGGGGTTGCAATTATTCCTGCCAGCCCAACAAGAACAGCACTTGGAACACCATACCATCTCAGCACAGTTCTGTTATATAATATGACTATAAATACAACATGTCTCCGTTAGCACCTTTACAATGGACCCAAAGACTGTATGTGACAGTCTTTTGCAAAAATAGGGATTGAAAATGTGCAAGCTTTTCATTCAAACCTGTATTCAGTAACTCATTAAACTTAGCACTCTACCAACACTCTTTTAATTTCATGATAATTATGAGGAAATAACAATGAAATCACCTATTAAAATTTAACTCTTGAAATTAGCATGACTGTCTTTTCTGAATGGAAGCACCTTTCAAATAGTCATGATCATTCTTATTCTGTCTATTTCAGAAATTTTTCTTCCGCTCAAAATGGAAAACTGTTCATACCCTTGTCACCTTCCCAGTGTCACGGCGATGTGGACTGACAACATGTGCTTCTGAAAAAAGCTTATCCTGATCACCATCATAATACCTGTTGCAGAAAGAACACAGGCATATAAAGTAAGTTAGTGCATATAAAATGAAATGCATTGTCTGAAAATAAGTTGTTTAAAAGGTTACTGACGCTAGCTCTGATAAGAATGAAGAAAAGAAAACTCAACATGACAGCTCAATTATTAATGCTGAAAATTTTTTTTTATGATGGTAAAATAAAATATTAATTAATTGACATCATTTTCAAACATTATTTTGTTGCCGTCGCGCAGAAACCTCCTAAGCACCACGGAAAAAATTTTACAGGAGAGACAAAAAACTTTTTCTCTCCAAATGTTAAACTTAAAGGTCATTCCATTTTTTTTATTTCCTCATAACATTAAAATGTACTTTTTGGTCATTCTGACGCATGATTTATCAATTTGTACTTACTTGCGTCTTTGTAAATTTATGCATACTGGAGTTTTAGTCCTTATTTTCCGACGGACATAAACTCCTAAGCGACACGCATGTCGCTTTGGAGTTTTCTGCCCGGCGTAGCCCCTCATTTTCCGACGGGCAGAACTCCTAAGCATGTCGCTTTGGAGTTTTATGCCCAGTGGTTGTTTCTCTTTTGTCATCGACCAGCAGGACTTAGTTGGTTTATTCATCTTTTGGCCTGTCCTTATAATCCGATATTCGCAAAAAAAGAACTTCAACGACAAGGCATTTTAATTTTGTCTACTTCAATTTGAATATTTTATTTAGTAACGTAAACATTAAAATGTCACCTTTTATTTTTTTTATCCGCTGTCTCACAAATACATCAAAGGCCAAATTAAGTGGATTCATTAAATTGACACACACATACACCTAAACACACCCACACATTTTCTAACGTTTTTCTACCTACATACCAAGTGAGGCATTCATTTTCAATTTAACTGTGTAATGACTAGGCATTCCAATATCCTTGTTTTCATTACCGCCATTTACCAATATTATGCACAGAGCATTTTGTTTCATCACTGAATCTGCTTCATGAACTTAATGGCGAAGATAATCGTACAAGGCATGGTGGTCCTTTGGGATAACTGCCTTCAACTCCTGGAGGTGTTTGAATTTAACGTCTGATGTGCGTATCTTGATGTCCCCGACCACGAGGGATGGCCTTCCACCCCTCATCGAAGGTCAACTTGAAGGAGATGTTTTGATCCGGAGTGTACTTGAGACAGCGAGTGTCCACAACATGTGGATCACCACATCCACGTCCAGACCGTACACTTTCATATATGGCCCCAACTTGGAGTAGTCCTTGAAGAAAGTATGGTCAAGATACTTGACTTCAAAGGGTTTGGGGCTACGCCTGGCTCTGAGCATCATACCTTACCGATGTAGTCTGTTGGCATGTAGATTGTAGACGGGGACACCCTTGGAAGCTCGTTCTATCAGACTATGGCAAGAGTCCACTTCCATGTGAGTATGTCCTTTGAATGATACTTATGTTCCACAGTCTTGCCTGTGCGAGCAAAGAAATCACTAATGGTGTTCGCGACCACAACATTCTTGTTTTGCTGGATACATCCGTCACTGAATATGATGATCCTGTCAGCCTCAGTTTCCTATCTAGATAATCTACCACACAAGCTAACTCGTGGCAGTGCGTCCACCATCTCCCTCATGCCAGACGTAGCAAACAACATCCTTGGAAGCCATGTATCGTAAATTGTAAAGTTATGTACTGTAAGTTTCATTATGTAGTAGATCGCAGATGCCTGGACAGCAGGCGCAAGAAGGATGGACTCGAGGTCCATGCAGATGGTGACAGTCCTGACTCCTTCTTCAAAACTCTGAAGCGAGGGTTGTTTGTCAAACTCTTTCTCAGCAAAGGCTCTTTCCTTCAGTCCCATGTGTGCTTTCCATGTCTCTTCCTCAACATTGCCAACGCTGTGAGACACGTATAAGTCACAAAGATCCTTCTTGGGATGATGCAGTGCCAAATTGTTTTTGTGAAACTCCTCTTTGAACACTGTTAGTCCTAGGCCCTTGTGGCCCAGTTCCTCACATTTTCCCGGTGTAAATCTGCCACAGAGCGAAAATGAGGTTCCAGATAAAGCTTCGTCAAGGACTTCCGACTATAGTGAGACGGACGCTTGGGTAACATTCCAAAGAATTCCTTCACCAAAAAGATTTTCTCATGGTTTTGAACAGGATGCCAAACACTTGTGACAGGGCGGAGTTTAGAACAATCCAGGTCACTAAAGCAACGATACTGGTGAAAATTTTCTTGCATACGCGAAGACGTGTACCATCTTTCTTCAAAAAGTACTGCAGCGTGTTAGATCTTGATGTTGCAGAAATTGTGCGCTTTCTCTGCACTTCAACCCTGTCAATAAGACCATTCACAATGCCTTTTTACTCTCCCATGACTGTGTCCACATATAGTCAAAGATCTCCTTTCTATCTTCATCTGCTAGAGAATTGCATGCCAGCCCCATGCAGGTGCGACTGCAGGGTTCCTGGAGTTGGCGTGCTGCTCTTTGGGTGCTGTTTTCAGAGACGTACGGCTGTCCCAACTCTCTGAGACGTTTCCCTTTGTTCCACTGCCAGTTGTTGACTCCTTTCTCTGGTTTTGGCGTCAGAACAGAAAAATCTTCGTTTGCAGGAACATGAGCAGCAGGTTGAGCTGGTTGTGCATCAGCTGTCTTGGCAGCAATGACATCTGATGTTATGGGTACATGTCGGCGGTATGGGCAGGTGATTCTAAGGGGATGTCGGATAGTGCTGGATTGGCGTTGTCTGAGTGAACGGATGGTGCTGGATTGGTGTTGGCTGTGTCTACAGGTTATGCTGGGGTGATGGCCATTGTCAAAGTGCCAACATCCGATACAGGGGAATTTATGTTGGCTGAGACGATGGTATCAGCATCAGCAACTGATGGTGTAAGAACGTCCGATGACGATGTATAATCCAAAGAACATCTTCGTGCCAACCAAAAAGGGCTAGAAACAACAACTTGGGTCTCATTGTGTTTGCTTGAAGATGGCTGAGCTGGATCAAATAAAGTTGTCGACAACTTTGCTTGGGGTGTTAAACAGGCTACAATTGGAATATCCGATTTGCCAAAGCACGACACAGAAAGGTCTAGTTCCGATGTCTCGTTCAAAAACACATTATCCACGATTTCGTCAACAGCACTGACTGACAATTTATCCAAAGACAATGTTTTTGTGGGAAGACTCCTCGTAAAAAATATAGGCACACTGCTCTGAGTTCGAAAGTGCCAGCTGGACCATATGTTGGGCCCCTACTGACAGGAAGCATTGTGAACGAAAAAAAATGAATCAATGTGACTTCTCTTGGCAAAATATTTAGAGACTTCATTTATAACAAAAAAAACATCAACGCCCGGGTTGCAAAATTTTAATCAATTCAATTCTCAAGGTAAAATGTCCAACCAGTTCATAACACAAAAGCAACGGATATTAACAGCATCTTTGCCAAATTGTAAAATGACTCAATATTGATATCCAGACAAATCACACTGAAGTAACAAGTTTAGTGTCGACAACTCAAACTAACAAAATGGACACAATTTTAGGAACAAAAGAAAGATGTGGAATGTTGCTCAAATATGGGTCGAGCACAAGTTTCCGTTCTGTTCTGTACCCTAGCGTGTTTAACAAAATCACTTTTCAAGTGACATGTCTGGGAGGATTTTGCCCAAATATGGATAAAGCCCATCCGTTCTGTTTATTTATAATTAAAAGTTCATTAAGTTGCCACACCTTGAGGGTTATTGATTTATTTTATGTTCATATGACAATAACAGCCTTGGACAGGCGTGGGCTTTCAAAAGACCCCCAGACCCGCCGTCGACTGCACATAAGCGTCGCATGGCATTGACAGAGACAGGCCAGCCGTCACGCAAAACTCTAATCCACCAAGGTGGCTCTTTGGAGTTTTTTGCCCGACGGCTTTCACGGGGGGTGGATATTGAAGTTTTAATCATTCTGTGATTAAAAAAGGCAATTTTCTTCATTCAATGTTATTTCGGGCTTCACTAGGACACTAATGATGTTCTGTTGTGTAGTAATGACTAAAAAGGTGTATTTTGAAAATGTTGTCGCTTAGGTTTTTGCACGACGGCAATGATTTAAATTTCTAGGCACACAAATTCTACTCTATGCAATATTCACACTGGCGCCACTGTCAAATGGTCGTTTTCAAAATAGAACTATAATCACAGTTTCAAGAATCATATTTGTTTACATACACATCAATTTCATGCTCATACCTCTCCATAAGCTTCTCTTTGTCCCATTTGAAATGGTTTAGCAGAATGCGTGTAATTGTGGCTGGGATCTGTGGGCGAAGAAAACAAAATTGTTTATTATGATTTATTTTCTTTCTTTACTGTCCTGAAGACACTGGTGGATGTTCTGTGTGTGTTCTACAATATAAAACTAAAATCAGAAAGAAAAAAAAAGAGGAGAGAACAAAAAAGGATGACTTTTAAGAGACTTTATTTAAAGCAGCAACAAAGCAAATTACAGAACTTCACTGAATAGCTGGACAGAAACATTTGTTGTCCTCTATCCACAAGAGTATGATTTTTAAGAGACGTAGCTACAAAGGAACTAACAGAAATTCACTGAATAGAAAGGAAAGAGTTCCGCACCCA
Source organism: Onchidella celtica (assembly GCA_963931925.1). Taxonomy (NCBI): domain Eukaryota; kingdom Metazoa; phylum Mollusca; class Gastropoda; order Systellommatophora; family Onchidiidae; genus Onchidella; species Onchidella celtica. Next base: position 78,720,262 of record OZ007567.1, read on the forward strand.
TCGACCACCTAGCCAAAACACTTAAGTAGAGTAAGGAAGAGAGGATTTTTTCATCAAGTGAAGCAAAATGATTGAGCTCAGCTTTCTAGTCCTATCCCTAACCCTAAACCCATCCCTGATCTTATCCCTAACCCTACAATTTAGTTTAACTTTATACCTTTAAAGCTTATCCACTGTAAGAGTTTAAAGCCGTTGGAAATATGGAACTCTTTCCAAAACAAACACAGTGCAGAGAAACAGCGAACTTATAATTTTTTTAATGATCCCTTGATAAGATTAAAACTAAAAGCAATTCATTCCAACAAAAATATGACAGGCATTGTGAGTGTATGCAAGCATCTGCACGCCTGTGCTTTTCATGCACTAGTAAACTAAAGTCTCATCTTGCAGAACAACATGGACAAAAATCTTTTGAAAAATGGGCCCATGAATCTGAATCAGACTGGTGTCTTCCGTTGAACTTAATCTCGTGCAGGCTATAAAAATAAAACCACTCCCAAAACTTAAATCTTAATTTACAAATCAGAAACAAAGAGCACAGTAGGAATGACTGTTATCTTGGCGTAAAAAAATTACGACCCATGTATAAAACGCATAAGTAAGAGTGGTCTGCATTATATGCCTACCTCTGCCATTTATTGATAATAATAAATAAAAATTATTACTATGATAGGTGTTTTTTTTCAGTCAGTCGCTTAAAATTTTAGTGATTTACACTTGAAAATGAACAGTGTGGCTAAAACAGTAAAAGTACCACCCAGTATACTTTTGATCAAAAGGCTATTAATATTAATAGTCAATGGAGGTTCAGCTGTTGCAAAAATTAAAATCAGGCAGACGGATAACCATACTGCACAGAAAAATGACAAAAAAACTGTATTAAAATTGTTGAATGGCTACTGACTTTTTACTGTAAGTTCATCCCTGGACCTATCAGACCACTCAACTGTATTCGCACAACTGCTGATGACAACTTTTTTTTCACAAATTACTTTATGAACTCCAAATAATTATCTTAATATTTTTTCCACTAATTATTTTTATTAATTTCAATATCTTTACAAACTTAATGTCATGTGTTTTACTCCCGTAGAAAAGGAATATATTTCAGGTAAAAAAGTATTTTGTTTTTCTCGGACAGTAAAACTTAAAGGTCCTTCACATCAAGGGATCTGTGTTGTTCATTTAAAATATTAAAATGAAAGACAGATTTTCTCTCCATAAACCTTTTACTAAGAGACCCTCATACCATCCGCTGACTGTATAATTTACAAAGCTGGTCTTATTCAGACTTCCAATCCATGGATGCACAAAACGACTGGTATCCCTAGTCTGAGTACTCATCTACTGACATTCATATTTCTTGTCCAGCCATACTCAATAATGATGATAGCCCAGAAGTAACAGTAATGTTCACTACCACTAGTACCAGCGTGCAAGGCAACTAGCCAAACTGCAGGAGTATGAATCTTATTGACAATTGTATAACATAGTTCATTTGGCCAGTAATCCTTCTAACAGTCCATGACAACTCGCTGTCTACTATATATCATGATTTCACATCACTTTATTTACACTACCCTTCTTTTTGTGTCGTTTGTTTGGGTTACAATTGTATAAAGTATTAATAAAATTATAATATATAATAATTAATAAAATGCATAGTGCAGTATAGAGTTAAACTTAAAGGGTAGGCCTATTGTTAACGGGAAGCCACAATATTGGCCTCCTCGCGCAACACACGAGGCCAATATTGTAGCCTATATGCTGCAAACTGGGTTCTACGGAAGGCCAATATATTGTATCTATAGCAATGCTGCTCTTCGTGTTTTGTTTATTCGGTTGCCGTGACTATCGGGTTTTTTTTTGCATTTTTTTTCCACACAACTTTCGCTTGTTTTAGATCCAATGTCACCCCTATTATGTCTAACAAAATGGTATCGTCCGATTATGTTTATCATAAACTTTATGACAATGCAACTGTTCGTAACTATTCGTCATTCTCATGTAATACTAATAGTACTAGTGACCATCTGAAGTTCAAACTGGGGAAAATCTTGGGGAAACTTTTACTTCGATGTTGGTTGTCATCTACATGTGAAATGAGAAGAAATGGGCCATGATCTGTGTATTTGAGAAACTGTTCTACATCTGTGTGTAATGACAAATTCCGATGCAATACTAGGGCATGCTGCGTAAGGGCGTTTGTCGGTAGGTTTTTCATCAGCGGAAACTGGGAGAAAATGACTGGCTTTGTTGTTAGTCGTTGTCTTTATTTGATCATGTGGTAATTAGAGAGATACTCTGTTGCTCTGTTTAAACTGCTTTTCAGTACATGTGTGTACTCTACGAGCTGGAAATCAAATCTCTTGTTAAAGGTGTGCTTGCTTAAAAAATAATTTGTTCACCTGAATGGCCTGGCTTAGAGACAAAGCAAGCGCACAGCTCTTAGGAAAAGGATAAAATTAAACGGTTAAATGCAGAAATTCTTGATTATGGGCCTTCTGTTTAACAATAGAATTAATTGCATCTCATCACAAGTACTTTATCCAAATATCGTAGGCTTCCCTTATGATTTATGCACCATTGTCGTTACTGCGTCCTAAAATAAACACAATACACAAGTTCAAATCAAAAGGACCCGACTGACCTGACCGCCGAAGCTAGCGGCAATACGCGAATGATCTGCGGGAGGAGTACCTTACTCGAGCGCCACTTGATAGATTGATAAGTAACGATGTGAGGGTCTAGTCAGTTTGTATCATCGAGGCCGTAGGCCGATGTTCATCTGGGCAGTAGTCAGATTGACATATCAGGGAAAACCCCCGGGGTAGCTATCATCTCTTTTAGTTAGTTTCTGGTCTTTGGCGCTCGAGTACGGAACTCCTTCCTGATCTGCTGACTGGCCACTGGCTATCCCGCACAGGGCGTTATGTGGACAAGTTCAGTCAACGCAGGACGGGGGTTAACTGCTATCACATAATTTTAAATGCAAATGTGCCAGATCTTCGAAGTAGGCCTACAACCCTTTTCATCTACATGACAGTCCATACTACCTGAAGGAGACACTAACATTTGAGGAATTGGAAATGTATTAACATAATGCGGATAATGAAGGTAGTGATTCTGAAAAAAAGTCAGCAGAGAATACTCCCTTCCAATTCAAAGTGCTGAAAATCGAAGGCACATGTATACATGCTGATAAATTATTAAAAGTTAAAAGTAAAACAAAAATTCGAACACAAAAGACAGGCCAAAGAAATGTTCTTTTTTTGGCACATTAGGCCTACAGTCTAGTATGTTTTGATTTTCTTGTTTGTTGGAAAAGATACATAGGTCTAGGCCAACCAATATCACTGATAGACACAAACTCTTTATTTTACGATAAGTATTACTCGTAATAGTATTAGCGAGTAGATCTAGCAGTAATTTCCTTATTGGCCTGCTACTATTGACTAATGTTGTAATAGTATGGTAAAAGGAGCAAAAAAATCTTCCATATCCCACCACTTCAATTCATTCTGCCATCACTTGACCATGGCTTAACCTTAATTAAAACCTAACCACTAAACCAGCCCAATTTCAATCACTAACATTAACAAGTAACACCCCATGTCAATTTTTTTTTTTTTTAGTCATACTCTCATCATACACGAAAAATACAGAGTCTAACCTGCCAAACTTCAGAATGCTACTACACATTTATTTATCCCCCAAATTTGTTTGTAAACATTTTGGACATGATCCTAATCCCTGACTCTGACAATGATAGGCTATATCGTGTAGGGTACAGTACGTACCTGAACAACTGCGTTGACTTCCTTTATACAATCAACCATAAACTCCACAATCTGATCTGCTGTTAGAACTTCATACAAAAACTCATCATCTTCCCTTCTTTCATTTGTTGATGACTCCGGAGGTTCCATATCCATGGGCAGCTCGTCTTCGTCATCGTTGTCAGTGAGGACGTGCGAGTCATCCGACTCGCCCCCATCCATAAAACCATCGTCACTGTCCATAATAATTTTATACACTCAAGGCTTTGGCATAAACAAGCGATTTCTCTCCTACAGTAAGCCAGCACGCGTTGACAGCGAATGTGTGAAATATATCAGTTACTATATCAGGATACCTGAGGTGAGTTGGGATAGGTTCACAACCATCAACACTAGGCTAGCTTATTCAGACCAAAGGTTTACGTTAGTGACGTCATCTTCGGGAAACCCCGACTTCAGGTATTTTACAAATTCACTCTTCAAGGGCTTAACAGCCGCCTTACTGAAAATACACATTTGGTTGAGGTCGTGAACTGAATACTGCCAAGAGTTGGAAAGACAGCGAATCTGCGCACAATGCATTTGATTCGTTTCAGGGCAGAGCAGTACGAATAAACTTCAACGGAGATGACATCATCTTCGCCACTGACGGAACTCTGGGAAAAAAATCTGGCAGTAAAACAGTTCAGTACTTTTACATAAACGAGCTCTTTTTTGTCTAATTATCAGATTGAACCAAATGATTTAAAAATACGATTCCACCCGAGGTAGCATCGAATTTCTTATGTCTTGAAAAATGTATTATATATATAATATTTTTTTTTTGTTTTTTTTTTTTGCATAGGTAACTGCAACCAAATACAGCTAGATTTCTCAGTGATAATTCACATAATTCAAAAAGAAAGTGCACACATGTGTTTACTGCCATGCCCATTCTTCGCTCTCCACACTCGAGTTATCTGAGTTACGGGCCATCTTCTTTGCCCACCCATCCCCTCTCCTCGAGGCGTGGGTCGCCGTCATTGAAAAAAAAATAAATAAAGAGGTCCAATGTGCGGGAAGTAACATATGGGAATTAGTCACAACAGAAAAAGAAGTTTGATCGGGGGGGGGGGGGGGGGGTCATGGGTTAAGATGGCCATGAAGTTGAGAAGAGCAGTTAAGGAAATCCACCAGGGAGTCATTTTGAAGGCTAAGAAGTCAAGAAAAAAACAACAAGAAAAATCAGAAAACAGCTGTGCAAATGCCAAAGGTGATCTTCCCAAAACAAACACCTCACCCTACGGGAATAGCATGGGCATTTTCATGGTGAGCAGTGGGCTAGACCTAGTGCATGCACTATCTTGCTGTGTCCTGGTTGGGGAGAAATACGTACTGTATGTCGATAAGAGGAAAGAATGGAATAACACGTCAGATTACGGAGAATTATTTTGTAGCAATAAAGAAGAAATAGGTTGGGACTTGAGGGAAGGCGACACTGAAGTGATTTTTTAATTTAATTTTTATTTTGGAGGTCAGGAAGCTGGTAGTATCATAGATATTAACCAGAAATTACTTGGATCACCCAATGTGAAGGGAAATGGTGTAAGTGAAGGAAAAAGTATGATATTTTTCAGTTGCCATGCATAGTTACAGCGGCCATACTGGGGTTTGACTGTATATGTCATGATTGTAAAAAATAACTTCCCTAATGATCAACATTATTTCGATGGAATTTTGTATGAAACTTGCTGATTCTACACTGAAGGCCCGTTCCCCCCCCCCCTTTTTTTTAGATAAATCGAGTGCCACTTGGTAAACTATTTCCGTTTTCACAAAGTTTTCAGGAGAGGCAAAAACAGAATAACTTTCTTTATCAGACTTACTAGTTACGATTTCAACGATATTTTAAAAATGTTATTCAACTCTTAATTTTCGGAATTAAGTCCCAGCTTTTAACACAACCTGCGGACTGTCAAGGGCTGTGAGTATTTTAAATATCTCTTTTTTTTTTTTTTTTGTTGAAAACTTGAGTTACGGTAGTTTACCATGTCGCCTCAAAATGGTATTGTTAGATCTTCAATCGTCAGTGACATAAAAAAAAAATTAGCATTTTTAACCGTTTTTGAGGTCGTGCATTTCTAAAATTATTATTGATGACGGCCACTTTCTTTGAACACTAAAAGACAGGCAGGAGGCTCAACTTCAGACCGAAAGATTTATGTATAATAATAATAATAATAGTTCGTCCATCAGGTATGATGATGACCTTAACAACACCAGAGGAATAAAGAACAGAAATTGTTGAGAATTTCAACACATGGACAATGAAGAGAACTAAAGGACACAGAGGACAGAATGGAAAGACTGTTCTTTCATGACTTATGGCTTCTCATGTGACTGATAAGTCCTATTTTTGCCCTGCAGACCCTTCCGCATAAATGACAAGAGTGCTCCGTTGGTTCAGTACCACTGGGCCTTTTCTTGCGCCGTTCTCTTTTTTTGATAGCCTGCTGGACTCTGTCAGCTTCCCATGCTTTGCTGCCTCTGGTAAGGGCCGCCCTCCAATTTGCACGATCAAGCGAGAGCTTTTCCCACTCACTCACATCAATGGCAAAGGCCTTCAGTGATTGCTTGAGAGTGTCTTTGTACCGTCTCTTTGGGGCCCCAACATTCCTCGTTCCATTGGAGAGCTCAGAGAAGAAGATTTGCTTAGGGAGTCTGGAGTCGGGCATTCTGACAACATGTCCTGCCCAACGTAGCTGAATTTTTTTCAGGTGGCAGAAGATGCTCAATTCCTTGGCACGATTGAGGACCTCAGTGTCTGGAATTTTATCCTGCCATTTGATCCTTAGGATCTTTCTAAGGCAGGCCAGATGAAAGTGATTTAGCTTTCTGGCATGCGATTGGTACACTGTCCAGGTTTCAGCCCCATAGAGTAGGGTGGGAAGGACCACAGCATTGTACACTTTCAGCTTAGTGTCTGTGCGAATGCCGGCAACATCCCACACTCTCTTTCGAAGCCTGCCAAATGCAGAGCTGGCTTTGCTGATTCTTGAGAGAATTTCAGTATCAACACGAGCCGTGGAAGACAGTGTACTGCCAAGATAGGTGAAGTTCTCCGACACCTTCAGAAGACTGTCATGGACTTTGATATTTGGGGTCACAGGATACTTGTCGTCTGGAGTAGGCTGATGGAGCACTTCCGTCTTCTTTGTGCTTATTGTGAGGCCAAAGTTGTCACAGGCACTAGAGAACTTATCAACACAGTTTTGCATGCTATCGTCATTCATGTATAAAAGGATTTTATATGCCATAGATGGCGAGATATGTACAGCTGTCCACAAAATTAAACAAATTATACAGTGTACGACTTTATGCTATGACAATATGTCTATTAGGCATGGGGGAGTATATACCATAGCAAGAAGTACCATACAAAACTTCGCTGAAATATGTCAATAATTAGGAAAGTTATTTACAATTAAATTTGTGCTAAAAAATATATATTTATAATACTATGTGGCAGCCACAACCATATATTAGCAAAGTTAGACTTTTTACACCGTTTTTCTTCACATTGTTTGAGTTCTGTTATTTATGGTTGATATCAGCTTTCTGGTGCCATAAATAAAGAAATTCAACTTTAGCTGTACACTCCCTTCCCCCCGCCCTTTAAAAATTGTGTCAATTTATGCAGAACTAGCTGAGTACTCGTTCGATGAACAGGTTTGTGTAGGTTGTTGTTTTTTTTAATGTGTAAAACTTAAGCCTGTGAACTAATAAAGGCATTAATGCTGCATAGATAGTTTATAAGAGAGATGCAACAACAAAGGACACCACTTCATACCGAAAGGAATAACAACAAAAGCCGAGATGAGTATAGGGTCATCCCCAAAACTCAGCGATAGGACAGTACACAGTGTGCAGCGGTGCGCACCGAAATTTTTCAGGAAGTGATGATGTCATAAAAACCTACAGCATGTCAATGAACCTAGTGGAAATTGGGGAAACAATAAATTTCCAATAAAAAAAAAACAAAAACAACTACACCGATTTGAGACTTCTATTAAAAACTGCAACCTTACATCCATTCTGATGTACCATATAGAATTTGAAGTCTGAGTGTTGAGTGGTTCAGAAGCCTTTTGCAACGAAAAATCTCAAATAGACATAGATGTCAAACAAAGCAATTAATGTAGAGATATGTGGATTGGACTGTATGTATTTACATATTGCTTTTCGGTGCATAAAAGAAAATACTGTTTGAAATAATTCTGATGGCTTTTACTTGTAATTCTCTTGATAGTGCTCATGCAGTTCATTAATATTAATGAATGCAAATTCATGTGTATTCATGACCACAACAGCAGTCCTAATCCTAATGTTAAATGAAAAAATACGGATGCATCAGAGATTATATTATACGTCGACAAAAATTTATTCTTACTTTTTAAATTATTTAATCAGTATTGATCTGACTAAATTTTGCAGATCAACAATATTAATGTTCAGTCTGGAAATCTTTCACAAACCAACAATAACAACAACAACAACAAAACGTCGTAATTCTATCATTGTTATGGTGAATTGGATGTAGATCAACGCTTCCCACATAGTTGAATGGTTGTATGGAAAATGTTAAAGTACATGTACTGCAAATAAATAAATAAATAATTTTTTTTTTAAATGTACATGTATACTAATTTCATTAGCCCCGCTTAAGAAACAATAAAGAAACACATTGCAGAGAATCAGAAATAAAGGGGAATGAAATGAATTTCATGTAGAAGATGTTAGTGACGGGCAGCAATGTATTTGTTAATACTTTTCTTTCTTTTTTTTTTTATGTTTTCAGAATGTACAAAATATTAGTTGGTCCCCTATGCACAGTTCAATCAATATTATTAAATTTTTCTTTCATGTCTAATTTTTGTTGTTTTGACCTTTAGTCTACTCTATATATCAAGAGGAATAACTCTGCTTTTATTATGCTCTATTATACCAGATACCTAAGATACGAGAATAATAATGGTCATTGTTATATTAGGTATCTTTGATGATGCCTTAGCTGGTTTGACAATGATTAGACTGGGTCTAGAAATTGCGTGTTATGAAGTCATCCTTTCGACTGATGAAGAAGGTCCCATTGAACATGCCACTGGGAATCAACCCCTCACAGTAAAATGCTGAATCTGGCAGTAGAGATCTCTTCGTCGTAATCTACTCTTAGCCTGGCTAACGTGAACGGTGAAGAGTGGAACGGAATCATAGACTCAAGATCTAGATCTAGATCTAGATCTAGCCGTCTGAACTAGATCTAGCTAGATGGCCTAGATCTCTAGCATTTGCGAAAATTGTTTAGCCTGAATGTAAAAATGGCTACATGCAAGGTATGTTGGACGTGCAGGGGGCTATTTGAACAGGGAGTCTGTGGATCAAAGGTGAAATCTCACTTGCAGTCCTGCACTGGATCCAGTCTTCCCAAGGACTATGATCATTTTGAGTATTTTGTGTGCAATAAAGTGGATTTCAGATCTCTTAATTTGTTAAAAGACTGGTTAAACAAATGTGGACGAGATCCTCTCCTCAGTATGAACGTGGCAAAAATACTTCCCGATGGCTTAATTAAGTGCCTGACAGTATTGAATGGCAATTCTTCATCAGGATATTCCACAAAACATGCCCCAAAGTCAGGTGGCAATAGCAACAAGGCCAAGGCCTCTCATGAGCCTTTGAGAGAAGATGATGGTAAATTTGGTAACCTCAGGCACAACAAATCCTGTCAAACTGTCATCCATAAATCCTCAAACAGCAATTTTTATGACATTCAAGATGTCAGTGAACCAGCTGCAAATGATATTGACAATCCGTCTCTTAAATTAACAGATGCTTCCTCAGATTTTCAGACTTCACCTAATGCACGTATAAAACATCAGTGTCAGAATGGTAATGAATTCCACAATCAGATCACGGAGCTGAATGCACCAAGCAATGAAATCTTCCAACTAGGAAAGATATTGCTTGCTGAAGAAGAGGAAAAGCTGAAAACTCAGTGTCATGTTTTGAAAGTTGAAAAAGAATCTTTCTTTGTTTGCAGACTTTGTTCCCATAAAACTAAGTCGGACAAGCTTATGCTTCGACATCTCAATTCTCACAATGATGGACATTCATTTGATTGTGAACCATGTGCATACTCGACCATTTGGCGGAGGGAATGGAAACAGCATCTTTATATGCATGAGAAAAACAAAATTTCATGCAGCTTATGTGGATTTGAATGCTGGAAGAAAGAAATGTTGGATAAGCATTTGGCATCTGAGCATGCAGGTATTTTTTTTTCTATTTTGTTAGTACAGTGGAACTTGGTTGTAACGAGATGTAGTACTCTGTCAAAAATGTCTCGTTATATCCGAGGTCTCGCTATTCCAGGAAAAAGGATAAAAAGCAAGGCAAGCGATAAAAATTTCCCCTTCCCCTACTCTATTCTTATGGTTCCCACCCCTTGTTAACACGTCCTTTACATCAATGTAATATCAAATTTAATTATTTTTTTTTCAGATGGTAGCCATGTTTTCATCGAATTATGAGACAAGATCAGAGTGAGATACTATACAATGTCAGAAACAGAAATGTGTTTGTTTCCAGTAGTTTTCTGTGCCGTATCAGTCAACGAATTTGAACAGACGGCCACTTGATAGCGATACAGGGAGTGTGGGCACATGGTCAGCCCAGTGTAGACAAAGAGCACACGATGCACAGAAGGGTGCTACTTGTAACTACAGTAAAACCTCGCTATACTGCCATTCCCGCATACCGCCAGCTTTTCGCCATGGTACGGATCTGACATCTATACAAAGTCACTAAAAATCTCGTTATACTGCCATCCGCCAACAGTTTGACTGCTACATTCATAACTTGAGTATAGTAAATATTGCTCGTTATAGCGCCAACGTAAATTTAACCCCCACTCCCCACATCTACGGTCTAAATCCAGCTAACAGTCGGAACATCACTTGGTGCCACAGTCTGTGCTTGTTACTCAAACACCAATCCTACTACACAGTCTTCGCTTTTGAAGTCCTGATAGGCCTATTGATGGGGCATGCAGTGGGAGAGACGGGTCAGAGTTCAATAGCGCGCGCGAGGTGATGCTTCAACTAGTTCATACCGGTCACGGGGTACGATGTAAACAATGCACGTTTGTTGCTGAATTGTAAGGTAGCATTATTTGTCGTGTTGCAATACATAATACTTTTACTCTTAAGGTGCGATTTCCTGAATAAATAAACTCCAACACACATAAACACAAAAAACAACAACAAAAAAATGCAAATGAAAGCAATGTAAACTTCAAAATGGCAACGGAGGTTTATGTCTAGTGGAGAGATAAGGGAGATAACTGCAATATTTTAGACATGTTAGCCAGTCCAATGTTGATAAATTACTTAATTCTTGTTCTGCGTATTTTCTTTGTACCGCCATTCTCGTTATACCGCCAATTTTCTGTTTGCCCCTTACTTGGCGGTATAACGAGGTTTTACTGTAATAATAAATGTAAATTTATGTTTACATGTAGTAAATCGCACTTCACAGGTAGTTACCAGACAATGTGCATGTCTGACGAAGCTACATTAGTTCATGACCGTAGCCTATATATGGCCTCCCCCATTTACCTCACTGAGTGATGAGTCATAACTTTGAACTCACAGCACATAGTGTGCTATCATAGCATATGGTAGGTGGGGAGAGAAAACATACTAGGCCGAAGCGTGAGATGGCTGGGGGGGTCACAACTCGCAAGGCAGCATAGGCATGCAGTAACAAACAAAGAACAATACGTGTACATTATGTCTGACTCCCTACGGGCTGTATCGCGGCGGCCTCCACAATTTGTTTCATACATTCAAAATTACACACTAATTCTCTCGCTATAGCAGGGGTTTTGATCAATTGCTGTTATTCAAGTATTTTATTATCATACAGCTCATATAGCAGTAAAAGTGGGTATTTAAAATGTTCTCTCTGTCGGGGAGGTCTCGTTATTAGCAGTGTCGTTAAACTTGATGGTCCACTGTATTGTGCCCTAGTGATTAACTCTGTATTTTCCTCACTGAAAATGGCCCTGGGCCATGTAATATCATAGACATAGTAGCTTTACGTCAGACTGTACTTTATCGACTACAGTCAAGCATGTATAACTCGAATTATTTGGGGCAGCTTCATGTGGGTCGAGTCTGCCTGAAGCATTTAAAATCATGTGATTATTGTTCCATATATTCAAGGAAAATGATACTGCTGAAACTTACCGTGGATCCCACTCCTCCATAGCCAGTTGACAGAGAAAAACGATACACAAAGCATGGTCGCATGACAAGTCATGATGTGAGATTGATATAAAATGCATGTGCACAGTGGCATACACCTTAGGTCTAATGTGCCCAAGCGTATTTTTATTCCTTCTGGCTACTTGAACCAAGAAAACTGCATCGATGAATCTGTGTCATTGTTCAAGGTTCATGTGAAATAACTAGAAGTACAAAGGATCTTAAATTTGTGATTTAGGTCTCTGTTCATGGGATCCATGATTTTGCTTGTGCGTTTGAGTTTAGCGTGCTTGGTTGTATAAACAGGCAGATGAGGATAGATCCATGTCCAGATCTGCTGCATTGTGTTTGTTACCAACTTTTCTTTTGTCAATAAGGTGCATGGTAACACTTTATATTGAAAATAGAGATGGAAATATGACTTACATTTACAATGTATCTAGTTCATTAAAAAATGCAAGTGAATTTTTATACTTCTAGTTGGTTGTGAAATGATAGCTTTGGGCTGTATTTTGCCCACTAAAAGAACTTAAAAAGTTCAGGGGTGAACATTGTACTTGACACAGTTTTATAGTAATTTTCATTGAAGATTCTCCAACTATAAAATTAGTACATAAGAATTGAGCTTTTGGAGAAGGAGTAAGGAGAGCCAGTACTGAGAAGTTCATGTTAATTGTCATGAGTGTGACTATAGATTTTTCCATGGCTTTCTTCATTTTCCTTGTGTCCGTATCAGCATGTGCGTCTGAACCGATTGTATGACATAAAAATCATATTCTCTTGACGCTGTCATTTCGTAATAAATTTTTGGTGATATAAATATTCAGACACCTCAGAGTCTCAGTGACATATATATGCTGTGATCATTCTTTTGTTTGATACATTTTTAAATCAACAGAGATGGTTAGAACACAGGAAACTAACAAGCTGCAGTGTGGTGAATGTGACTATGTTGCTAAGAGCATGACTGTTCTCAAAGAGCACAAAAGAAAACATACTGGTAAGCAAGTGAAAGTCAATCACCTGTGGTTCATTTCAACTTATATAATATATAATATTATAATTGGTATTTTTAAAATAATTATAATATCATACATAATTAGTATTTTTAAAATAATGACCTGAATACACTGTGTATATGACAGGATAATGTTTCAGTTTTTTTGTAAAGAAAGCCCACAGAAAAATTATTCATTGCACATGTCATGGCAGTTACTGGTAGAGTGTATGTTAGAGCCTTTGTAATGCTGGTGTGATACACATGAGAATAAAGTAATATTAGTGTCAAGAACAGATTTAATTCATAAATGTTTCCACTGACTAAATTTTTGTGAGAGAGCCGTGAGTAATTTTTACAAACGTAATTATTGTGCGAGCCAGCATAACGTGGTCTCGTAAACAATTTGTTTTGAACAGTTTTTTTTCCTAAAAGATAGACAGAAGGTGTAGGGAAGGATAGACGGACAGCGTAGGTGTGCATGACTGAGCACTTTTTATATCTCGTGTTTTGAACTAGGTTTAGTAGAGAGGGAAGGGGTGAGTAGGAATTAAATGTTGTTGAGACGTCGGTTGACGTACAGAAAATCCGTGATCCAGAGTAAAAGCTCGGGGTTTTGAACATGTTAAGAATTTATTGCTATAAAATTACATTTTATTGTCTTGAGTGATTCGACCTTTGATGTCGACCCAAGGTCGTTGCGTAGGGCTGTTACTTAAAATAACTCAGTTCGGCAGCTGAGCTAGAAGTGGTTGCACCAATCACAATCCAGGAATTAGACGGTAAGCTGCAGATGCAGTCCAGTATTTAAGGCCATACAGAACTTAGTTCTGGGCCACATGTAGACAATCCATTTACGAGGTGGACGGCGAGCTCTCAGCCAGATGAGAAGTCATAGAGACGCAGCAATTGAGCTGATATGTACAGTGATGGAGCATTGTCAGAAATCTACGCTCCTGAGCCCAAGCCTACTTGTTTGAGCATTAAACCCACAGCGCTAATATCAACAGCCCTCACATTGTGAGGGCCGAATGGTGAGCTAAAGATTTTAATTCCATCCTGAATTTACAGCCACCTACACATGTAGACTGTTGACCAGTACTGCCAGACCACATGCATTTCCCGCGACCACGTGTGAACTACACCAGAGCGCGCCTGGCAGAGACGCTATATAAATATGTTTTAGTATGAAGAGAGATAGAACTTTAAACCTTACAGGATCCGTCGCCCTCGGGCGCGGATTCTTTTGAATGTAAATTTATTGTGACTTAGATAACTTCATATTACATTGCCTTAAGTACTTCATAGTTGCTCCTCAGCTTAGTTGAGCATTTTCAGTTGCTATTGTATTCGTTATCTATTGTATATTTTATCTTTGAATTTGTTAGATATATAAACTTTACAGTCTGTTACTCAAATTGATTTATTTAGTTTTTAGAGTGAAAGTTGTTTAATTGTTGTTGTTTTTTTTGTGCTCGTGTGATTGGGAAGTGGACCTCTCGATCTATATTCCCCAAAATCCCGATCCGCGACAATTAGTAATAAATAGATAATTTTAGTACATGATGTACTTTTTTCACCCAGCGAAACATATTTCTCATTATTAAGTGTAAATACCAACCCATGCCTTTTTAATTCAGATGGAAAAGGGAAAAATATCAATGGGATTGGGAGAAAAGTAGAGATTTTATAGCTAAGTTGCCATTATGTACAGGTTGCACCTTCAAGTACATTTTTTTTAACATCTATTTCTGGAGATTACAAATCTATTCAAAAGTTTAAAGCAGCCATAATGTGTAAGGTAAATAACTTGAAATAACACTGTCACTGAAAAGAAAATTAGTGCATTAATCACTTCTTTTTCTTTATCATTTTTGTGTTTCAGGGGAAGTGTTCACTTGCATTCATGAAGGCTGTGAATTCAAATCTGTATATGAGAGATCTTTGCAAAAGCATCTGAAACAAAAACATGCTGAGGAGAAAACACAGATTTGCTGGGTTTGTGGCTTTCAAACTCGCCATGCATCTTCTTTATCCAAACATATGTTGTTACGACATCAAGAATTTAAACCTTATAAATGTGCGCAGTGTCCATTTAGAGCCCTCTATCCATCAGAGGTGATTTCACATGCAAAGAGCAAGCATTTAAAACAGAAAAGATTTTCATGTCCAGTATGTCATTTTCAAACTAGCTACCCATTGGCAATTCAGAAACATGTTGAACGTCACAAAGGAGTGAAAGGATTTTTTTGCTTTCTCTGTGGAGAGGTGTTGGAAAGTGCAGTTAAAATTAAAAGACACTTGGAGGAAAAGCATGGATGCACTGATCACAGAATTATGAATGAATCAACCAGTGGAAAAGTAAAACCAAATGACTACAAAATGGACACCAATCTAGTACATCAAATTGAAGATACATATCACATGCTTGTGTCGAAATCTGAATTGGCAGAGAGAACTGCTGATGAAGCAACTGTTAGGACAGACATAACTCTTGACATAGGAAGTGACATTCTTGGTGGCCATCTTGAACCAGAAGCTATGTCAACTGAGAATTTGATGACCAAGTCTCTAGACCAGGAAACCAGCTTATATAACAATAATTCACATGCACGCAAGGGGGGTAATCCAATGTTGTCCGCTACAACAAAGGACTTGGATGACATGGATACATCGCTGACAGAAGATTCTCTCTTTGATCTCATGTCTGATTTTCCACGGCCTCCAGGTCTAAATCGTTCCCAGTCAGCAAGTACACTTATGTTTGCATCATTTTCACCACATCTCATTGATCGGCCCATGACACCAGATTTTTTTACAGACAGCCCCTCAGTTGGTTCAATTTTTCCAAATTTTTCCACAAGAAATCTAGATTCTGAATCTCTGTCACTTGGAGGAAATTTTGATGGCCCATCTCAAACTTTATCTGTTCCTTCGTCTGGAATAGTCCTTTCTGCATCTTCCTCATCAATAAGAGGAGCTAATCCACCTTCCCCTGTTTTGCCAAGTTTCATTACATCTCTTGATGCTGGAAATTCTGGTATGAAACAAGATCAGATATGTATGGATGTGGACTCCCTTCTACAAACTTCAGTTCTGTCAGGCCTGCCTCAACTTGTGTCTTGTGGATCAAGTGGTTCAAATTGTCCTGATCCTAAATTGACTGAGGTTTCATTTGTGTCGTCTAATTCAGCTTTTGCCAGCCTGAATACCGACTTTTCACCAGAGATACAGGCAGCAGTTGCTTCAATTCCATCTCTCACAGAGGCTGATTGTGCAGAACAAACGGACACTTCATTGACAGAAGAGTCTCCTTTTCCTGTTAATGTTTTATAAAATTAAAGTATTTATATGTTTATATCATGATCAAAAGTCAGAAATACCTTTAAGCTTTTGTTTGAGATAGGTCGCTATGGAGATGAATTTTTTCAATTTTTAATGTAATGTCAGGGTTAACAGGAGCGCATGCATTTCCCCCTGTATTGGTTAAAGAAGAAAAAAACATGGTTGAGTTTTAAATTTTTGTGAAATTAACCCTCATCCTGCGGGAGGCCACTATATTGGCCTACACATTGCAAACCGGGTCCTGCGAGAGGCCAATATATTGTATAGCAATGCTGCTCCTCGTGCTTTGTTTATTCGGTTGCCACGACTATCGTTTTTTCCGCGCTTTTTTTTTTCCACATTATTTTCGTTTGTTTATCTATCCTGTCACCCATACTATGTCTAACAAAATGGTATCATCCGATTACGTTTATTACAATGCAACTGTTCGTAACTATTCGTCATACTCATGTAATGGTGCTAACAGTCTGAAGTTTGAACTGGGGGAAAACCTTGGGGAAACTTTTGACTTTGATGCTGGTTGTCGTCTACATGTGAAATGAGAAGAAAGGGGCCAGCTGCGTATTTGAGAAACTGTTCTTTGTCTGTAATAATGAATTCCAATGTAATACCAGGGCATGCTGCATAAAGGTATCTGTCGGTAGGTTTTTCACCAGGGAAAACTGGGAGAAAATGACCGACTTTGTTGTCAGTTGTCTTTATTCGATGTGGTAATTAGGGAGATATTGTGTTGCTTTGATTAAACCGCTTTTCAGGACACATGTACTCTACGAACTTGAGACCAAATCTCCTGCTAAAGGTGTGCTAAGAAAACCAACATCATAGTATGTGGAACCTTTACATAGTTCAGAAGGGAGAAGGCAGTGTCACGATACATGTGGGTAGTAAATAAAGTGCCTGGCTTAAAAAATAATTTGTTCACCTGAATGGCCTGACTTAGGGACAAAAAAAAAAGCACACAGCTCTTGGGGAAAGGATAAAATGTGTGTTAAATGGCATGTAATTGCAGAAAATTAATTCTTGATCATGGGCCTTCTATTTAACAATAGAACTTATTGCATCTCATCACAAGTACTTTGTCCAAATATCATAGGAGTCACGATTTATGCACCACTATTGCTGTTATTGCGTCCTAACGTAAACACGATACACGTGTTCACAAGGACTCGATTGACCTGACCTCTGAGGTTATTGGCAACACGCGAACGATCGACTGACTGGCTGCTGGCTATCCCTGCACAGGGCGTTAGGTGGACGAGGGTTCAGAAAGTCACGATGATTGTCATTTTTGACATTATGCATGTATTAAAGAGTAACGGGCTCAGAGAATAGAGAATGGAAGCAGTCATTAATCTGTTTAGTCAGTGCGGCCCCTGACACACCATCAAGCAGGAGCATGCTTATGTATGTCTATGAGTGATCAGTCATCCATAGTTTTAGAAAGGGATTGGAGACTAGATACGCTTGTGCTTGTGTATGTCCTGCTGTTGTATCTGTCCAATGTTAAGAAGTGGTCTGAAGGAAAGCAAAGATACAAGGCATACATGTGTTGTGTGGTGTGGTGCAGTCAATTTTTGTGTTGGCTGTCTTCCAACGTCATTCTACAAGTCATTTAATGAAAATGACCATCATTTATACCCAACATTTTGCATGAAATCAGCGTGACTCCTCTTGCTGCAATAATATTATAACTGGTCAGATCCCAGACATCTTTTGACACTTAAAAGTTTTTTTTTAGTGCAAATTGAGAATAAAAATTTCTCTTGTAACAACGCTAGATGTCACAATTTTCATACCGATTGAACAGGTATTATCGGTATCTCAAATTTTTATGGAACAGAAGTGTTGGCTAGAACTATTTTCCTGTTTCGAGGCCTTACAGGTCAAGCTGTTGCTTGTCAGCTCATTGTCTTTCTGTGCCCAAAAATGACGACATTATTTATTCATTTTAAAACAGTAATTGATATATTGAAATTCATTTCTTTTGATCCCACAGTATACCCAATATACTGGTCTTCCTAAAAGACTAGTTACCCACATTGTCTACACACGTTGTAGACCTGCGCCTGTCACTAATGTCACTTTTCAGTAAAGCCCGAGAAGAAATAGATGAGGATCAGAATTAATCAGCCTCATTCCTTATCGTTTCAGTTACTCGCTACCAAAAAATATTTATTTTAATCCGGGGGAAGATATGGCGTAAGTATGACTATGCCTTTATAATTTTATGTTTATTAGTGCTGTATTTTGTATGAATCCTGTGGTGCAGATCTACTGGCTCTGCATGCAAGAAATTTGTATGATGGATAATGTACTGTTTGTGACACCACTTGCCATTTCTTCATTTCTGTTGCTCATAAACAATGAGTTACACAAGAAGGGTTTTAAAATAGTGATTTTGGTGTGGCTCTGTCATCTTTTTCCATTTTTACTGTTGTTTTTTAAAATAGTGATTTTGGTGTGGCTCTGTCATCTTTTTCCATTTTTACTGTTGTTACTAAAGGTAAGGCATTACATAAATCAACTAGAACTTTAAGAATGTACAAATCTGTTGACAGAAATGGTTTGCATGCATGAATTGTTTGTAAAATATTTTGTCTTGTTACAAAAATACCAGATAAGGTGTATGACTATGAGTCTGTGAAATTGTAAGTGATTGCATGTATGTGATTTTGTGTTTTCAACTAGAGACATTATTCCCTTATGCATGTGTTTGTAAGAATGAGATGTTCAATCCTTTGAAAAATCATCTGCCCTTATTTATCATTACTAGGTCTGTAGGCTCCTGTGATAAAAATTTCTGATAGTTTTCAGTGCCACTTTAAAACCATATAATACAGAAATGAAATATGTACTTTCACTGTTGTATAAGACTCTTCAAGTTGATGTCTGGTATTTGTTGTGAAAACCAGTATATAGACATATAATATATATAAATATATGCCCCCTTCCCTAATGCTTGTTGTTGTTCTAATCGCTTTAATTGAATGACCTCCACCCCGATTACCTTTTAGAAATATGTCGATGTCCCACAGTATTGTTACCATGTCTAAAAATATATATGTATGTGAAAGTTAATGAATTGGTATTAAAGCAGACATAATAAAGTGTCAAAATAAATTTAAATGTTTACAGTAATAACAAATCTAAGAAATATCACAGACTGGGTTTTGCACATTTTATTACATGTTTGACCAAAGAACAACATAAAAGAAATTACGAGTGAAACTATATATTCTTATCCTAACTGTGATGTTTTAGCTTCAGTCTGATAAAGTTTTATTTTCCCCAGGAATTTTCAAATTAATTGAAGTACATGTAGGTTTCAGGTAGTAACATCTAGACCAAATATACCCCACTGACATATTTATACTTTTCACACCATTTGCACTTGAAAATGGACAATCCTAACAAACATGAGAAATGCTGCTAGAGTGCTAGCCACTGCATCACAAACTGTCATGAATAAGATTGGTTAGACAAAATCTTCTACATGTATTAATAATTTTTTTTTCTCTTCCCCCTTTGCCTTGTTCCAGCTCAGGTCTCAAAATCTCAACTGAATACACTGTATTACATGTGCTAATAATATTTCACAGTTTAGTAAAGACATGAAATACGTTCTGATTCTGAAGAATTCTCATTTCGTAGTTTAACTGTCACACATCCAGAATTGCAGAATACAATGTACTGGTATTAACAATATCACACACTTCATGTTGTTATATATGTGTATTTAATTTGGTAAGCAGTTATTGCATAGATCTCTGGAATTTAAGGAAATCCTTCAGAGAAAATACACATGAACATTACATATTAGAAAATGTATGATTTAAAAGAAAGTGTATGGTCGCAAAATAAGCTAAATATGAAAAGCCCTTCATTCCAATGTAAATTAACTTGTGCTGCTTGTGTAACAAATTATTCAAGTAACTGATACAAAATGCAATTCTAAAGCTGAATATATATAATATACAAGGGAACCATTTCACATCTGTTTTTTCAGCTCCTAGTTATGATAAAATGGCAAAACCTGAGCTAGTACATGTATTATGGAAAAGCTTAAGAAATTTTTAGAACAGTACTCATTAAAAAAAAAAGCAAAAAACAAAAACAACTTGAAGAAGTATTCTTCTTAATGCAATGACAGAATATAAACTAACCAAAAATCCAGCAACTGAGAAATAATGAGGCAGTATAATTTACGTCTTGTTTGCTATACTGTCAAAATCATTGCTTTTCAATTTAATTATCTTAGAATGGACTACAAGTTGAATACATGTGTGTAATGTAGATTCAAAGAAACCAAGCACAGCACCAAAACAGAATCTAACAATTAATCACCGTCGTACATATAATGTGTCATACTTACAGCCAAAACCATAAAGAGAATCCAACAAATATAATCCCCAGGCAATCAAGAGTACAGAAGTAAGAAGTGGAAATAGATTAAACATCACTAACAAGAAACATTCAGCACAGGCTGACCATGATTAATTCTGTTACACCTTATTGCATTTATGTCCAAATGTGAAATACACACTGTATGACAACCATAGTTGACAGTCACTGTCACTTAGATCTGCAACGTCTCCACTCCGCAATCAGATGCCTCAGTTTCACAAAACATTAGCAATCCACTGCATACATGTACACAATGCTAAGTGAACAGAAGTAATGTACTTAAAAATCATTCTTTGAATTTCATCACATAATATAGTGACCTAACTGACAGACATACGGCCAGGCTGAATTTCAACATTGGTAAACAACCAGCATAAGAGAGAGAACTCTAAATTATTAATGAATCGGATCACTCATGCTGACATATAATATAAAAAATACAACAAAGTGAATTTTCATTGGGTACCAAATACTACTCGGAAATGTCTTTTAGAGGAAAAAGATTAATAAACTTAAGAAAAATAAAATTTATGACAATTTTCTTGAGATAAAGGAATCACACAATGTTCATTAGGTTTTTCATGAAATTTTTCAAGGCACAGTTCACATTCTGTGCCGCACAGTTCACATTCTGTGCCGCACAGTTCACATTCTGTGCCACCATGTGCTCCATTCTCATCAGAATCACTGCAATTTTTATCCTATGAAAGAATTCAGTAAATTAAAAGTCATGCTTCACACTGAACTCTTTGTGCACTTTGTATTTTCATTATGCACGAAGAGTCAGTCTTAAAAAAAAACAAAGGTACACATGACAACAGACAAAAATACTTCCTATTTCACGAAAGTGACATTCATAAATAACATCTAATCTGAAAGCAGCTTTAGAGCACCTCTATTCCCAAAAATACATTATATCCTTGAGCGATAGTGGGCGAAGTGGTTGTAATATTATTGGGCGATGCCTGGCACTAGGGTTGTCTATCAGTATCAGTTAAGGGAAAGATGAAGGAACAAAAGAGTCATTTGGCAGCAAACAGTGAAATAAACAGACTTGAGCAACTAAACTCACCACACAACCATGAACTTATACTTTTTGATGTGGCAACTCGATTGAATTTAGTGTCAGTCAGTAAAATCTACACATTTATGGAGGAAAGCTCTGTGGCAAAATATCTCCAGACTCAAATGTGTCTTTATGGTTTAACAGGCCTGAGGTTGATTTTGTAAGATGCAAGCTTCTGGGCAATTCTTTGTATCCATTTTTTTTTTTTTTTGGGTCCAGTACAATACATCCACCATCCAGTACATACAGTATTATACATGTATAATTATATATTTCCAAAAGTAAACTGACATTGTCCAGCTACATACAAGATATTCATTGGATAATAGATGTAGTACCAACCCTTTTTATGCTGCCATTTCATAGTGACCTCTTAAAATGATTAGATACAAAAAAAAAAAAAAAAAAATAATTCCACTTGCCTCAACACTTTCACATCATCATCTTTCTCATGTCATGCAACCACAAATATTCTCACAAACTAATGCCAATCACAGGTCATCACGTGACAGAGGTGAATAAACAGCTACTTTCTCCAAATGGTTCTTGAACTTTCCAACAACACTGGAAACTGAAAATGAAAAAAAAAAATAATGTTTTTTAAAACTACTAGATTTTGTAGATTCTGAGCTATGAGACTCACTGTATAAGAGAAAAATCAGTGTCAGTGATTGATTTTCATTTAGACAAACTACCAAAGTAGGCTTATGTTTACAAAAATTGACAGCAGGCCTGCCTTTAGATCTCTTACATTCTCATAAGCTACATTGTTGCAAAATTATTAGAGCACTTCCTAGAGTACTTTCAATCTGTGTCAGTTTCTATGTAATTTCAACATAGGATTGAAACATTACTATAAAACTAAATTCATGTGGATATTAAATCAGTGATTGATTGTAACTGTGATGATTTACTTTCTTTTTTGACACAAGCTAAATTATGACATGACAATATTTCAGTACAGTAAAACCTCGTTATACCGCCAAGTAAGGGGCAAACAGAAAATTGGCGGTATAACGAGAATGGCGGTACAACGAAAATACCATGTACAACAAGGGAAATAAGTAATTAAGTAATTTACCAACATTGGACTGGCTAACATGTCTAAAATATTGCAGTTATCTCCCTTATCTCTCCACTAGACATAAACCTCCGTTGTCATTTTGAAGTTTACACTGCTTTCATTTGTATTTTTTTGTTGTTGTTTTTTGTGTTTATGTGTGTTGGAGTTTATTTATTCAGGAAATCGCATCTTAAGAGTAAAAGTATTATGTATTGCAACACGACAAATAATGCTACATTACAATTCAGCAACAAACGTGCATTGTTTGCATCGTACCCCGCGACCGGTATGAACTAGTTGAAGCATCACCTCGCGTGGGCTTAAGTTCGTTCGCAAACTCTTTATTGAACTGTGACGCATCTTTCCCACTGCATGCCCCATCAGTAGGTCTATCAGGACTTCAAAAGCAAAGACTGTGTAGTAGGATTGGTGTTTGACTAGTTTGAGTAACAAGCACAGACTGTGGCGCCAAGTGATGTTCCGACTGTTAGCTGGATTTAGGTAGATGTGGGGAGTGGGGGTTAAATTTATGTTGGCGCTATAACGAGCAATATTTACTATACTCAAGTTATGAATGTAGCACTTTAGCAGTCAAACTGTTGGCGGATGGCAGTATAACGAGATTTTTAGTTACTTTGTATAGGTGTCAGATCCGTACCACGGCGAAAAGCTGGCGGTATGCGGGAATGGCGGTATAACGGGTGGCAGTATAGCGAGGTTTTACTGTACTATGAGTATTAAATCCGTATGGCAAAATCCATGCATTTTGCATTGTGGCAAATGTTCCAGAACAATTTTTTATTTTCCTTTGTCAGTCAGGGACATGCTCGCTCTGTAGAGTTATAGCCCTTAGAGGGCATGCCTGAAAACTTCATGAACAACAGCCAAACTTCAACTGCTGTGCAAGGCCATGGCAAATAATTTGTAATTGTTTGAATTCATGCTACTGCTATGTACCTTTCTATTAAATTAAAATAGATGGCATGAGGAAAAGAAACTTCTCATAAAGGTCAACTTCATGCACTTACTTGAAGTTTTCTCCAACAGGTATTCTTCCTTGTCCAAACTCAAGTTGTCCCTCTGGGAATTCTGAAATATTGCCAGTATGACAGTTCATTCATCAATAAACAATTGAAACAATATCGTACGCGCATTCAATAATATGAAAATGAGCAATGATGAAGTAATCCTCACTGATACCTAAAGATTTATGAGAGCTGCATTGCTAATGCATAACATTAAGATACAGAACATAACAAACCATTTTATGCCCTTGTAACGCTTCAAATCTCTAGTGATAATGCGCTATAATATCAATGTTCTCACCTGTAACACATGTATTGTATCCCCCCCCCCCCCCCCCCCCCAATTTCATTCCACCCTGAACTCCTAGAACTCACTATAAATGTCCATACAGTAAATTTCATAACATTTCTCAATTTCAAATGAAGCTGATTTAAATTTCTTCACTCCACTACTCCTGCAGATGTCAAGCAAATTATTATTATTAACAAAGTTAGAAAATGAAAACCCTCACTTTAACTTTACCTGATACATCTATATATTTTGGTAACTCGAAACTTTGGTCACCTAAGGCTCAGGAACTGCATCACACTCAGGCTTCAAACTTTGCACAACAGCATTATTATCAATGCGAAATTAACATGGGCTATATTAGAAATTATGAAATGTTCAGGCTTCTACGTTTCATTTTTCATTGTTTCGGCATCATTTAGATAATTTATTTCGAGTCATGGTTCGCCATTTTAAGGTTTCATTGCGTTCAGTTCGGTGCGAGCAATTTCCCTACCAGAAATGAATGCTTAGTGCTCTGGTGTCTAGATCATTATAAGTAATAAAGATATTTCTCCCGGGCCGGGCAACTCAGCTAGTATGTGAAGCAGCCTGGGAAAACCAGTCATGATGTGAAAATTTCACAATTGGAGTTAATTGCACCATCATGCAGCAGAGGTTTTGCAGAACATTTTGCTTTTTAGATTTTAAAATATCTTCCCTAGAACCAAAGTTATGACATTTTAAAGGTACAAAATACACAGATATTACAAAATGAGTAAATTGTGTCCAAAGTTCACACATTTATTTTCCTACATTTTGAGGTGTTTTTCTTACCAGAAAGCAAAATAATGCCATTATTTGTGTTTAAAACCGTAACAAAACTAAAAAAATTGAGCAGAGATCAACATTTCAAGCATCCAGGACTTTTTTTATTATTACATAAATAAAGTCAAGTCAAAACATGTTTCCATCTTGTTGATTGCAACCACAATATTTTGCAGATATTAATTAGAATAAAATTCTTCTGCATTAAATATAATATCAAAAGAAAGTTTTTCCTGCACAAAACAAGGGTTACTTTGTCAATAACAGATGTAAGTAAAGAAATGCAATTAAAATCAATTGGAAAACCCCTACTGTAACTACTGAAAGGCTGGCCTTTTCTAAGCAGATGGTGATCTTTTGTTTACGAAGACATGCAGCTCACACAGAATACTGCAGAGCCAATGTATTCATGCATACCAGATATGAATGAAAAGCTGAGGACTTTCCCTTTCCATTGGTATATGGGGTGAAAGAGTGGGAAAATATGAGTGTGTCCAAAAGAGGACAAATTTGTTAACCATGATAATGGTAACACTACCGAATGTCAACAAATTTGGTCCCCTACATTTAAAATGCAAAATTAAAGTATTTAGAAGCTTTGTTCATGCTAAAATTTACACACAAGATGTAGACATGAATATAAACTGAGGTTCTGATCTCAGCTAAATTTAGACCTAGGGTTACCCAAATGACCTTTGGAAGCTGATTGCTCAATACCAAGATTTTCCCAATCCAACAGGTTTTCTCAGACTACCTCACATATTATATTTCAGTTAAATGGTACTCTGAAACTTTCAGTTTCAATCAAGCCAAGTTAATGGTCCCGAAAGAGCACATTTTATCATTGTAACACCATTAATAAAAAACATCATGAAATTACTAAAGACAAGTTTTGTAAACCTCTCACTCTTAGCACAAAAAACGTAATATTATGCATAATATATTATGTTCTTCATATCAAATGAATGTTGCTATTTCAAGCCTGAATTTTAACATTTCCTTCAGTTATCATCACACACACACTGATTATCAGTGATAGGTTGCCCACAGTATGGTTGTGCAAGCCGCGCTGAATAGTCATCGACATACAATTTTTTCTTTTTCCCACATTTTGACTTTAAATAATCATCTCAAGCACAGACTGCACGTAAGAATCATCTCCGTTTTTATTTTAAGATTATACTAGCATAAAATGCAATGCAACTGCAAGTACCTTTACATCCACATCTGTTAAAGACACCATTGGTCCAGTGAGTTCCATTTTGAAATCTTGGAAGAAAAGGTAAGATGGAAATCCCCTCTCAACTGTACACATCACAGCACTACCACCATCAAGAAGCTCCAGGCTTAATGCCCATTCCTTATAGGAGGGGAACAATAAAAAAATTTTACAGGCAGAAAATCCTTGTTTTTTTTTCTCAATAAAGAATATTTGTTGGCAACTTCCAGCTTCTCAACAAACTGTGATATTCAGGAATTCCAATTCTAAAATAATTTTAAAGATCTTCACATAATTGGTCTTGAGGGCGAACTACTGAATCAGCCACTGACTTAAAATCTGCAGGTCTTTCATTTATCATTGAACAGGCATACATTACAACTGTTATTACGTACCAATATTAACACAACACAAAATATACTTATGACTTAAAATCACATTTAATTTCATCATTCACCTTCACTGCTCAAAATTTTGAACACTTATATTTAGTCACAGTAACTCATCCATTTTGGCATAAGTAATGGTTACACCTGCATTTCAAGATTTTTCATTTTTTTGTTGTTTTTTTTAAAAGTTCGATTCTACTTTATTTGGAGCCAAATTACCTCATGTGTTCCTCCTTGTGCTGTGTAGGTAAACTTGCATTGGTAATTTTTCTGTATAGATGAGAAGTAAGAACAAAGTTGTGAAAACAACAGATATTATATAATATAATATATATCATAATAATATATATATCCATACATGTATTATGTAAAACTTCCTCTTGCATGAAACATTCTGACATAATTTATGAATACAGGTACTTTGGTTATGTATATTATGAGACAAAAAATAAAAGTGTTGACAAAAACGGCCATCAAATTTGATTGTGGCAGTCTCTTTGATCCTTCCACTTACTGACAGATATTCGGTTCTGACCGATGAAAATTAGCATTTCACTGGACTTGTCAGTGACATGAAATGAGAACAAAAATGAGATTAGATTAGATACTGCAAGTGCAATCAAGAATGTGATTTTTCTAACGAAGTGCTTATTTGCCCAATTGGTCCAATAAGCTTTTGTCTAGCTGGGCCTTATTGGTCCCAATTCCGGAAGTTGATTGGATGCGCAGTCAGTCTGGCGCATAGCCATGGTGCGCGATAGAAACGAACGATGGCCACGTTTAACAAAGGGGATGTGTTTTCGTGAGGCCTAACTTTTATTTCATACATTTTCAAATCACGCCATCGTTTTCAACATGTGCGCAGCATATAAATGTTGATCAGGACGAACGCAATAAGGGAGGAAGATGAAGAAGAGTTCGAATCAGGGGAGATCACTCGCAATACAAAATCTATGTTGCTGAATAAAAAAAAGGGAGTGTCAATTGCCACCACGGAATACAGTGTCCATTGTCAATTCAAGTGTGCATTGGAATGGTCAGATGGACCTGGGGGTGTGAGGGTCTAGTTAGTTTGTATCAATGAGCGATAGTCAGATTGACTAATCAGGCGAAAAGGGGCTGGGGTAGCCATTGGTGATCGACATACCGAATGTATCTGGACAAATTTAAGGATTAGTCTTATTTGCCCAATTGGACAAATAAGGGTTAGCCTTATTTGCCCAACTGGACCAATAAGGGTAGCCTTTTTCTATAATTAATCAAAATAGGTGAACACAGCAGAAAAACTGTCTTCCCCACATCTGATCCTGCTTAGTGCTGCACAAGTGGTGGTGCCGGCATGCAGAGGGATCCTTTCATTTTGCAAATTACTGTCACACTCTAGATTTAGATCTAGTCAAAGACTGAGCTGAAACTTCTGCTTCAGGCCTTCCTCAGCCTTTGCTTTAACATGCAGGAGATACGATGGCACAGCAGAACTTTTCACAAAATTGCAATTTACCTTTCGGCTTCATTTCGCTGAAGAAGTGGAAGTATGCTGTATGTTCTAAAATCTCTACTAACTGCGAGTGCGAGGATGTAGCCTACACGGTAATATGTCCTAGAATCTGTAGTGAGAATGTGCTGTTCAGCGTATGCAGGGGAACATTATGTGGCAGTGAAGGGGTTGATATCTCATGACATTTTAGGCCTTTGACATGGAATGTCTTTAGATCTAGATCTAGATCTAATTTCATCATGCGAGGCTTAGCTTAGAGGGAGTGATGGAAACATGGCAGCCTGAAAACCAATCAATAATGGGTGAAAGCAAAAAGTGAAACAGATTCATTCACATGTAGGCCTATGTAGACTTGACAGATTTCTAGATCTAAAAGATCTAGACTCTAGATCGAAAACTCGACTCTACTAGATCTGACTAATTAGCCCTACAGCAAAGATACTAGATATATAAAGTCTAGATTCTAGAACAGTTGTTTGAGCTAGTATTTTTGCCTATAGATCTAGATCTAGTCATAGATGACTAGACCTAGTCTAGATCTAGTCATAGATGACTAGACCTAGTCTAGATTCTAGTCTAGATCTAGATCTAGATTAGATCTAGACTCTAGATCTAGATTCCAGGCCTACTTTAGTACTTTCTAGAACTCGATAGATCATCTAAATACCAGTTCGGCCTGGACACTCAAAGTTCCTGCTCCAGGTTTCACAAAAAATGTGTCCTCTGTCCGTTCGTCTGCCTTTACATAAACAAACAGAAGAACCAAAAGAAAATTGCTCGCTCTAGGGTATTTCATGATCACTCTCTGGCTTGGCAAGTGTACTCTGTCGGCTAGGTCGGAAAACGGAAACATAAAATCGAAAGTAGCCACTCATCCAATCCAACCACTCCAAAACATGTGTCACTGAGCTGTCCAATAAAATGAATAATTACAATGCCTTATCACAACTTTTTGTTATCTCCCTTAAGTGAACTTCTTTAATACAGAAGTTACAAAATATTTTAATCAACAATGGTCTCCCTTCGTTGTAGAATTCTTCAATACAAAAGGAACATAGTAGTCCAATATGCGCTCTTGTTTTCCACAACGGTCTCTGCGACGGAGGGAAAGGACGGCTAGAAGTGGCAATAAATTAAAAAAAAGCTTTGATATGGATGATACACTTCATCGGTAAGGCCAGGTGAATTAGCAAGGATTTTTATTCCCTTTTCTTGCATAATCTTGGAACAAGAATGGGATGGAAAATAACCAGACGTTCTATTACCCAACGATTAGATCTAGATCTAGTCTAGATCTAGAGGTATTCGTCCGTTTGGATGTCATCGTGGAGTGTGTTATTTCGTATTTTACTGGTCAGCAGGAGCATCCCTACCTTATTACATAAGGTCTTTATCAGCTGTGGATATCTTCAGAGCCTGTCAGGAGATATTGCAGAATACTGCATCGAAAAGAGTGGAAATTTCATATCAACATGTTTTCAAGTAGGCCTAGGCCCCTATTCAAAGACTGCATGTAATTGTGAATAAAAGGCATTCTCAAATCCCCCAACTCCCACCCCAAACTGTGTTTTGTTAAATTAAAGCTTATTAAATATTGTATCATCAGCTTTCTATATAGACATCTGCTGATTCCCCAATTATTGTGACAATGTTTAGACAGAATCTTGAAAATGTGACTTTCCTGGGCAAGGAAGGTACTAATTTCATGGGACTGAGACTTGTTGACAGTCTTGATCAGTAGATCTAGACGTTCAGGTGCAACATCTAGAGTATGACACTCTTTCAGCATAGTTCTATGAATATGTCATGGATAATTCAGTAGTACGATATAGTTTGATTAATCGAAGTGCTTATTCGCAGACGTCTGCGAATAAGATCCCCATCTTAACTGCAGACGTCTGCGAATAAGATCCCAATCTTATTCGCAGATGGGAGGGTTTCTTGATTTTGTGATGTCTACTATGGGAAAGTTCTCCTGTATCCTGCAGTCTGCGATGGCGCAATGGCTAGCATCCGCGGTTATCAGTCAGAGACTATGGGTCCGGTCAAAGGTTCAAACCCACGGCGGAGCATATATTTTTTTTTAAACCTAGGATTGCTCATTTTTAGGAAAAACATTTTTTTTTTAAAAGGATTTTGCAAAATTGATGTCGTGGGGAAATTGATCAATGTTACTAGATCTAGTGTGCTCCAGATTACTTTATTCTTGTTCATTATATTTATTCCTGTTCACTCAACGGGACAGAAATAAAAATGTAAAATCAAATTTTAAACATGTAAATGATTTCTTTTAGTCAGTGCGAATTGAACAGCTCATCTCTCTCCACAGTAACCTGGATCTATTTGTCATGTTTTATTTTATTAAATTTTTTGTTTCCATGGAAGTTTAATTCATTTTTATTTGTTCTGTCTGACTTTCTCTGTGATTTCACACCCGACAAAATTGGCTAGACTAATAATAATAATTCATCTAAAATAAATCGTAAAAATATTATATTAAAAAATTTTAGCCACAATTTTATACTCTGAAGCAAAGCAACGATGATCGGGGGGGGGGGGAAGCAGTAAAAAAAACGTCAAATCTTGCGGAGCCTCGAATCCCCCCCCCCCCCCCCAAACTCGCCAGGCGAGTTTACTTCTGATAGGTTTTGGAATAGAAAAAAAAGGAATGTGGGGCAGAGGACGAACTCTTCTGGCTTTCCGATTTCCCCCTCGACACGCTGTTTGTTTACTCAGGTCCGTTTCTGAATGAGAAGTGATGCGCATCATTTGTTTTGGTCATGTGATTGAGATGGACGCTCGGGTGGCCGCGGCTGGCCTCTCACTCGTCGAGCGAAGGAATTGTTCGTTTCAGCTTTTCAATGTATGCATGTGAAGTTAATCTGATCTTTCTAGACTTTTATCATTCGCTAAAATTCAGAGGGCTTTGGTTCTCGCCTGCTTGTTATGGTACTTGGGCGATTTTGTATCCCTTAGACAGCTCTTGCCATCAAAAATGTTTTGGTGAAAGTTTCATCGATAACTCAATTGAACGCTATTTTGCGCCAAGGAGGTTGTCAGGTGACGCATAAGGAACTCTTCCTAAATAAAAATCACAAACAGAAAATCCATCTGCGAATAAGATTCTAATCTTATTCGCAGACGTCTGCGAATAAGCGTGGCCTTGATTAATATCATTAGCTAATTTTATTTCAATAAAAAATTTATGGCATTTCAGGGCCTATAGGCAGCTCGGGTGCTGCTTCTCATAATCACCAAATTTTCCTGGAAGGTGCCAGGATTTCCCAAATTTTATTAATTTAGAATTATTTATTTTAAATTATAACTCTATCTTTATAGCAAGAGATGAAGTAACAGTTCTCACCTAGCCTACTGAGTGAATTCTGTCATGCTAATTGATATGAAGCAGCCTGTGCTGTAAATCTAATAATCCAATTGAAGTGACATCAGTAAATATAATATAATGGACCCCTATAGAAAACCCTTTACCTCACTGCTTCCACACCATATATCCAATACAGACAAGGGCACAAAGAAACTAATATTTTTGTAACTAAGCAATTGATGTGCGCTTGTCGCAAAATGTAAAAATTCATGTTGACCAGATGTAATGAGATGTAGTACTAGTAGTAGTTCACTCAGTTGTGGAGAGATAATGCAAACTCGGAGTGAGACAGTTTAAATGTCTTTGCTTGCCATAATGGGCCTTCCAGCTTCTAAAACATTAGTTTATGAAACAGAAATTCTGGCAGTGGTGTCTGTGAAAAGAGTTAAAAAACGTATTTAATTATGTTTGGGCATCACCAACAAATGGCTGACAACTGAATTTTCCAAAGTTTAAGGGCAAATTTAAAGAATTCTCTGTATTCCACGATATTTGCAAATGTGTCCTCATAAAAATAGTGACGCCTCTATTTAAACCTTGGTCATACTCTATCCTGAAACAACGGTTTTAGTCAACGTTTTTCTCGGTAAAAGATGGGAAATAATGCTTTAAAAATGATTTACTTTTTCAGATTTAATTGTCATTTTGTTTTAAATTTTACAGATTCCTTGAAGATTTGAAGTGATTGTACAATACCATACTGAGAATGAATCAAATCAGATTTCCATGGAGTTTATAGATCATTCAAGAGAGAAACTGAGGAACAGTTAGAGTTGACTGAAGTGGATATGGCTGAAGCAGAGGATAGTACTGGAGACAAACAGAGGGAGAAACATGAAATGGAAAACTTTGACATCTTTGATGAAGAAGCTCATCCCATGATGCCAGTTAAGAAATCATCTAAAATCATCACAGACCCATCATTTAAAACGCCAAAGAAATCTCCACATAAAATGTCTAGAAAGACACCTTCAAAGTTGTCCATGCCGAACTTATTGGAGAATTCTCCCAGAAAGTCTCAGAAAACACCCATGAAAACTCATATGAAGACACCTTCCAAAAAATTTATGTCCAAGAATACAGCAGTGAAACGACAGCGTCAGGATGATGTTCCAGTTGATGAGCCAAAGACAAAAAGGTATACTGGTAACTAGCATTGCCATCGCCCTTCAAAACTGAACAAAGCCCCGAAGATCACTTCTAAAACTGCTTTGTAAATTGAGCCACCACATTGTGATACTTTGGGCAATTTCATGATCACAATAGCAAACCAAAGATATTACATCCTGTTACATCAGGGCATAATATGAAACAAATGTTTTATCCTTTTCTCGCTGCTTCATGGTCTGCTTGTTATGGAAAAGTCAGTTTAGAAATAGAATTAAAATGTCACTATTCTCTTTGCCTGGCATTTAAAGTGCATACAAGAAGTCTCTCATAATGATTTCTGTTTTTCAGCCAAAGGTGTGAAGGATTTAATGCTGATGAAGAAGGATGGGAAGATGTGGATGAAGAGGAGACTGTTGATAAAAACATAGATGCTGTTTTGGACGAGAAGGCTTCAAAAATACCAAGAATTAAAATGTCTGCCAAGAATGTGAAATCGGTCATTCATGTAAGTTTGAATCTGTTATTGAAATATAAGCAAAAAAGTAACTCCTTCACAGCCAGTGTGAAAAGTCTTCCAGGGTAAAAGGTGTACCCTGTGCGCCCACATCTTAAGAAATTCATAGTCCTGTGACTCACCACTGTTACTATCCAATTGAATAAATGTTATTCACAAGTACCGCTACATTTACAACAGTGCTGTTCTGTCATTGTCTGTTGCTGAATTGAAGCGAGGACAGCCTAGTGGTGATTCATTTTTTGGGGGAAGGGACGGGGGGGGTGTGTGTGTGACGGTTACAATTTCATTTTATTTGGATGCTGGCAGGATTGTACAGTCAAGGCGTTTAAGGAGATCATCTGTAATTGAAAAAAAAACACAGAGCGGTAATAATAATCAATGTACATGTAGGGACACTTATAATGAGGGAAGTTTCAACTGGCAATATTTGTAGTTCCTCCACAGCCCATTTCCAAGTTTGAAAAACTTTACACTTTTGGTACATTTTGTGGTTCTAATTCGAAACAAAAGTATACTGTCTATTCCAAAGAACGGGTAAAAGTAACTTGATGTGAAATTCATGGAATGATAATTTAGGATACGGAAAATGTTTATCAGGCAGCCAGTCATTCACGGAGAAAGAAACCTTCCACTTCAAGATTGTATGACATTTCTTGAGTGAACTCATGAAGTGTAATCAATTTCCTTAATTATTGTCCACGAATTAATGTCTAGCATCACAAAGTGAGTGCAGATTATACATGCAAAAGGTGCAATAATTTGTTTGATCACAGATTATACCATCATATTGGTATCAAACATTATACAGAGAACTTTATCCCAAAGTTTGAGTATCAACATGTGCCAAGTATTCCATTTGATCGCACAGACGTTAATTATTGTTAATGTGAAAAAGAGATATTTGAGTAATCAGAACATTATTAAAATGAGAGGTGTGAATATTGTAAAACTGTTTTCTGATGCCTATTTGCTTCTGTTTTTTGTTTATTTTCAGCATGTTCTTACAAATGAACATGTTATAAACATGTTTCAAGATGCCTTGGAGTCAAAAATGGAAGACCTGTCAGGCTCAGCTCTGAAAAGTTCAACCCCGCGAAAGTTGGATTTAATACCAAAGATGACCAGGGCAAAAGTAAAAGAGTTTGTTGGAAAACTTTGTGTAAGTATTATAGTCTTTACTTTAAAAAACTGTCTGGACTTTTGCATCTATTGACCCCAAGTAAACCATCTTCTCATTATTTCAACCCTCATTTTTTTTTAGTTTGTTTATTCTCTTCCTTCGAGCCGGTAGGATCAAAAATACATTACGAGGTCTGTCCCAAAAACAAGTTTCCCTTGTTTGTGAAATCCAGTGTTTTTAATTCGAGAACCATCAAAATTTGCCTGAAATAAACCACAACATCAAGCTTTTCAACATAGTCACCGCTATTGTCAGTGCATGTTCGTTTATGCTGCAACCAGCTGTCAAATGCAGTCACTAAATTTTCTTTGCTCACTCACCTAAGGCAACACTCATGGCCAAAATAATGTTGTTCTTGTCGAGGTAACGGGCAAAAGTCACATAGTGCCAGATCTGGAAAGTCGTGATTCTGTTGTGAAGGGTGTTCCCTTTAGTGCAAACACCCTGAAGGAAGACAAGAGCACATATATCGCACCCAAAAAACTTTTTGTTCTTCCGTCTACAAATGAGGGACCCATTTGACAGTTTTCTCTTGGCAAGGTTTTTTGATGAGAATTGGATGAACTGTGGATCTGGGCATGTCAGCCTCCTCAGCAATATAATATCCTCCATAGTTTTTCTTGTGTCTTATTCAATTGCAGCTTTGACATTTTTCACATTTTCATCAGATGCTGTCGAGTTGACGCTCGCCCAATGTTGAGACTCTTCAGCATCACCAGGGCCCTCCCAAGTCTCCCTGACCCACTTTTCAGTAATCTGGTTGCTTGGGGATTTATCTCCTAATGCAGTGGAAAGGCATTGTGTATTTCTGCTGGTATTTTTGCCCAAAAGAATCATGAATTTGATGACAACGTCCGACATCATATTTTGAGAAAGTTGCTTGCATTGAGTAACAATCCTTGCCATGAGCAAAAGATCTATGCTGGCTGTGCATAAATATTAACATCTCTACTTGCTGTCAAGCTAGAACACTGAAATTTAGTGCAGGGAATAAGCTCACATTGAAGTCCACTCTGCCAAGATTCACTGAAATTGCTTGGTTTTTATGATAGTTACAGAGGAGGGAAACTTACTTTTGGGACGGACCTTGTAAGCTGACACCTGACAGGTCTATGTAAGCTGTTTAAAATTCTAATTGAATGCAGAAATTGAAATCCACTTGTAACTTGCAATGAAAGTTATGCTTTAAATGCTTATTATTATCATATTCTTCATTTTCAGATGCCATCTCCTGTAAAAATTGTACAAGACAGCCTCAGCATTTTGGATGTAGAATTTAATGAAGAGGAAGATGATGATGAGTACAGTCCGGAGAAGGATGAAGAGGTAACCATGCGTGGCCGTGTTAATAGTATATGAAACGTCTTACACAGTAAAGTTTTGATCACTGGACACTTTGGCTTAATTGCTGGTGGTGGTTCAAATTATTTGTGTATGTTCTTGTTCATGCTTGAATCTTGCTGTTTGAATAATTAATCACAGTTTGTATGACCTGAGAATAACAACTGTAAGAATGGATGTATATGACAGCAAAGAGAACTGGGTGAACATTGAGCAGTGGCAGAATTGATGGGCATTTCGAAAGAAGACAACACATTATTGGCCGCTTTAGTCGTGATGCATTTTGTCATGGCACAGTTTCTGTCATGTTTTATGTATGTATTTGTAGGGTTTTTTTCTTCATCTCATTTTAAAAAACTGCATTGTCCTGCATTGAATCTCAAGTTTTGCATTATTTATCCTGTTTTTCCTGTGGAGTCTGGTGTTTTTATGTGTTTCTTCAGGTTTATGTGATTTTCCTTTTAAGTTATAAGAAATTCTCTTTTTAAGTAGAAATGAGACTGTAAATTATAAAAAAAAGGAGGTGAAACTTATTTTGAATTATTGGTTGGATTCATTTGCCATGTATTTTGAATGTTTACACACTTTCTGTTTCATAGTGTCATGAAAGTGATGAAGAAAGTGTTGTGTCATCATGTCTCAGTGAGCTTGGGTCTCCATTTCCTGCAACTCCTAGTACACCTGGTGTACAGAGCGCTGCTGATCCCCTATCCTCTGTAAGTCTTTGTTCTGTTCATAAGCCGATCATCTAGTGCGCTGCTGACATTAGTATGGAAACAGCATGGTGTCTCTTGTTCGATGCACTATGGGGAGAGCAGAGTTTCGAAAGTTTGCAGTGATAATAGGTGGGTTATTTGCAAAAACTGAAAGTTGTTAATCTGCAGGTTTTTAAGTAGCCAATTTAACACAGATTTGTTCGCTTGTCTAAAGAAGGGTGCAGAAATTGCATGTTTTTTCACTGTGGTGAAAATTAACTCCGATCACATTTGAATTAATGAGTTTATTTAAATGAATCATTGCTGTGGACATAATACCTGTAATATTCATATCGGTGTTCTGAATGCCATCCAGGCATCCCACTATTCAGTTCTTTGCTGTTGTTATAAATTTTATTTGCTTTGAAAGGGAGGTATTTTATTTGTTCAGAGGATGTATCTGTGTGGTGCTCACATTTTAGTTATATTGTTGAATGTTTCAGAGCTTCAAGCTTGGTTTGAAAGATCACCCTCCCAGCACTTCATCAGGTTCCGCAAGTGCTAAGAATTTAGAGATGGCTTTCAACAAGTGTGCAGTATCATCAACAGCAGAAAGCCCTGCTGGGGTAATAATTACATGCTCAGCGATTTTTATTTCTTGTGTTTAACTCTTTGCCTACCGTGAGCCGTGTTTTGCGGCTCGAGCCACTTCCAATTTTGGACCGTGAGCCGTGGTTCACGGCTCAGCATGTAGACCTATGAATTTGGCCTATTCTGGCAAAACGTCCTGGCCAACATATTAACCGGCAACAGGAAATGACCCTTGAACTTCATTTTAGTGATTGGAGAGAAAGAAAGACGCAGGAATTTTGATTTTATGAACTTGTTTGAGCATTGTTGTGTGTAGTTCCAAGTGTGTTGTGTTCAACATGGAGCCTAGACTATCAGGTAGTCGGCCTCCCAACATTTTTGTGCTGAAAAGGCTAGAGAAATGCTAGATATATGAGCTCAGGAGGACTGAGAAGCAGTGTTGAGTGACAGTTATAGTGATGTTGATGGCAGGAATGTCACAAGCGAGGAAGATTACGCATCGAGTAGCAGTAGCGATGAAGGAAGTGAAAGTGGGCGCGGTCAGTCAGCTGTGCCACAGTGTGCAGGGAAGGGAAAGGGGCCTATGAAAAGACCAACTCAGCAAGCTGTAACCCTCATTTGTGCAAAGGCCAATGTTTCAAACTTTGACATACGAAGCTTCAGCATAAACAGTAAAATTTGACGTGTTTTGTATGCCACTCACAGGTCTACAGCCATTTTCTTGTGTTTTGATTGTGCGCGAATTTTCATCATAACTTTTTTATTTGTGGATGGATTTGTATGAACTTTTCACACACAATTCACACATGGATTATACACATACTGCAGAAGTTTCAAATCAATTAAATATTGCTGAGATCTGCTAGGTATAAGTCGAAAATTTGTTGCATTCTGATGTCATAATTTTTTGCACCTAATCATTTTTCCCACAGCAGATCAATATTTTTTGTTTCAGAATAAAATTTAAATTGCATATATGTAAGGTTCAACATCTTAGCTTTCTGTGCATATGCAAAACGTACATGTTATTCCTGAATATAAACTCTAAATCCATGATTTAAGTGAGGGGGGTGTGTTTCTGAAAGCAAGTCATAAAAGTAGGTCAGTCCAAAGGAGGAAAACCCCTTGGTAGGCAAAGAGTTAAATATTATCAAGACAGTGAAATCAGTCTCTGAATCACCCGTTTCATATTGTTGATCTTTAAGTTTTCATTGACAGCTGCTAACACAACTACAGTTTTTACACTGTTAATTATATGAGTATTCAAAATGGTACGCAAAGGGTATATTTATCCAACAATACTTGCGCTTATAGATACAGTTTGCAATAATTGTATAATTAAACAGTAGGCTCATTTAAAATACATTTTGAACTTCGCATTCTTTTTGTTTTATCCCAAACTAAACCTCCCAAACGATTTACAGGAACATCAAGAAATTAATTTGAAAATTTTAGGCTGTAATTTAGAGAAGACCGCTTATTATCAAAACAACGTAGATAACAATTGTTGCAAAGACCGATTCAATGCCCACAGATTATTGTTGAACTTGGTGTAACTACACCAGTTTAAGCACAAACTTAGAAAGGCACGAGAGTGCCTGTTGAAACATTTTCATTCGATTTTGCACTGGTTGCAAGATAGATCATAAATTAGGAAGCTGAAAACTGAATAATTTTTAAGATTCTGTAAGTAATGACTGTATTTACGAATGGTTTTTCATGCACTATTGATAATATGTATTACTATATAGACCCTAATAAACGTACCTGTACGTTTATTTTTTTCCGCGATATTCGCGCATCTGCACGTACCTTATTCGGGCCTGCACGCTTATTAAAATCGGGGGTCTATCGATCGATAAAAAAAAATTTTTTTTATTAAAATTGTAAATCGATGAGACAACTGACTGTCAGCTCAGCACTAGGCTAGAGACTAAGCGTAGTAGGCCTACTAGAGACGCTGCTTTATCGATCGATAGGCTATTTTTAGACCATGCACTGTTACTAGTACGCTAGCCTGCACTAACTGGGCTTGGCTGACTGCATAGAGTGGCAGTGCTGGGCAGGGCTGCGGAGTCGGAGTCGGGAGTCGGAAGGTTTCTGAGTGGAGTCGGAGACGGAGTCGAAAAAAAAAGAAAGTCGGAGTCGGAGCTACGTGAACTGGAGTCGGAGTCAGAGAAAAACGTTCCGACTCCCGACTCCGATGACCATAAAAAAAATGTCTGGAAAATTATTTACAATGAAGTAATGACCTATGGTCTGTTCTCTATAGGCCAAGTCTATGTCTAATTCCAGTGTGTGAAGGCCCTTTTCTAGGCCTATTGAGTATTTTGGTCTCTGGTCTCTATATATTATATTAGCTACTGAGGTAGCTACCCCTAAACTGAAAGTGAAACTGAAACTGAAACTGCTATGTTGGTTGTTTCTGTTGCTTTTTCAAGGAGTAGGACTATGAGGTAGTAACCATTGCATTGAGAGTGAATTGAAAGTAAACATCATTTTGAAATACCTCCAGTTTTTACTCACAGTTGAGTTTGCAGTTTGCAGTCCTCAAGAAGATATTGAAGGTCTTATTTTGTTTGCCAATTGCCAAGCCAGAATTTTCATGCAGGTAAGTGAACTACATGTACAAGTAAAAATCAATATTTGACTGATGCAGTATGCAGGCCCAGTTCTAGGCCATAGCATGCAGAAAATAGACTTTCCCCTGCTCTCTTCATCCCCTTTTTTCTCCTCCCCCTTCTCCCCGCCCATCACCCTCAATTCGGCCTGCGACTTTGACCTCCCAACTCAACCCCCCCCCCCCCCCACACCTTTTTTGTCCTAGAGTGCTGAAATGCTGTACACATCTTCATAGTATCTACTTACCTTCCCCATTGTTTCCAACAGAACATTAAATGTCTTTTTTTTTTTTATTTCTTAAAGTGGCCAAAGTTACCCGTTTGGTTCAGTCGATTCGACTGATGTGTTTCATTTGACACTAAATATAAAATATAACTGTACTGCTTGACTCCATGCAAGTGTCATATCTTTGTTTTGTTATTTTTTTTATTATTGTTGTTACTATCCTTTCTCATCCAGCTTTAATTCATTATCTATTGTTATTTATTATTATTATTTTCTTCACTGGTATTAGTAGTATACACAATTTTCACTATTGTTATAATTTTTGTATCATTTTCATAATTGCTTCTGTTATTTATATTATTATCATTATCATCACTGATATTATTATTATTATTATTATTATTATTATTATTATTATTGTTACTATAATTATCATCATAATGTATAACTAAAATGTCCTGCAATTCGACTAGATCTACTTTCACTGGAGCTTTCTCTGTTACAAGTTAAACAAACAAAAATTATACCAAAATTATACTTCAACTCTAAATATAAGATAAAAATTATACAAAAACTATACAGTATAAAAAAAAAACCTATACCTACTTTCTCGCTATACATTATTCTCTCACTTTGCCGAGCAATCTACGATCGTATTTGTGCTCAAATGTAACACAATTGAACATTCTACAAGTATAGTTGTGTGCTCAAATGTAACATGACTGAGCATTCTACAAGTAATAATTGTGGGCTCAAATGTGACATGACTGAGCATTCTACAAGTATAGTTGTGGGCTCAAATGTAACACGTTGCGCAAGCAGAAATCATGCATCAGTAAAAATGCTATTCCTGTCCACTCAGTTGCAATTGTCTTTCTGGTAGTAGTTGTGGTAGTCTTGTGTCCTTTTCCAATAGGAACAAAAATCCTTTCTTTATTTTGATTCTTTTTCTTTTCTTTTTTTCACAGTAGTGTTCTTCACAATGCCACCAAAATCTTCGAAAAGATCATCAGCCTTCTCGTACTTCGAGCTACAAGAAGACTATTTCATTTGTACTGTAGAAAATGACGAAGGAGAAAAGATGCGCCAGATTTTTTCCCAATTCGCTGATTTATATCATTTTTAATTTTGGATATTCGTTATGGAAGTCCTTCCGGTAACAATATTAATAAAATTCTAATTCAAGAAATTAGATTTTGTGTTTGTTATACATATTTATTTGTATGTCTCATTTTAATTAATCTGATTTGCCAGGCTAGTTATACTGTAGCCATTGTAAGCTTGATTTTTATTATAATTATAAGAGGCTGGAGTCGGAGTCGGTTTCGAGTTTGAAGCCTGGAGTCGGAGTTGGATGATTGATGAGGAGTCGGAGTCAGATTGGGAGCCTGGAGTCGGAGTCGGAATAAGTTTCAACCGACTCCGCAGCCCTGGTGCTGGGCCAAGGTGAGCTAAGGCTGACGCCCTTGCTTTAGCTTTTGCTTTAGAGTTTAAAGTCCCGCTCAACACTATGGAGGTTACATTGGCCTTCCACCTAGGCACTGTGTGGAGAAGAATAATGGTCCCCACGAAAATGAGCCGCTTGAGATTCTCACCCGCGACCTCTTAGCTCGGCTATAAGCCAGGACGTCGGCAGTTCGCCGAAGCGACGTTTGCGCGTCTAGGCCTTGCGTTGTACGGTTTCTAGTAGGCCTAATATCGATCGTTTTTTTCCGAGAAATGCAGCAACACTTGGCCGGGTTGTGTTGACACTTGGCCGTGTCGTGTGTTGTAACAAACATGGAGAAGAAACAAGAGAAGTATTCTCTCCACGAAAAGGCGCAATTGTTACTCTTAATAGAGAAACACAAAAAGGAATATGATAATGATATAGCATCTGCGAAATCAACATCATGCCAGAGGACATTGTGGAACAGTTGCCTGTACCTGAACTTGTGTCTGCTGGCACAAGGAAAATCTTTTATAAATTTCAGATTTAAGTTTTTGAACATGAAAGAAACAGGACAAGAGCCACTCTTACTTAGATCTATTAAATTGAAGAAATTTGATGAGTGTTTGTGTCCAGCTTTACTTGTAACCCTTGTTATTGCTCTGAGTCAGCTCTCTATAACATTATTAGAATTAGAGGGTGGAAATTTATGCAACGATTAGGGGCCTATAATCTTTGCATGAATTTCCACCCTGCACTCTTATTCCAGCCTGCACTGTTATTAGTTTTGACAAAAATGTCCACCCTGCACTTTTATTCCAGCCTGCACCGTTATTAGGGACATTATAGTATTGTGAATACGTCTAACTTTTGTTGCTTGTTTACATGTTTTAGTTTGATAGTAATTTTTAAAAATCTCATCAGGTGGACACTATCGCAAGGCGTACAAGATCAAAGCTTCCGCTCACCAGCACTTCTATCACAGACATTGAAAGTGCTTTTGTTGCCCCGGACATCACAGCAGATATGTATGATAACAACTGTGAAGACGTTGAATGGGTTCAGTTTCTTTCATCCTTGTACAAGCCTTCAGGTATCTCAAGAACAGACAAAAGATTGAATGAGTTATGCAGAGAGGTTTTATCATTCCTAGCAAGGTTTTTGATATTTAGTTTGCATGCTAGTTAATTCTGTCCATACGTCCTCTCATATTTAAGTAGATATCATTGGCTTATTAATGCAACATTTACCCCAAATCTTTCTACCAGCTGATGACACTATCACAGATGATGAAACAGATGCTAATGATCCAGAGTTCAACTACATGGCTGAAGCAGAGAGAGAAAAGCCAGATGAGGAAGATTTCAGATTTGATAAACCAACACAGATTACAAGTAAGTTGAAGCTGACAATTCATGATGAACCATCTATAGGATAATTCCTTGGGTGTACTGGACAGCTGCAGCATGTCAGTCTTTTGCTTAGCTTTACAAATAATTTTCAAAGGGTGAAAAAAAAAAATTGTGTTTATGACAAGCATCCTGGCTGTCCAAGACCTTTTCTAGTATTCAGCTGGGCAGGTAAGGCATGTGTATCTGAAATTAAGAATAAGGGCCTATGAGTAAATTTTTTTCAAATGGAGATAAATTATAGATTAATCTAGATGCCCTTATGATAAAATGGCCAAAAATAAGGCTGTCTTGAATTTTTTTTTCTTTAGCTCATTTTCAGCATATTTGGTTTGGCATCAGACCTCACTTATATAAATAATTTAATGATTTAATATTTATGGCATTTCGGAAGGAAATGTGGCATTTGTACTTTCATGTAATTTGAATATTTATTATTTAAACTTTATTTATCTAGACTGTTTGAGAGCTAATAGATTATGTTGGGATTTCATTTAGTATAGCTTGCATGCTTTTCATTCAAAAACAATTATTCTTTCAGAGAAAGAGCTGAACTCATTAATTAATGAACTGCAAGAGCTATTTGAAGATGAAGTTTTGCCATACCAAGTTGTTGCCAGTGTACCAGAGGATATCAGCCTCCCACCAATAGAGTCTGGAATTGATGAAACTATTGCTACTTCCAGTACAGCGTTTGCTGACTTCAAGACTCCACGAGTTCCTCATCAGGAAGTGCAAGCTACATCTCATAATTCCAAGCAGCTTCAAAATGTTGAGGAGTCAATTACGCAGTCAGAGAAGGAAATGCAGAGGCAACAGCAAGAGCCACAATCCTCTGAAATGCAGCAGCCCAGTCAGTGGATAACTTCCAGCACAAGCAGGTATGCTTGATAGTTTTTTTATGTGCATAACGAATGTGCAGTGCAGCTGTCTAAAATAGAAACAAAAGAATGAACTTTCTTCTGCTGCTGTCTTTGCAGTTCTCGTCTGCACAATTCATTTTCTCCGTTTGGTCAAAAATATTATTTGCGCAAATACAATTGTGGTGTTTTAATTGTTTCAGTCAGTGATAATGTTTCCCTGAAACGATGCTAGAAATCAAAGAAATGGGTCTTTTAGAAAGTGGTGCTGAGATGGCAGTCATATCTCTCCATTAAGATTTTCAGGGCTCCTACTCTTCCACAGAAACGCGGAAATCCATGGTGAAAGAGATCAGCGGTAATTTTTCCGATGTCCATTTATTACTATTATTTAAGTATTATGTATGTTGTGCAAGCTACATCTCATAATTCCAAGGTAAGGCATGGTATGTCCCGGTAGCGGTGTGGTCATAGGCTTGTTTACCTAAATCACAGACGAAGAATTGAGCAAACTTCCCGGACGCAGCTTCGAAGCTGGCGGCAGCAGGCCAGTGGTTGATTGATAGGGCAGATGGCAATATACCGTCACTCTGGCCTGG
Organism: Onchidella celtica; assembly: GCA_963931925.1. Taxonomy (NCBI): domain Eukaryota; kingdom Metazoa; phylum Mollusca; class Gastropoda; order Systellommatophora; family Onchidiidae; genus Onchidella; species Onchidella celtica. The sequence continues at coordinate 78,764,412 of OZ007567.1, forward strand.
ATATCGTGACACAGAGCATCCACCAGTATTGGTGTTCTTTGGTTTGGGTCTTTCACCCTAGTCAGTTGGGACTGCGAGGCTGTGGAGTAGCCTACAGGCAGCCGGTCAGGCAATATGACTGTCCCTCTGGCATCCTCCTGCACCTGGATACATTTCCAGTCGTCTTGACCCTGTCTTGCCACTTGGATAAGTTGTGTCCAGGCGAGAGAGTGAGTCTGATGTTTGCGCAGCTCTTTCTCACTAAAAACAAATTCTTTGCGCCAGTCTTAACACTCACCCCGTCTTCTTTCATCTTTGTCTCGTCTTCTTTCCTCTCAAAATTCCAACGGCGATGGGCGAGTGCGGTGGCAGCAGGTTTGGATAGACTGGAAGCTGTTAGCACAGACCTACACATTGGTGGCTGTGGGCTATGGTCGCTCCATCGTCGATTGAAGTGGAGACGTGGGGAGGCAGCACCCACAGTAGCTGAGCAGCCTTTTTTAAGGATAGCACTGCTCACCTCAACTGAGGAAGGGGCTAGAAAAGGTGCCCTAAAGAAAGCCCACTTCACATCACCCTGACTGGTATAGCGCGACCAGTGGGGATCCCTTTTTGCGGTCGAAACAAAAAGAAATTCAGCTTACTCAGGCTAGGAGCCTGGAATATACGCACACTACAGGACAACTCAAACAACCCGGAAAGACGCACTGCACTTATTGCCATTGAGCTCAGCAGGTACAACCTGGACATAGTGGCACTCAGTGAGACCAGACTCCCTGATAGTGGCCAACTCAAAGAGCTCAGTGGTGGATACACCTTCTTCTGGAAAGGCAAGGGTGCAGTCGAACCGAGACAGCATGGTGTTGGGTTTGCAATTAAAAATGACCTTGTCAGAAACTTGCAGTCCATGCCAATTGAAATAAATGACAGGCTAATGACACTCAGGATCCCAGTTGGGAAAAGCCAGTCAGCCACCCTCATTAGCGCATATGCGCCCACCATGACAAACCCAGATGAAGCCAAAGACAAGTTCTATTCTGATCTAGAATCTGTCATATGCTCTGTCCCGGCAGCTGATAAGCTGATTCTCTTGGGGGACTTCAATGCTAGGGTTGGCTCCGAAATCTCAGCGTGGCCAAATGTTTTGGGCCCTCATGGAGTTGGTTCATGCAATAACAATGGTTGCGCTTACTTACTTTGTGCGCTGAATTTGGCCTGTTCATTACCAACACAAATTTTAGTCTCCCCGTGAGAAACAGAACGTCATGGATGCATCCCCGCTCAAAGCATTGGCATCTCATAGACTATGTCATTGTGAGGAAGACTGACAGAATGGATGTCCTTGTAACAAAGGCGATGTGTGGTGCCGAGTGTGGAACTGACCACAGACTCATTGTTTGCAAGCTCAGACTAACATTGAGGCGCAATAGACGCCCTCAAGGGAAAGCGCCACCTAAACGCCTAAATGTTTCAAAACTCTGCTCAGCTGAGAAACAGAGCGAGCTCTCATCAGAAATCTCCTCAAAATTGGATTGCGTGACTTTTGACCCTGAGAACATTGAACAGAGCTGGACTGACCTAAATACGACTGTACACTCTTGCGCCAGCAGCACAGTTGGTTTTCCTGTCCGCAAGCACCAGGACTGGTTCAATGATAATGATAATGAAATCAAAGTGCTCATCAAAGAAAAAAATAGTCTCATCCAAGCTCACTGCAGTGACCCCTCTTCCACAGCAAAAGCTGATGCACTGCGTGCATGTAAGGGTGTACTCCAGAAGAAGCTGAGGAAAATGAAAAATGACTGGCTTGAAGAGCGAGTAAGAGAAACTCAGAAATATGCCGACACAAACAACATTAGAAAGTTCTTTGAGAGCCTCCGAGCTGTGTTTGGACCATCCCGCTCTGGCACTACGCCACTTCTTGCGTCAGATGGTTCAACACGCATTGTTGAATTGAATGCCATAATTCAGCGTTGGGCAGAACATTTCGGAGGTGTGCTAAATCGGCCATCAAATATAAATACTGAGTCCATTGACCGCCTCCCTCAGACTCCTATTAATGCAGCTCTTGCCAAGCCATTCACAGCAAATGAGACCCGAACTGCCACAAATCAGATGTCCTTTAACAAATCACCAGGCGTGGATTCAATTCCTGCTTAGGTGTATGCCTTCGGTGGAGAAAAGCTTATTGAAAGGTTGACCGAGTTGTTCAATCATATGTTGAAAGCAGGGAAGCTGCCACAGGACTTCAAAGATGCTTCAATCATCCATCTGTACAAAAACAAAGGGGACAGCCAAGTCTGTGACAACCATCGGGGAATCTCTCTACTTTCAATTGCTGGCAAAATATTGGCAAGAATACTTCTGAATCGCCTTCTTGATCACCTCTCGTCAAATGACTTGCTTCCCGAGAGCCAATGTGGCTTTCGTAAAGAGAGGGGAACGGCGGATATGATTTTTGCTGCCAGACAGATTCAGGAAAAATGCATGGAACAAAATAAAGCGCTGTATATCACATTTGTTGACCTCACAAAAGCATTTGACACAGTGTGTCGTGAAGGCCTCTGGAAAATCTTGGCGAAGTTTGGGTGTCCACCCGAATTCATCACAATAGTGCGCCAGTTTCATGATGGCATGCAAGCTGCAGTCAAAAGCAACGGCAGTGTTTCAGAGCCCTTTGCTGTCACAAATGGGGTAAAACAGGGTTGTGTCTTAGCCCCAACTCTGTTCAGCATCATGTTCTCTGCAATGCTACAAGAAGCCTTTAGCTCTCCTCATCAAGGGGTAAGCATCAAGTACCGAACTGATGGCAGTCTCTTCAACCTCAGGAGACTTCAGGCAAAAACCAAAACCAAAAGTACTCAAGTCTGTGACCTACTATTTGCTGATGATTGTGCACTTCTGGCACACGATGAGGATAGCATGCAAAACTGTGTTGATAAGTTCTCTAGTGCCTGTGACAACTTTGGCCTCACAATAAGCACAAAGAAGATGGAAGTGCTCCATCAGCCTACTCCAGACGACAAGTATCCTGTGACCCCAAATATCAAAGTCCATGACAGTCTTCTGAAGGTGTCAGAGAACTTCACCTATCTTGGCAGTACACTGTCTTCCGCGGCTCGTGTTGATACTGAAATTCTCTCAAGAATCAGCAAAGCCAGCTCTGCATTTGGCAGGCTTCGAAAGAGAGTATGGGATGTTGCCGGCATTCACACAGACACTAAGCTGAAAGTGTACAATGCTGTGGTCCTTCCCACCCTACTCTATGGGGCTGAAACCTGGACAGTGTACCAATCGCATGCCAGAAAGCTAAATCACTTTCATCTGGCCTGCCTTAGAAAGATCCTAAGGATCAAATGGCAGGATAAAATTCCAGACACTGAGGTCCTCAATCGTGCCAAGGAATTGAGCATCTTCTGCCACCTGAAAAAAATTCAGCTACGTTGGGCAGGACATGTTGTCAGAATGCCCGACTCCAGACTCCCTAAGCAAATCTTCTTCTCTGAGCTCTCCAATGGAACGAGGAATGTTGGGGCCCCAAAGAGACGTTACAAAGACACTCTCAAGCAATCACTGAAGGCCTTTGCCATTGATGTGAGTGAGTGGGAAAAGCTCTCGCTTGATCGTGCAAATTGGAGGGCGGCCCTTACCAGAGGCAGCAAAGCATGGGAAGCTGACAGAGTCCAGCAGGCTATCAAAAAAAAGAGAACGGCGCAAGAAAAGGCCCAGTGGTACTGAACCAACGGAGCACTCTTGTCATTTATGCGGAAGGGTCTGCAGGGCAAAAATAGGACTTATCAGTCACATGAGAAGCCATAAGTCATGAAAGAACAGTCTTTCCATTCTGTCCTCTGTGTCCTTTAGTTCTCTTTATTGTCTATGTGTTGAAATTCTCAACAATTTCTGTTCTTTATTCCTCTGGTGTTGTTAAGGTCATCATCATACCTGATGGACGAACTATTATTATGTATGTTGTGTATTTCTGTGTGTAGGTGTAATGTATGGTCCATTATATCAAATTTATGTGCAGAATGTGGTCAATCATTTAAAATTTACGCTCCGCATAGGCGCCGTGCATAGATTTCAGATGTTTTTTTCTCAGTTGAGTGGGAGCCCTGATTTTACTTCATAGATTTATAGTTTTCATTCTGAAAGACTAATATGCATTTAAAAAAAGAACTATTGTATGCTTTGTTACATTTCCAATTATTCTTTGAAAGAGCGAAATCTGGAAAGTGGATGAATCTGTCATTCAAAGGACCTTTGGGTGTCTGACATTTTTTGGACAGGACATTGCCATTGCCATTAAATCTGTGAATTGTGTTGCAGATAATTATATTTGACACGATGCAAATCTGACATTTATCTGTCCACAGCACACCCATTGCAGATAATGATGCAGTAACATCTGAACAGAGAGCACTGATAGAAGACAATATGAGAAAGGTATATTCTCTAGACTTCATTATTAATGAATGGAAGTTATTCACATGAATACAAATTCATACATACCCGGCTGGTGCATCTTATGTCATGCAAATGTGTTGCTTCATACTGAAAGAGTGGTTGTCAAATGAAGTAATGATTCATATCCTTTGTCTGACCAGCAACTTAAAAAAATGCCAACTTTTTTCGGCTGTATTGTGAAAAAGCATAATGCACTGCAGCAGCCGCTGTTTACATCCAGGAATTGGGTGTTGTTTGGCTGAGTGGGTTGCCTTGTAACAGAATTTTATTTTTTCAATCACCGGACATTAAATAAAATGCATGCAGTCTGTATGTGTAAATTCATATGTGTAAGCTTCATAGTCGCTTTCATTCGGTTTGGCCACAAACGACTGCCAGATGGGATTATACTATTCTCTAGTTTGACCAAACAATATAAACTGTTTTAGTAAACATCAGCCAAATTTCAACTGATAGGCTTTTTTCTGTTGCAGCTGGATGAAGGATATACTGATAAGAAAGAATCATCATCATCATCATTGCCTTTCTCACCCTGGATCAGGGTATAGGCCACCAACAAACACTTTCCATCCCTCTCTATCATGGGCCAGCCTCTTTACATTATTCCAAGTCTTTCCGCTTCGTTGCACATCATTTTCTCTGGCTCTTCTCCACGTTCCGCGCGGCCTTCCTCTTGATCTCTTGCCCTGGGGATTCCAATCCAATACCTTCTTCGCGATGCTGTTTCCTGGCCTCCTGAGAGTGTGGCCGATCCATCTCCATCGCCTCCTACCAATTTCCTCTCTGACTGGGCTCTGTCTTGTTCTTTTCCAAAAAATTTCATTGCTGACCTTGTCTGTCCATCTGATCTTAAGTAGCTTCCTCAAACATCTGTTGATGAAAACTTGGATTCTCTTTATGCAGGCCTGGGACGCATTCCAAGTCTCACATCCATACAACAGGACTGACTTCACGTTCGAGTTGAATATCCTCAGCTTTGTTTTTAGAGATATATCCTTGGTTCTCCAAATCTTGCTTAAGGACGTGAAAGCTGCCTGTGCCTTTCCAATTCGTGCTTTGACTTCTGCCTCTGTTCCTCCCTTATTGTCAATGATACTACCAAGATAGCAGAAGGACTCTACATCTTCCAGTGGTTGATCTCCTACTTTGACTTGTTCACTTGGGGGTGCAACAATTTTTAGGACCTTCGACTTCGCAGGGTGTATCCTCAAGCCAATAGATTCTGAAATTTTGTTTAGAGCTGTAGTCTTTGCTTGCATCTGGTCGTGTGTGTGCGACAATAGTGCCAAGTCATCTGCAAAATCTAGATCGTCCAGCTGTGTCCATGGGGTCCATTGTATGCCATTTCTTCCTCCATTGGTGGTTTCTTTCATAAGCCAATCAATCACCAGAATAAACAGAAATGGGGACAGCAAACAACCCTGCCTAACACCAGTCTTGATATCAAAGCTGTCAGTAAGCTCACCATCGTGTACGACTCTGCAACTTGTCCCCTCATACATGCTCTTGATAAGATTCACCATCTTCTCTGGGATTCCATAATGTCTCAATATTCTCCACAGCGTTTCTCTATCGATGCTATCAAAGGCCTTCTCGTAGTCAAGGAAGTTCACTATCAGTTGGGAGTTCCACTCTAGCGACTGCTCTACTATAATTCTCAGCGTGGCGATCTGGTCGGTGGTTGATCGATTACTCCTGAAACCAGCTTGCTCCTCACGAAGTTTTGGGTCTGTTGCATTCTGTATTCGCTTGAGAATAATCCGATTGAAAACCTTTCCTGGGATGGAGAGAAGTGTGATTCCTCTGTAGTTACTACAATTGCTGAGGTCCCCTTTTTTTGGAAGCTTCACGAGGTGTCCTTCCTTCCAGTCCTTTGGAAACTTGCCTCCGATCCAAATCCTCGAGAATAGTGAGTGCAGATCCTCTGCAGCCCCAGCAGCATCTGCCTTCAGCGCCTCTGGTGGGATCTGGTCTGGTCCAGCTGCCTTGCCTCGATTTAACTGCTTTATGGCATCATTAATCTCTGCTTTAGTTGGAGGGTCGCAACTGATCGGTAAATCATTTCTTGCGGGTAGAATGTCGGGTGGGTTGCTTGGTGGAGGTCTGTTCAAGAGGCTACTAAAATGTTCTATCCATCTTTTTGCCTGAGCTTCCTTTCCAAAAATAGCCTTCCTGTTGCAATCCTTGACAGGAACTTCCGGTTTTCCATATTTTCCAGCAAGAGTCTTTGTAGTCTGGTAGAGGATCCTCGTGTGTCCTCCTGTTGCTGCCTTCTCTGCTTTCTCTGCTAACATTCCTATGAACTCCTCTTTGTCTTTTTTAATTGATTTTTTGACCTCTTTAGCTGATGCTCGGTACTCTTCCTGGTTACCAACTCTTGAGCTTCTTGTACGACTTGCATTTACCTGTTCTTTTAGGTCTCTTCTTATCCTTATCAAGTCCAGTGATTTTTGACTGATCCATTCCTTGTGTTCCACTTTCTTTTCCCCAAGAACATCCTGACATGTCGATGTAAATACTCCTTTTACCTTAGCCCAGTGAGTCTCCAAATCTACTGTCTCTTCGAGGTCAACAAGGGGTTTGAATCTATTCCTCAGTGTCAGCTGGAACTCTTCCTTCTTGTCTCCATCCAGAAGGCTCACTTGAAACTTTCTCCTCTTTGTTCCTGCTCTGGTACCTTGTTTCTTGAGGCAGAGTTTGAGTCTTGCCAGCAGCATGTGATGGTCAGATCCAACATCAGCTCCTCTCTGTACTATGACATCCTCCAGTGAGCGTCTGAATCGTCGGGTGATGCAAAAGTGGTCAATCTGGTTTTCAGTTACTCCATCCGGTGAAATCCAAGTGGCCTTATGGATCCTCTTGTGTGGGAATACTGAACCTCCAATCACATAGCTGTTAAATGCGCAGAAACTTGCAAACCGCTCTCCATTCTCATTCATTTGTCCCAAACCATTGCACCCCATAATGTCCTCATACCCTGTATTGTCCTGTCGTATCTTGGCATTGGCGTCTCCCATTATAATGTTCACATCTTTTCTTGGCAATGTGTCAACTATTTCCTGAAGCTGGTTGTAGAAATCGTCCTTGTCCTCATCGGTTGCTTCATTTGTTGGGGCGTATATCTGCACAATGTTCATGTTGATGTTCTTGTTCTTTGTAGTAAATGATGCCAATATAATTCTCCTTCCGTAGGGTTCCCATCCCCTCAGTGACCTCTGGGCGTGCTTGCTCAAGATGATTGCTACCCCTTCTGTATGCTTTTTGTCCTCCCTTCCAGAATACAAAATCTTTTCCCCAGAATTAAGTTGTTTCAGTCCGGACTGTATCCAGCGGGTCTCGCTAACTCCAAGTATGTGCAGTCTGTATCGCCTCATCTCCATTGTAACCTGGGCACTCTTTCCTGCTTCATACATGGAGCGGACATTCCACAACGCAATCCGGAGTGACTTGTTTGATGAAGGAGCAGTCGGGCCAGTGGAGTCCTTTCGGCTTTGTCCATTGTCCTTCATTGAATCTACAGGTGCAGATGCTCCCCCTTCTCCCAAGATAAAAGACTGATTTAAAGTATTTGCTTGTGTTTCTGTAACTGGTTTATTTTTACAGGGTGGGTAGTTGGCCCACCGCCAACTGGCTCTTCTCGGGAGACCAGGACCTTTGCACCTTTAGTCGCCTCTTACGACACGCAGTATCACGTCAGATGTATTCTTTGCTGTCCCTCTTCTGCAAGAGGGCCCCGCATCTGCACGGGCGGATAAGAAAGAATGCTCTGTCAATATTGGGCTAAAAGAAAAAGTTGTATGTAGCGAAACCCTGCGTGAGAAATAAAACCCAAACGATACAAAGCAAACTAAAGAGAAGACAGAAAATACACAAAATTTTCGGCTTTCACCTTTTTCAAGTGCAAAAAACAACAAAAAAACAAATTGAACAACAAAAGATTTCAACAGGAAATGTATAGAATCGTAGCAAAACAGGATATGTTACTTATCTGTGAGTTCCCGCTCCGTTAGCAGCACAAAAGCACATCCGTCTGCCAAATGCATGGAAGCTCGAAGTGATGCATTTGGTTGAGAAAGAATGCTATAATGTTATAGAATTGATGAGATATTTGGAGAGTAATATAATTTAATTAATTAATTATGGTGCAGTTGGAAAGGGGACAGTCATTTTTCTGCCTTTTTCACACTCAGTGAATTGTGCTATTTATGGTGTTCATGCAGAAATCCATTTTGCTTCTTTTTTTTTTTTTTTACTTCCAGCATATACAGTTGTTAGCTCAAAGCCACCTGATGTTCCAAGATACCGTTATGAGGATGGAAAATTTATCTTCTCCCAAAGAACTTCTTGTGAGTATAATTTGATGTTGGAAGATAAAAAGAACATGTTTATTTGATTAAGCTCGTTTGATCATGTAAGAATGACCAGAACTTGTAATGGGAATTATGTATTGTTAAATTTGTCATTTAAATTTTGAATTTTAATATCTACACATTTAATATTCTCTTTCACCCGCAACACACCCATATTTATAAGTCGTGCTTGTTTTGAAATGTTTCAGACTGAGTTAAACCACTTTCGTCAGTTGTCTCCAGCTGGAACAAATTCAGTGTTAAATGTTTGCAACCTTGACCCAGCTCTTGAGTTTGTATCAGATGCTTCCTTGTTTGAAGAGTCAGGAAATACTGGAGTTGGCAGCCTGAAACCTGATCAGCTTGGCGCAGGTCAGTAGAATAATTCGTAGTTATGAGAACAGCTTTTTTTCACCTCTTGCTTCCCCCCCCCCCCCCCCATCAGTCTTTGTGACACAGTGTTGAGTGCCCTGCCAACCTGAGAAGTATTTTTATTTTTATTTTGGGTATAATCTCTTCATTTTTTATTTTCTACATGTATGTGAGTTGGGTGAGACCTGCGCAGACATTTGGGCAAAGGCTATCAGGTTTACACTTTATGGTTACAGAGCTATTGACTTATTTACCTGTTGGAAACTCTAGTCCATTCGTTCAATTAGAATCTGTGACGCCTCATTTCATAGTTTCCAGTTTTGAAAATGTCATACTTACAATCAGAATAGTGACTTGATATCAGTGAGTAGTTTTTCAGATGGCTGCCCAGGCCCATGTAAAGCGAACCAAATTCTTCATACATTTTATCAGCCTGTTTTGTAAGTACCAGTTTATATTTTGCTTTCAATAAAGAGATGCACAAATGTGAGCAAGCCCCACTAACCTCAACGGAAGTCGCACTGGACCAAACGGAGAAAATCGCCATGAAACACAAATATCTGATTTTTTTGGCGATTTTTTTATTTTGGTTGATACTTGAATTTCAACCATTTTTCTACATTCTGTGAAAATATTAGGTCTCAAATCAGCCTCTAATTATGATAAATATTTCTTTTAATGCCTTTAATTTTGCCTCTGACATAGAATATCACAGCAATAATGGGGTTCATTGAACTCCCAATAACTTCAAAATTAATAAACATATTGTCACAAAAGTTTTACAGAGCGTGTATCATTTATATTGGCATAGGCCTGCACAATTTCAAAGCCGTAGGTTAATAACAAGTACCCTTTGCTAGGGAGATAGTAAGGCCACCATCTCGCTGAGAGCAAACATCGCTCCTCCATCTTTAATGGCGATTTTCTCGGAAGTTGCTTCCGTTTTTGACGGGGGGAAGGTGTCTTTAAAAAGCGATAACTTTGTGATAAAAGAAGCATTACAGTAATTTTTACACCAAATTAAAGATGAGATTTCATACTTTATGATGATATACATAACTCAAAAATGAAAAAATACGACTTTCGTTGAGGTTAGAGGGGCTCACTCACAAATATGCTTTTTCTGTTTGTGTATTAGCGTCAGTAATTAATATTTGATTCACCAGGTGGCCAGAATGTTTTATTTCTTTGTCAACTGATTTCCAGAATCAAAGTACACCTTGACATATAAACAGAAGTTGGCCATCTACAACAGTCCTACCTTTGTCTACCCAACTATGTTGCCAGGTGGTTCGAAAAAGGCAAAAGAACGCAGCAGAAAGTCTCAGAAGTTCCTAGAGAGTGAAGACAAGTAAGATTTAACAGAAGAAAGAATGGAGAGTTGTTTGAAGTTGAAAGGTTTCTCAGAGTGGCATGAACAGTCTTAGGGATACATTTTGTTCACATTTTTCAATTAACTGTCCATGGGAATGGGGCCTCATCTGAAAGATCAGTTCAAAGAGCAGAACTGGAGACGTGCAAAATAATATCTTAAATAATATCTTACCACTGACTTTCAGTTGACTGCCGCATTCTACCCATGCTAGTTAGTGAACATTTCTGATGCTAATATAAATCGTTGTTTTACTGGACGTACGCTTTTTCCCACATCATATCTTTAATTATTATTTCCAGTCTGATGGCTCTGGGCTTGGAACAGTTTCAATACTGCAAGGATGTCAGCGCTGTCCAGTTGATCCACAAACTGTTGATTAGAGGAAAAAACCAAGAGCAAATTTTTTTCCGCATTCAGCGTATGTGTTCTCAGAAAGCTGGAGATAATGCGATTAAGGTAAATGGAGCCTGTGGATCAGTTTTATACTGATTATTCAGTACCCTAATGAAACAAAAAAAATCTCTGTCTTGAATATCATTGACGTTTGAAAGGAGGTGGTTACGTCACTTAATGATAATATAACAATTCAATGGAAACATCAATTAAAGTAAGTCATAATCACCGATTAATTCTCAACTTGGTGACAAAGTCAAGCGGTTTAGCTGTGGCATGGAAGTGAATGATGATTGTGCAAGTGTAGGACATCATTTTTGGTACAGGTTACAAGTAGAAGCTTGTTATGGGTCACCATAAGGGATGGAGGACTAAGGACCAATGTTCATACTAAACAGTATCAATGCAAGGGACTAAAATAAAAAGCTGTATACGTCTCACCTTGGTTGTTTGCAATGACAAAGCCTTGGGTAAAGACCAAAACTTCATTAACCAATCATTGTTTGCTAATTTTCATGTTCTTTCTTTCTATTGCAGCATGTGAAAAAAACTGGCAAGCTCCCTGAAAACTTCCCCAAACCATCATTGGATCAATTTTATCCAAAAGCCCCTAAAGAGCAAGTTTCAGAATTGTTGCCAACATGGTGTCTTGTAAGTAGCCATAACTTTATTGTGTTAATTATGGTAAAAGTTATGTGTTGAATAAAAGTGGTACTGATTTATTGTACGTTCTTGTCAATACCAAATGTCATTTACAAACCAATCTTCATCGTCAGTGCTCATTCTTGACTTCAAAAAGTGATACTGAGAATAGTTTTCTTATCCTTTTGTGTTAAGTATATAAATTATGTTGTTCATATTGAAGGTCATGATTACTTTTTACTTGAGTGAAAGAAAAAAAGACATCAGTTTACTACATAAACAGTTGCATACTGTAATGAGGTGTATTTAGCATATTCAGCTAAAAGATAATTTGTACAGGATTAATATGAGCAACATGAATCCCAAACACTATCCATTTTATCATGCCACTTTTGTATTACAGTTGCTGAAAGAACGCTTGGTAAAGCCATCCCAAAAGCAGGTCGGCACATATAGAAATCATTATTTCATCTATATGACATATTTCTTTATTATGCATCTTTGTCACAGTTTTCTGTTTTGCATTTAATTGGCATATTCCCCCATCAGATCATTTGTTTATTTGTTCTTATCTACATTTTTATGTTATGTACGGAGAAATGAGAAATCGTAATTTCTCTCACAAGCTGCTTTTGTTATAATGATTGTTTCATCAGTTAGTTCAGCAAAAACTAAATCATGCGTGCCATAAACTAACTGTTTGATTTCTGTGGTAAAACCGATGAAATCTGCATTTTCAGAGGGGGAGTCATGGATCGGCTACAACCAGCAAGAAAAAGACAAAACGTTCCACAAGCACAATTCCACTAACAGGTGTATCAACACCAGCAACTCAAACTGGTCAGTCATATACAGTCAGCAGTGTGAGTGGTACAAACCAAGTCCTTGTACCAGCAACCAGTAGTGCAACAGCCAGCAGCCAGCTTTCAACAATAACCAGTACCCACAGGTATTTGCAAGGGATATGGTCAACAAATTGTGATCTCAGTTCTTGATGGTTCTGTCTCCATATCCTGAAAAATTTTCGATTTATTCTATCCAAGTCTAATTACAAAGGCAAATAGAAAGAAAATAATACTGGGCTGTGTTCACTGCTCATCTATAATTTAATATGTAAAATACATGTACTACTGATTTCTCATTCATGCAAAAAAATGGAGTTGAAACAAGAACTAAGGTTGTGAAATGTTGGCATGAAGTGTAAATTTCACCAACACAGGGTGGGTCAGACATGGATAAGTCAAGAATGCCTGGCCTTGAGACGTTCCAGATATTAAGATAGCTTTGGTTCTTGTACTGCATGATGTAAGGTGTAACAGATCTATTATTGTAAATAGCAGGGTTTTTTTTTTTGAACCAAGGGTTTTCTCTTAAAGCTTGATTGTATCATACAAGTGTACTGGTTTCATAATGTACAAACATATTGTTTCAGAAATATTTCAGTTACAAATTTTACTGACATTGTTCAGTATCACACTATTATTACTGGATACAAACAGTGTGGCATTCAGATACATAAATATGAACGAAGTATACAATTACAGTGGGGGAAAATGCAGATCCACAACCAGGTATCCCCAATGACCTGAGGGTAGCCATAGGTCTTACTATTTTGTTTCCTTAAAAGGTGTAACTGTCACCAGTCCATGTCATTTTGTCAGATGGTTGTAGTGGTCGCTTCAAAGTTTAGAACATATTATCACCTTTATTAGAATTAAAAACAAACAGCTCATAATTATAGTGCTGGAAAGGCAAAGAAGATCAGTAATTTTTTTGAGACTCATTGAACTTTAGATGAAATGTTTACAGTGTGGTAACTGTTGGGTGTTAATGCCAATATCAACTTTATTTTGCATGTGTCTTTTTTTTTTTTAAAGTGTTTATGTGGTTTGGTTTTGTTGTAAATCATTTTTTACCACTGTTATTGTGAAGCTCTGCACCATAGGGCAACAAATACCAAGCCCTGTCAGAAATACTTTGCTATTGTAAAGTAATACAAGGGGTGAATTATGTTCCTTGTAGTGAAGTTTATGCAGTATTAGGTACCACTAATGATTTTATGATGATGAAAAATTTTAGCTGCATTATTTTTTTCAAAGTTTCAGTCAGTCATCAACACCAAGTATCCCAGTGACCTGTGTGCCAATTTTGCCCCAAGGAACACCACGCCCGTCTACAGCTCAGCCTGTAGTACTGCAGAAAGATTTGCCCATTACAGGCATATACATACAGTTTGGTACACCAGGCACCTCAGGGATGACAGTCCCCCAACCAGTGTTATCCATAGGCAACTCTTTGCCTGTCATGGCACCAAAACCAGTGACAGTTATGGATTCTAGTAAAAGAGGACAAAAGAGGAAAATTAGTCCAAAAGCAGGTGCATCAAAGCCATCAGGTCAATTTGCAGAGGTCACAGCCGAGTCCTGTGGTAAATCTGACACTCCTATTGCTCATTCCCAGTCAAAAATGCCCCTGTCTTCTGATTTGCTGGCAAGAACAATGAAGTCATGCGGCATTGTGGAGTCACCCCAGTCTTGTCCACCTGAATCTCCATCACCCAGCAACACAGTGGAAACATTACCCTCCACAACACCCATTAAACCTTTAGCACCTAGTCAGAGAACAAAACATCCATCAGTCAGGAATCTTAATCCAGCATTTGATGCCTCATTGATTGATATGTCCAGTGCCCAAAGTGATGATATATCAAACAGCCACCAGAATGCAGAAAAACAAATATCCAGTTCCATAGGGCCTTCTGTACAAGGAACACCAGCACCGGCTGATCAAGAGACACATTCTGAAGTATTTGACAATGAAGATAAATCAAGTCTTCCATGTCAATCACCACCGACGGTGTCTTCTGGAGGTACAGAATCACCAATACTTACAGTTGGTGAATTACATGGAGGTGCAACTACACACAGTAATGTCATGGGCTGGAAGGAGTCATGCTCAGATGTAGAGCCACAGGTTTCTGTGGGGAAAGAACATTTGTCTGGTGTGAAGCAAACAGATAAGAAGATCCCTGTGGGTGAGACACAAGAGGAAGTATTGGAATGTGGTCCCCAACAGTCAGATGTTAGCCCCCCAGCATATTCTGTCTCTTACGAAGAACACAAAATACAGCCTGCCACTAACCAGATTGTGGTCCATGATGATGGAAATAAAGTAGATGGAAAAAATAATGGTGCTTCAAGTGATTCCCATAGACAAGATCATTCAGTGGATAGTCCGTTTTTTCCATCCAATGACTCAAGTTTACAGAGTGGAACAGAAACACAAAAGACAAATGCATGTGATAACACAGCTAGCGTAGGGAGAAGTCCATCACAGTTTTCATCTGACAACAGTTCCTTTGGTTCTGCAAAATTTGCTTTGGATAACCCAGGCTATGAAACACCAGTAAAACCAAAAACTGTTAAGGAAATGCTGGAAGCAAATAGAAGAAAAGCTGAACAAAACAAGAAAGCACTATCAGCTCAGCAATCTGCAAATATTAAACACAGCATTGATCCAGCTGATACTATTAATACAGAGGGGAAATGTACTTCTGCACAAAAGAATGTTTCTTACAGTGAAACAAGCATTACTCCATCATCGGTGAATGAGAAATCAAACTCTCCTGTATCTGATGATCCTTCCACAACAGATGCGAGAAACTTTATGGTGGCATCCCCTGTAAATGCATTAGCTGTTTTGGCTTTTCCATCACCAATCAGATCTTTAGACTCAAGTACTGGCCAGAGATCACCACTGAAAACCCCTACAAAAGTTCGCCCACTGGCACCAAAAGCCACGCCACCTTCCCAGACATCCACCCCAGGTTATGTGGCTCTCCCTAAGATCAGCCCTAAGAGGAAAGAATTGAACAAACAGGTGCGTCAAATCCTACCAAAGTCCTTTGTGTTTGAAGTCAAATCCCCTTCACCCACCAAAGCAGCAGCAATGGTATTGAAAAAGAAAGCTGCCATGATATACCAACACAGAAGCCCTGTCAAAATCTTACCCAAACAGGCGCAGACATCACCTGGTGCAGTTCGACCTCGACCTATCTTGACTCCAACAAGGATGTTTACCAGGTCTCAGCGATCCAAGAACAAAAGTCCAGGTAATCATATATATGTCATATAAGTTTTCACTGCTTTTACTTTTCTATTTAAGTTTTGAAACAATCTGTAGATGCAGCTTGTCTTTAACATTTGAAAATGTGAATCAAGTTTGATGTCTTTGATTTTTCCTAGTGATTATCAAGTAAGACACTTTGAGGAAATGCAGGCTTGTCTTGAAAATGTTAATACTGTGAATCAAAGGTGATGTACTTGATTTTTCATTGTGATTATCAAATAAGGCACTTTGTGAAACCATGATCTGTGGGTTTTTGTGCTTAGATTTTCATGTCATTTTTAGTACAATTGTTAAACCGAAAATGGATAAACCGATAATAGCTGTAAACCGAAAAAAATAGGAATCCCCAATTTTTTTCCCTCTTTATCTTTGTTAACAAACTAGCGCTAAACCGAAATAGCCCTACCATTAAACTGAAAAGAAAGTTGTGGATTCAGTGGCACCAGTCCATAATGATTTTTTGCCATAGGCCCAGTCAAGTTACTGTACCATTTGCGCCCCCCTCCCTTACCCAAAAAAAATAAAATCTCGAGCAGAGCATGCTTTATTCTGCCAGGTGGTGTAGGCCTACATGGGAGCGGCAGCACTACAGGGGTAGGGGGAGAGGGAGGCCTATAACCTCGCTGGTCTGAAATCAGACAGCAGCAGGCAAGACGTTAGGCCCATTGCAGGTGACCTTTCATGTAAACTGTATGACATCGGAAAGACAATGTGGTGTACTAGCGACTGTGGACAGCGTAGTTCACGGCATCGTGTGCGGCAACGGTAATGAAATCAGCAGGGTGGCAATTCCGTACTGTCTGTCCACACTCATGTCTCTGAGAGTTGGCCCACATTGGCCTGCATATCCGTGCTTCATGTGTCCCGAGGGCTGAGCAATTGCCAATCCTTATTCTCAGTCAAAAACACAGAGCAACGGAGATCGTGTTAGTCTCTTTTGCTTAAATGCATTTACATTTGTTCTCTTCGATAATTATTTGGGCTACCTCTCATGAAACTGGCGTTTTTCAAGCCTCCTATCGGTAAACCGGAACTCTTTCTAAGCCAAAAAACAAACCCGTGGACCCGCCGATTTTGATTTAACCGATTTCTACTGTAGTTCCACATCATAAGTTATCACTAGTGGAATTTATGAAATTACATTTAGATTGTTCTTGTATTGAGACTGTGCTTACTTTTGTTCTATCATTAGACAAAAAAGGCAAGGGTGAGGAAGACACAGCACAAGAAAAGCACAAGGATACAGCTGAGAGTGAAGTCAGTGAAGTAGAAGATGCTTGCATGTCACAAGAAGAAGATGAGGATGAAGAGTCTGGAAATGAAGACAAATCACAGCTGGATGATTTAATGGCTGCATGCACAACAATAGGGTAGGAAGTGATAATGTGCTTTCTAGATATATCGGTGTTTTGATAGAAGTGTATTGTTGTGCTGTAGTATTTATTTTGGCACTGACCTTTGTAATTTCTCTGAATTGTTGTTTCTTCACGTTTCTGTCTTAGCATGTTTTATCCATGGATGGAAGTAGGCTTTTTAAATTAAAAGTGCCCCCACAGGGGTCCAGAGTACATCTTTTTCTTATTGAGGTCATTGTTATTTCCCAGATATGAGCCAAAGAAAGGAGGTAACCTTGAGGGTGATAATAAAAGCAAAGCACAGAAGAAAAAGGACCTTTGCCTCTCAATGCTGGACCAGGACATCTTGGAAAGGGACCCAAAGGTATTACTGGAGTGCAGATAATTATATCTCTGTTTCTCAATGAATATTTTCTTGAGCCCTTCTGACTGTACAGTATGCATATAAAAATTTATGATTTTTATTAATAACTGCTGGATTTCTTCTCTCTCCAGTATCATAAGAGAATAAACTGGCAGGTTGCAAACCAAATTTTCAGAATTTCACTTTGGGTTAAAACTTAAAGAACTTGTTGCGATGGGACAAGGAGTGAAAGAATGATTGATGGTCTTTTGTTCAGGGATTCCAAAAGTCAGGTTTTTCATATTTCAGGTTTTCCCGTGTATTTAATTGTATTTTGTGTGTTAGTGGTTATTAAAAATTGATGCAAACACGACGACATGTTCATTTTCAGGTTTATTTGCAAAAATCATTTGGCATCCCTGTTTGTTGTTTAATGTTATTTCCCTATTTCAGTTCTTAAAGTTATGGACTTTAACATGGTCTGAAAAGCTTGTATTCAGTGGGAAAATTGTAAAGAAAAAAATTACCTTGCAACATACAATTTCAGTTGTACAGGCAAATAATATTCATCCATGAGGTGGTGTGCAAATTTCATCTCTGCCCTTTCCTGTCACATTACCTTGTTGACCTTGTCTGTATACGGGTTGAGACATCACAAGTCTTTACCTTAACCATGAAGTAATAATGTAAAAATTCCATAAATAGACGTGGTTAAATTGGCAAAGAAAATTTGCAGATCTTTTGCATTTTTGGCATGCCTTGTTGATTGGGTATTATGAGCAAAGATAATCGAGGGTCACACTTGTAAAAAAGTGGAGAGTTGTTAATCGTTTTTTTAATTAATAAATCCATAGAAAGACATTAAATTGGATTCCGAATTTTAAGATTGTGCTTTTCTCTCTTTATGGCTTATGGTGAAGTTTTATTTTGTATTTTCTTTTGTATACCTCTTTAATCCCATTTGGGAAATTGGCCTTTGTGTCATTGCAGCCCAGTTACAACTGGAGCAGGCATGTTGTCTCCAGAGTGCAGCCGCTGCGGGTTGTTTTTTTTGGGGGGGGGGGGGGGGGGTGGCAGAGATGAATTTTATTTAATTTTGCCAGGGCAGTGGTCTGTTCAGCCTGCTCTTTTCGATTTGGCAGTTGGTATCTTCAACGTGTTCAATGTGCAGGGGCCCTCCGAGTTTTTCGTCCTTATCCGAGAAGACTAGTGCTCAATCTTACCTCCCATAGGATCAAGGACAGGAAAATATGAGAAAAATACCAAAATTCCAACATGCCTGCACCGACTGGGATTTGAACCCGATACCTTCGGCATGAGAAGCGAGAACCTTGCCTCTAGACCATGGTGTCCCCACAGCCGATGTACATATTCTATGGAACTTTCTACATAGTGATTATATATGGGTTGGCACTGAGAGAATAGCCTTTACTAGTGATACTTTTTCCATGATACTCAAAATCAGACCTGGCAGATCCATACAAACTAGAGAAGGGCAAATTTAGACTGAATTAGAGATTTTTTTGAGGAAGAAACCCTACTATAATATGAAAGTAAGTTTAAAATATAAGATTCTGTCTGTTTCTGTCATTGCTGACTCTATGAAACATTTGACCAACAGAAAGATGAGCGTGACACTGCGTACGCACAGCACTACTTCAATCAAGTCAAACAAGTTCTTCAAGATGACCCAATGAGATTCAGGAAATTCTTGACAATCCTCAATGATCTGAATAAAAACCATTGCAACCCAGTAGAGGTAAGTGTTGACTCGATCGTGTCACATATCGTCACCATTCCCTCAAAATGTAGTAATCGGCTGAGAGTATTTCTTCAGGAGAAGCAAAGAACTGTTTTATTTTAGCACAACTGGTCTGGTGATGATGACTTTTTGAGAGTTTGCTATTCAATTATTTTTCAGCTTTGGGGTCTAGAACCGAGATCATTCAATGTGACTTGGAATGTAGTTGAAGATCTATAAAAATTGATTTTTCGAATTTTTGAGTTACTACAGACTTAGGGAACGGTGACATTCTCTTCTTTTTTAATTTACTCATCACTGTTTCCATCCAGTTTCCCCCGCTGACTGTTATGTCAGTCATGTTATGACCAAATTATTTGCTTTGTTAGAATGTGTGAGATGAGGGCACAGAACCAGTAACATATTGCCGCGTTCAAATTTGAGAAATTTGAGCACCCTGGTGGTTGGGGCTTAAATACAGCGTTTTCAATTTCTGCCACTTTAAATTATTATGTCTGCTATTGTTTTCTATGAAGAGGATGGTAAATTTGTATCCCAGCCATCAGTGTGCTTGGTTCTCTCAACTTTGTCAGCTGCGGCATATTACGTATATTGTGGTGTGGCCTAAAATGATGACGTGGACCTGCAGCGCATCTTGTTGTATCTGAAGGAGGCCGAAATCTACATGTTGAAACAGATTTTTATCATAATTACAAGGTTCATATAGGTACACTTGGGCCTTTTCCTGTTAGATTTTTAACTTCACTTTTATCCAGTCTTATTAATTGGAATCTGAGAGCTGAAAGTTAGCCCAAGGTAGGATAACATAAAAACCGTGAAAGATAGAACAGTTTGCAAAAATAGCACTGCGTAAAACAGTGCAAGCACTCACACATCCAAGAAAGCACCCTATGAGCCTGTAGCCTAAGTCAGACAGTGCATGATTTTGCTACTCTATGACCTATTAAAACACCTGAAAAAGGGATGAGCATCATCTAGTCTGCACCGTGTGAACTATTTTGCTGTGTATTACATCTTTGGTTTTACTTATAGGCTACGAAAGTCAGAACTGTCAAAGTATCTTGAGTGATTCTAAAGAGAATGAAGACACAGCAGAAGAAAATGTAAATTTACAATGTTACAGAATAGAACAGCCTAACTGAGAGCCAGTGGATTTTTCTCAAGCTGTCTGCCTTCCACTGATAGTAGAACAAAAGACAGTCTAGATATAAATTGTGTCATAGGATTTTCAGAATTTCTGAATTCAACAATTTCAGTTTACTCTTATCCAAGAACTTATTTTTCATGCTTCTGAACCTAAGAACAGATCATGAACAACCAATACTGTATTCTCTTTATGTATGTTTTATTATACATTTTTTACAGAATATACTTGCTTGTGGAACCTTATAGTTTGAAATCTGAAGAAACTTAAATTTTACATGATAAAATGCAAAGAACAAAATAAATGCAGATGCCATGAATGAAATAAAATCGACATGAGCTTAGTGAAAGAAGAAAAAAGTGTTTTGTTCAGTGTTATGAATTCATGTACAAAAAAGAAGAGAAGAGGCCCATGGATTGTTATCAGGGTAAAGTTGGCAAGTTTACAGAGGTAATTTATAGCCTAGTGACAAAGAGAACCCCTCAACCTTTCTCCAAAAAGCACATCACACTTAGCTGACTTTACCCAGAATCTGATGCACTACATTTCAAAGTCAGTGGTTTTCCAGCTGTGTTTGATATCGAGACATGTAGTCGAGGGGTTAACAAAACTGTTTATTTATGTTGATGAAGTGGCAGTAAAATTCACTTGGCCTTGTCAGGAAGTATCAGATTATGCCATTAGTCCTCTAGTGTCTCAGTATCAGTGTATGATAATGGGACTGGTACCACTAGTATTGCATTTTGACAAGAATTCGTAATGTTAGTGAAAGTACTCAGCGTCAATACAGTGATTTGTCATAGCTTTAGAAAATCTGAGATGACAAGAGGTTGTATGACCGTGAGCATGGGTGCCAGATCGCCGGATTTTTCCGGCAATCCGGAATTTCGTTTGTCCCAAACGCGCTCTGCCGGAATCTCGCCGGGAACGATCGTTTTCTGAATATACCGTTTTTTTTTCGTGTCGGATAATTTTTTATTTTTTGGCATTCTTTTTATTCTTTTTTAAAAGCACAAACAGGGTTTTAGTGGCCTTTCATATTGTGTTAGCTCCTCTTTGGGGGTCGACCGCGGTGTTTCCGTGTACACCGAAGACCTTGCAGGAATACAAAAAATTGGGAAGTGGGTTTGCAGGAAACACATTGTTTAAAAGCTGGCACCCATGACCGTGAGTGTGAGTAACGTTTAATGGCATACGGCTACATCCACAAACAACAATGGAAAATCAGTTTGTCGGTGTGTTAATGATCAGATCCACAGTCACAAGCCATGTTTGGAACTCCTTATCCAAGCAAGAGATGAAACTTCAAAAAAACCTGCCGACCGGCGCTGCACTGTGGCGACGACGTGCCTGCTCCAGTTGTAACTGGGTGCAATGACACAAAGGCAAATTTCCCAATTGGGATTAAAGTAGTATACAAATACAAATGCAAATAAATCAGCAGTCTACACAATATAACATTTGCCAGATGATATACGATATTAACAGCACTTTAAATCATTGAATCTTCTTCAGACAGTGAATTGAAAGAGAAAAAAACACAATGCCAAAGTCAATGATTTTTTAAATGAGTTTGGATGCATTAGTCCTTTTAAGAGGACTTTTTTTTTTCATGTCTTTGTCCATTTATAGCTTATTATTAGCATATTATAGTTCAGTGTCTTGAAAAAAGATTGATAGAGTTTCTTGACTTATCACCTGTTGCCCAGAAATGAAAAAAGCAATACTGTAAAAACGGCATGGAGTCACAGGTTTGCTGCTTGCATGTCGAGGTCATAAATAGGAATTGGGCTCAAATCCTATTCAGTCACCAGGACAGGATTTGTTGCCATTGTTGTTGGTGTTTTAACATAGTTGACACTTGATAAGATTGCATGGCAGGCTTTGTAGGAGGGTTTGTGAATTTTGTATTATTTAACTGACAGAATTTGTCAGTATCCATATCCTTCTCAATGGTTGTGCAACTTCCATGAAACTACTTTACTATGTGATCTTTTCAGGAAAAGAAATGAGAGACGAAAATGATGGCTTGTGTATGGTTGAATATAATACGGTTGTTGGTGTAATACTATTGCACTTAACAATGGAGTCATTTGGTTCCATAATGCAAAGCAGCTGCTTATTAGAAGGGCTGTTCTTATAGTTGTTATAGGTACGTACGCACCCCAAGCAGTTTGCTCTAGGGGTGCGTACGTAAACGTGCATCCCTAAGCCCATCCTTATCCTCAACCCTAAATCTTATAGGATCTCTAACTCTGCCCCTTACCTGTAAAAAACAGGAGGAAAACAAAAAGAAAATCTGAAAGAATAGTTAATTTTAATCAATTAAGGCTGTTGTCAAGGAGCATTTCAGGAGGAGCCACAGACTAATAAATTTATTAGTCTGTGGGAGGAGCTCTCTAGTCCTGGAGTCACAAAAGGCTTTAAAATACGTACCCTTAGCGCAAAAAACATGGGAGACCTATATACTTGTAACAACATCCTTATTGGCTGATCGTGCCCTTTATATGACATTACATACATGCAGATATAAATAAGAATTAGTTTGCACAAGTGACAGTGTTTGTTAAAAATATTGCTGGTGTTATAAGGGGAAAAAATAATAAGGCAAATTAAAAATACTCTGTTCCATAAGTGGTAAAGGCCAGTTCAATTTTAGTTCTTTCAATTGTAATGAAATCTGAAGTTTGAAGACATGCTTGAGAAGAACCGTTGTTATTCCAACAATGAATTAAAGTTGAGATGAGACAATTGCAAGTTTGCAGGTATCGTTCATAAACAGTTTGTTTGACTGTCAGTGCGTGTCCAGCCGTGGTTAAGGAACCACTTTTATAAGAATATGTTTATAATTGTCAAATTGGACCGAAGAACCATGCCCAGTCAAACATATATGCAAATAAAACAGTCACTGATAGTGGTAAATCATGTAATTTACTGGCGATTGGGCTTTAAGCATGATTATTCAAGCATTTCAGGTAACAGAACTGCTGGTCAACGTTCAGCAAGTGGAGTGGAATTTTGCAGGGTCAGGGTATAAGTTTGGGTCAAGGGGAGCGGAATGGTATGAGGTTGAACACCCTGAAGTTTGCGTTCAGTATTGCCAGGTGATCGCAAACTGGGTATAGGGAAGGAATGCGCAGCAAATCTTAGAACTAGCGGCCGCACATATAATTTCTAAAGATTTACTTGGAGAAATTCAACTTAAGGCTGTACTGCAAGATATGTAATGCATGTTATCGACTTCCATTACCTCATTATGTACATGACAGTCATAGTTAATGATATCATAGTTTAAAAACAGTCACAAGAAAAAAAATTGCAATCCTCAAATGAAAGTGAGAATTAGCTGGGATGTCTTTGCCGTTTCACTCTTGTCGTACTTGCAGTCATCATGTGTTGTTTTGGCTGTGGATGTTGTTTTCATCGGAAAATCCATGTTTGTGTACAGGTTGTGAAGTCTGTGGGTCTGGAGTTCGTCAAAAGAAGCGTCATTTTGGGTTCAGTTGGACATTACTATACACGTATATATGGGCAAATGTTTGTGCTAAACACGTGTTTATGCCATTTTAGAAGATCCATTGGAGTTTAGATCATCACATTCAGCGGGATGGATGATCATTAGTGTTTGTCACCAATAAAACCAGGATTGCATGTTCCATCAGGTGAGTTGTGCACAGTTTCTTCCTTGGTATCTTGAGAGCTATTGTCATTATCTGATGGTAATTCATGTATTGTGGGCAATACTTCTGGTTTGACTAGATTTCCACTCCTGTCTGAAGCTTGTATGTTATCCATCGGGAGAGATCCTTCTCTGGCGGAGGACCTTCTGCGTCTTAGACTCGCAGAGTTCATTTCAGTAGAACTGACATCGCCTTTGGCAGCCTGGATACGCCGCAATCCGCGCTTTCCACATTTGGTTAGAGCATTCAGAAGTTGTTCTCGAAATTTACGACCCGTCAAGACGTACAGGAAAAAATTGATGCAGTGATTTG
This sequence comes from Onchidella celtica, assembly GCA_963931925.1. NCBI lineage: Eukaryota > Metazoa > Mollusca > Gastropoda > Systellommatophora > Onchidiidae > Onchidella > Onchidella celtica. The sequence goes on from OZ007567.1 coordinate 78,788,713, forward strand.
CGAACATGAGCAAGTTGACCAGGCCTGCAGTCAGTGTGTATTGGGCCAAAATTTCGTAGTCAATTTTGTGTGGACCTGGCTTGAAGTTGAAAACTGTTGGTCTTATTATCATAAGAATGACTCGTGGTGCGGTCATGACTACAAATGCGAAAACCACTATGAGGAGCGTGATTGTCAGTTTTCGATTTACACGGACTTTGGAGGCTGGGATTTCTCCATTTATGGACCCCTTCATGGATGAGTGTCGTTTCAGGGATTGTCTGTGGTTTTTAATAATTAAAACGTTGAATACAATTAGAAACGAGAATGGGAGGAATGAATAAACAGTGGCATCAATCCAAGGCCAAACTTCTTCAATAAAATGCTGGGAACTGTCGTAAGCCACACACACGTCTTGTTGAATGCCAGTCTGTTTCTCTACCACCAATGTAACCAGGAAATGGAAGTTAATGATGGCCATGACCAACATCAAAACAACAATGACAATCCGGGCTCGGCGAGGTGTAGACAGTCTTATAGCTCGTAGAGGGAACGTTATGGCAATATAACGATCCACAGTCATGGCCACCAGTAGCCAAGCACTGAGACTGAAGCTCCAGTATGTCACAAAGTTCAGGAGTCTGCACACTTCTGTGTTGTAAGGCCGCGGGTCAAGATCTTGCGTGAGAAGCCAGCGTATTAGACACGGGCCTAGCAGGATAGAAAGGTCTGCAACAGCCAAAGCAGCCATATAGTTACAGATAGGAAGGTGAATGAGCCCTGCCATGACTACAAGTGCTAGGATGTTCGTCACACTGCCCAGCGCCACCTCTGTAATGTAGCCATATTTGTTGAGGGAGCTGGCCAAGCGGTACTCGGGATGGCCCATCAAAATGCGTTCAAGCAGGGCCTGGGCATTAATAGGTATCATGGGGATTACCGTTGTAGTTGAGGTTCCATTTGAAGCATTCGTGACATTATCGTCGATCACACCTGGTAAATTGTTAGTAATATTTGTTGTATAGTTATCCATTGTCAGTTTCATGTAGTTTCTGGTTCACCACCAGTAGAACTCGAACTGAAGAAATATTTCTACAGAAACCTGTAACACGGAACGCGTGAAATTTCCTTGTGCATTGGAATTGAAACAGTCATCCCTCGAACTTGTACTCAGAAAGGCTGGCCGTTCCGTTTTAGAACACCGAGATAAGTGAGATTTTTGCTGCAGGTATCTCTCCAGCTGGTTGTGACACCGGATATTTTGTTCTTTAATCACGTCCACACTAGCCACACCGATCAGCAGGGCTGATCTTGCCGTTTGATCTGTTCTTTTAACTTCTTCTGTGGAAGCAAAATCACAAAATTAAAGGAGTTTATCTAACTCATTTCAACTTTTAGAGGTGACGTTATCATGTACAAAGCTGCTGACTTTGTACCATTCGATGGCTTAAATATACATTGTTCATTTCATTCCCTTAGCTTTCTTTATCGTGAGGGCTGTCATAGTTTGTTTTTTTTTGTTTTAGCATGGGCAACAAGAATAGATGTATAATGCGCCGCAGCAATTTTGACGGGATTATTGTAACGTAGAATTATTGCTGTAAATGGCCAGGGCGGAGCAGTGTTGGTATAGACGTAGACAAAATGTTAGGTTTCCAGCCCGTAAGTTTTTGGCGGAAAACGTCAAACACAAATTGTGGAATTTGTTACGGTCTTCAAGTGGATTGTCTGGCAGTGAGAATTTTATTTGTTCACAGCAGTAAAGAACGGCCCAAAGTGTAAAGTATGCATAATACCAGTTCATCTTTGTTGAATATTTTTTCTTCAAAATTTAGATTCGTATTAGAGGCAATTAAAACCACTGAGATCTTGCAAATATTGCTGTATAAAGTAATTCATTAAAGGGAAAAACAACAAAACAAAAAGCTATGAATAACACCGTTATCTTGACTCTAGACGTGCGATAAATCATGTTCCAATGTAAGATGAGCGTGTCTTCAATCACAACTGTGATAAAATAAACTTTCTCTGAATAGAATAAAATAAAGTGCAGTGAAAAAGAAATATTTTATTATTATTATTATTATTTTCTGAGACCAGAAGTTGATGGATTTTCAGAAACGGGCCTTTAGTTTTTCTTTTTACGTGTTTATTACAAAACTATCAGTTTTATTGTCTTTCATCATGCACAGCCCTATGATTGACTTCTGTGAACATTTTACAGTAATTCTCACACCCAGACGTGTAGCACATAGTAGCGATCGTTAATTGTACTGTGTATCAATTGTATTTATGAAAGTATGAAAGTAAATTACAATTATCTTTGAAACAACATAGAATAAACTAAACTCACCAGACAACTGTAGATTCAGACTAGAAATGTAAGGCAAATTTGATCACGACTATATGTTGTTGCTTTTTTTAAGCAAGGATTTACATAACTTTTCCACAAGTCAAGTTCCAGGAATGCTCAGTAAAATCTGCTTTGGCTCTGTCTATAGGTACACAAACTGATTGTTGTGACGTACATTACGTTAGTTGCACGTTACGCAACCAATCGGTGAGTTCTAGCTGATTATATTGCCGTTGAGAACAAGGGTACTTGTCCGATTAGGGCTAATTGTCTTTACGACAGGCCGCACTTCTGTCTCGCCTCAAGATTGGACGCGACAGGCTCCAGCCGGCCCGTAATGCCAAAACTTGCACTGTTCCGACTTTCAGAATTGTCGGTTTATAGTGGGTTCTCCCTGAATCAATAGGCATGCAAATTTACGACCCCCTTAACCCACCAACTACATGTCGCCTCGGATGTCAGCAGTTTTTTTTTTTTTTTTTGTATGAGGGATAATTCAGCCTTGCATAGGCTAAAGACTGAAAAGAGAAGAGAAATCAATGGCTGTTCGACCTTCAGTCCAGAGAGAGAGAGAAAGAGGTAGAGAGAGAGGAGAGAGAGAGAGAGAGAGAGGTAAGATGTTTTATTTCGGGTTGTTTTTTGTTTTTTTGCCTGAACCATTTTCTTATCATCTGGTTCCATATCCCAATTCTGGGACAGACTCGGCCTCGATAGTATTTCATTTTCTCTATCAGCGCTCACCCGTATTAATATGTCATGGCACCCTGATAACCGTCAGTGCCATTATACAAGAGGGCGATGCAAATCATTGGTTGATTGTTTTGTATTTATATCATCTGATGGCAGTGCCATTGCCTACTACTGAAGTCTGATCTTCAAGACTTAGTTAAGAAGACCAGAATAATACTTATAATGCACTTCAATAATGACACGAATCCATTAGTCAGTGTCAACGCAAGCGGTTTGGAATGCGTATTTTGTCGTCTATAGTAGTATTGCAAACTGGTATTTAATTATCTCTTGGCATGATGTACCCCAGTCAACGAACATGATTTATATTTTATTATTATTTTTATTGTTTTTGGTTGTTGCTGTTGTTGTTTTTTGCGACCAGTTTTCTAAAATTTGTCTTAACGGTTGTTATGATCATTTTGACGTCAAATGCGTACATTATCATTTTTTTTCAAATTTATATTTCGGCAGCCGAAAATAGAACTCATAAATTATGATTTTTATGAATGTCTTTATAAGCCGCTCAAGGTACGGAAACAATACATGTAAAACAACAGGAAGGAATATAATAATGCGGTTTTAATCCAAGTTCCCGATCTCAAAAACCATTAGTCATAATTATCATCAGCAGCACTTGACACTTCTTTGACCCCGTAGCGCTCGCAGTTTCAAGCACGTTCAGGGGGAGAAAAAGCCAGCGTTTTGGATTACTCGATGAGCACGCTGATTATGTGACTGGAGCTCCAGCAAACCCAGGCCACCCATGAAAACATCATCTGAACCTCGCAAAGTATCCGCCCTGTTCACAGCACTCGTTGTCCTCAGCATTCTTTTCATTTGGACGAGTGGTTGGTGGGCGCTTGTGGTAGAGTCTCCTTCTGTCCTGTCCTTCTGTTGTATTCTGCCTATCGTCTCTTGCTTCTCCCTAGCATAGTGTGACCCAAGACCCACTATACCCACTTGTCATATGGGCACAGTAGATGTCAGTAGATCCGGTGAAATCGGGCTAAGGGTGAAAAGACCTAATTCCTGAGAAATCGCCTCCGTCGAGGGAAACATTTTCTGTGGCAACTGAGGTTTGCTTATGAAATGAACATTTAGCCATTTTTCTGCATTCAATTAAAATATTTTGCTTGAAATCGCCTTTAAAATATTTTACTTTGATTTTTAAAGAGGCATACAAACTTCACCTTAAGCTCGAGTTCGCCAGATCCACTCACATATTATTATTGTGGTCTTTGGGTTCATATTCGGACCCGAGGTTTCAATTCATTCTGTACAAGAAGTGTTTTTGAACCTGAAGTTGTGGTATCTGCCTGTATTATTTCTTCAAAAGTGTCGGAGCCTTTCTGTGGACCTCTTTACTCTGAGATATTGACTAGTTTGCAAAGCAGTTGAGTGCACCATTAAAATGACTCATTCACATTCGTTCTCCCCATGTGTGCTCTTTCTTTCCCCTTCACCTGTCTGGGTTTTCTGCAGTGCATATTTCTAATTTTATTTTCCTTCGGGTTGTGGTGTCTTTAGTTCAGGTGCACCGATTGTTGTTTTCCAAAAACAATCTTAGCTTGATCTGGAGATTAAGGCAGTGTCATTTGGGGCCAGTGGGCGGTGGTGTTGGGGGCGGGAAAATAAAAGACAAAACGTTTATCACTAACGGCATCACAAGTTCAGATGTTTGGACCAGTAAATACCAATGGATTTTGCAGGAAAATTGTTCGTCCAAGCCACTTGATTATATCAAGGAATTTCATTTGCAAGTCTATGATTTAAAATGTATATATTTGTGTTTGTGTACATGTGATTTGACGGGTAGGAAAAAAGAGATCACAGATTGGAAACTGAAGCAAAAGACCTTCGGTGCTGGGAGGATCATCAGTGTTCAGGTCAGATAAGACTTCTCTAAACCAACTGCATGATGTAGTGTATATGCAAAGACCCACCTGTGCTTTGAATACTACCGGTACACTGCAGTTTGACATGCTGCCCACTGATGATTTTTTGATCTACTTGGTCTATATATTTTGTAAGAGGAACATCAGAAGCTGAATACTGTGCAGGTTTCCCATTTTTTCTCACAGCTTCCATTAAAAGAAAACTAGTAGTTCTGATAATTATTATAAGGGTATTAAGAGAAATTCTAAAGTTATACGTTCTAAGTACAGTTTTTATTACGGAAAGACCTTGGCTTTTTTTTTTATTCGGTTGCGTTTTTGCATTTTAATCAGGTCAGTGCAGATCGGGCACATGGTAACGTGCTGATTTTTTATTTTTTTTTGGTATTATCTCCACTTTCACTGATCTCAGCCACACTTGTGTCCGCATCCACTCACCAAATATGGCATCTTTATGGCACATTAGCCTTGAGTCCAAACCATTTGTTGCATATTATAGCCGGTTAACTAGGGCTTATCTTTATGGCTCATACTCATGGGATGTCATAGACCAAGTCAGATGTATAGGAAGAGAAGAACAAGTTTTTCCCTCGGGTTTCACATATGGAAACATAATGTATTTGTTTTATGACCAGTTCTCATCTTATCGTAACAAAAACTGTATGGCTATTTTAGCACCCCCCCCTTCATTCAGCTATCAGTTAACCACGATCAACTCATTGTGACGTTCTCCAAACATGAGTGCATTAGGCGCTTGTTGACACAGTGTTTCTGGGCAGGATGCACTTGTATTTTAACATAACAGAACAAGTTATAAACTACTTCTAATTCTGAATATCTTAGTATTGTGACATAGATATAGCATATCCGCTTTCCAGTACATGTGTATTTAGGACAGCAGAATCAGAATTTCAATTGCGATGAAGAATAATTCTCCAACATAACATGAATGTCGTAAAAAAAAAATAATTATAATTCATGGTAAGTTTACGTTTTTGTTTATGTAGATTGTTTGCCATCTTACCAGTGCCCTTGTATGAAGGGACAAATTCATCATCTCTCCATTTTTGTCAGGAAAAAAAGAGACTTGAAATTGTATATGTACACAGTGATCAGACTTTATTTGTTTTCCCCAGTCCAAGAATGATAATTGAGGCAAAAAATCTTTCTTGTTAATTCTTACATTACAGGAAATGACCCCTATCAATGTGTTTTGCTAACCAGTTGTTAAAACAGTGCTTTGGTGTTTTTGACACTTTGTCTTTTTTTTTTTTTCTTCTTCTTTTGGCAGCAATAAATTTTAAATGACAAAAAATTCATATTTTTCTGCATTTAATATTGGTGCATCTTTACATTCAGTCACCCCATTCTTAATAATTTTTTTTTTTTTGAACTTTTGACCTATGCTTGTAGTGGAGAGAAGAACAGAGGAATCTAACAAAAAATGGTATCTGTTAAAGTCACATCATGGGTCCAAAAAAATTGTGTTGAAAAAAAACAAAAAAACAAATGGCAAAAATGTTTTTGTTACCTATTTTTTGCCTGTTTAGGTTGTCTCTGTGCTTTGTAACAAATTTTCTATACATAAATGTGGGGGTGGATCTGACAGTGCCGGGCTAAAGTTGAAATTTTTATACCTCTTTAAAATGAAACTAAATATTTCTAAGACTATTTCAAGCAAAATATTTTAACCGCATTCAGAAAAGTGTCTAATCTTAAATATCATAGGCAAATTTCAAATTCCTTAGAAAAATGTTCCCCTGTGGAGGGGTTTTCTTGGGAATTTAGTGTTTCACCTTAAGCCTTATTTCATCAGATCCACTCACAGGTAGTGTACAAACAGTTAAAACTCCTTCAGATACTTCATGACTATACATATGATGCAGCTGGTGTACCATCATCCTTACAAAATACCTTCACCATTGTATACTCAGGTGATTGCATGATTTTATGTGATTATTTGTTTGTTCCTTCCTAGCTGTACACAGATATGGCCACCCTCCTGTCTGACCATCAGGACCTTGTGGATGACTTTGCTGGCTTCCTGCTGGCATTTCAAGCTGTTGAGTGCGAGTGCTTTGTGTCTCATCTGGAGTACCAACAGATTCGCAACTTTCTGAGGCAGCTGGAGGTAAATCAAAGTGCATTAACAATCACAAGTCAAAATATGGCAAAAAGAAAAGGTTGTAAGTAACAAAGATTTGGACTTGCTTCAAACCTTGTTACGACCCTACTTTTTTTTTTTAATGGTTTTTATAATATTTCGTCAAATAACAATTACTAATGTGTTCTCCAATATTACCATCTGTAATCATTCTAAACGGGGAGTTATTTAAGCAACATATTTGAATGTGGAGATCTTTTCTTTCTTTTGTTATATTTATTTAAGAGAATGTTACATCCCCAAGAGCTCTGGGACCACCCACAGATGCAAACCATTGTAGTGAAGATGGACACTCTAGGATTACCCTGTTTGGCCACAAGCAACACTGCTCCAAACAGTGCAGACTAGCAAGAATGATGGAGGCCCTATTGTCTGGTTTTATGGAGTTAACAGTAGAAGAATAGAAACATTTCATTTACACTCTACAAGTTTTTTCTTTGAAATGTATATTCTGCTTTGTTTCAGATTTATTGCGACACATCGACTCTGACCTTTCAACGAACACTGAAAATGATGTCCAAGTGGTTGAGTTTGAACCAGGAAGCCCAGACAGACACAACTCCTTTCAAAGAAAGAATTGGAGCAGTCTTACGCCATGTACCAGATCTGATGGATGACCTCCTGTCTTATTTCTTTGATGGTCCAGTGCCTGACAGGTGAGGTTTTTTCCTTTAGTGATTATAGTTCTTACTGCATTCTCCTGTTTTTTTTTTTTTTTTAATCTTCTCTTTTTATTCTTTGCATTTCAGCATTTCAGTCATCAGGTGGAAATCATTAATTATATCAGTGGTCTTGGACTCAAACTGTAATTTTGAAATTTTGCAGTTTTTGGTTCTATAGAGGGAACAGAAGAGAATCTCATTCTGCATGAGAAAAACATACCTTACTTTAAAAAGGCAACCGAAAAATACATTGTGATCAAACTGTCTTTCTCCTCAGTTTGCTCTCCTCATGTTTAACAGTCTAGGTCCCAGGAGTGGACCAAAGACAGATTTTGTGAACTGTCTGAAGCAACCTGTCTCAGTTCCATTATATTCATTTATATTACAATCATGTAGAAAATTACTTCGAAGGTGATAAGTACAAGGAAAAAAGGATCAGTTAGAATAGTGAGGAGTGAACAGTGTGGAAAGCAAGACGTATTTCTGTCCCCGAAAATTATTACATCATGTCACTGCTCCACACTTATGGCATGTCATTTTTGAAACTTTCAAAAGCTGTTGTTTTTTTCCTGTCATTTGGTGTCTCATGTCATTATGATTCTATCGCATCTTTACATATTCATTGGTGTATTTCTTTTTCTGTAATGTCTGATAGCCTTCATGCTCGGGAATGCAGTGAATTGTCAGTTGCCTTTTGGCATAAGTCTGACATATAATGCCATTATCACAGACCATTGAGGCTATGTGACACTTTGGGTTCTACTTCTGGAGGGTGAATCAGGAAAGTTGGATCTTTCTAGACCTGGACTGTGCATACCTGAGATCACTAATAATAATAATTAATCAAAATGTAGTGTTTCGTGGACAAGGAAATATTATATTTTATTATAGTAAAACTCAGTATAGAAATTTTTTGATTGGAAAATTCATGCACAAGCAGTTTCTTGACAAAGATAATAATTATTAACATCATTGCAGATTTTCTCCATTTTTCCACCCATCCAGTAGTACAAAAATTTTTCATGGGAAGATGCATGAACTGGCAACTTTTTGACAAAGATAACGATTAACATCATTGATTTTCCTGATTTTTCCAGCCACCCAAAAGATTTTGAGGATGTGGATTTGGAGGAACAAGACATGCATTATGTGGATGAATTTGAAGAGTTGACTTTACCTGAAGGTCATGAAGATTACAATACCAAATCTTGCAGTTGTCAGTGTCATGAGGATCCGCAAGATGAGAAGCTGCGGCGGAGAATCAAACATTGCTTTTCCTGTGGTCTCAGAGTAAGTACAGTGCACTCTCCCGATTACGACATCTCCGAATAACGACATTCTCCCGATAACGACATTGACCCACGGTCCCGATTTTTTTACTATATGTTATTAGTAATAAAACTCTCTAAATAGCGACATACTTTTTAGACCACTCTCCGGATAACGACATTGAGTTAGCAATAATCGGCTGTGACTTTGCTAGATACAAAAATAAAAATAGCTAAAATATTGTTTCCGGTCAGTTTCATTTCATTCTCTGAGCCAATAAAAACACTTCTTTTCCGACCAATGAAATGTCCTACCAGAGGCACCTCATAGCCAATGAGATCGCTTTGTTATCGGCCAATGAGATCGCTTTGTTATCGGCCAATGAAAACACACCTGTGTCTATTGTCGTCGGAACAAAAAGGGTGACGTGCATTAAATGAGTCAGTCATCACATCGCTGACCGCTGAATCGATTGTATTCACCCGAGAACAATAACGCACCCCAAGATGTCGACAGAGGGAAAATGACACACAAAAAACAACAACAACAAAAAAACCAAACAAAAAAAACAAAACAACACACACAACACACACACACACTTCGTGTATTTTACATGTTTGGAAAGTCCGATCACTGATCACCCACTATGGTTGGTATGTTACATTCTAAGGGTCTAACCACACCCCTTTTTCCGCCATCTTGAAAATCTCCGAATAACGACATGTTCCCGATAACGACATGCACCTCTGGTCCCGAGCCATGTCGTTATCGGGAGAGTGCACTGTATGTGTAAATAATTATCATTCATTGTGATGGTGTGAGGCATGGTAAATTCACCAAAACAAAAGGTGAAATATTTATCTGCCCTCAGGAATACATCAGATTTTTCAATTGAGCATCGCTGCTGTCCTGTGATTCAATTTGCAAAATTCTCATGACATGCTTTTTGCAAAAGACAAAACTGAATGGCATTTTCTTACATTCATAAGCAAGTAAACTAAAGCTTTCTTTTCCAAAAGCAAAGATGGGGGGGAAATATAAAGGGATTACTCCAAGGCTGAAGTGAAGTAAATTTCAGTACTTTTCAAACTCCATGCAAATTTTCAGTCTTTCGCTTTTGTCAGTCTCACTCTCTCTTTCTTCATCTGACACTGGTGACTAGACTGTTCCTTTCTAGACTTCTGGGTGCCAGTCTTAACTCATTCACATGGCTGGTCCGTGCGCCGTGTTTCGCGGCTCGACTAATACACATCCAAATCCAGACCGGTTTTTCAAAGTTAAAAAACATAAATCCAATCCAACATTCTGGAATGGTTTATGAACTTCCTGTTGCTAAATTCAACCGGGAAAATACATAGTAGAGCTACTTTGAAGAGAGATTATCGACCAAGTTTTGGATTTGTTTTCATTTTTTGTGTGTGATGGTGGTGTCGGTTTTTTTGCTGTAACTTTTTTATTTCTCTAACAATGTTTGTGAAATTCATTTGAATTATCTATGAATGGATTATGAATAATATTCTGGAGTTTGAAGCCCATTGGAGTTTTTTTTCTAGATCTACGAACCGTAAGTTGAAATTGTGTTGGTCATAATCATAATTTTTTTTCTTACAATGATTTTTTCTCTCAAAATAAATTTTGATCTGCATATTTATAAAGTTCAGCATTTTACCTTTCTTTTGACATATAACATGTGTTGATTGGTTAATATAAATGTAGCCAAAAAATTAGGATTTTATAGAGAGGTCTAGTACCAAAAAGTAGGTCCAAAATCAGGCCCGGTCCAGAGATGGGGCCCTGGTAGTGAATGAGTTAAAGTGCAATAAAAATGAGCAATGTTGATGTTGAAATTGTTTGTTGTTTGTACATAAGTGTATTTATGTACAGAAAATGCGCCTGTATTTATTATTGTTAGTGATTTGCACATGATGAGAAATAAACAGTTTTTTTCTTTTATCTCTCCACAGATGCTGGATGGCACACCTGTCCTAAAGCTGACACGCAATGAATACCGACCTGTCACTTTAGTCTATCCCCTGGAGGAGAAGGAGAAAATGATGAGAGCTAAGAAGGAAGCAGCTCAGTTGGCTCTGGCTAAAGCTAGGGCTCAACGACAGCAGAATAAGAAAAAGAACAAAAATAAAAGAGACAGGGGAAAATTGAAATCCAAAGGATCCAAGAAATTACCACTGAAAAAGAAACTGAAACAGAGAAAGAAAGATGCTCCTCAGAATGAAAACTGTACTAACACTAACAGGCCTTCAGAACGGGGAGGGGTTAAAGGAACACATAATCCAGAATCTGTGAATGATCTCACATCTGATGATCACATAAAGGTATCAAAACCTGTTATAGTAGAACAGGCAGATGAACAGATGCCAAACAAAGCAAACCATGTCTCTGTCTCAGAGATTTGGGAGGATGGTGAATTTGTGCAGGCCAGCGCAGAGCGTGCTTGGTCAGGTGATCAGAGTGAATTTGATGTGATGCCTGCACATATTGATAAGCAGATTGCCAAAGATGTACCAGCAATAGATATCCAAGTTTCCCTGCAGGGTGAGACTGTGTGCCTGTCTCCAACTGAAGCACCAGGCTCCCATCAACCTGAGACAGAGACAGCTATCACTTCAGTGCAGCAGAGTCCCACATCTGCCCCAACACTAACAAGCTCACCTATGAAAGAGCCGTCATGTCACCTGCATACATCCTCTTCTAAAGGTGTCGCACAGTGTATGACAATAACACCTGTTACACAGCCAATAATCACTATGTCAGCATCCAGTCTCTGCAGTACAGTAGTCACATCATCACTTCCCTCACGACCTTATGTAGCACCGCCACCAGATATATGTCCCTCTTCAGCAGCTGGTTCTTCAGTCCACGGTAACCAACCCATACCTGCACACTCAGAGAATGCAAAAACTGAACAATTAACCAAAAAGTCTCTTCCAACACCTGTTTCTCACCCTATGACTTCTTTGACTCAGCTTCTGTCAGGCCCAATCCAGCCCCTATCAGCATCTACTTCGTTGGTTGGATTACCTTCGCAAGTGAATAAAGTATCAGTCTCAACATCACAAGCATACTCTTCTTCTCCAGCTGTGGCTAGTATTAATGCTGTTACCAAATCAAACATTCTTAGCTCAGGAACAACCAGTATTCATGATACAGGGAAATCCATCATAAGTACAACCAAATCATCACAAAAGCCAGGACATGTAAATGGTGGCATCGCACACAGATTTGCATCACCACTTCAGGGTGTCGCTGCTAGAATTCCTGTCATTGTAAATCTCACGCCACAACAGTTTCTTCCAACTTTTACATCAGCAATAAAGGAACAAAGTCAGAACTCAAATTCAGAGCCCACATCAATGTCCAAATCAGGGTCAAAGCAACCACCAAGAAGTCATGTACATGCCAGCCAGGGGAAATATAACACACATGTCATCTCTGAGGCAAAGGAAAGTAATGAAAACAGTGATCAAACTGAAAAAGCAAACAGTACAATTGAATGTGATACACCAGAAATCTTGTCATCAAATCCAAGTCTAGATGGCACCTTACATAAAGAGTCCACATCCCCAGGTTTGTTGTCTACAGACATTAGAAATGATGACACAGTTTCAAATGTGAAGACCTTTAGTTTTGATCCAGAGGGTGGCATTTCACCTGCACAAATAGCTACAAGTAACGTCAGTGTCATCCCAACCTCATCAAGTTCTTCTGCACAGCATGGTCCTTCTGTTTCACATGACGTCATATTGCAGGCATCTGGTACTAAAGTGACCAAGGGATCAACTGATCCATCATTCATTTCTCCATTAAAGGTGGCACCCACATCCCAGCCATTCTTTTCTCCAGGGAAATCTTTGAAGGAAAGATTACCTGAACTATTACGTACTCATTTGGAAAACTTTTCATTATCTGGCTTTGATGACTCTATGGGGATCCACAACATTCAGCAGTTGGCTCAGTCCATATCTCCCAGTAAATTGCCTGGAGATTCTATGTCCAAATTTGACTTACTGGCATACATTGAATCATCTAATTTGACATGCAAGGACTCTGGATTCCAAGCCAAGACAAGCATCCCTCCACCTAAAACTACCCCTGGGTCTCTGCTATCATTTTCTGGTGCCATCCCAAAATCGACTTCTTCAATGTCAGATCAGGGTGCTTTAGAAGCTTCTTCAGAAGCTCCAAATCAAGCTCATGATGTGACACCTGAAGCTCGTTCAACTGTAGTTCAGGTTCCTTTGGCTTCAACCAGCATTCCTGTTAGTGAGACCACTGCCATCTCAGTGGATACTTGGACAGAGTAAGTCCCATTTCATTTGAATCTCAGAATATTATAATTATATTCATTGACAGATTCTACTAAACATAAAAGTAAAAATGAGTCTCGTGATCCCAGTGGGATAATGAATCGCATAAACGAAACACATTTTTTATTTTTATCGACAATGGGTATACACACACAGATGAATTTTTCATAATTCATGGCAGCATGGGCAACCTGAGTTTTTATTACTGTGATAATTTGCTGTAATATATAAAGACAAAATATTAATATTAATGATGATATATAATGCTTGAGCTTATTTCCATGTGGCCCCTGCTTTTTTTCAAACTTTTAGAGGTCACTTTTTGGATGTAGCAAGAAATGTAGTTGTATTTGTATTTTATGGAGAGACAGACATGAGTTTAGATAAATTTAGATGTTTGTTGAATGTTATTCATTTTAGACTAAATATTTTCTTGTATTCCCCACAGAGAGATGGACAGGTGTATCTTGAATGTTGTAACAGATGAGGGTGTCACAAACAGTACATTGAAAAAACTGCAGTTATGTCTCCCCAATAAGTCCATTGAGGAAGTGAGTATCTGTAACTAAGTGCTGTCAAAAAGCAAGTATCAGAAATCAAAAAAATATTTGGTAAGATAGTATCATTAGTGTTGTTGTTCATCAGTCGGACTCGACTAAGACCAGCCACACATCAGGGGGGCGGGGGTGGTGGTTGACTGTGAGTGTGCAGGTGGCTGATGAGTCTGATGTGCGAATGGAAAGACCTCTGAGAGTGAGGGCAGGGAATGGTGGCTGCTGGATGAGAGTCATCGACCCTGGATTTCCTAGCCTGCCATTGCTATTCCTGAGCAGCAGTCCTATTGGCCTAGCATAGCACAGCGCCTTTGCGGATGGAGGAGTGCCAGTTGGCTCTGTCTTGCAAAGTTGTTAGCAGCTGAGATACTGAATAGAAAATACTTTGTCTCTCTGTAAGGCTTAGCCAGTGTCTTGTGGTGCTATAGTACTTTGAATAGGAAACTAGAAGAATAGGCAGATTCAATGGAAACTTTGCAATCGAAGTCACTTCTTCGTAGGAGCATCAGATATCTCACAGTATAACTGCAGCAAACAGTTGTTACAAAATAAGCACTGTCGGGAATGCATTCGGTGTCACCACTTTTTTCATTCCAAACATTATTCAGAGGTATCATAAAAATCATTTCTTATCTACCAAAATGTATTACCTGGCATTGTCAATTTCATTTTCCTTTCAGCTGAGCTCGAGAGCAGTACAGCTACTTGATATGCTACAAGACATTGGAGATACTACAGAGAGTGACACAGGAACTGATACATCTCTGGATGGTTTTTAGTGACACTGACAGACCAATAATTTGACTCATATAGTGGAACAATTATAACCTGAGTCAGTACTCCTTGTTTCTGGAAAACCAAGGGGTATTTGCCATTTTGTTGCACATGACATTTTGCTGATTTTGGGGTTTTTGTCATGAAACTGGTTTTCTCACTTCTAATTTCATTGTGTTTAAGTGTCATTCCAATTGGTTAAAAACTTTTCATGATGTGGGTCTGTGACATGATGTTTCATGCGTCTTAGCCCTTTTGCTGACCAAACTTCAATCCTGATTTTCTTGAAAAGGCAAAACTGCAACATACAACAATATGGCACAAACCCAACGAAACTTTGAGTTACACCATGCCATATGTATACATGTAGATCTCATGAGCAAATTATTGATATTATGTGACAGGCACTGAGTCAGTGTGTCCTGCAGGCTTGAAGCAAAATATGCCAGACAGCTGTAAATTTGTCACTGGAAAACTTTCAGTAATGTCATGCCATATGTGTATAGATCTCATGATCAAGTTAATGATATTCTGTGACAGACACTCTGAATCTTTGAAGTAGACTGATCAAACTATGCAAAACGCACATCGTTTTTGGACTGTATTTTATTCAAAACTGCAGTGGAGTGAAAAGGAAACATTTGAGTATTTAAATCGTCAGTTTCATGACGAAGGGGCGAATAGATAACAACAGCTGTGCTGTGAAAAGGTGAACACTTAACTTCTCGGTATGATGAAGGGGCAAACTGCCAAAAATCATCGTTGCTAGAAATTCAGTTTTGAACATTTTGTGCTACTGTCATCATCAAGTTCTCGCTTTTTCATCGTACTACATAACATTAAAACAAAAACTAAATGAAATTTAACAAAATCATTTGTGTTGGGTAAAGCTCCCCGCAGCATACTTTTGATAACCACAAAAGAGTAAATATCTCAAATTTTACTCATTCACCCCTTTGTCATACAGATAAATTAAGCATTCATGTTTTCATTATATAGCTGTTATTGTCTATTATATTCGCTCCTTTGTCATGAAACCAATGAAGTTTTATCTGTATTGTTATGCTGATGAAGGAAATCAAATTTGAGAATAATGCAAGAAGCATAACAAAGATTTTGTCACCAAATTATGCACCGGGTATTTAATAGGACCAATTGATTGTCAGAAGAGGAAAATAATTTGTGTCATATATATAATTTATCTTTGTTTGTCTTTTCAGCGTATGTATTGCCTAATGCATTTGAAAAAGATTGTACAGTAACAGACTCTGGTGTAAAATGTTTTATCCTGCAGGATAGAATCACCTTGAGTAGGCCTATTTGAATTCCGTTATTTTTTTTCTGTTGTTCTGTAATTATCAGGATTGAATTGAGAATATGTACCCAGGGCTGGAAATTACATGAGGTAATGGCAACATTATTGGAAATTTATACTCATACGTTCAAGAGATTTTCATCACAAAAAGGAGCCATTTCTTTACAATATGCAATCAAAGTGGGTGATAGTGGGTCATACAGTTTTAGTGTTTCCTCTTTTGATGTTACCTCTGTGGGGAGGGGGGAGAGAGCACTGGCTCCTTATACTATAGCATTAAATTATGCATTAAACCATAATAAGAGGATGTATTACTGTTTAAGAAGCAAACTGCAGGAAACCCAGTTTTGACCATGCAATAGGCTTTCATTTACAGACTAGTAATAATAATAATAGTTCGTCCATCAGGTATGATGATGACCTTAACAACACCAGAGGAATAAAGAACAGAAATTGTTGAGAATTTCAACACATGGACAATAAAGAGAACTAAAGGACACAGAGGACAGAATGGAAAGACTGTTCTTTCATGACTTATGGCTTCTCATGTGACTGATAAGTCCTATTTTGGCCCTGCAGACCCTTCCGCATAAATGACAAGAGTGCTCCGTCGGTTCAGTACCACTGGGCCTTTTCTTGCGCCGTTCTCTTTTTTTGATAGCCTGCTGGACTCTGTCAGCTTCCCATGCTTTGCTGCCTCTGGTAAGGGCCGCCCTCCAATTTGCACGATCAAGCGAGAGCTTTTCCCACTCACTCACATCAATGGCAAAGGCCTTCAGTGATTGCTTGAGAGTGTCTTTGTAACGTCTCTTTGGGGCCCCAACATTCCTCGTTCCATTGGAGAGCTCAGAGAAGAAGATTTGCTTAGGGATAGACAGACTAGTATACAGATACAGACTAGTATCTTGGTAATAATAATACATAGCATTTATATAGATAACAGTGTTCCATCCCATGCTTATATAGGCTCTAAGCGCAAAATTAAATAAAAATTCATCCCTACCACCCACTCCCCCTCATCCCCCCACCACCAAAAAAAAAAAAAAACAACGCCGACCGGCGCTGCACTGTGGCGACGACGTGCCTGCTCCAGTTGTAACTGGGGTGCAATGGCACAAAGGCAAAATTTCCCAAATGGGATTAAAGAGTTATACAAATACAAATACAAATTTATATCATATCTATACCAACTCACATGCACACTCAGGAAAAAAAACTTGGTGAACATTCAGAGCATAATTTAGATAACTATTCAGCTGTTGTTTAAAATTCATAAAATGTTCAATCTCTCTCAAAGACAGAGGCAGACAGATACATCAATTTGTGTCTTGTGACATGGTTCAAATAACAAGGACACAGTTCGATTAGATATAGATTATTTAATATGCCCGCATTAAAATTAACACAGAGAACACCAAATAATTCTAAAAATTGGACAATAACATAAAGAAAATTAAAACTTCCTTGGAACAAACAACAGGGTAAAAATATTCACTATTTGTGGGTCATCCAAGTCAGATATCATTGTGCAATACATTCATTAAAAAGTAAATAAATATGACTAAACCTGCAGCATGTAAAGATTTCCTCTTGGTGAGGTATTAAAATTATTAATGTCGCTGAAAGTTAGACTACATGGAGACAAAATATTTTATGATTTCCTGCAACACATATCTTCAAAGTAAATTATTTAAAGGTAACCACTGAATTGTACCTGTAATGATATTTGGAACTTATGTGAATAAATTATTTCATTTTCAAATGGAGCTGGTATTAGTAAAAAAAATGACCTTAAGTTTACTTTGAACAATGTTTGAAATAAAAAAGCCCTATTTGTTTACCATTTTTTAATGGATACTTCCATTCACGTTTTCATTGTGAATACCAAACAGGCGAGTCTATCTACGGTGGCTTTTGCCATAAGATCAAAGATCATGGTGTTTTCAGATCATCGAATAAGTCTTTTAAGTAAGTTCAACATATCCTAGGCTTAAGTTAAATTCTCCTTTGATGACTGATGTTAGTTCACAAAAAATAGCCTGAACCCATACATATAACCTGATGGTTTTTCATTTACCTCCTTTTAGTTTGGGGAATTTCATTTTTAAGGTTCATGGAAAATAGTATGTACATGTACTTATTGTTTTTATTTGATGTGTATATATTGTCTTTTGCTTTTGCTGTTCAGTATTTATTGATAATTGTTTCTTATGTGGTTTCTTGGTGTTTTTAGGCAATACCATGATATTCAGTTCAACTTTCTGAAGTATTTGTGAGAGGATAAAAGTGGTACCACTTTCAAAATCAGTGTTGATGCATTATCCAGTTAAATATGGCAGAGTCTTAGTTTCATAATGAGCAGCTGGGAACTGCTGACCAAGTGGCATTTGAAACTTACTCTCAGACAATAATATTACAGACATGTTGTAGACAAATGGAAAGCAAACTCGCTTTTGTAAATTTTATTTCTGTTACTATTTTTTTTTGTACATTGAAAAATAAACAATCATGCTTTGAGATTAAAAAATTATTTCATTCAAATATTTCAATTGTAATGTCCCCCCTTCATTTTGTCAGTTGTATAACATTTTACAACTTTACATAAATTTATTGTATTCTACGTGGTTTACTCTGATAGCTAAACAGTTTCTATGGCAGGGTTCATTTCTTTTCTTCATACCCAAACAAATAGGATGTTCACCAGGAAATTGCATGTGAAACTCAAATTACAACTGCCGAAATGTTTAATTACTTTAACTTTTACATGCACATAACTTTACAGCACTTTTACAGTAGGTAGTGTAAAACCAATTGAAATATGTTAAAAACTTTGTAATTCCTTATGGCATATTAAAATCTGGACAACAACATGAAAGTAAATGTGAAAAGTTTGCAAACGAGTATTGAAAATGTTATTGGATTTTGAGATACCGACAGCACAACTTGAGTATTGTAATAAATTTTTCACATAACGAAGTGAAAACGCACTGATCTTCTTTCCAGGCAACCAAACCCTTCTATTTGTTTCTCTGTAACAAACCATAGTAAAGTCCTTTCAGTGACACCAACTGTACATGAGTGCCACTCTCTTGCACTACACCAGTTTGGAAGACAGCAATTTTATCAGCATCCCGGATAGTGCTGAGTCTGTGTGCTATGGTAATGCATGTGCGGCCTTGACGAGCTTTGTCGAGAGCTTCTTGTACTACCTGTGGGACATATTTACATGATTTCAAAACTTAAAAACTAAACATAAGCATATGAATACTTTGGTGATAAAACTTTATAATCAATTAAGATTTAAAAAAAAAAAGAATTTACCTTTGTGATGTGATGCAGTTTGCAGAGATGAATCATTTATATATCTGAAAGAAATCTGAACCATCCAACGCCATTAAAAAAAAACAACTGAAATATATTAGTGTTGCATCTCAAAATATGAAGTTTTATGCCAATTTGACATCAGGATGAATTATTAATTCTTACAGAAGCCAACAGTGAATGTTCAGCAGCAAACAAAAATTATTTTTGTTTGACAATACTGACTTTACATGAGATAAACAGTATGCTGACAAATTTTACAATCTATTTTTTTTTTGTATCTACTGTCCCTTTAGTTTTATCCTCTAGATATAGGCCTACTAGTTGGCTCACTGACTTGGGTAATTCACAGATGTGATTTTTAAAGTTGAGTTTCGATCAGCAATGTATAAACTGAGGTGCAGAATGAAATTTCCTGTCATACCTACTCCAAGGACATGCCTGTCTTTTTTTTCCGGCTCAAAATGTTGGAACACTTCCTCCTGTTCAACTCAGTTGTGGTTTGAAATCAACGAAAGTACCAAAAATAGAGCGAACTTCAAGATGTTTTAAATATATGCCCTTTATGTCCTTAAATGCATAATATAGTACTTTGTAGAATTTAAGACTTAACAGTTAAAAAGCCTTTCATTATTATGTTCATTGGAGGCCTTACTTCCTTTATAATATGATGCTCTTTGCCATCATCAAACAAATATACCACCTAGGAAAAAACAAAGTTCTTAATTTCCAGATTACAGTTCATCCTAATTCTTACAGCTTCACTCTCAGTGTCCAGTGCTGATGTTGCCTCATCTAGGAGTAATATTTTAGGATTCCTGACCAGTGCACGAGCAATAGCAATCCTCTGCTTCTGACCACCACTCAGTTGTGTCCCTTTGCTGCCCACATTGGTGTCATAACTCTGGTTAGACAGTACATGTAATTACAAGATGAAACAAGTAATAGGCAGACTTTTTTTTTACTGTTTGAGCTTGTTCAGTCCTGTGATCAGTGTCTTTAACTCATTGTCTACCTAGCCTTTAGGCCCAGCCAGATTTACATTTGGCTAACATGTTTTATACCAATGAAAGGTAATCCTTCTATCTTTTCATTGATATAGAACTCAAACTCATTGATTGAAGGGAGTTTCCATAATATATGTCAAAGTTACCCTCCCTCTCCACCAAAACTAAAAATCCTTACCTCAATCACTTTCAGTTTCATCTGTGTCAACTAAAACTTCAATTTCTTCATCTGAACCTTCACACAAAACCATTTCTGACACCTCAATAAACCTAAAGTTGTAAATGTTCAAGATTCGTCTCTCCACCATTTTGACAGCATTCTTCACTCAAAACATTATGTGAGAATCACATGAAAAATAAAGCTTTGCATTCATCTAAATTTTCTCTTGTGTGGTCAAAGATAAGTAACAATAGAAAAATGGTTCTGGAGTATGCTGATTCCAAGTTCGTTCCCTTTTTGAGCTGTTTAAGGGCATATAAAATTGGAAAACCCTGTCGCCATCATGATGGCTGCCCAGAGGCTCCACTAACCCTGTCTGTTGCCATCATAATGGGGATGAGCAGGCAATGAGTTAACCATAATCTATTTTTTTTACAGCTCTGAAAAAAAGTAATACCTGACTTAACATTTGTCACATACATACACATATACCATTTCCTGTACACATCAAAGATACAGGTGGTATGTTCCAACGTGTTAACATTTCTATAACAGTTTGGTCACCTCAGCCCCAATAAGTATGATTGCTCACAGTGGTGGAGCAGCAATAAGGTTGATAATCACAATAGAAAGACAGCATGATTAAAATAGCCTTTCATCAATTCAATATAATCAACACCTGGTCATCTTTTTCTAAATGTGCAATTTGTACCATTTGACATAAGGTCTTCGCTTTACAAGATTTTTTTGTTTAGATGTCAACATGCTGCCATATTATGTAAGAGGAGAATATGCATCACGTTTTATTTTTGGTTCGATCTCCATTTTGTGATGACCAAATGAAACAATTTCAGTTGTACAAAATTGTCATCCAGATAGAAAGGTAGAGCATATTATTTTATAGAAATGGTGTTAAAACTGAATTGGACACAGAGATCTTTCCATACCATGGCAGAACACCTGGAGGGAAAATATTACTCTGCTCACTGACAAAAAGTCTGCCACATTTCCTGATGATATTGCACGTTCATATAATTAAGAGTGTTTACAGAAAATTACCAAGGGCAGAGACTGGATAAAGTTGTGGACGTTGGCAGATTTTGCTGCCTTGATGATCTCATCCATGCTGACTTCTCTGGAGTTGTCCCCATATGCAATGTTCTGGCCCACAGACCTGCAAAAATGCAGAGTACCAATAAACAGTTCTGCTTTGGATTTTGGTTATTGTACAATAGTAATAAAGTGTAAAAGTAAGTGTCTTAATGGATACATTCCGTGCCTCCTCGAGTTTCATTTGAAAGAAGACATTGTTCAATATAAAGACATTGATCTCTTTTGTAACTCCTTGATGTTTGCCACTGTCCTTATATAACACTCATTAGACAAATTTCCAGAGACATGCTTGCTGGTTTAATTAGTTTTTATTACAACTGTATCACTGTTCAGAAGTTCACAAATTTGTGTGAAAACTACATTTAACACAAGTTCTCGCTAACACAGAACCAAAATTACATATAGATGTTCATGATCGCACTTCCACAGATCATTTCAAGACGGTGGCCCAGCATTCAGAAAAAAAAAAAAATACATGAGTTGTTTGTGTGGCCTGAATATTTATGTACTGAATGCACCTAAAGGTCACTAACCTATCAAACAGCATTGGTTCCTGTGAGACAAGCCCAATTTGTGAGCGCAACCACTTTACATTCAGCTCTTTGATGTTGTATGTGTCCAGATACTATAGAAGGTACAAAGAAAATATATGCTCTGGTGAAATCATTCCCTGCCTATCCCCCCCCCCCCTCCACACACACACATACACGCACATACATCCCACCCTCTTCCAAACTGATCCAATCAATCATATAATGTAAATACGTAGTACAATAAGTACATATAGTACATACAATAAGTACACATTTCTATCCTTAATTTCTAAGCATCTGGGAAGAGTCATTGTCACATACCATATGGCATGTATGAGTCTATTCAGGAATACTAATGACATTGGGGAGAAGCATTGATAAATACTCTGACAAATATAAACTTTATTTTGTACAAGTTTAGTGGTATAAAGAAGATTTTCCTTCATATTTAGCTTTCAGAACATTTGACCAAAATGATTCTGATGTTATTTGTACTTTTGTTCAGTCTCCCAACTCAGTACTACTGGGTTAGAATTTTTTACATTCATTGAGTTACCTCCAGATTTTTAAGACAGACAAATGGCAGCACAGTTACACAGACTTCAGACTTTTTAACCAGAGGGATCTCGGGATGCATGTACACAGGGCTGTGTACTCATCCCCTTGTTAAATGAAAAGCTAAGGACAAAATGTTTCTGCGTTATCAAAAGAATCAATCAAACACCCAATAACTTTCACTCACTGCAAAATAAAGGCTTAACTCTTACAACTGCAGGCCATGCTTATGTTTCTTGTTTCTGTATTTACCAAACCAAAAAGGTGAAGCAATAGGAATTTTTTAAGAAACTAACTTAGAATTCATATATAATGTGCCTTCACCCCATCCTCAACAAGTTCCTCTCTAACACCTTCCATCAGTTTTCCCACCACATTAAGTTGTAATTTCATACCATGCCTCCTTCATTAGGATCATAGAATCTCTCCACAAGCTGAACTGTGGTGCTCTTTCCACAACCACTCTCTCCAGTCAAGGCTAGGGTTTGGCCTTGCTCCACACCCAGTTCAAGGCCATTCAGCACAGCTACATCTTGGCGATTGGGATACCGGAACTTTATGTTGGAGAACCTCAGCGTACTTTTGAATGTCCCCTGATCAAATCATCAAATAGATCTTTGTGATTAAATGGAATTCACAGTATGATGATAGTATGAATGTGATTGATGAGATAACGGAGGGGAAACTCACGTTATGAAAATGTTATAAAATTTCAAAACCATCACATTCAGTAGAAATATTGATGTGAAGAGTTAAAAAACTGAACAAAATTTGCCATGGCATACAAATGAGCCTCTCTGTGTTATCACAGGTTTACATACCAAAACTTTATATTAAACGTAGTCAGTAGTAAGTATCACAATGGAGACATGCAAATAATTGATTTTTAACCAGGTATATTTTCTCACAGAAAAACAAGGGCAAAATACTGCATAGTTTTAAGGCTTGTAATATGATATACTCTTAAAACAAACCAAATACGACATGGTTTTGTACCTCGATGGACATAAATTTTTGTGCTATATATTAGGTTTTATTGTACAATTCAGAGCAGAATCTTAAAGACCATAACACTTTATGCTAAAACTTCCTGACCTCTGCTGGCTTTAGCCCAGCATCAGACTGTGCATCAATAGAGGGCACTTTGTCATGCAAGCTCAAAATGATCTCAGCTGCTTGTTTAGTCTGTCCAAAGTCAGTTGCAAATGTAACTGCTCTTCCTAGTTGTGCCCCACTGATGATCAAGCATCCCAGTACCCTTGAGAAAAAGATGAAAAGATTCAGATGATTTAATCAAATATCCCCACATTCCTGTGGATCCAAGATACAGTAAAATGACATCTACGGTAAACTTGCATTTTCGAGCCAGGCAAATGGAAGTTTCATTAAAATTTAATAATTATTCATGTTTAACAATTTTTCAGATGACATGCTACCAATCACTTTAGACACTACGGTTCAGGTAACTCTCTGTGCAGAAAAAGGACAATTAATTACATTTAGTTTTCTGTCATGGAACTATCTGCACTTCTCATAAATTCAGCAGCGAAGTTTATTGGACCAAAAGCACCTATCATTGTCTGGTTTTGTTACGAAGACAATTTCAGTTCAAAGCTCTTCAGAATGTTCAAGTATACAGTGATCTTTGATATGAGACCTATTAAGGAAACGGGATCACTTGGTTAAAATTCTGGCTTTTGAAAATTATGAGTGATCATAGATCTATCAGCTGTACACATACCCATTTTGCCCACCTTTTTCTTTGTTAGTCTTCTTGCATTATATCCTTGATTCCTCATTTCATTGTCCATCTCACGTTCTGATATCTCAACAATTTTCCTTATTTATACAGAAGAGTTTTTACTCTTTTTTTCTTTGATGAGAATGAGATTTCTTATACACAAATGCATGGCAAAAACATCTCTGCTTACAATTTTAAAAGTATTGAAAATACTGACACGACACTTGATGTGTGACAATATGGATCTCACCACAAACAATGATGAGGTAGTCATAATTAAAAACCACCAAAATCATACATGTGCAAATTGCTTGAGATGGACGACAATTTATTCTCTTACTGAACTGTCCTGTCAGGATCATGCCTCACTTCTTCCCTCTATTCTTCTCTTTCTTCTGTTCATTTAACCTATTGATCTAGTCTTTACTTTCAACAACATTCATAATTGCATTTGTTCAAGTAGTATTCTTGTGCCCTCACTTGAAAATGTCATCAAAGGTCAGTTTGTCATCTTTGAGTAGGTCTGCTCCATAATAGAAGCAAACCGCAAAAGCAATGTAGTTCAGACACTGACTAAAGCCTAGAGCAAAACAGGCAAAGAAGACTGTTTTCCAAGTCGTCCAGAATGGTAGCCACAGCATCTCCTTGAATTTATTGTTGAACATCTCTTCTTTGGTCAGAGCTGCCACTGTTCGTACATTGTCTATGCTGACCATGGAATCCTAGATGTAGTTGAAAAGTTGGTAAAGATAAGATTTGGCAAATTTTGTACAACAGCTGTTTGGGCGATCAGAAGTGGAACAATGAATATGAATTCTGAGAGAGCATGCTGAGGTATTTCCACACAACAGATATTTTTATCAACACAAATATTTTTTAATCTTTGATATACAGCCAGTTTCTGATGAAATATGAGTTGAAACATGCAAGCAGATACTCTCTAATACTGTCTAACACATACATAAGCATGCATGCACCAGCATTTCTTATTACACACTACTCCACCCATATTATGAGCCATGCACAGAAGTTATAACCCAGAAAATGATAGGCAGTTCAAAAGAGACAAAACTTTTTTCTATGCTCTTCTTTAAAATAGATATGTAAAAAGCTAAGGGAATACAATTTAGCTTTGCCTGTTCTTTCCGTTCTTCAATTCTTTAACAGGTTCACTGAGGTCTTCACGAGACATTGAAATTTTTTGTATTCATCAACTCCCATGGAGCTCCACAAAAGCAACCCCCCCCACCCCCACACACACACAAACACACTTCTTTTTAAAAAAATTTGTATGTATTGCCATTTGAATAAATTTTCCCTGAAAATTGTAATTTTTTACAATGATAATCAGGATAGTAATATATATACCACTTTTTTTTTCACTGGAAAAATTAAGGATTGCAATCACCTATACCATTGTCTATCATTGTGTATGTACAAATCCAGTGTCAGTCCACCTGACATGCTCTATTAGAATGACAAATTTCCTAATATTAAGTGACAAACATCCTTCAAATAAATTAATAAGACCCAAACTCCTCTTGCATCCATTTTATTCCATACAGATCCACTTTTTCCCAGGTATGACACTTGCCTTGCACATTTCCTCCATGGCAGCTTTTGCTACACTAGAGGTGCCACCCAGTGACTTCATCACAAGAGCACCTCTGAAAGTTGAGAAATATATTTGATATCTTCAATCCATTTCCTCTGGTTCTGTTTGACAGTAATACA
This sequence comes from Onchidella celtica, assembly GCA_963931925.1. Taxonomy (NCBI): domain Eukaryota; kingdom Metazoa; phylum Mollusca; class Gastropoda; order Systellommatophora; family Onchidiidae; genus Onchidella; species Onchidella celtica. The sequence continues at coordinate 78,814,899 of OZ007567.1, forward strand.
TAGCAATGGAACTCTCCGCTCTTTTGCCCTCTCCGCATTTTTTCCCCCATTTATTTTGCAATCTTTTGTGATTCATATAAGCATTCCTTCATTGTCCTGTTTCTAACTCAGAGCTTTGCAACGTACAATATCTCTTTCTTTTTTTTGTTTTCTACATTTTAACCCTCTTTGCTATTGATCTACTGGCTGACTCACTACATGTAATTCACAAACCCAAACACTTATTCACACAAGCATTCACGCCCTCACTCACTCCTAACAAGTTTTTGACCATGATGTAGTTAACATGTTTATAACAGTCTGGCACATTATCATTATCACCAAAAACTACTTAATCCCAATGTTACAGGTACTGTACATACGCTAGAATGACGAAGGGCACAAAAAGAGTTAGACTCAGTGCTAGCTGCCAACTACAGACATAGGAGATGATGAAAGCTGTGGCCAGGTCACCAATGATCAACATAAAATTACTAGCAGCTGTCTTCATCCACTGTAGATCAACACACAAAATCAAGATTTCTTCCTATTTGGTTACAGATTGTCCAGTTTTATCTTGGTAATAGCATGGGAAGAAAAATCTTAAATGATTTTACATTAAGAGAAAAAGCATGTTAGCCCCAGTTGGAATCTGAAACTCTTTTCATACCCCAAGACTTACAAAACAGATGATTTCACAAACTGGACTTAAAACTTCTGACCATGAAAGTGAAAGCCTATGAATCCCTTTGATTTATTCTCATGGAATGCAGATTTGTTGGACATATATATATATATATATATACATGTATATTCTAAAGGAAAATTAAAATGCCCAGCAACAGTCAGAGGCATAGCAGCAGCAAATCTTCACATGAAGTAAATATTCTTTCAGAGAATGTTCATATGCAGTGGCTAAGGCTGACAGCCTGAAAGATGTTGAAGATGACAAATTGTCCTATTTTAACAAATTTAACAATTTCACCTAAACAAGCCAATTCAGGTCAAACACTAAGTCACTTACTACTAACCATAAGTAAATTATAGAAAGACTGGGGGACACAGTTGATATTACAAGTAAGCAACCAGACATGATATATTAGGCTCATAGACAACAACACATGATGCAAAGTTACCGATTGCACAGTGGACACATCTGTAGCCAGTCTGGCAGTCAACACTCCTGTTTCATTGTTCTTGTTATCAAACCAGCTGATGTCCTGTAATAAAAGAGGGTAGAGAAGGAAAACCAGAAGAAAAAATTAAACAAGAACACTGTAAGATGTGAGATTTTTAACAAAAACTTGGATGTGCATCAAATCTTCTGTTTTCATTGATTTCTATGCTGTTTATTCTCTGGAACTTGCACTTTACTGACCTGCGTAAGTAGATAATTGCAATAGCACTACTAATGATATACATGCACTTTGAAAGTTTGGTTCACCTTCAATGAAAATATACAAAATATGATGCGATGATGACATAAAACGAATATGAGTGGCAAATATGTCTGATGAGCATTTTACCTGTCTAAGCATAGCCCTAAACAACATGTTCCTCAGCCGCACAGAAAGAGCTTCTCCCGCTAAACCAAACATGTACTCCTGATAGATAGAAAAGTTAATAGGCTGGTAGGCATACAGGCAGACAGACAGACAGACAGGGTGGATGGATGAATGGATGAAGGGATAGATGATTGGATGGATTATTGGATGGATGAATGGATGAATAGATGGATGGATGGATGGATGGATGAAGCAGATTTGTGCGCAGTAGATGGATGAGCAGATAAGAATGGAGTAAGATATAGACAGATAGCCATAGAAGCCTTTAAATAGTAAAAAAAAAAAAATTTAAAGTATTTGTAGTGCCTTCTTCTTTGAAGGAGAAGTTTATTCGGATTTAAATGCAGACTTTGAAAAATTCTAAGCATGGCTGTTGTGTGGTGTAAATATTCTCTCACAATTGCAATGTTGAAAAAGCAGTTTTGCCTGGGTTAAGCATGCAAAAGATAATGGAGAAATATAATAAGGAAAAGTACCAATTCAGATCAAATGTAAAGATCACTGAGTACTGAATCTGAAATGAAAACTTGCCACAAGATGTAGTCAACGTTCTGAAAGCCAAATATAGAACCACTAAAGAATCAAATACACTCTTCCTGTCATGCGACTAATAAGCTCAGGATTTTTTCTCTCTTATTCTTTTCACCATTGCATTTGACAACGCACAACCTTAGTTCTTGTTTGTTCTGTCTCCATTTTCTGAAAAACTGGAGATCTTTTACGTAGAAGAAGTGTAACACATGCAAACTTTGACCCTTAAAATGTGTTGTGGCACTTATCAAGCTGTTTCACAGTTCCGATTTATTCAACTCATCATAATAAAGCCGCAAACATTTAACGTCAAGTTTCTCAGTTGTGCAATAAGTGGAGTTGGAGCAAACAAGAACTAAGATCACAAACAGTACTTGCATTGCTAAATTGTCACTGAGACACTGGAGAAATCATCTATTAGAAGTGGTGATGAAACCTCATTCACTAATTGCTCTCCCATTTGACACACCCATCTTATCGCTCACAAACTTGCTTCAAAGTGCATAAAATAAACTTTAACAATTTCCTGACTGAATTTAGCATCTTAGATCATGATTCTCTGCCATTTCAGCTCTCATGATACCTGGTACGAACCTGTAAGAAATAAGTAACCAAACTGAGTAGGCCGATCCCAATGGAGTAAAATGCCATTTCTCGCATTGTGTCTTTTTGGTCTGACTCGTCGTCTGTTCCAAAAGCCTAAAAACAAGATATATCTATTAGTATGTACATGATTTTGAGATAAATTTTTTAAAAAAAAGGAATTTGTAATCTTGCACTCTTCAAACCTGTCTAACGAACTGTCACATTTTTCTAAGACCTTACTTGTGTATGTATTCAGCCATTAGTCTTATTGTTATGCAGCTAGGCCCATAAATGTGTTACCAAAGGGCTCCAAAACTACTCACTGAAAAAATATGAAAATTGGTAGACAGATATAAATTAGCCTGCCAGGTTACATGCCCATATTTATATGAGGAGACACAGAGCCATTACATTCTGATAATTTCATAATTTGTACGTCTGAATAGGGGAAGCACTGTCACCTTGATCTGCCATTTCAATGAAGAATTCAAAGCTACAAAGTGTTCAGAGGTAATGTACTTTAATGGATGGGGCATTTTTTGGTTGAATATGTCACTGCTAATTTTCCTGTCCATGCCAGAAAGAGATGGGGTAGGGGGGTGGGGGGGGGGGGTTAGGCATGGCGAAATCAAGTTTATGAGAGATGACACCTAGCATCTCTTTTTATTAATATACATTTTTTTCGTCCATTTGCAGGATGGGTATTTTGTGTATCAGTATAATTAGTAACAGTTACCTACTCATGGAATAACTTCACTTTGTGTATTCTAACCTGTGTTATCATCATCGGTTTTATAACTTATTCTGTTTTTCCACATACTTGTGTAGTCTCTTTTTCATTATTCTTTTTTTGTATTTATCAGGGCCAGATTTGGAGCTGCAGGGCCCAACAATTATAATTGTTCCTGACCTCTGTGTGGTGTTGGATGTATGTTGCAATGTGTCACTGTGTATATTTGACAAGATTAGATTACATTTACATTTTGAAACAAGTACAGATAAAATTAACCCATAATCCTTATGCCAAACCCTCCCAGTAGGAACTCTCTCCTCTGTCTCAATCTATTCTTTTAGGTGCTTGACCAAACAGCCCATTTAAGGTCTAGCAAGAAGAAAATGAATAAAACAGAGAAAAGGAAGAACTAGTAAAAATACTAAAATGAGAAGCAGGAGACGAAGAAGAAGATGAAGCGGATGTCCTGGGGCAGAAGAAGGGCAAGAAATGAATAAAAACAGAACAAACAAAAGAAAAAGAAGCAAGAAAAAGAAAAGCGAAGCGTAAATGCGAAGGGCAGCAAACCTCCTAAAATGAAGACCTAAACATAAGATTAGATTATCATATAGCGGGGCATTTAGGCGTGGGACCAAAATGAAGTCATTAAGTCCAATTGGCTTAAAGCCAGTAACTTTTAATTCACAGCACTGTGGTCTGTGTGTAATTTCAAGCTAAATGAAAGACAATGATCATGACTGATAATGACCTACCTTGAAGACACGAGCTTGGACTACAGACCAGACAGGTTGCACTGCACCATTAATTAAGCAAGCAACACATCCAAGGATAAGGAAACGCCATTCTGGGAGGCTCAACTTCAATAATCTCTTTATCACTTCTTTACCCGGCAATATCTCCTGGACCTCATGTAACTTTGTTGTTGTGACCTGGTGATGAAAATATATATATGCACAGACTTTACCACATAAAAAATCTTGTAATCAAAATATACATATAAAGACAAACACTTTACCAGTTGAAAAGTCTTGTAATCAAAACATATCTATGTAGACTAACACTTTACCAATTGAAAAATCTTGTAATCAAAACACAGCTGTGTAGACATACACTTTACCAATTAAACAACCTTATAATGAAACTTATCCTTGTAGACATAAACTTGACCAATTAAAAATCTACATTCCATACAAGAAAGAAATAGTTAATATTTCCTAAGAATATTAAAGACTAGGAATCTAAGTTGTCTCTGTTTTAGTAGTATCTGTGTCTGCTCATTTTCTTCCTTACAGTGAACCCAAAATGCTGGATGTTAAAAAGCTCTTTTAGCAACCACAGAAAATGTGGACAAGAGGTGAGTTGTATTACGCTTTGATTTCATTAAATTTGCGAATGTTAAAATGGGGAAACTTTGCATTGCATAAGGTTTTGATTTCTTGATATTTGCACACTGATAAATTAATGATCATCTTAAATGGAATGAAAGCAAAGAAAATTTAATATGCCGTGAATATTATAATTAAGTTAAAAAAAACAACAACAAAAAACAAAGATACCTTACACAGTTGGGGATTACAAATGAAAATTTGATTTTTTGTCTATTGCAATAGTGTGCAAAGAAGTGAACTGACCATGAAGATGTATTTCTTGATATCATGCCTTACAAGCTTAACCAACTAAACCATCAGACAGATGGCTGAAATTTTGATGATGCAGAGAAAGACCATTTAAGGAAAACATATTTACTCAAGAAGAAGCAATGAAAAATGACATTTCTTCAGATACCCTACCTGTTTATCAATGCCATCCATTTCAGCATTTCTGATGATGCCAGGCTTATCAGGCATCAAAGTTTCATCTTCACCTTCTTCACGTTGTTGTTTTCCTTTACCTCAAAAAATATTTTATATTCTGAATTTATCAGTTTCTTCTGTATGGCTGATGGCAAAATATATGAGATGCATTTGGGAAAAAAAAAGGGGGGTGGGGGGGAGAGAGTAGTGCCAAAAAATTTTAGACGTACTAAATAACTTTTAATAAAGGGCCATAATTGCAACTGCGTCAGGTCCATGAAAAAAGGCAGTCCCCAAAATATAATATAAACAGTTTCCCATTAAAAAAATAAAATAAATATCATATAAGCCAAGCAGCCATTGTACACAGACTGAGTTGGATCTAAGATACTGAACTGAAATGCTTGTTGAAAACTGTCATCTCGTACAATGAGAAACAAACTGAAAAAAAGAAATCTACATTCCATACAAGAAAGAAATAGTTAATATTTCCTAAGAATATTAAAGACTAGGAATCTAAGTTGTCTCTGTTTTAGTAGTATCTGTGTCTGCTCATTTTCTTCCATACTTTATTCTTTATTTTTATTGACCTTTCAAAAAGCCAGTTTCATTTATGTCATGTTTTCTCTTCATTTAGGTGTTTCTGCATCTCAACATAATGTTTCTTCTCATTTGTTTGTTTGTGTATTCCAGACAGTGTCAGTGACTAATCAGTAACTAATTAACAAGGACAGTATATCTTTTGCCCATTCTCTGACATTTTCATTGAATACTTACTTTTTTCGAGCTTCAGAAAGCATGAGGGGAAAAAGATGAAATCAACCGTGATTACTCATTTTATCTAAGTTTTTTTACATACAAAAAGACACGTAAACTTTAGTAAATAGATAACACTTTATCTGTACTGATGTATCTGACATGTTTTGATCTCTTTTTTTTTTGTGCAGGGGGCTTTCAATACTTCATCCTAGCCATTTGGTACAGTGTACAAGTAGGTGGCTGCCTAAGTGAAAACTTAAAACTCATGACTGTACTTATCTAAACTACTCAAAAAAAAAAAAAAAAGACACAGAAGGAGGGATAAATGATAACTGAATAAATTCTTAACTATATGAATTAGGTCCATACCTGGTTTGACACCATCTGATGATAAAGACCTTTAGCTGCCAGTAATTCACTGTGTGTCCCTTTCTCGGCAATCTTTCCTTTGTCCACTACAACAATCAAATCAGCGTTCTGAATCGTTGACAATCGGTGAGCAATTATAATGGTAGTCCTGCCTTTGCTGGCCTGAATGATACAATGAATACAAAGTGTTCAATTTGACACTTGCATTGAAGGAGTAAATTTATGGTCAAATTTCCTACGAATGACCAGTGTACATACATGCAGTCCAAGTGTTTGACTTTGGTAGTAAGAACATTCATAAGTAGAATGCAAGATATTGTTTTTGTGTCAGAATAATTAAGAGAAACAACTATGACTAGAATTTCTGTTTTTTCTTTCACAAACTAACAAAACCAGGCTTCTGATTCTGTTTTTTTGAAAACTCTACAAGTAAGGAGACATGTTATTTCACTGACTCTCTAATAGCTTTAAGTGGATCACACTAAGCCCGAGAACTAAAAAAAAAAGAAGTATGGAATAACTACAGCTGAAAACCAAATTAAGAATTTCTTATGAGTGTGAGAATTGAATAATAATAGTGATTAAAAGTGTAATAATGGATTGAAAAGGATAGTCCAATAATTTGAATACAGAAACTAAATAAACTGTCACCAATAAAAACTAAATATAACTTATTACTGTTTCAGGAGCAGATTCTACTTTCTCATCCATTTCTCCTCCCACAAACCTTATCTAGAGCATCTTGTACAATGGCCTCACTCTCAGAGTCCAGTGCCGATGTGGCTTCATCCAGTAATAGAATTGTGGGATTCTTGACCAATGCCCGTGCTATAGCAATCCTCTGTTTTTGTCCTCCACTTAGCTGGGCACCTCTCTCACCAACATATGTCTCCAGTTTCTGGAATAAATAGGTTTAATTTTTTGTGAAATTTTGCGAATTCCATCAATTGGTATTTTACAAAAATTGATGAGGCTTTACAATTTTATGACTTGATATTTTCACTAGTATCTGACTAGTGAATAAGATAAGATAAGATAAGATAAGATAAATTTTATTCGTCCTTGATACTAATGACTTTATGGTCTATGCGAGTTTGTTACAGTTCTCTGCCTACTGCAATATGCTATGTCACCATTCATGTTTACAAAATTGATTAAGAAGGTCAAGCAAGACAGCTACAAAATGTTTTTCATTTTGTTGTATATCTCCCTGATGCTTCAAGTCAAGTTTTGTACATAAACTTTAAAGGAAATTCAGTCTTAGCCACAAAAAGTGGCAAATTATTTTCAAGCTTGAGGGTTGAGGGCATAAACTGTATCCCATTGCATGCTTTTTACATTACTATTTGGATTTTTCAGAGCATTCCAAAGTGTTGCATTTCTAAAAAGGTATTTAATCTGAATTTGTTTGTTTGTTTGTTTCCATCTTACATCTGGCATGTTCATGATAAAGTTGTAAGCATTGGCATCCTTGCAAGCTTGAATGATCTGCTCATCTGTGGCTCCATCTTGGCCATATCTTATGTTGTCAGCAATGGAGGCTGGGAAAAGTACAGGCTCTTGTCCAACTAGCCCGATACTCTGCCGCAACCACTTGATATTGACAGCCCGGATATCATTACCATCCAGAAATATCTAATGGGGTAAACAGAAATTTTCTCACTTTATCATAGTCCAGTATGAAAGAAGCTTTATCTTTTCAGGTCAACAACTTGAATTATAGCTCTTTACTAGTTTTCCTTTTTTGTTCCCTCTTAAATTAATCAACATCATTTATTGAAGTACAAATTACAGTGAAGAGAACCAATCAAAATGCAATGCTGTTAGATCTGGGCTATCTCGGAAATATTATGTTCTAAAGAAATAATCAACATCTCAAATGCTGCAGTATCCTTTTATAATTTCTCACAAAGTTTATTCATGCATTGGAAAAATTTCATATCCAAATTTGACAAATACTTACACTCATGGGTAGTGCAAGTTTTAAACAAAATTAAGGAAAATTTACATTCACTGAATAGGAACTTGACTAATAATCTGTTTTTGTGTCAAAATCATTAAATAATGTTGAATTTTCAGTTTACACTTAAGTGCAACAATTATTTTACCTGACCGTCGACAGTATCATAAAATCTCAGCATCAACTGTACAAGTGTAGACTTGCCACAACCACTAGCCCCCACCACTGCCACACTCTGACCTGCACTGACATGCAAATCCAAGCCACTCAGAACCTGGTAGGTTAAACAGTGCAACGGGTCAATCTGGCATGTGATATGAGTTGTGATGGTTCTCCTGATACTTGAGGGTGGCCATAACACAGTGCAACCCCATTAATATAGGACAAACAAATACAGTGATATGCCTGGACCTTTCATATTGTCTACCATGTAGGGCAAACTTGAGGACTCTATTAACATCATCACTCTTGCTAAGATGGAAAAGGGTCACCCGCACTGCACAGTTCATGAAGTAACTGTACCATTAAATGCGCTGCATCACCTGTTTTAACATGATTTATTTCATCATAACTGTACAGCTTGCCTAAATTATCTAAACTGTTGTGGTAAAATATGCCATTCCTTACAAAACACGGATACATGACTAAAATAAATAAAATGAAAATGCATGATGGCAAGAACATGACAAAAAATTAATAACGATCATCTTTACCTGAACAGACGATCGGGAAGGATAACTGAAGGAAACTGAATTAAAATGGATGTCACCAATGACTCGGGAAGGTTTCAGGCCTTCTGTAGATGCACTGTCTATTACAGATGTCTGAAAAGTTACAGAAAAATAGTTTATGAATCTTCTCCATAATGTGAGAGGATGAACGACTTTCTATTTTTAATGTGCTTTCATGGTAACTCTGGTGCGTGAGTGAGGGACGGCCACTCATAGTAGTTTATGGACACTTGGCCGAGTACCATTAATTGGATTATTTCCCTTGTAATACTAGCGCGGGACCCGTTATTCACATCACGGTGAAAAGCGCGCATTTTGATTGGTCAGTTGGAAATGTTGACCACCGGGCTTCCAACTCTTATATCATGGCTTTAAGTTTCTTACAACTCGCTCCTTCGTTGTTATCCACCGACAGAAAGACGGGAACCCGAATTCATTGTTGAGAGTAGGCAATACCCTATCGGTACAAAATAGGTACTCATGATAACGTTTGTTATCAATGGAGATACGTCGTATTAATGGACGAAAGTATCCCGCACAAAATTGTCGAATGTTGTTAGTCCTGACACTTTGAAAATTTATATTAAAACTATTACCGGGTTTCTGGTATAAGTAGTCAGTTAGAATTGTAGCAGCAAGTTTCTACTTTATAATGGTACCAATTTCGTTGTGCTTTGATGCACAGGTCCTATTGAAATAATTAATAAGAGGATCTCGGATTTAAAGTAAACCACGAGTTAGACGCATGTTATCCCCGATAAATCCAACCTGGGTCAAATTTATTCAATTATTGCTGGAGGGGACGTTAGAGTAATTTCTGCAGTTTACTGGGATACCTAATTGACTTTTGTGTGCACCCTTTTAACCGTACCGTAAATTCGATTGTGTTAGGACCCTAACCGGTTATGTTGTTCGGCTGGACTCCATGTCCGAGCCTTTCACGTGTCCAAAATTGGACTACGTAATAGCTCTCTCGGACGTCCGCGCTGGCTAATAAATAAGATGCGAGTTCGAGTGGTCAGCACACTCCATCAAAGACGCAGAGACAAGAGCCGGCAGCACAGTGAACCCAGACCGGCGGCGGCCTGCCGTGGCGCGCCTCGCCCAAAACATGGCCCAGTCCAGTTGCGCCAGTAGCAGAGAGACTTTGGGTAAGTTGGAGACTATTATATTAGAAGTGACTTTAATTTGCGCACCCCCTCCCCCCCCTTTCTTGGATGCCACGTAGAGAATGCTGATCTACAGAGACCATTACGAGTCCGGCTCAACGGTAATTGCCATTGTCATTAGACGTGTAAGATGCGCGATGCAGCGCAGTGTCTTGATATTGTGACTTTATTGTCAAAGTTAACGTTTGCGGTGCTAGATGATAATGATGGCTCGCTAACCAAGCTATCACAATTTGCTTGTGTGCATATATATAGTGTGTGTGTAGCATTGCCTTGTTGTGGTAGGCAGTGAGGATTTCCTGACATGTTGATGTGGATGACTTATGTTATAGCGAGCGGCACTACACACTTGATTGTAGTACGGGTATTTGTGTACCTTGCCAGTACCACTATGCTATAGAGAGCAGTGTGATTGTGATTGTGTGTTTAATGTTTAAGATGTGTAATTAATTACATGTAGGCCTATTGGAGATGTATAATATTAGTTGGGCCTCACATGTGTGAGCCCCAGGATTGTCCTATGTGCGGCGGTGGATGAACAACGTTTCAGTGAGTCTACACATGTTGCAATGAGTCTCGCCGACATATATATATATATATCATGTGCATGTATTATAGTTATCCAGATGTATTATGCTTCTATGAGTTTCGTAAGTGTGTGAAGGACAGTTTCATTTTAAGGAATGTACACATTACTTTATGTATCTAGTGGTGTGTCATACACATGTTAGCCTGGCGGCATAGCTCCGCGGCTAAGGTCAAAGGGCATGACCCTTCAGTATCGATTGGGAAGGGAAGTAACCAATACAATAGCCCTGGGGCGGGTTAGTACTAATAATGGGAGTGGGCCTATGAGGATGGCCTGCATTGGGATGCAGCGTCTGTGTTATGGACGGTCAGTGGGCCATGTTGGCCACTGCGTTATTATTTTATGGAATGGCCACTCTGGATGTGCTGTACACCGGCTCAGTGGAGCAAAACTATTGTGTTCGTGCCCCTTCATTTGTTATGTCCTTCATACTTTGATTAGTACATTAATTAGTTTATGTTGCCAGTGTACTAGGAAACTCCTTGTGTATATGATATAGCCACTTGTAGTTGTTATTCATTAACTTTAGCGCTATTTTATTCCATGTATACATATCCAGTTGGTTATTGCTTAAATTCTATATTATGTTGTTGTTGTTTGATTTAATACTTAATACTATTAATATGTATGTCCACCATTGATTGCCTGATTAATGTTGTCATTATATCCTAATCATATTTTTGTCTTTTTCTCTTGTTCCAGCTTATGGCTGGTTGGGCTTCTTTTTATGGGCTTCTTCTTTTCTGGGTTTCTTTTCTTTTTTTGGGCTTCTTTTTCTGGGCTTCATTTTCCTTTTTCTTGGTAGGGTTTTTCCTATGCCTTTTTGGTAGCGATACCTTTGTTAGGCTTTTGAATAAATAAGATTGCCAGCAGAACCCTGTGTTTGTTAATCCTGTGTATCCTTAAGGGAGTTACTATTGAACCCACGCAGTAACCACATTAGCCACTCGTAGTTCAATCCAACAATAAGACAGTAAATGTTTATTGTAAATGTCTAAACATGTACCAAATACCATCAAATGACATTTCCCACAATTGTGGGTGTAAAACATTTGCAGTAATTAATTCTAGCCACACTGAGGGGTAAAAAGGTAAACTGTCAAAATGTGGCAAAAAGAAAAAGTTGTATTTAGCAATGCCTCACATAAGAAATAATACAGAAAAAATTCAATAAAACGCAAAAACAAAAACAAAAAAGGAAATACAAATGAAGCTTTTAATACCTCGCTACATATACAACTTTTTCTTTTTGTCATATTTTGACTCTGCTTCAAACCTTGCTGTGACCCAACAGATTTTCTGTGGGTTTTTTTTTCAACAATTTTGTCAAAAGGTAAACTGTGCGAAGTTTCTGTTTAAAGAATTCAGTCTGAAAGACAGTGAGTGCATTGTAGAGATTTGTTTCTATGGTTGGACAGAGCAATTGTAAACATTTATTGTTAATTACCATGTTTACCAATTCTTTCAGCCATATCCAGGTGAACTGGAATTCTTTCCATAATGTCATGTACCTCTATGGATATAAACCATTTCATTATTTTACCAAATATATGAAAAGGCACTAACCCTATCGATGATGTAGAATACTTCATGGGCAGCTCCCCTGCCAGTGACGATTGCAACCATAGAGGGAACAATAAAGCCAAGAGACATAGCACCAACAAGAGTGTTAAAAAAAACCTGAGGAAAACATGTATAATTTATTATTTGCTTTGGATACAGATCCCGGGGGGGGGGGGGGGGGGGGGAAGCAAGCATCAGTGTTTCATTTATTAGACCTATCATGTAAATAGTTCAGCCAAAAGTCACAATCAATGAATATGTCATAAGAATCAGTGAATAATATGTGACTATTCATCCATTTGTTAATCCATACCTTCATTTCTTCATCATCCGTCCACATAACCAGCTGTCTACCATATCTATCAACCAGCCTGTTTACCAGTGTCTGTCTGAATTCATGTCTACATCTGTATTCATTAGTCATTCTGTTTGACAGCCTGTCTACCCATCTTTTAGTCAGGTTTTTTGTCTGTTCTAAGTTTGTACTGTAATTATACATCTACTTCATGGGCATTACCTAGAAGTGTAAAAAGTTATACTGTTGGAGAGGTTTTTTCAGATACTGACCATAATCATATCTTTGACAGAATAATCACCATGTCTGACCAGCATGCCGCCATACCAGAAGCCCAAACCCCAGTTAGAAAACGTGATTAACCACACAATACCCTGGCCTGCACCTATGACCATGCTCTTCTGGATGCCAAACATAGTGGCATCCCTCAGGCTTTCTATGTACCTGAGGAATGTATGGCAAAAGAAATATCAATTATAAAACTTTTTTTTTGCTTCAATGCTTTTGAGTTCAAACCAAAATAATAATAGCTTGATCTATTCTGGACGTTAATAATCACAATTAAAGACACACACTTGTTCAAGTTTACATGCCCACATATTTTCTGAAATGAAAAATTTCTTTTGCAAATAATCTGCAGTTGAGCTCTCTCCTGCCAGACTATCATGAAAATGCCATGGTAAAAAAAAAAAAATATCCACCAAATCTACGTTTTGTCTCTTCAATGGTAGAATCCCACCTAGTGAGTCCCAGGATTGATAAATTAGTAGAAAACAAATGTCAGTGAGAAGGTGAAGGGGATTTCTAGCTGGGATTTCTGATGCTGAAAGTAATGATTATAACACAAAAAATGCTAGTGGGGAAAAGGTGTCGAGTGTAGAAGTTAATGACACAACCATGAACACCCCGGATAGAATGAAAGACCATTAATTTTGTGTAACTGTCACCTGACTGCTTCTTTCTCCTCTCCACCGAATGCCTGGACGGTCCTGATTGCAGAAAAAACTTCCTCAGCCACTGCACCAGCCACACCATAGGATACTCTCTCTTTAGACGTCATGGTATACAGGAGCTGAAAGACAGATCATAGACAGGGTGATTTGACATGCCAATTTTGAGAGATAGCAGGTAACCCATGCACAAAAACATATTACGGAGACATAGCAGGTATGGTAGGAAACTATAAATGTGGTAACTTCCTGGCCAACAAATGGGGGGGGGGGGTAGAGGCGAAGATGGTAACTGAAAGGATAATCAATGACTTAACTTTCTAAAAAGTAGTCAAAAATGGATTAGTGGTATCAGTTTAGATCTATGGTATAAATCAATGATGAAATTTCTTCTTCTCTCTTTTCTTCTATTATTAAGCCAATGATGAAAAGAAAAATCTTAATAATAATTATGAAAGGCAAGTAATAAGTCTGGTAGAAATTATGAAAGGCACAACAGGTCAAACAATAAAGGATATTAACAAAGTAAAACATTTTCTCTTGAAGACTCATATTGCACAGACTGTGTTAGACCTCTGATTTAACCATAACTTTACCTAAAGTTGTTTTGAGCTTCTTGCTCCAGCTTAGCAAGTTCTTCTAATTAGAACAACTGTGCAACAAAAACATTACAACCACTCACATATCCAATGGCTCCTGTACTGATCATCAGGACAGGGCTACCTATCTGCATAATGAGCGACAGCTCCCAGCCATAGTAAAAGCATAAACCAAATGCTACAACAAAAGATGTAAGCCACTGGATTGCAGCTCCTCCTCTTTCTCCAATGGCATCATGAATCTTGGAGATATCACTGATACAAAGAACATATGACATGACATATGGTGATGTTAATTACAACAAACAGATAAGATAAATGTGAACTAATTAACATTGTTTATTACTGTTACTATCTAACTTTTCTTAACTATGAATGCTGAAAACAAACTTTGCAAGATCACAGGAACTTATCATGCTTACGTCAGTTATCAAGCATCACTACAATGTGTCCACTTCATAAACATATTGTTTTTAGAATATCAAATTAATTAAGTTTGAGAAATGTCTTGTTCACTCATTTATTTTTTAAAAATCCATTCCATTGTACGCAAAATATTAATCCACTGTATTTACATTATTTAATAAATATCCGTATTCTTAGATTAAATAAATATCAGTACTCTTAAACCAAACTGTTAAAGTATAGATTAAAGTTGTTATGCATTTAAATTAGACTTCAAATTATGGATATAGACTAATCACTTTGGCAAAGTTGAGCGTGTGTTCTTCATTACCGTTTATACAATATATATCTATAGCTATAGTTTATACTAAATTAACAGGCTTTCTGCGGCAAATTCCTTTCAGGTAAGACAAACAAGTGATACTTGTCCATCTAAATTACACCTAATTTGCGTTATTCTAATCTTGTCAAACAAAAAGCTGTCAAGCGGACATAGCCTAGACTATGAAAAGTTGAGGCACATGATTGCAATAACTCCGACTTTTGCAATGCACTCATTCGTTACTTTAGGTTGCGTTGAGACATACTCTGAAAGCTTAACTGCAAGTTCCCCAGCTTTGTTACTATCAAACCAGGCCATCTCTTGTCTCATGACATTCCTGTAGAAAGCAAGACGCATTCTTATGACCTGGCGCTCAGATGACAGGTGAAACAGAAAATACTGAAGTGTTGAGCATACCATGACAAAAGATCCACAGTCTGGGGAAGTTGAAAAATATGTGTATACATCGGCAGTGCCACTATTTTAGTGCAAGACAGGGCTTATGAATAATGCTAAACGCAAAGATTAATATTACTAGGCTGCATAAGTCTTGCAACGAACTTTTAAACGGCTGTAACTTTTGAATCTCTGGAGATTGTTGAATGAAATAAAAAGCCTTGCCACCTTTAATTCACGTTCTGCTGATTCCATAAATGAACTAGATCTAAATGAGCACCCCAGGCAAGATAGAAATGGTTAAAACACTACAACTGGCAGGTAAAAACCTCACTTGAATAAAATGCGGTTTTCCTTTTATTCATCCTTAATTTAAGCGGTTAATTCTCTAACCAAAGTGTTATGCCTTACAAACAAAAGATGACGTCACGAACCCATTTAGTTGCCCTTAGTTCTTCTTATTCTTTTGACGTTGCTTGGAAGCTGCTTTATCACCTGGAGATAGAAAACCACCACTTCTTGCCAACATATGATCGTAACAAAGCCATCGGTATGAGAGAGGCAGGTATGACGCTTCGAGACATAAGGGAAAAACACTCGTTTTCCGATAGCCGTGTGAGAATCCGGAGAAAAGTCGTAAATCGCTTCAAGGACAACCGTGTCTAACAAGTCGATTGTTTTGGCTCAGGAAGTGCTATTGTCTGGGCTGGCGTGATGGGGCGTACAAGTACAGAACTGGTTGTCATAAGGGGAAACCTGTCGGGACAGCGTTAGGTGGATGAAATTCTGGCTTTCCTTTTATAATCAAAATCCAGACATTAAAATCGTTCAGCATGACAATGTTGGCCTTATATTCCGCATATGTGCAAAGATTTTCGTGAAGAACAAGAATCTGAGGTCCTCCCATGGCCTGCTTTGAACCCAGATCCCAGTCCCATCGAATATGTGTGGGACATTAAGGGAGGTACATCTCCGAACTCAGTATCAATAATGTTCACGGACTGTCTGCTGCATTGATTTATAGGTGGAATGAGATTCCACAAGAAAAGATAACAAAAATCATCAAGTCCATGAACCGCCGATGTCAAGCTGTAACTGATGCTCAAGGATGTCATACACGATACTGAAACATGACCTCTTTGATGTGCTGTTTCAGTGTTTGTCAAGAGACTGATTTTTTTTCATTGTAGGTACGGAACATGTCTTTTCAAAAGGCTATGGTTTTTTTATTTGTACAATTGAACTTAATATATTCAGTAAAAAAAAAAAAATTTGTTTATTTTGCAAAATGATCTGGCAGAGATTTTTCTTCTATTTAAATATTGCGTTTTACTGTATTGAGGTTCAAGTTCTGAACTTTGTTGTATGTTTGTCCAAAACAGGACATAAAGTCATTAGAAAAAAAAATTATTTGGCCAGAACAATCTTACTTTATTACATTAAAAAAAAAATTGAATTAAGCATATTCATCCAAAAGTTACAGCCGTTTAAAGTGTGTTGCAAGACTTATATGTATACGTAAGACGTAGTATAATTAATTTCTTATATTTGCACAGGCTACAGTAAGAGACCAGTAATGCTGAAAGAGCAGACATTTGTTGTCAACATTCGTCAATTTCACTTACAAAATTTGGTCATTTAGTTGAAAACAACCAATGTCCAATAAAAACAACATGTACGAAACAACACATTTTTATGTTACATTATAGTTTTCATTGTCATGAACTTGCCATCCAGGGCCAACACACTCTTGGGCTAACTTAGAGTCTTATTTTTATTCAGCATGCAAGCTTACTGTAAATAAGAGAGAGAGAGAGAGACAGAGAGAGAGAGAGAGAGAGAGAGAGAGAGAGAGAGAGAGAGAGAGAGAGAGAGAGAGGGGGGGGGGAGAGAGACAGAGAGACAGACAGACAGAGAGAGAGATTTGAGAAATTCATTGTAATTAAGCTCTTTGAGTCCACTATCTGGAGACATGTGCGATAAAAGTGTAGTTCGTTATGATTATAAATTTATTTAAATCCCGGCATAACTATTCCAGTTTCAGAAAGAAGGGCCTGCTTATTTATAGGCTACAGTAACTTGTCTGAAAACGAAAATGGTTTTGCATCACTGCAAATAACATTATTTTAAAAAAAAACAAAAAAATGGAGCCTTACAGACATAAGTCACGGTATCATCCTCCATTTCATCGAATACGCTCTTTCGCATTGGCAGTTCTTCACAAGTTATGGTTCCGTTCGTAAAAGTGTCCAGCATTGGGCAGTGGGGTCTGTGGAATGCATTTTAATCCTTTTTTTTTTTTTTTAATTTTAGGACATGTCAAAAAAGAAAATGAAAGCATGGATAAACGACATTTCCAATTTAGCATTTTTCCATAATCTAAGCCACGATGCTGAGAATTTCGTCATCAATATTTATCAGACATAGACGTAAGTATTATCTAAACATGTAATTCTACAGTTAGATGAAATTATTATTTCTGATTCCTCTCGGTCTCACCACGTTATTACTGAAACTATCCATAATATATGAACATGCCAAACTTTGGCGTCTCTGAAAATACAGAGTCATTGTATAGCTATCTATAGCCTACAGCATCGCACGGTAAAGTGCAATTAGATCTGACAAATGTACATTTAAAACGACTTCATAGATTATTATTACGCAAACAGAGCGATTTGATCTCTGTTATATCCGTTCTGTTAGTTTCCCCTCCTCTACATAGCCATTCTGCACGTGTTGCGCGAACGATTAAATTAAGCCTATATATTTTTCGCTCCTTGTTGTGCAGACTTACTTTTTTTTTTTTTTTAATTCAATCCCACTGTACTCTCTCCATCTTTTATTGCATAATCCTTTGAACACAACTTGTATTCTTTAATACTACACAAATTGTTCTCTGTTTCTGTGTTTTTCTAGGATTGCACCTTAAGTACATTTAAATTTAACCACCGAACTGCATTATTACCATTAATATCTCTCTTGTCTCCCTGAATCCCACTTCTACCTCATTATTCTCTCTCTGCCTCCCTCTCTCTCTGTCTGTCTGTCTGTCTGTCTGTCTGTCTGTCTCTCTCTCTCTCTCTCTCTCTCTCTGTGTGTCTCTATCTCTCAGCCTCACCCCCTTCTCTCTCTGCCCTTCTGTGTTTGTCTGTGCATACCTATTTTATAAGTAGCCTGTGAGTCCTAATTATTTCAGTGATTGATTATGTCATTTGAATTATTATCATCTGAAATTCAGACTCCCATATACAAAAAAAATTGTGATGCACCGATGCAGACTGATACATACATGAAATCTTTCACGTCCTTCCTGAGTTCGCTTCTACTCATGTTGGAGTAATCGATGAAATCTTGGATCCTTTCTAAAAAATGCTCATACTTGCTATGGTTCACGAATTTCTGCAAACACCTCGCAAACAGAAACATCATCATCGGCCAAGTGAGCCCACTACCCGCAGCAGCCACGGACGCCACAAAGATCATAGCCATGTCCCACTTGTCTGAGTATCTGAACTGAGCAAATACGGGATAATAAAGATCATATGTTTGTTTGGGGCTGGAAATGCCAAGCAGGCCTACAGTTAGCCTACACTAACACTGTCGCCATAATTATACTCAAAATAGCTTCTTCATCTATTAGTATTACTAGGAGAAATTTAGAGAACTGTTAAATAAATACGGAAGCCAATGATTCTGCCAATAAACCCTCCGGCGAAATTACCTAATAAAAAACCAAGTCCATAGAAAATTAATGTCCAAGTACCGTACATGAACTGACGAAAACAGGGGCATGCGGTACATTAAACTTATACGCCATTACATATTTTTAAAAAAAGAATGAAAAAAAACCTGCATAGATTTAATGCATTTTGCGTCCAAAGTAATCTGGTCCCATTGCAATAGGATGAGATGGGCTTTCTTAAATGACCCGAGGAACCGTGTCCGTTTATGTCACACGCTGAGATAAACCAGAGAGTTTGTATGTAGGCCTATAAATTATACATACTCTCTGGATCAACTAGATACAAATCATCTTTCCTTCGGCATACGTATTTTTGAGTGGTTATTTCTTCCAAGAGGCCGAGTTGGGTTTTCTTTGTACAGTGAATTTTCCGGGGGAGGGGGGGGGGTGGGGGTGTTGGGGTTAGGATTAGATTTAGTAAGCTGACTGCAGGAATCTATTCTATGGGACATTGAACAATAGTATTTTTTGGAAAATAGTGGCAAAACATTTGTTGCTACACATTTCAGCTGCACAACAGCTATTGTCAAACTGTTTAATTCTGCTTATGGAGAGTGTGATTTACAGAGCGTTTTCATTTGAAATCGGCAATTCAAAAAATTAGGCTAAATATCATTATCAGTCCAGCGTTAGCTGGATAAATAGCAGCTGACACAGTGATGGCATCAGTTTTAGTAGTTATTGATTAATAGGAAGAAGATATGATATTATGTAATGCGAGATATTATGTGGTCAGATATCGTGTGCCAGAACACGTGAGGGTATGGTGGAAAATTCTACAATATAGTGATACTGATAGGACTTCGGGTGATTCAGCGTATACCTATTATCCTTATTTCAAGGGACAACCTGATGATTAAACTGTTTGCAGCCAATTCCATTTCCATTTGCCGAGAGAAATTTTAAAATTGATTTCTTAGTTAAGTTTATGCCTGGTCTTTGTTGTCACAGGTACCGTGCTGCGCTGTTTGTAAAAATAAAAAAATCCAGTAACACAACAGTTACAAACTGTTCAACAGACTACACGACACACGACACGTGATGTAATAAACTAAGATGTGGGCGCCAATTAGGGTGTGTGTAGTTGCCTCTGGAGTCCACATTAAAATTACCGAGAAAAATACATTTCCTAAAATTGAGTCACACTATGCAGCCTGAGAAAATCAGTGCAAACTGATTGAAATAATTGATGTTTTGCCAAAAGTAGGGAACTTTCAGTTTATGCGATGCCTATAGTGTTGCTACCCTCCTCCTTGAACAGAGATGAATAAGAAATGAGGTTCGGGTGTGACAGGGTTTCAGAATAAACTCCTCGTTCGTGGATATAAGACACACCTTACTTACAAGTTTGTCATGTTGGACGCAGCATGCAAAACGGGTTAGACATATCTACATCTCTAGAAATCAGACAGCAGATTTCATTTTTCGTCAACCCAACTAATACTGAATCTTTGGCCATACCAACTGCAGAAGTCCCACTCGTGGCTTCTTTTCCTCTTTCTTGTCCGATTCGTCCTCAGGATTTGTTCCATCAGGTTCTGTCTGTCCGTTACCCACTACCTCGGGGATAAGTGTTAACCGATCTCCGGGCTTGTTCTTATTGAAGAGATGAGAGTCTGGAACAAATGGATAAACGTGGATAACTATGTAATAGTGTCAATGAAAGTCTTCAGGTAAATGATTACCAAAGTATACTTATAGGAGAAATGCACTAATTTTAACCTAGTATATTAGGTAAACGAAAACAACAACAACAAACAAAACCTTTAGCAATATTTATGACCATGAAAACGATACTCTTCGCGGAGGACACAAAGTGTAAGAAGAAAGACCAGTGCATCTTGTGTTTCTGAACATCTGGTGCGGCGTTTGACTGTTGGCTATTTTCCTGCAGAAAATTACATGGTTTTATTTGTTAATTTTATTCAGCTGAAGATACATTATGTTTCATAAGCACTGAAAAAAAAAACAACGACAACGTCCTTCTACTTTCTTACGGACTTGATGAGCTTTCCTTCTAGAAATGTGCAAAGTTCAAATTGTACCATAGAATTTTTACAGTTATCGTACAGTTTTCTTGCTGTTTGATGCTAACACTGAGCTTTGTAAAATGCCGCCTATATTTTTCTCATCCTAGTGTGCACAACTGACAAACACATCCTTTTTTTTTTTTTAATTATTGTTTCTTTCTGAGCTGACGTACTGTCCACTGACATGACAATTAAAGGCAAAACTACTGATTTTGGTAGAAATCCATACTACGCAACTTTTCACTTGGCAACAAATCATTTCCTGCAGTCATGCAAAATGTATAAGCAACATTACATCTTCTTTCATAACATAACACCCGAATGATCGCTCTTTGATCAAAACAAATTAATTCCTAAGGAAGAAAAAAATGTATAATTTACTAATCGTAGATGTCATAATGATCTACTTTGAATTAGAAACCATTGGTTAAGGCTTCTGGATTATCTAAAACTGTGTAATGTACAGAAAGCAAGCTTGGCAACTATTAACTTATTCATTAGTTTTCTTCTAAATGGGTGGCAACTAATAGTCGTGGTCATTGACTTTTGGTCACCCTCCACAATCACCCCACCTTCCCACTGCAGAAATGTAGGAGGATATCACAAGCGCAGAGGGCAACATGCACATTTACAAGGCAATCCACAGCTGCGTCTTGTCTGGTTTGTTTAATTATTTCCACTGCAACAACAGAAAAAAACTTTTAAAAAAAAGTATTATGTTTATCATCTGGGGCTTCCATGTTCAGAAAAAGCTCTTATTGAGAAACAATTTACAGTATCGCAGTGGGTGAGTCAGTTCTGCAAGGCTTTTGTCGTTTATTTGAACTCATTTCCATGGTAACAAAAGAAAAACAACTTATTAAATTTTTGTTTTATTTTGTTTCTTTGCACCCAGGGCCGTCTTAACATCATTATGGGTCCCTAGGAAAGGCAATGGTAATTTTCTTCCCTATTCCAATAACCAATGTGTATTGCATGCAATGGGGCCCCTTAAACCGTTCGAGCCACTGGGCAACTGTCCAGTGGGCCCACGCGTTAAAATGGCTTTGTTTCTACCTTCAGTGTTGTGATCACCACCAGAGGCTTCCATCTTCTCATCAGACTCTTGAGAAATGATCTATACTGTCTTAGTAGGAGAGACAGGTTAGTGCTGACTTGTTTAAATTCCAGCAGTGAAATTCTGAAGATAAAGATGTATACCTATGGTTATGCACATTGACGGCGATTCACACTCAGGATCAATCATATTCATATTCACCGATTTACTAGCCGGAGATACTGACATTCATTGTCGTTATAATATTTTATATTATGTTTATATAATCATGAACAGCCTAGAAATGTTTTTTAAAAAAGCATAAAAGTTAACATTAAAATAACCGACAATTTATGTGAGAGTTGGGTCACTGATCTTAATTAAGAAAAGATAATTACCATAATTAAAACTATATTGATATATCCTTAAGTTATAAGCGTGCGTGGTTATTTGAGAATTTTTCCATCTCATCACTATTGACAGAAAATGGAAAATCTATTTCATAATGAATTATTTAGGGTGTGAAATTCTTCATTTCTTCTTTAGTATTGTTTTTTCTTTATATATTAATATCATTACGACTACTATTATTATTATCATTATATCATCTATTAATGGTAAGATCTAAATAATATCTCATAAAAGACATAAATACTATGTCTATGCAGGCTGAATGTCTAAAGATTTATTTTCTTGTTTTTTGGTCATCTGCACAGATTCACACTTGTGTAAGCACGACTATTCGCAGAAGCTGTGGGTTTACCCAGCGTTTGTTTCCTTTACTTTGCATTAAATATCTTTTGCAGAATGATGTAATTTCAAAGTTAAGGAATGAACTCATAAACTGTTTTCCAAAGCTTCGCTGTAGTATTTCCGTAGACAAGTTATTGTTAGAACATTTCTGCTTAAATTTGAGAGGATTATACTCATGTCATTAGGTGAACTGCTGTTAATGTGTTTTAAAAGAAGTGAATGCAGAAAAGAAAAAAACAACACATTAATGGATAATATTATGATATGCATTATTTACATATATGGACATAAGCTTATACGTTAACAGTGAAGAGGCAGTTTTCAAACTTCACAAAATCAAATGAAGGAATGCTTACTTGTGTCGAACCAGCTGCCAGCTCACGGTTGTTCCACGCTGTCTGGTCGCATAGTCAATGCTAGTGATCAACATGAGTTACCAACCAACTAGTCCTTTTAAATATGATACCGCACCCTCGGGTCCAGGGTGAAATTGGAATAGGAATGAAACAGAAATACAACCGGGAACCGGCAGAAGTGAGGATAGAAGAGTTGGCTCAAATATAGCCGAAGAAAGAAATGGGAATAATAGCTGTATAATTCTTAAGTGATTTTAAACTTTATAATTATAGTGCTCGACATATTCCAGGCTCTCTCTTACCCCCCCCCCCCCCGCCCGTTTTTGTTTGTTGTTGTTTTGTTTTTGCTCGTCGCTCTATAAATCACATTTTTTTTTGTAGCAGCGCACGTCTTTCGATAAATAGTGATGTAGTAGCTAGCCTATTTGACAGAATATTCTCACCCCCCCCCCCCATAACTGTTCTCCTTTTAATGGGTTTTCATGTGTGCAGAAATACGGTAATGCCATAAACCCTTCAAGCAGTGAAACAGAATGATTTCATGTTCACCGAAATGCAATTTCCGTACACATGGGAACACTCTTTTTTTTCCAACTACTTGATGGCTTTTTGCCCGTATCCGTCTCCGTACACATGAAAACACAGCTTTATCATGTCTTATGTTGTTTGGATTGTCATTTTAGGATTCTTCAGCACAAATAATTGCCATTTTAAGTTACGGTTTGTTACCTGTCCTTGTTAAGATCACCTGAGTAGGCCTAAACACTGAGTATGTTCGTACAGCACAATAGCAACTACCGACCCAGCCACTATCCCTATGTCAATCCGATGTAGATTTCTACAGGATTTCTGCAAAGTTGGTGGAGTTAATAAAGGGGTTGGGGGGGGGGGGGAGGTCTTACATTAGACGGGCGGCGGTATGGTGTCATAACCAGCAGACCTACCTCGGACCGATGTCATTCTTATGAGCAAACCTGAGGTCAATCGTACGTAATCGACTGAAGTAATTGAGGCTGCTGGCTGGAAAGTGTATTGTTTTGCCGCATACTCCTGAAGATATTCATTGGTATATCGTTGTTGTAAGGCTTTATGAACACATAATGTAAAGAGGCCGGTCACAGGCTATTGCAATCACATAGGCCTATTGCGACCCTAGTTCTTGTTTGTTCAATCTCTATTTTCTGAAAAACTGGAGATCTTTTAGTATGTAGAAGAGGTATAACAACTGCACACTTTGACACTTATTTAAAATGCGTTGTGACTCTTATCAAGCTGTTTCACAGCTCCGATTCCCACTCCTTACCATAGGTGAAATTTCTGTTGTGCAAAGCGTGAATTTGGAATGATCAAGAACTAAGATGGCGATCCAATGTGTATACATTTTTTATTCGGACACTGACCCGTCCTCAGTCTTGTCCAAAACTCTGCTTGCCCCAAAACTACTGCAATTGCTGCAGTCGCATTCCCTCGTCTACGTATCATACGATGCGCTCCTGACATTCAAGAGTCTCTTGTTTCTCACTGAAAGAGAATCACCTCAATAATCTTTCATTAATTTTAAAACAAGAAAGCACGAACTGCTGTTGTTGAGATCCATTCATGATCTGTATAGAAACAGACTTTATCTCGTAGGCAATGTAACCGGAAAAATGATAGGAACCATCGCAAGTGTCAACCTTGTGAAGAGCACCCACAGAGTAAAAAAAAAAAAAAAATGAAAAGTGTTAGAGTGTTGTCATCAATTTTCATAACTCACCAAATCAATAAAACCTCGTATGATTCTTTGAAGACAGTTTAAATCGATAGATATGTATAATTACCTATTTACTTTCAACAATTTATGATGATTGATTTTAATCAATGACATTGTGATTTCCACAATTTGAATAAAATTAGCATATTTCATACATCCCAAGATTGTACAGGATATCGGGCAGAGGATTCGCAAAGGTATGATTAGCAACTGCTTACGAAAGGATCTGTACAAAGAATGTGGCAAAAAAAATGCTGGTAATTGAAAACAATTAAATTTATTTAACCAGTCGGTTCAAACATATATTTAAAGGCCTTTATCACAAAACTGAGGGAAAGTATATATCCAACATTAAAAACTCCACCTTTCCTACATAAGAAAACTAGGATCAATTATATCTACAAATATAAAACCTAAAGTATGATTTATTATAGTATTACACTGAGAAAAATTGGGAAATGTACAAGTTATTAATATTTTGTTTTCGTTTCACAAGCTCCCAAGTGTGAAACTAATGGCAACAGCCAAATCTCTGTGAGTTGTTGATAACACGTGACCAGAATTTATTTGAAACTAGACAAATATCACTACATTTGTTATTTCTGTTGTTTCGTTTGCATAGAGTAGGCTTCTCAATACTTATAATTGGTGACAATTAATTCTCAGCCAAATGAGCTGACACGATAATACGAACTTACTAAAAGCAGTTGACCCACAAAGAAAACAGCGATGATGAAACCAAAATGACAGATACCAAAAAGTATAACAATTGTTGATTACGTAATTACTATCGAGTACAGTGTATATCACACTGCAATTCTCATTATGCCACACATATTGGACGAGTAGATTTCAAGATCATATCTCAGCCAACAGGCCTTGCGGTAGCCAACAACGACTTTTTGGTCGGCTCAGGTTTCCCAGGGACCTTTCTATTTTCAGTCATGCAGAGTACTTTGATATGGTTGATTTGTAAATCTAGTTTGTTGCTTTCAATCCGGAAAGAGGTGCTGCCACAGCACTGGTACTGTATCCGTGGGAAGATAATAACCTAGCCTAACAACCACAGAATGATGGCGCTCTTCAAGGTACACAATTATATTACAGTCCAGTAACGAAAATGGATTCTTTCACAAATAATTTGCCATTACTAAGAACAGCTGCAAGAGCGTCACATCCCACACCAACTAAGTGTACATTTTATTTATTTTCCCATTAATCAAATATGTCTTATCCTTTAGTTTTCCTTTAACTCGAACTTTTTCTCTAGTTTTCTTTAACTGAAACTTCCCCCTTAGACTACCTTCATCTGTAACTTAAATAGTCCTCTGCAATTTTCTTAATTGTTGAGGGGGAAGGAGTGGGGGGGGGGGCACCCACACTGTCACTTAATAAAGGACATTAAATATAATACCAATCTCTTGAAGAACCACGTACCTGACCATGTTCCATTTTTTCACAGCTATAGCTTGCAACGGCAACAAGCAGCACATATCGGAATACAAGAATATATAGAGCTTTAAAGGATTAAATCTTAGACATACGTTCTGTCTTGCTGAAGACCTTTGAAACAGTTGCAACGAATAGTTGTAGGCCTACATGTACATCAGTCTTGGTATCCATTTTTTGCGTGCAAGGGGTGGTCTTTACCTTATGTGAAGCCTGTTCTTTAAGTCTATTAAAGTCTATGTCTAGCTTGCCTAGTTGTAGAAGTAATTTTACACTGTGATTGTGCCTCACTACATCGTTATTAGTTTTGAGCCTAACTTAGTGTTGGATGAACTACGAGTGGGTAATGTGGTTACTGCGTGGGTTCAATAGTAACTCCCTTAAGGATACACAGGATTAACAAACACAGGGTTCTGCTGGCAATCTTATTTATTCAAAAGCCTAACAAAGGTATCGCTATCAAAAGGCATAGGGAAAACCCTATCAAGAAAAGGAAAATGAAGCCCAGAAAAAGAAGAAGCCCAAAAAAAAAAGCCCAACCAGCCATAAGCCAAAGTTTCTCCGGGTCCTGTGCTACCGCTACATGCCTTATGGGGCGGGGTGGCGATGGCAAGCGTCGGCAAGCCTCTGAGCTGCTACGGGCCCGGGTTGCTGGGCTGGGTTCACTGTGCTGTCGGCTCTTGTCTCCTGCGTCTATGATGGAGTGTGTTGACCACTCGAACCGCATCTTATTTATGAGCCCGCGCGGACGTCCGAGAGAGCTATTACGTAGCCCGTGTTGCACAAGTGAAAGGCTCGGACATGGAGTCCAGCCCGACAACATAACCGGTTAGGGTCCTAACACAATCGAATTTACAGTACGGTTAAAAGGGTGCACACAAAAGTCAATTAGGTATCCCAGTAAACTGCAGAAATTACTCTAACGACCCCTCCAGCAATAATTGAATAAATTTGACCCAGGTTGGATTTATCGGGGATAACATGCGTCTAACTCGTGGTTTACTTTAAATCCGAGATCCTCTTATTAATTATTTCAATAGGATATGCGCATCAAAGTACAACAAAATTGGTACCATTATAAAGTAGAAACTTGCTGCTAAAATTCTAACTGACTACTTATACCAGAAACCCGGTAATAGTTTTAATATAAATTTTCAAAGTGTCAGGACTAACAACATTCGACAATTTTGTGCGGGATACTTTCGTCCATTAATACGACGTATCTCCATTGATAACAAACGTTATCATGAGTACCTATTTTGTACCGATAGGGTATTGTCTACTCTCAAAAATGAATTCGGGTTCCCGTCTTTCTGTCGGTGGATAACAACGAGTGAGCGAGTTGTAAGAAACTCAAAGCCATGATATAAGAGTTGGAAGCCCGGTACATTTCCAACTGACCAATCAAAATGCGCGCTTTTCACCGTGATGTGAATAACGGGTCCCGCGCTAGTATTACAAGGGAAATAATCCAATTAATGGTACTCGGCCAAGTGTCCATAAACTACTATGAGTGGCCGTCCCTCACTCACGCACTAGAGTTACCATGAAAGCACATATTAAAAAT
This sequence comes from Onchidella celtica, assembly GCA_963931925.1. Lineage (NCBI taxonomy): Eukaryota > Metazoa > Mollusca > Gastropoda > Systellommatophora > Onchidiidae > Onchidella > Onchidella celtica. The sequence goes on from OZ007567.1 coordinate 78,842,881, forward strand.
AGAAAATCGTTCATCCTCTCACATTCTCCCCTGCTAAGTCACGTAGTCCCTTACGTGACACATACATCAATTCAAAGGTTTACAAAAGACCACTGAAGGTATAATCAAACTCTAAGGGGCTATGATACCATCACTTAGGGTAGAACAATTGCAAAATACACACAGTGAACCGAAGTACAACAATGGTCCATCCTCTTTATAACTACTAACAGGTGGCGTGAACCGGCTAAGCTACTACTGGCATCCTGAAGATGTACACAACAGTCTCAGCTCTGGCTGTAGTAAGTTACATCATATGGACAAAACAACAGGTCCCAGACCTGCAACGGTGGTCCCAGACCACTATCAGGGTTAACGTAGGATCGAACAGTACAAAAAAGACAATATGCTATAAGGGCACTAGTGCAATGAAAAAGGTAAGGTCGACATAGGCATAAAAGTAATTGTAATTAAGCTGTGGAGAAAGCCAACATGGGCATACTCTCTAACTTAAAATCTTGAGGCGGAGCTCCCTTGGATTCGGTGGTCTATCATCTGGCCTGATGGAAACTGGGGGGGGGGGGGGGGGTCTTGATGGGTGCGCTCCCCTGCTCTTTCTGCACTCACAGTCAATGTCTAATGTTAATCACTAATAAGAGTCAGAGGTCCAATCTCTGGGGTTGTCTGTGTGGGCGGCTGGACCGTCGCACAGGAGGTAGGCGCTGGGAAGTTGTCATCCCAGGTTGAGGGTCCGGTCGGGCTGCAGGTGGCTGGCAAGGGTGGTGAGCCGGGAAGTACCAGACATCGGTCGACGCAGGCAGTGGAGGCGGGTGCTGTGGATGTGTGTTGACCACTGGGGGGTGAAATAACCGCAAGAGGTCTCCGTTGACCGCAGTGGGATGGGTGGTGTACACAGGACTGGGATACAGGTCCTGAATCTTGAGTTGATGTTGGAGGGCGTTGGTCTTCGTGGCCCCCTGGTTCCTGTGGGGTGGGGCAGGGGTTGGCTGGCTGGCTGGGCTTCAAACTAAACATTTCCACGGCTGGGCTCTCTACACTACAAACTAACCCTTCTGTGTATCCCACTTCTTGACACCAGAAAATGTTGGATGACTAATGGACCGAAGTATCCCACTTCTGACACCAGAAAATGTTGGATGAACTACGAGTGGGTAATGTGGTTACTGCGTGGGTTCAATAGTAACTCCCTTAAGGATACACAGGATTAACAAACACAGGGTTCTGCTGGCAATCTTATTTATTCAAAAGCCTAACAAAGGTATCGCTATCAAAAGGCATAGGGAAAACCCTATCAAGAAAAGGAAAATGAAGCCCAGAAAAAGAAGAAGCCCAAAAAAAAAAGCCCAACCAGCCATAAGCCAAAGTTTCTCCGGGTCCTGTGCTACCGCTACATGCCTTATGGGGCGGGGTGGCGATGGCAAGCGTCGGCAAGCCTCTGAGCTGCTACGGGCCCGGGTTGCTGGGCTGGGTTCACTGTGCTGTCGGCTCTTGTCTCCTGCGTCTATGATGGAGTGTGTTGACCACTCGAACCGCATCTTATTTATGAGCCCGCGCGGACGTCCGAGAGAGCTATTACGTAGCCCGTGTTGCACAAGTGAAAGGCTCGGACATGGAGTCCAGCCCGACAACATAACCGGTTAGGGTCCTAACACAATCGAATTTACAGTACGGTTAAAAGGGTGCACACAAAAGTCAATTAGGTATCCCAGTAAACTGCAGAAATTACTCTAACGACCCCTCCAGCAATAATTGAACAAATTTGACCCAGGTTGGATTTATCGGGGATAACATGCGTCTAACTCGTGGTTTACTTTAAATCCGAGATCCTCTTATTAATTATTTCAATAGGATATGCGCATCAAAGTACAACAAAATTGGTACCATTATAAAGTAGAAACTTGCTGCTAAAATTCTAACTGACTACTTATACCAGAAACCCGGTAATAGTTTTAATATAAATTTTCAAAGTGTCAGGACTAACAACATTCGACAATTTTGTGCGGGATACTTTCGTCCATTAAGACGACGTATCTCCATTGATAACAAACGTTATCATGAGTACCTATTTTGTACCGATAGGGTATTGTCTACTCTCAAAAATGAATTCGGGTTCCCGTCTTTCTGTCGGTGGATAACAACGAGTGAGCGAGTTGTAAGAAACTCAAAGCCATGATATAAGAGTTGGAAGCCCGGTACATTTCCAACTGACCAATCAAAATGCGCGCTTTTCACCGTGATGTGAATAATGGGTCCCGCGCTAGTATTACAAGGGAAATAATCCAATTAATGGTACTCGGCCAAGTGTCCATAAACTACTATGAGTGGCCGTCCCTCACTCACGCACTAGAGTTACCATGAAAGCACATATTAAAAATAGAAAATCGTTCATCCTCTCACATTAGATTCGTCCGTCGTCTGTACAGTTCTGGTAGGGTAGTTGCCACATACCTTACCCTAACGTGAGCATTTCGGCCGCATATTGTATTCAGCCATTAACATCACATATTACGCAACAACTCTCAATGTGCAATGCACCTCAAAACTCAGTCTGCAATTCACATATATACGTCTAGTAGCATGAAAAGCACACGTTCGTACTCACATATTTCTCTCTGTTATTTCGACAGGCAGACAAAGAAGCACACAAACATGCAGATAAACGAACATATGAAGACGAGACAGGATCTTCTGAAACTTTATCTCAGCCTGGTGCAAATAGGTTTATTCTCTGTCATTACCGGTTCAGTAAATAATAATCTGTTTACCTTTAAATGGAACTTTTTTGGACTTAGACTCCATGATACACCATCATCATGACGTAATGGATAATGATAACTAGATTACATCTATATAGCACCTGACTCCACAAGTGGGTCCAAAATGCTTCACAATGAAATAGTAACATATTAACAACTCTCTCTGCCTCTCTTTCTTTCACTGTTCATGTATGGATCCATAACATTTGTTTCCTTAATGAGTTTAGTGTCATTAAATGTTTCAGTTAAAACAGTGTCTATCAAGAAAGATGTTCCTATTCAGCTACTATACTTAGGTTTTGAACATCCCACCTCGTCCCAGCTCCAGGTTTGGGAATTTGAGTCGAGAATGGACATTATCTCACTGACAAAGGAACACAGCAATATGGTATATAGCTTATTAATCATTGTTTATGTCCTTTCATACTTGTTTATCAGTACTGAATTTAATACTTACGCTGAACAGTTTGGGAGGGGGGAAGTCATAACCTCCCAATGAATGGGTTACAGTAGCTAGGATTCCATTTTAAGAAAATTTATTTTGTTAGATACGTATTAGCCCATGCTGGTCCATGTTGCCTTCAGTTACGAGGTAAAGAAAGCTTGATCATACGTTAAACTATACATTTGTCTTGGCTTGAGTACGAGAGGAGATGAAAATGATATAACTGACACTGGTCTCAAAGCGAGACTATTTGTTTTCTCTGCCACTGAATCTAATCTTTTTTAAAAATACGGCACATACAGCGACAAGACAAATTAACATGCTCTCTATTGCTCTGTCTTTATCAGTTATTGTTAAACAATAAACCATAAGTTCAGACCACCTTAATTAGCCTGGTGACATAGCAATGAGTCAGAAGCATATTGAAATGTATGATACTTGGTTAAAAGCTCAAGGAAATAGCATTTGAAACAGCCAGTAATAAATATTCAACTTCATCAACAAAAGAAATGTACACAAATCAAATTATATCAGATCATGAAAAAGTTATAGGTGTTAGACTCAAAAGACTTACTTTGATAAAAATTAGGACTGCGTGATATTTATTTTTCATCTCATGACAAAATTTACTACAGGTATGAAATGAAGTCTCTAGAAGACCCACCCAATGAGGGAAAAATAGACATCACTAGGACCTCTGTGAATATTCTAACACTAAATGTTTTGCATCAAGGGAGAAACAAGAATTACACTGAAAACTAATAATATCTTGAAAAATATCAAAAAGTACAGTCAGCTGTTGATTCATGAAGGCAGATAGGAAGGTGGTGTTCTTTTTTTAACATTTTATAAAATTGGACATATGGCTGAGTCAGATAATAGCTTTCTTAGACTTGCAGCAGAACCAACTTATCAATGTATGGAGAACATGTATGTTGGGAGAATTAAAGTATGATTTGAATTTTTAAAAGTCTTTAAAAAAAAATTACAAAATGCAGTGACATTTTCATCTAATGTGCAAAAATAACAGTGAAAACCTTTCACTTGTTCTTATTTAGTAAACCATGGTAAAGTCCATTTAAGGCCACCAACTGTTCATGAGTGCCACTCTCTTTAACCATCCCTGCATGAAAGACAGCAATTTTATCAGCATCCCGAATAGTGCTCAGCCTGTGAGCTATGGTGATGCAGCTACGACCTTGGCAAGCTCGGTCAAGAGCTTCTTGTACTATCTGTGGATTAGATTTAATATAGACCTGTTATGACTGGTAGGTTTTAAGAATTCCGTTCTAGGAAAGAAATTTAATGGAAGGCTTGTTACACAGTTCCTAACTCAGAATGAAATCTGACCTTCTCCTTTTTCCTTTCCCATTTCCCCCTGAAAAACTGAAGGAGAGCCATTCCTATTTTCATTCTGATTTCGAAAAGGTTATATGTCACATGGACACCTTCTCAATGTAAATTGGCACTCAGTTAAACTATCGAGGAAACTTTCACAAAACATGTCTGAGATGAGTGTCTATGACATACAAGATCATCCACATATCATCACAAGCGAGAACCAAAGCCTTGAAATATCATATATAGGTATCATATTCACACCTTGAAAAACTAAACTGAACAACACCTTTGTTCTACTAGGGAGTGGCCATCTCAGTCACTGGACCAAAGCAAATAAATGTGCATCTCTCCTTGTGAAAACTGGCCAGTGCAAACAAAGAGTGTTTTCGAAGGGGAAATCGGAAAGGAAAATTCAGAAAGCCAGAAAAGTTCTTCCCCTACATCCCATTCTTTTTTTTACCGTTAACAAAGCATACCAGTGTAAACAGGCCTTATTACACAAAGATATTACACATTTGTCATAGCTGAATGGATGCCCTTGAGACAAAAATGTAAAGTCTGCACAGGAAATTGAAAAGCAGGATGATTTATGAATTTTGTTTCAAGATCTCAAGAATATCTTTCAGATTTCACAAAAGTAGCTGTGATGAATGGATCTGCTAGCTTTAAAAAAATTCTGAACTTTCTAAAACCATGCAAGGGACTTCAGAATTATGTGTGTGATTGGTCTTAAAATTTGAAATGTATGTATCTCTGAAAATCATTCATAAACAATGTCAGTAAATGTTCAAGAATAAATAAAAATCAGTACTCTTTAGTGACAAGTGTCTCTTAGCAGAGTTATGGGCTTTCATTTCCAGATTATAGTTCATTCCAATTCTTACAGCTTCACTCTCTGTGTCCAGTGCTGATGTTGCCTCGTCCAAGAGTAATATTTTAGGATTCCTGACCAGTGCACGGGCAATTGCAATCCTTTGCTTCTGTCCGCCACTCAGTTGTGTCCCTTTGCTGCCCACATTTGTCTCATAGCCCTTGCCGATCACAAAAAAAAATAAATGATGATTGTTGTTTTTCAGTCTGTTGAATATTGTATACTGTCACATAATTTACCACTTGCAACTAATTCATAACACTGCATATTCCACAGTTGGCCATCTTAGATCGAATGAATATACTGAATCACTTATTTAGTGTCACAGTAGCATAAGTACAAGAACAGGAAGTATACAGATCCCAGTTGAATAGATTAATTCAACTAAAATAATCAATATTTGCACACATTTTCTAACCAAATAAGTTTTGTGTGTTACTACTCAACAAAAGAGAATGAGATGACATTATGTATTATGAGCACAGGCTTTTCTTTTAAAACGTCAAAATGGCTGATGAATAAGTATCATAGTCAGTGAAGAAAAACTGCCAACTTCGAAAAAGACATGACCATATTATTTGCTTTGAGGACAATGAATCAACAGATTAATGGATCAAGCAGAAAATCACCCTGGGCAGAGACTGGATAAAGTTGTGGATGTTGGCAGATTTTGCTGCCTTGATGATCTCATCCATGCTGACTTCTCTGGAGTTGTCCCCATATGCAATGTTCTGGCCCACAGACCTGCAAAAGGAATATTGATTTTGAACTTTCACACACTGCAGTTTTTAAAGTTATAAATGAGGTTACAACTAACAGTATCTTCATATGTTGAAAGAAATCACTAGTGTGAAAATAATGACATCTTTCTCTAACACACAGTATGATGCCACCAAATGTTGTTGGGTAATATCAGTGTAGCTTTCAAAAGTAAGGAAGTCTAGTACTCTTCTGGTCGCACTGGCTACTATTAATTCTTATTTTATATTCACAAACTTTAAAGTAAAGAATAATACATCACTGTGTTTGAGATATGAAAAAAATGAACGATATTTTTATATAATGTACTTTCATTGTAATGCTAGTTTGTGACTAAGGCACGGCTGCTCATACTAGAGGTTTATAGGCACTTGTCTGGTCGCCATTACTTGAATTACTTCCTTTGTGTACAGTAGCGTGGGGCCCATTATTAACATTGCTGTGAGGAAGTGCTTTTTGACTGGTCAATTGGGAATTGAGACCAGCGGGTATCCAGCTCCTGAATCATGTCTAAAATTTATGTTTTCTTTCTCATCAACCGTAGGAAAGACAGAACCTTGGGTTCATTTTCAAGAGTATGCAATATCCTTCCCATATAATATAGGTGCTCAAGATAACTTTTGTTACTAACGGAGATCTGATGTGTTGATGGACCAAAATATCCCGTGCGAATCGATCAATTTTATAAATCCCATCACCTTTGAAAAATTATTCTAAAACTACTACAGAGTTTCAGGATAAAGTAGCTGGTTAGAATTTTAGTAGGAAGTTTTTACTCTGTATTGATAATTTTATTATACTTTGATGCACTTATCCTGATGAGATCGTCAATAATAGAGTCTCGGATTTTAAATAAATGATGAGCTAGACACGTTTTATCACTGATAAATCCAACCTGGGTCAAACTTATTAAATTGTAGCTCAATAGAACGATAAAGTATCTTCTGCAGTTTTCTGGGATATCCGTTTGATTTCTGTGCGTTCAGTATTACCTGTGTTATGAATTTTTTCTGTCGGTACACTGACCAATTTTTCAAGTTTAGGCCCTATGCCACAGCATTCAAACTGCTGACCACTGGACCTGCTTTCTCGCATGTCTGCACGGCCAATATAAATACAATGCCATATCAGGTTTGAGATGCACTCTCATCAGATGCTGCAAAGACTACTGACCAGTGCCAGTGTACCACCCCAGACTGTTTTTGAAGCTTGCCGCCACCCCGCCCCTGATCGCAAAGCATGATGCAGTAGTCCAGGACCATGGGAGAAACTTTCGGGGAGTGAGAGACTACTAGAATAACTTTAATTTTAATTTGCTTAATTGATTCCGGTTAAGTGTGCTGATGCTGCTGATTTGCTCCCCGATGATGCCGCATAGAAATTTATAGAGGCTAGTGTGACCCTGGCTCAATGGTAATTATCAATTGCCATTCGAAGTAAACTGCCCTGTTACTAGCGTTAGTTGCTAATGTCCGCTACCCTAAGACACTATATGAGTAAAGATGCTTGCTACAGTGTATTACGATTAATGCATTGTATTATGTTAGCATTCGGACAATGTTTTATTGTTTAAGTTCGCTAATGCGCAACGGTCTGCAGATGCCCTGTTGTTGTGCTAGATGTTAACGATGGCTCCCTAGCCTCAAGACATTTATGATTTGCTTGTGTGTGTGTGTGTAACACTGCCTTGTTGTAGTATATATATGGCCTTTGGCGTCTTTACAGACGGTCTTAGCAGCTAGAATATTCACTTTCACTTTGACTGACAGCTTCTCTCGTGGCTTATTCTACCAATGTTTGACCCGAGAGTGCGATGGCAGTGATTGCAGGTCAGTCTTTTGGGTTCACTTTGGCGAGTGTTTTCATTCCGCCTCTGTCGTTTTGTCAGGTATGTTTCTTTTGCCTTGAAGTCTATTGCGAGCGTGCCACTGCGCAATTTTTGTCTCCATCTGCTTCGATCATTTGCAAGGTTCTCCCATTCATTGGGGTCGATGTTGAATGCTTTCATCGTGACCTTGCAAGTGTCTTTGAATCGCAGATGTGGCCTACCTCTGGGTCGGTTGCCAGTAGCAAGTTCCCCGTAGAGAATTTGTCTGGGGATGCGATCATTTTCCATACGGTGGAGATGTCCAAGCCACCGCAGTCTTTTTTTGCCTAGGAGAGCCTGAGTTGATGGAATGTTGGCTCGGCTCAGAACTTCGATATTTGAGATCCTGTCTTGCCACTTGATCTTGAGAATTTTGCGTAGGCAGCGCAGGTGGAAGGAGTTGAGGGATCTTTCATGTTTGGAGTAGGTGGTCCATGTCTCTGAGCCATACAGCAGGGTGCTTAGGACGCAAGTTTGGTACACGAGTACCTTTGTTTTGATGGTCAGCTTGCTATTGTTCCACACCCTTTTTGAGAGTTTGCCAAAAGCTGTGGCCGCCTTTCCTATTCTGGCATTTATTTCAGTTGTTATGTCTGTGCTACGACTGATGGTTGAGCCTAGGTAGCAGAATTTTCCCACTTGCTCCAGAGGAGAGCCATTCAGCATGATTGGGTTGGGGTTTCTCAAGCCTTGTGTCAAAACTACAGTTTTTGAGACACTGATCTTTAGCATGAATTTGTCACAGGCTTTGGCAAGGCTATTGATGAGAGCCTGGAGCGTGGTTTCATCGTGGGCCACGATTGCAGCATCATCTGCGAAGAGGAGCTCTTGTAACATAATATGCTCTGTACGAGATTTTGCTTTTAGTCTGGCAACATTAAAAATGGAGCCGTCCACTCTGGTGTTAATAAGTACTCCACCTGAACATTGACCAAAGGCATTCTTGAGTAGGGCTGCAAAATATATACCAAATAAGGTAGGAGCAAGAACACATCCCTGCTTCACACCGCTGTTTACAGCAAATGAATTGGATGTGCAGCCCTCAAAGTTGACACATGCCCTCATGTCAGTGTGGAAGGATGCAATAAGTTTTAGCAATGTTGGTGGACAGCCTATGGATTTAAGGACTGCATACAGCCCAGATCGGCTTACGGTGTCGAAAGCCTTTGTTAGGTCCACAAAGCATGTTATAAGCGGCCTGTTTTGTTCTTTACATTTTTCTTGGATTTGCCGAAGTGCAAATATCATGTCAATAGTTGATCGTTTGCTTCGAAAGCCACATTGTGTTTCTGGTAAGACTTTTTCCGCCAGTTGTTGAAGGCGGCAGTGGATGACGCGAGCAAAAGCCTTTCCAGTAATGCTGAGGAGGGATATGCCTCGATAGTTGTTGCAGTCGCCTTTGTCTCCTTTGTTCTTGTAAAGTGTGACAATTTTGGCGTCTCTCATATCATGTGGTATCACGCCTTCTTTCCAACACTGCAGTAACAGATTATACAGGTGTGGTAATAGTGGGCCTTTTAGGTCTTTTAATACCTCTGCAGGAATGTTGTCACTTCCTGTGGCTTTTCCAGCAGACAGGTGGTCGATTGCATTGGAAAGCTCGACTAAGGAAGGTTCAGCGTCAAGTTCGGCCATTATTGGCAGTTTTTGGAGGTGTTCCTCAAAATCTGGTGGAATATTTTTCTCAGTTGAATACAACAGAGAGTAATGCTCTACCCACCTATTCAGTTGTTCATTTTTATCTGTGATGGGTTCACCATTTACAGATTTAAGTGGGGCGCTTTTTGTGATGATTGGCCCAAGAGCTACTTTCATCTGACTAAAGGCGGTTTTCATATCTCCCTTTTCATTTGCCTCTTGTATGCTGTTACACAAGTCTGTCCAGTATTTGTTGGCGCAACGTCTTACCTCCAGCTGAAGTTTAGCTTTTGCATTTTTCAAACAAGTTTTTGTACTCTGATTGCAATTTTTGTTATACTCATTGAAAGCAGATTTCTTTTGCTCAATGAGAGGTAGGAGAATTTCGCTGTTCTGGGCTACCCAGTCGTTGTTTGAAACTTTATGCTGTCCAAAAGACTTGATGGCACAGTCATGAATTTTTGAACTGAGAGTGTTCCATGTTTCATCTACCGAGTCACATTGGCTGACATTATCCATGCTTTCAGCAAATAACTTTTCAAATGACTTTCTATTTGATTCATCTCTGATTGCTGTTACATTGATCTTAGGGATTGAAGGGGCTTTTGATCTGTATATTTTCTTGGCCGAAATTTTGATTTTGCTGACTACCAGTGCATGGTCGGTGTCACAGTCAGCACTGTGGAGGGAACGGGTTATTTTTATACAGCCCAAACTCTTCCTCCTTGAGAGAATAAGATCTAATTGATGCCAATGGCCAGACCTGGGATGGCGCCATGATGTTCTTTGGCATCTCTTAAGGTCAAAGTACGTGTTTGTAACACATAATGAGTTTACGGAGCATAGCTCCAGAAGGCGCTGCCCGTTTTCGTTGATGTTGCCAATGCCGAAGTGCATTGTTGTAGTAGGCCGTGATAATTTCTTGACATGTATATATTGTAGGTGATTCATCACAGTGAGCGACACTATGCCCCTTGATTATATTTTACTGGTACTTGTGTCAGGCCGCTATACCACTATGCTACAGAGAGCAGTGTAATTATATTTACATGCTTAGTGCTTGAGGTGTGTTAGTTAGTACAGTTTTACACAGGTGAGCCGCAGAATTGTTATTTTTGTCCAATTATTTTGCCGGTAACACGCCCCAATAAGTCCTATAATTATGTGACGATGAATTAACATGTTTCAATGAGTTCCACACATTACAATGAGTCCCATATGTGTATATATTTATATGCTTGCGTTAGCATCAACCTGCGGGGCACAAAAAATCTAAAGATGCCATTTTAAAGCAGTAATCAACAGTGGCCAGCTGACTGTGGATAATATGCATCCCAGTCCAGGTTATCCTGTTCAAATTATCACTGACAAACTCAGTGTCTATTGTAGGGTTGCTCCCCTTTCCATCTAATACTGGTTGTAATCCTGCTCCTTGATTATGTCCATTCACAACAGTACATTACATCCTTTTACTGGAGACTCCTTGTATTTTAATTCTTACTTGTACTTCATTATCCTTAGCATTTGTACCCTCCATATAATTACATGCATCATGTTGATATTTTGAAAATTACTTGATTTCTATGTATGCTCACCATTGATTAGGCTTACTTGATTGCATGTTGTAATTATTCTAATCATATTTTGTCTTTCCTCTTTGTTCCAGCTCATGCGTGGTTGGGTTTTCTTTGGTTCCCTTTTTTTGTGTCGTTCCTAGTTTTTTTTTTTATACACGTAAATAGATAGCAGCATCAATTAAGAACACGTGTCTTTTAATTGTGTCTCCTAAAGAAATAGGGGCCTACTTAGAACCCACTACACATATGCCCACAAGCCCACATTAACCGCTCTTTCATCCTACAGTGAGACAGTGAATAAATTACAGGTCCTCATAAATACACATCAAATTCTGCATACAGTTTTTAGGTCTGCTTGCACTGATAATTACACTCTAGTATTCTTCTTCTTTCGTTCGCCAAATCTAAATCTGCAGATTTGTTCTTTTAAGAAAATCTAGTTTTCTGCAGTTCTAGCAGAGCACCATAGAGTTTGACATTCAGGTCGGTGGGTTTGGGCCAATATACACTCTGGTGTAAAATAAACGCACCATATTTCCTACCTTCAACCATACACATAATGTCAAGGTGTTCAGATTATTTGCACAGCATCCATGAATGTCTCGTTTTTTTTTTTTGTGTTACATAAAGAAATTATATGACAAAAATGTGATACTATACCAACCTATCAAACAGCATTGGTTCTTGTGAGACTAACCCAATTTGTGACCGCCACCACTGAACATTCAGGTCCATGACATTGTAGTTATCCAGATACTATGAAAAACAAAACGTGAGGAAACATTGAAATAACACATTCGTCTCTCCTTCATCTTCCTTCATCCCCAGCCCTGAAGACAAATTGGATATACATGAATACCCCCGAATAATCAATTTAGGAGAAGCAGAAAGTCACACTGAATACATTATAATTGTCTTGAGCTGTTTTACCTCACACAAGTTATTCCATCCCAATGTTTGGCTTTCAGAACTTTCAGTATTAAAAAAATTTAATTTTGTAATTTTCATTTGCTATTTTCTTCAATCACTCATCTCATTCATGAAGATGTATGTGATAAAAAGACTTTGTCCTGGAATTTTATTATACAAATTAATGCTCAGCTGACAGACAAACAGTGTCGAGTTGCCATGTATCAGATGCTCTAGATGGGTTAACCAGTCAAAAACATATGCACAGAATGGTGTTTTACTGACATATATATGGCCTTTAGTGTCTTTACAGACGGTCTTAGCAGCTAGAATATTCACTTTCACTTTGACTGACAGCTTCTCTCGTGGCTTATTCTACCAATGTTTGACCCGAGAGTGCGATGGCAGTGATTGCAGGTCAGTCTTTTGGGTTCACTTTGGCGAGTGTTTTCATTCCGCCTCTGTCGTTTTGTCAGGTATGTTTCTTTTGCCTTGAAGTCTATTGCGAGCGTGCCACTGCGCAATTTTTGTCTCCATCTGCTTCGATCATTTGCAAGGTTCTCCCATTCATTGGGGTCGATGTTGAATGCTTTCATCGTGACCTTGCAAGTGTCTTTGAATCGCAGATGTGGCCTACCTCTGGGTCGGTTGCCAGTAGCAAGTTCCCCGTAGAGAATTTGTCTGGGGATGCGATCATTTTCCATACGGTGGAGATGTCCAAGCCACCGCAGTCTTTTTTTGCCTAGGAGAGCCTGAGTTGATGGAATGTTGGCTCGGCTCAGAACTTCGATATTTGAGATCCTGTCTTGCCACTTGATCTTGAGAATTTTGCGTAGGCAGCGCAGGTGGAAGGAGTTGAGGGATCTTTCATGTTTGGAGTAGGTGGTCCATGTCTCTGAGCCATACAGCAGGGTGCTTAGGACGCAAGTTTGGTACACGAGTACCTTTGTTTTGATGGTCAGCTTGCTATTGTTCCACACCCTTTTTGAGAGTTTGCCAAAAGCTGTGGCCGCCTTTCCTATTCTGGCATTTATTTCAGTTGTTATGTCTGTGCTACGACTGATGGTTGAGCCTAGGTAGCAGAATTTTCCCACTTGCTCCAGAGGAGAGCCATTCAGCATGATTGGGTTGGGGTTTCTCAAGCCTTGTGTCAAAACTACAGTTTTTGAGACACTGATCTTTAGCATGAATTTGTCACAGGCTTTGGCGAGGCTATTGATGAGAGCCTGGAGCGTGGTTTCATCGTGGGCCACGATTGCAGCATCATCTGCGAAGAGGAGCTCTTGTAACATAATATGCTCTGTACGAGATTTTGCTTTTAGTCTGGCAGCATTAAAAATGGAGCCGTCCACTCTGGTGTTAATAAGTACTCCACCTGAACATTGACCAAAGGCATTCTTGAGTAGGGCTGCAAAATATATACCAAATAAGGTAGGAGCAAGAACACATCCCTGCTTCACACCGCTGTTTACAGCAAATGAATTGGATGTGCAGCCTTCAAAGTTGACACATGCCCTCATGTCAGTGTGGAAGGATGCAATAAGTTTTAGCAATGTTGGTGGACAGCCTATGGATTTAAGGACTGCATACAGGCCAGATCGGCTTACGGTGTCGAAAGCCTTTGTTAGGTCCACAAAGCATGTTATAAGCGGCCTGTTTTGTTCTTTACATTTTTCTTGGATTTGCCGAAGTGCAAATATCATGTCAATAGTTGATCGTTTGCTTCGAAAGCCACATTGTGTTTCTGGTAAGACTTTTTCCGCCAGTTGTTGAAGGCGGCAGAGGATGACGCGAGCAAAAGCCTTTCCAGTAATGCTGAGGAGGGATATGCCTCGATAGTTGTTGCAGTCGCCTTTGTCTCCTTTGTTCTTGTAAAGTGTGACAATTTTGGCGTCTCTCATATCATGTGGTATCACGCCTTCTTTCCAACACTGCAGTAACAGATTATACAGGTGTGGTAATAGTGGGCCTTTTAGGTCTTTTAATACCTCTGCAGGAATGTTGTCACTTCCTGTGGCTTTTCCAGCAGACAGGTGGTCGATTGCATTGGAAAGCTCGACTAAGGAAGGTTCAGCGTCAAGTTCGGCCATTATTGGCAGTTTTTGGAGGTGTTCCTCAAAATCTGGTGGAATATTTTTCTCAGTTGAATACAACAGAGAGTAATGCTCTACCCACCTATTCAGTTGTTCATTTTTATCTGTGATGGGTTCACCATTTACAGATTTAAGTGGGGCGCTTTTGGTGATGATTGGCCCAAGAGCTACTTTCATCTGACTAAAGGCGGTTTTCATATCTCCCTTTTCATTTGCCTCTTGTATGCTGTTACACAAGTCTGTCCAGTATTTGTTGGCGCAACGTCTTACCTCCAGCTGAAGTTTAGCTTTTGCATTTTTCAAACAAGTTTTTGTACTCTGATTGCAATTTTTGTTATACTCATTGAAAGCAGATTTCTTTTGCTCAATGAGAGGTAGGAGAATTTCGCTGTTCTGGGCTACCCAGTCGTTGTTTGAAACTTTATGCTGTCCAAAAGACTTGATGGCACAGTCATGAATTTTTGAACTGAGAGTGTTCCATGTTTCATCTACCGAGTCACATTGGCTGACATTATCCATGCTTTCAGCAAATAACTTTTCAAATGACTTTCTATTTGATTCATCTCTGATTGCTGTTACATTGATCTTAGGGATTGAAGGGGCTTTTGATCTGTATATTTTCTTGGCCGAAATTTTGATTTTGCTGACTACCAGTGCATGGTCGGTGTCACAGTCAGCACTGTGGAGGGAACGAGTTATTTTTATACAGCCCAAACTCTTCCTCCTTGAGAGAATAAGATCTAATTGATGCAAATGGCCAGACCTGGGATGGCGCCATGATGTTCTTTGGCATCTCTTAAGGTCAAAGTACGTGTTTGTAACACATAATGAGTTTACGGAGCATAGCTCCAGAAGGCGAAGGGAAACAAAACAAAAAATGAGATTGATTCTCCAACTTTTTAGCCTTCATCTATCTCAAAGACCTAACTATGCCAACAAATGCTGACTGCTCAGGAAGCTAGTGGTGTTTTCTGTTTTATTCCAAGAGAGAAAAATAAGTGAAATAAAAGATCAAATACTTTTATAAAATCAAATAACATGGAGCTATGTTAGCTCCCCTCACTTCCCCTAAACAACACATTCCTACCACTCCTCCTTCTATGGGATCATAGAATCTCTCCACCAACTGGATTGTTGTGCTCTTTCCACAACCACTCCCTCCAGTTAAAGCCAGTGTTTGACCTTGTTCCACACCCAGTTCAAGACCATTTAGGACCATCACATCTGGGCGATTGGGGTACTGGAACTTTGTGTTGGAGAAATGCAGTGTGCATTTGAATGTACCCTGATCAAGTGGAGAAAGAAATTGCTGTTTTTAGGTACCGTATATGGAATTTAAATAAAGTTGTACCATTTACAGTGGTAAAGCTAGTGCAACCATGATATATAAAAAGGAGTTGAACTTGCCACATTATATGGAAAAATTGGAAAATTGGCACTTAATAGAAAAGAAGAGTTGTGTACAAAAATCCTCTAAGAAATGCAATTAATGCAATACATAAACTACGCATGGTAAATGTAGCGTCCCACTAGTTGAACGATCGATATTTTCTCACCCCTGCATGGCGAGACTCACTCGGCGACCTCCCCCCCCCCCCCCCTCTCGCCAGCAAGGCCGGTATTTTTCTTTGATGTCTCGCTGTGTGGCTTGTTTGTTTCACTGTAGAAAATCTAGAAGGTCTAGAGGGTACTGCAGTATCCGAGATTACGCTAGGTCGACCTTGAGTGATGTAATTCTGTGACGTGTCTGTGTACGATTAGGTGGCTTGTATGTGTCCCGAACGATCTAGGTCTGTCTCGTGCTTATGGGGCGGTTAAGCCGCTTCCTGAACGTTCCTGGACAGAATATATATAAGGAGGGCCAGGCGAGTAGGAGGGGTGCAAATCGTAGGGGTGCAAATCGTAGGTGTGTAAATCCAGTTGTAGTAGAAGTGTAAGTGCCTTCCCCGATAGGTGTAAGTAACTTGTGGATATCAGCTCTTGTTTACAGTTATTAAACGTTAGTATTAAGTATTCATCGGATCCTGTTATTTATTTCTACAACAGTTCGAGACAGTTTCGTTTTTAAGGGGTAGACGATCAGTTCATCTGACTCTCCCCATCATAACGTGCTGAAATTTGCATCAACTGTTACATATTGGGGGCTCGTCCGGGATCCGATCAGATCAGAACAGATTCAACTCAGATCATCGGAGTCTTTCTAAAGTACAGTAAATTGTGTAAAGATCATCGAGGATATCCACAACATGTCAGAGGCTATTGGAAGGCTTGGCCAGGAAGCAGACGCCTTGGAGCTCACTGGGAAGGAGAGACAGGATTACATCCGTGAAGGCCTAAAGGAGGAAAGAGAGAGGCAAGAGCGCATGGAGCAACTGAAGATGGAAAGACAGGCTCAGGAGAAGGAGGCTCAACGACAAGCTCAGGAGAAGGAGGCTCAACGACAGGCTCAGGAGAAGGAGGCTCAACGACAGGCTCAGGAGAAGGAGGCTCAACGACAGCTAGAAAGAGAAAAGATGAACCACGAGCTGGAGATGGAGAGGATCCGCCATCAGCGTGGAGGCGAGTCGACGCAGGGGACCAGCGACCACGCCAGTTCCAAGAGACCCAAGCTACCTGCATTTCAGGATGGGAAGGACGACCTTGCTAGCTGGCTACTTCGTTTTGAGAGGTTTGCCGAGACAGCGGACTGGCCCAGATCCACCTGGACGACATCACTGTCTGCCCTGCTGACTGGGAGAGCTCTGGAGTGCTTCTGTCGATTGCCGATCGATGAGGCCAAGGACTACGACAGTCAAGGAAGCTTTGCAGAAGAGGTATAACCTGTCAGAGGACGGTTACAGACTCATGTTCAGTCAAGGTAAGCCTGAATATGGAGAAGATGTCGGGATGTTTTTAACTAGGATCAAGACTTACCTAGAGAGGTGGATAAAGCTATCAAAGACGGAGAAGACCTACGAAGGAGTGAGGGACCTGTTCGTTAGAGAGCAGTTTATGGATGCTTGCCCACCAGACCTTGCGATCCATGTGAGGGAGAGGAGGCCAAAGACGCTACAGGACGTTGCAGACTCAGCGGAGGCGTTACTGGTAGCGAGGAACCGGACACTCAGAGGAAGCGCCAGACAGCAAAGCCGGCCAGTGCGACGGAGACCCAACGGAGACAGAAGTCTACAGGTCTGTTATAGGTGCCAGGAGCCGGGACACAAGGCGAAGGAGTGTCGTGCAAGGACAAAAGACAAAGGTGAGTTCAGATGTTACCTTTGTGGAAAGCCAGGCCACGTTCGGAGAATGTGTCCAGCCCAGAAGGATACGGGGCGAGGCAAGCCGAACAAGGCGGCGGCGGCCGTAGTTATAGCGGCGGACGAGTCGTCGAGACAGGATGCGACGACGGCTGACACCAGCATCAACGTTCAAGCGGTAATGAAGGACGGGAAGCTCCAGTTAGCGGTGCCTGTTACGTGCGGAGGATGCAGTGACGGAAGGGCCGTGGAGAAGCTGAAGTTACCAGTGATGAAGGGCTTGATTGGAAATCGAGCAGTAGACGTCCTAAGAGATACCGGCTGTGAAGGTGTAGTGGTGCGGCGATCACTGGTGGACGACGGACAGCTCACCGGTGGGAAGAAACTCATCGCGAGGATCGATAACTCCTTGCTAGCGGCGGAGGAAGCCGTTATCGACGTGAAGACGCCTTGCCTGACGGGCAGAGTGACGGCACTGTGTCTCCCGGAGAGCATCTGCGACCTAGTAGTCGGGAACGTGGACGGAGCGAAGGACCCGTACGACCCTGATACTGAGGTGATGGTAGGAGCGGTGACCACGACGGCCCAGGGGAAGAGGAAGCCAGTCTACGTCGCTGAGGGTGCCGAGGGCAGAACGGCACGCGGGAGTGGATAGGAAAGAACTCATCCGACTCCAGGAAGAAGACGAAGACCTCAAGAAGTTGGGGCAGAAGAAAATTCCGACCAACAGAGGCAACAAGTCCGTACACGTCGAGAGACACGGAGGTGTACTGTACCGGATTTTTAGGGACATAAGACAGGCTACGATTACAAGACAAGTGGTACTACCCGAGAAACTGAGGGAGTATGTACTGAGCGTTGCCCATGATTCTATCGTCGGAGGACATCTCGGCGTGAAGATGACGAAGGACAGGGTGATGAGCAATTTTTACTGGCCTGGTATCGAAGGTGACGTCGCGAGATACTGCCGCTCATGCGACATCTGCCAGAGGACAGTGAACAAGGGAGCGACTCCTAAGGTGCATTTGCAGAGTATGCCATTGGTAGACGTCCCATTTAGGAGAGTGGCCGTGGACCTGGTAGGACCTATTGACCCCCCAAGTGAAGGCGGACATCGGTATATCCTGGTATACGTAGACTACGCTACTCGTTACCCTGAAGCGACCCCCTTGAAGAAGATTGACGCGGAGACAGTAGCAGAAGCCTTAGTAAATATCTACAGCCGTTTGGGTGTGCCCGAGGAGATCTTATCTGATCAAGGGATTCAATTCATGTCGGACGTCATGAAAGAAACGAACAGATTACTGGGAATTCGACAGTCGACCACCACAGTCTACCACCCTATGTGCAACGGGCTGATGGAGCGATTTAATGGCACACTGAAGAAGACCTTGAGGCGACTGTGCGCGGAGCAACCTAAGCAGTGGCACCAATACAATAACCCGCTGCTCTTCGCGTATCGTGAAGTTCCCCAAGAATCGACAAAGTTCGCCCCATTCGAGTTGCTGTATGGAAGAACGGTGAGAGGACCGATGCACATCTTGCGACAGTTATGGACTAAGGATGTAGAGGAGCTGGAGACAAAGACCAGTTACCAGTACGTCATGGAACTACGCGAGCGGCTGGAGGACACGTGGAAGTTAGCTACGGAAGAGCTCTCAAAGGCACAAGGTAGACAGAAAACCTACTACGACCGGAAGGCGCGAGAGAGGAAGTTCCGCCCTGGCGACGAAGTTTTAGTACTGCTGCCGACAAACGCCAACAAGCTCCTAGTCCAGTGGAAGGAACCATACAAGGTAGTCTCGGTTGTCGGCGTCAACGACTACAGAGTCAAGATGGGTGTGAAAGAAGACATTGCACGCTAACCTTCTCAAGAGGTATATCCCCAGGACTACACCAGCGACGACGCAAGCAGCGGCGGCGGCAATGGGACCGGCGTCTATCGTGACCGAGATGTGTGAGATGAACGACGGCAGGAGCGACACCACACCTGGAGATGTCGATGCTATGATGGACGACGACTGTGATGGTGCTGGGACTGTGCTGGCAGAGGACGACGTGATGGACGAGAGTCAACCTGTGGAGTCAGCTGGCATGACAGTCGTCGAGGACTGCGATCTGGAAGGCGATAACGGTGGAACGAAGGAGGACCTTGCCGACCTAGGGAGCTGGGACCAGAAGGAAGGCTACGAAGATGTCCAATATGGAACGCAGCTGACGCCGGAACAACGTCAACAACTCGGCGACGTGGTGAAGGAGTATCAACGCATCTTCACCAATCTCCCCGGATGCTGCCAGTTAGGTGAACATTGCATCGACCTGACATCAGAGGTACCTGTTCGGCAACGACCATATCCGGTGCCCTATGCTATGCGCGACTCCTTGAAGGAGGAGCTCAGCACCATGGAAAGGTTGGGCATCATACGCAGGAGCTCATCAGCTTATGCTTCACCGATTGTTGTCGTCAAGAAGAAGGATGGATCCAATCGAGTCTGCATCGACTACAGGAGGCTGAACAAGATCACTGTGTTCGACCCTCATCCGACAGCAGCCCCATCGGAAGTGTTCCAGAGTCTGTCGAGAGGAAGAATATTCTCTCGGATCGACTTGAGCAAGGGATACTGGCAAGTGCGAGTCCGGGAACAAGACATTCCCAAGACAGCGTTCGTCACCATGGGCGAACACTATGAATTCACCCGGATGCCCTTCGGGATGATGAACTCAGGAGCTACACTGAACAGGATCGTGAAGCCATTGGTCCAGGGACTGAACAATGTGACAGCGTATGTGGACGACCTGCTGATCCATACAGAGACATTCGACGAGCATGTGAAGGCTCTCAAGGAATTGCTGCAGAGGATGGACCAAGCTGGATTAACTGCAAGACCATCCAAGTGCCTGATTGGAACGTCTGAAGTGGACTTTGTTGGACACTCAGTGGGAAAGGGTATGATTGGTCTGTTAGAAGAAAATGTGTGTAAGGTGCGGGATGCACCCAGACCCACCACTAAAAAGGAAGTGAAAGCATTTTTAGGACTGGTGGGATATTACCAAGAATTTGTACCTAACTTTGCAGCGATTGCAGCACCACTGTCTGATTTGCTTAGAAAGGGTCAGCCCAATGTAGTTCAGTGGGAAGAAGTGCAGGAGAAAGCGTACACTTCTCTGAAGAATGCCATTGCTTCCAAACCCGTGTTATGTTTGCCAGATTTTTCAAAAGAATTTGTCTTAGCAACTGATGCATCAGATCGCGGGTTGGGTGCTGCTCTTATGCAGGAATATGAGGGAAAGTTGTATCCTGTGGCATATGCCAGTCGTAAGCTATTGCCTCGTGAGACGAAATATTCAGTCTCAGAGCGAGAATGCCTAGCCATCGTTTGGGCTGTAAAGAAGTTTACTTTGTACTTGTATGGTAAAGAGTTTGTGCTCCAGACTGACCATAGGTCATTAGAGTATTTGAATTCTGCCAGATTTGACAGCCCAAAGCTATTACGATGGAGTCTATTTTTGCAGTCATATCGATTCAGGATTAGGTATGTCAAGGGCAAGGAAAATGTCGGCGCCGACTTCCTGAGTAGAGTGTTTTGAATAGTACAAATTCAGTGAGATGTATTGTAACCCAGAGTTTTGCCTATTAGATAAGTTTCTGGGATGACTGTATTGTACTGTAATGGTATATCTGAATGAGTATTGAATTATTGGCCGGCAGAGGGCCATTATGTATTAGCCATATTTTGACCTTGTATCATAATATTTACATTCTTTGTTACCAATGGGACTTAATGTAATTTTGGAAGAATGTAACCCAAATAGGAACTGCGAGCAAGCAGTGATTTTGTACGTTGCATTGATGTGATTTGCGAGTGGCCTAACCTTAGGCAGTATCGGTATTGCTTTGTTTGATCTGATATGATGAAGTTAGACCCTGATAAGTGGTCGATATGTGTGGGTATCCATGCCATGATATCTATGACTTTATGAATTTTTTTAGGACAATCATTGTTATGCACAACGTTTATGTGCTATGGTTCGTGCACGAAGCATTTTGTACTCGATGGCCATCGTTTCACCATTGTATGATTTTTAATAGTATCATTGACCATCGTTTCACCACAGTGGTGGTAGTGTATTGGTTATAATAGTAGGTCTACTGTTGACCATGGTTTTGTAATGGTACTGCAATGATATTGTAATGAGATTGTATTAGTGTTATAAGGATACTACGGTTATTGTATTGTACTTAGGATATTGGGAAGGCACCTAGTACAGTATTGGCAATGTCTATTGTAAGATTGGAGATGATAAGTATTTTATGATAGTGTAGACGCTTTATGATGTAGATAGTTGAAGAATGTTCAACTTAAATTGGGGAGTTGTGTAGCGTCCCACTAGTTGAACGATCGATATTTTCTCACCCCTGCATGGCGAGTCTCACTCGGTGACCTTCCTCCCCCCCCCCCTCGCGCCAGCAAGGCCGGTATTTCTCTTTGATGTCTCGCTGTGTGGCGTGTTTGTTTCACTGTAGAAAATCTAGAAGGTCTAGAGGGTACTGCAGTATCCGAGATTACGCTAGGTCGACCTTGAGTGATGTAATTCTGTGACGTGTCTGTGTACGATTGGGTGGCTTGGATGTGTCCCGAACGATCTAGGTCTGTCTCGTGCTTATGGGGCGGTTAAGCCGCTTCCTGAACGTTCCTGGACAGAATATATATGAGGAGGGCCAGGCGAGTAGGAGGGGTGCAAATCGTAGGTGTGTAAATCCAGTTGTAGTAGAAGTGTAAGTGCCTTCCCATATAGTTGTAAGTAACTTGTGGATATCAGCTCTTGTTTACAGTTATTAAACGTTAGTATTAAGTATTCATCGGATCCTGTTATTTATTTCTACAACAGTTCGAGACAGTTTCGTTTTTAAGGGGTAGACGATCAGTTCATCTGACTCTCCCCATCATAACGTGCTGAAATTTGCATCAACTGTTACAGTAAAATATATAAAACAGATGGGTTAGGTTAGGATTCTTATATAGAAAATTTCAGTTCAGCAATTTTTCACTACATCAAAGAGTTTCTCATTGAAAACTAAAGCAAGAAACAGTTCAGTTTTATACTTGGGGAATGCTACAACATGAAAAACCAAAATAAAAGATATTTGATTCAAGATAGGGCAAAATTTTGAAAACAATATATGCCTTAACATGCTCACATCAGTCAGTTTTAGCCCGGCATTTGACTGTGCATCAATCGGGGGCACTTTGTCATGCAGAAGAAACATGTCCTGAGCTGCTTGCTCAGCCTGACCAAAGTCACTTGCAAATGTAACAGCTCTTCCCAAATGAATCCCACTAATGACCAAGCATCCTAATACTCTTGAAGAAAGAGAGATTCAGAAAATCTGGAAAAACTGTTCTCGTCTATGGATTTATATATTAAAAAAAAAGGGGGGAGCAAGAATGATAGAAACATAGAAACATGCATGCTGGCATTTTCCGATCAGGCTGAATGATATTATTAATTATAAATTCGTACATGTATATTGCTTGATCTTCCAAACATCTGTATCATGTATGACTATAGATACTTGTTCTTTGTAAAGCATTTTGTAGTGTTTACAGATAATTACATCTGTTAAATCATACATTATATGCATAGAACTGTTTGCCCCAGAAAAATCCAATAGCTATATCCATAACTGGTGACACCTTATTGTTTAGACTTGGTGACTGATACTGTTGAGAAATTAATTTCTGTTAAAAACTCTTGGGCAGGGCACCAGCTAAGCATCTGGAATTAGTTCCCTGAAATATTGGCTTCTGAAAAGCATGAGCACTTCATCTTCTTATTTATTCTTGTTTCATCCTGAACTTCATTCCTTGTTTTTCTTTTATTCTTGCTTATTTCTCTTCTTCCTTCATCATCCTTGTTTTCCGATGCCATCTTTGTTCTTCTCTTGCTTTTGTCCTTTTTCTTTTTGTTCCCACTCACAGTTTACCTCAAAAAACTTCCAAACAAAGAGCCTAATAATTATGTCAACTGTGTAAATCATACTTTACAGAAGGGAATATTTAGATTATGAATCTTTTTACAGTATTCTTGTCCTCTCACTTGAAAATATCATCAAAAGTTAGCACATCATCTTTGAGGAGTTGTGATCCATAATAGAAGCAAACCCCAAAAGACATAAAGTTTATGCCTTGGCTGAAGCCGAGAGTAAAACAGGCAAAGAAGACTGTCTTCCAAGTTGTCCAGAATGGTAGCCACAGCATCTCTTTGAATTTATTGTAAAACATCTCTTCCCTGGTCAGTGCTGCTACTGTACGTACATTGTCTATGCTGACCATGGTGTCCTATATAAAGATGAAAATTTGTCAAATAAAATAAGTTTGAATGTGATGCAAGGCTAGACAATCAAAGTTAGAATACTGAAATGAAATCTTTACATTTAAAAATGAAGATTTTTTATCCTATTCATCTGTCCAGACAACCTAATTCTGTAATCTGGGCACCATTTCCAATAATATACCAGTACATCATTGGACCTGCTGACTGAAGAGGAAAGTTAAAAATTTTGGGGGGGACACAGTGGGGGGCAAAGATGGTGGAAGGTGTCTTGTACCCTGTAGTCTATCTTTGTTTTCCTTAAAGACAGATGGCGCAGCAAATCATACACACTTTAAAGTAAGGGAACTGAGCTATGACAGTATTTGAGATACTATGAAACATGTATTTGAATTTGCAAACAATGTGTGGGTTCAAAGCTTCTAGCAGTCATGACAACATGATTTTTCAGACCTGAGTGAAGGCTGGGTCATTCTGATATAGTTACAAATAAAGCAAGCTATAAATTTCTTCCTGATCAGTAGGTCTAACTTGTTTTACCTTTTTTCTCAGTTGCAATAGACTTTTTGTTGTAAGACAGACAGTGTTAAAAACAACAAGAAGAAAGCTTTTATATTTTCATATTTCACCCTTTCAGCATTTCACTGCAAGTAATTTTTTTTTTAGCACTTTAAATGCTGGTACGACATCTACTTTGTCCTGCTTTCCCAGGCATGAACCTTGCCTTGCACATTTCCTCCATGGCAGCTTTTGTTGTTCCAGAGGTGCCACTCAACGTCTTCATCACCATAGCACCGCTATATGATCATTATAGTTGAGATAAAAAAAGAATCACATAGGGTAATCATTATGATTTCAAATCCATATAATGAAATATCCTCAATTTCCTTCTTTCTCTATCTCTATTACTGACTTATGCAGTCATTCAGTCAACCAATCAGTGTCTCTCAGTTGGCCAGATACTCAGCCTCCTGAGGTCTGTCAGTCAGTCAGTCAGTCAACCAGTCACTATTTAGTCAATCATTCACTCACTCACACAATCACCACTTACTTTCCCACTTATAAATACATACTACCCAAACATTGGCTAACTTACTTATTCACTAATTCACATGCTCACTCATTCACTTACTCACTGCACTCAGTCACTCTTACTATGTACCTGACAAAATGAGGCACTTCTCGCATTTTGGTGGTATGGAGATATTGCTATCACCAAATGGGTTATTCAAAGTTCTTTCATTCGGTAAAAAAAAGTATTGCTGTAACTTAATTAGCTGAGTAGATATGGCCTCCCAAAGACAGGAAGTGACACAACCCTAGTTTTGAGAAAAACGCTTTTAAAGTTTCAGCTCAGAAATACAAAGTTATTGATGGTGACTCCACTAAAAGTCAATTTTGAGGTATTTACCGTTCTCAACAAGCATTGCCATTTGGAAAAAGAATAGTAAAGAGGTTAAAGTTTTCAAAAATACTGAAAACTCAAAATCGATAAAATTAATCTGATGATGCCTTTCAACGAATTTTTTTGAATCGGGTAGTGCCGAGATGCGCCTCATTTTGTCAGGCGGCCACACATATACCTTTAACCACTATATTGGTTCAGGAATGTAGAGAAAAGGCCAAGCTAATTGAATTTTAGCATGTCATTCATAGCTGTAAATTATACAGCTCCATAATTAAAAATCCATACATACCCAAGAATCACGAAAGGTATGAAGACAGTGAGACTCAATGCTAGCTGCCAGCTACAGATGAATGAGATGATGACGGCTGTGGTCAGGCCACCAATGATCACCATAAAGTTACCAACAGCAGTTTTCATCAGCTGAACAATAAGACACAAAATGAGCATTTGCTGATTTGCTTTGTTACTGTTTGCTTGTTTTCATCTTAGTAAACACGGGCGATATAAGGAACTGGAAACGATATTAAAATAGAAAAAAAAAATGCATTCAGCCTTTTTAGAATTTCAACCCATATGTCTTCTAAGGCCTTCAAAACAGTGGAGATCACAAGAACTCAGACTCCTGACAGTCAGACATATAAATCTTACTCTTGGACGGTTCACCTGGGATATAGCTTGACTGAACATGTATATTATCACACTTTCATACTTAAAGCATTTGATAAGCAAAATCAAACCATCCACGAAAGCTAGAGATAGGATCAGTAAGTCTCCACATAACTGGAAAATTCCCAAAAGCCATTTTTGAGGACTGGCAATTACATCTGTGTTTTTGAAATAAAATTTCAGGAAAAATAGCACATCAGCTATTTATTTGAAAAATAATTTTGGCCTCTTGTGGATAAACAAGGGGGGGTTGAGGCTCCCCAAGTTCAAGAACAACAGGGTACTTCAGACGAACAATATTAAAGAATTAAATATAAAACATCGCGTTCTTACAGCTCATTGTGCTAAGAAATCTTAACAAACAGATTAAAACCTCTGGATATAGACCGCAATACAATGAAACACTTTTAAAAAGAAGCACTTTGCAAACGTAAGAGGAAAATATTCATAGCATAAGCAGGCAAATAAACACATCTCCTTTCACTGTGTATATATTTAAAGTGACTAGGATATATATTAATAACGCAGCTTACCCCTTGCACAGTGGACACATCTGCAGTCAACTTGGCACTCAAGATTCCCGTTTCACTATTCTTGTCATCAAACCAGCCAATATCCTGTGGAAGATGAGGGTCAAAAGAAAAAGACAACAAACAATAGAGTTGTATACAAAAAAAAAAGCACTGGAGATGAGCAGGTAGCCTTTAAAAACAATTTATTGCAGAAATAAGTACAGACAGCAGTAAAAATCACGCTGAAAAGAAAGAAATTCTAAAGCGAGACTTTATTATCATACAAATTTTTAAAGTATTAACCTTTTCACATCAACTCGTACTTGTCGGAGGTGGCTGATTTTACAACCCATTGACGCACCAGTCACCTACAAGGTGCAGTTACTTGCACACACATTCCCGGTGTAGCAGGCCAGATTATACCCCCGCCAGACTATACCCGGGGTTAAACTGGCCTAGCCCAGAATATCCCCCGGGGTATATTCTGGGCTAGGCCAGTTTATACCCCCGGGTTTACTTTGGGCTAGGCCAGACTATACCCCCCCAGTCCAGATTATACCCCCTACTTTTTTTTAAAAACAAGACAAGACCGTAGTTTATTTCAACTTTAGTTTGAATTGTTCATTATCACTGTCATCAGATATCATATTGAAGCATACATTTTTGACTCTTGTAAATTATGATACATTTAAAAGGACATAAACATGCTTAAAAAGCATTGATTTACAAAAGGATTGAAAATCCATTGAAACTGATATGATTAAACTTTAACACTAATTTTACTTGTGTCCGTTGGTATTATTATTGTTCTGGTTTTTTATAATTAGTTGACCATGAGTTAAACATGTATTGTATTTTTTTTGTTTGGCACCACTAACATATACTTAGTGGCAAGGTATGAACTAATTATAAGACGCATAAGTGTAAAGTTATCTGAATCTTATTATAATTTTTGAAAATAAAAAATGTGCTTGATATGTCGGAACAATTAGATCTATATACAAAGTTACACTGATGCAGAGAGAAAGGCCAGAAAAGAATACATAGAGAAAAAAACAACAACATTTTAACAGCTGAACTGGCAGATGGTGCAATTCCATCATCCAGCAAACATTAAATATTTCACACAAAACTAAATACATACTAAAATTGTTTCACATAATGAATTTAACCTGTCCATATCCACTTGAAACGTTACAGAAAGCTAACCAGTAATATACAATAATAACAATAAGAAAACCAAATCATCTTATTTACTCTTGAAAATAAAGAGAATATAATCAATATCAGAATCACCATCATCTTGGAATAATACAAAGATAAGAGGGAATATAAAAATGACCTACACATCATTCTAGAATCTATAAGCAGCAATAATATATGTAATATATGTGCAAGTACATGTAAAAAATAATGTGTTAAATCTTTTCAACTATTCAAGTAGAACTGGACTGAAAGCTTTAGCGAAGTAGCTTTGATAGTCATGTAAAATGACAGATTAAATCCACTGAGACAACAGTGCATTGCAGAAAGTAATTATAGTATGTTATGGCAAAAATTCGATGGATCATGTTGCATGAACATGTCTTGTTAGTAAATTCTTTGATGGCGTATTTGTAGAAATGTATACATTTTATGTAGCTCATGGTTTAAGGCACTGGATTAGTGTCACTCACGTTCGTTGGCAGGTTGTAGTTGTTTTTGTAGTTGATTGCCATTGAGTAAAATTTGCACGGTACTGTTAGTTTGGCACTGACATACACATCCCAATGGATGAAATAATTAACGGACTCATAAAAATGAAGTCATTTTAAATATTTTTTCGTGTACAAATACACAGTTGTTAAATCCCTTGGCAAGGGACGTGTTAAACTTAGGAAGGTAAAGACGGACAAGGTCTTTTCTTTTTTTTTTTTTATTTCATTTCACTCGCGAGTGACATTCCCTTACTCACTATAAGTTATAACACATAAGTTCAGTCTTTCAAATACCTTGCAAACTAATCCAGTGTCTTAAACCGTAATGTACATGAAATGTATATCTTTCTACAAATAACCTATCAAAGAATGATACTCACTGACAAGAAATACTGTTAATGTAACATGATCCATCGAATTTTGCCTCAACATGCTATAGATCTAATTACCTTTTATAATGCACTACTTTTGTCTCAGTGGACTTACTCTGTCGGCCTACACAACTGTCAAGGCTATTTAGTATTTCACTAAAGCTTTCTGTCCAGTTGAGTATTTGAAAAGATTTAACACGTTTTTTATATATAGTTGATACACATACATTGCTGCTTATAAATTCTAGAATGATTTGTAGGCATACGCTGCCATTTTTACACTCCCTCTCATATCTTTGCAATTTCCAAGATGATGATGACGATTCTGATATTGATATTTCTCTATATTTTCAAGAGTAAATAACATGATTTCGTGTTCTTATTGTTATCATTATTACTGGTTAGCATTCTGTAACGTTTCAAGTGGATCTGGACAGGTGGAGTTCATCAGTCGCAAACATTAAGTGCCTATTTAGTTTTATATCTGCTGGATGATGGAATTGCACTATCTGTCAGTTGGATTATCATTATTATTTTTTTCTGTGTGTTCTTTTCTGGCCTTTTCTCCCTACATCATTGTAACAAAAAATACAATGCATGTTTTACTCATGGCCAACTAACTATCAAAATAATAATAATAATAATAATATCATCAACACTCACGAGTGAAATTAATGCTGAAGTCTAATCATGTCAGTTTGAATGGATACTCAACTCTTTTGTATATCAATGCATTTTAAGGCATGTTTGTTCCTTCTAAAATGTATCATGATTTACAGGAGTCGAGAAGGTAGGCCTATGTATGTACACCAAAGTAAACTAAGGCTGAAATAAACTGTTATTATTATTTTCTCTAAATTGCATTATGACTTGTTGGTGTCAAGAATGTGTTCATGTGTGTCTTAATATGATATCTGATGACAGTGATGAAGAACAGGCTGAAATAAACTGTGGTTTTGACTTGTTTTTAAAGAAAAAGCAGGGGGTATAATCTGGACTGGGGGGGTATAGTCTGGCCTAGCCCAAAGTAACCCCGGGGTATAAACTGGCCTAGCCCAGAATATACCCCGGGGGATATTCTGGGCTAGGCCAGTTTAACCCCGGGTATATTCTGGGCGGGGGGTATATTTTGGCCTGTTACACCGGCACCAAGTACTGCCTGGGATATCACATAAGTTTCGTAGCACATACTGTTTTAGGTCTTTGTGTTTGTAAACATATGATTGTGTGAATAAGTTTTCCAGTGATACCAAATATCATACTCTAGCTTTATCAGAACATTTTATGAATTTTCAAAAACACCGGTGTAACAGGCCAAAATATACCCCCCGCCCAGACTATACCCGGGGTTAAACTGGCCTAGCCCAGAATATACCCCGGGGTATATTCTGGGCTAGGCCAGTTTATACCCCGGGGTTACTTTGGGTTAGGCCAGACTATACCCCCCCAGTCCAGATTATACCCCCCACTTTTTTTTAAAAAACAAGTCAAGACCACAGCCTTTTCTTTATCATTGTCATCAGATATCATATTAATTCATACATGAACACATTCTTGACATCTATAAATCATAATACAGTTTAGAGGAAATAATAATAACAGTTTATTTCAGCCTTAGTTTAAATTGGTGTACCATACATACATTCTTGACTCCTGTTAATCATGATACATTTTATAGGAAACAAACATGCATTAAAATGCATTGATATACAAAAGGGTTGAGTATCCATTCAAACTGATATATGATTAGATTTCGGCATTAATTTCACTCGTGTTTGTTATTATTATTATTATTATTATTATTATATTTTGTTGGTTGGCCATGAGCAAAACATGCATTGTATTTTTTGTTACAATGATGCAGAGAGAAAAGGCCGGAAAACAACACACATAGAAAAAAATAAAAACATATTAATAACCCAACTGACAGATGTGCAATTCCGTCATCCACTTCAAATAAAACTAAATAGGCCCTAAATTTTTTCGCCTGATGAACTCCACCTGTTCAGATCCACTTGAAACGTTACAGAATGCTAGCCAGTAATATACAATAAAAAGAACAAGAACTCATCTTATTTACTCTTGAAAATAAAGAGAAATATCAATATCAGAATCATCATCATCATCATCATCTTGGAATAATGCAAAGATATAAGAGGGAGTGTAAAAACTGCAGTGTAGGCCTACAAATCATTCTAGAATCTATAAGCAGCAATATGTGTGTATCATCTACATATATAAAATGTGTTAAAGCTTTTCAGCCATTTAAGTAGAACTGGACAGAAAGCTTTAGTGAAATAGCTTTGACAGTTGTGTAGACAGACAGAGTAAGTACAGTGAGACAAAAGTAGTGCATTGTAAAAAGTAATTAGATCTAAAGCAAAATTCGATGGATCATGTTGCATTAACAGTATTTCTTGTTAGTGAATATTATTCTTTGATAGCTTATTTGTAGAATGCTATACATTTCATGTACGTTATGGTTTAAAACACTGGATTAGTTTGCAAGGCATTTGAAAGATTGAACTTATGTGTTATAGTGAGTGAATAAGGGTAATGTCTCTAGCGAGTGAAATAAAATTTTAAAAAAAAAAAGACTCTGTCCGTCTTTACCTTCCTAAGCTTGACACGTCCCTTGCCAGAGGATTTAACAACTGTGTATTCGCATACAAAAATACTCTAAAATGACTTCATTTTTATGAGTGTGTTAATTATTTCATCCATTGCGACTCAGTGTATGTCAGTGCCAAACAAACAATACAGTGCAAATTTTACTCATGGGCAACCAACTACAAAAACAACTACAACATGACAACGAACGTGAGTGAAATGAGGGTTAAAGTTGAATCATATCAGTTTGAATGGATATTCACCCCATAGCATATCAATATATAATAATGCATGGTTTTTCCTCTGAATTTTATTATGATCTACGGAAGTCAAGAATGTGTGTATGTATGTATTACTATGGTGCCCGTTGACAGTGATAAAAAAAATGAATTAAACTATGATTGAAATAAAACTGTGGTCTTTAGGCCAAACTGTATTTCACCAGTCCAGATTATACTCCCGTATTCAGGAAAATATTCAAGGATACAACATTAAGTTTTAAAATTTTATTTCACCCGCAAGTGACATGCCTTTATTCACTATAATACATAATTGCAATCCTTCAAATGCCCTCCAAACTAATCCAGTGCCTTAAACCATTAGCTACATGAAATGTATACCTTTCTACATAAGCTATCAAAGCATTTACTTACAAGAAATATTAACGCAGCATGATCCATCGAATTTTTTGCCGTAACATACTGTTACTTTCTACAATGCACTGTTGTCTCAGTTGATTTAATCTGTCAGTTTTCACGACTATCAAAGCTACTTTACTAAAGCTTTCTGTCCAGTTCTACTTAAATAGTTGAAAAGATTTAACACATTTTTTAAATATACATGTAGTTGGTACTCACACTTTGCTGCTTATAGATTCTATAATGATGTGTAGGTCATTTTTACATTCCCTCTTATCTTTATAATAATATGCCAAGATGATGATGATGATGATCCTGTTATTGGTTATATTCTCTTTATTTTCAAGAGTAAATAAGATGATTTTGTGTTCTTATTTTTATTACTGAATAATACTGGTTAGCATTCTGTACCGTCTCAAGTGGATCAGGACAGGTTAAGTTTATGATGTGAAAAAATTTTAGTACTTATTTCGTTTCTTGTGAAGCATTTAATGTCTGCTGGATGGTGGAATTGCACAATCTGTCAGTTGGGTTATTAAAATGTTGTTGTTGTTGTTTTCTCTGTGTGTTCTTTCCCGGTCTTTTCTCCCTGCATTATTATAACTTTATATATAGATCTAATTGTTCTGACATATCACACACATTTCTGATTTTCAAAAATTAAAATAAAATTCAGATGAATTTACACTTATGAGTCTTATAATTACAGGTATTTCATACCTTGCCACTAAGTACATGTCAGTGGTGCCAAACAAAAAAACCCAACAATATATGTTTAACTCATGGACAACTAATTATAAAAAAAAACAACAACAATAATAATACCAACGGACGCAAGTAAACAAGTCTAATCATATCAATTTGAATGGATTTTCAAACCTTTTGTATATCAATGCTTTTTACACCATGTTTATTTCCTCTTAAATGTATCATAATTTACAAGAGTCAAGAATATATGCTTCAATATGATACCTGATGACAGTGATAATGAACAATTTAAACTACAGTTGAAATAAATTGTGGTGTTGACTTGTTTTAAAAAAAAAAAGTAGGGGGTATAATCTGGACTGGAGGGGTATAGACTGGCCTAGCCCAAAGTATACCCCGGGGTATAAACTGGCCTAGCCCAGAATAAACCCCGGGGTATATTCTGGGCTAGGCCAGTTTAACCCCGGGTATAGTCTGGCGGGGGTATAATCTGGCCTGCTACACCAGAAAATGGTGTGTGCACAAGTAATAGTCACTAAAAAGAAAGAATGGACAGTGGGTACCGTATGCAAAAGGCATGATCCCTGTGACATGAAAAGGTTAAACTATTACAAATTACACGATCTGGAATGTTACTCATGTCTCAAATAATTGCTGCACTCTGTCAACCTAGATAAAACACGCTTTGTGACAGCAACAAAGAAACCCTTGAAATGCATGGTCATAATTTCATTACCAATTTTCTTTTAGCCATCAAGAACATGACTGGTTGAAAATATAACTCTTCTGTCCATTTGTGCTGAACTTGTTACCTGTCTAAGCATAGCCCTGAACAACAAGTTCCTCAGTCGCAAAGATAAAGCTTCTCCTGCAATCCCGAACATATACTCCTGTAGTGAATACATAAAAAAGTGAATATATAAATGGATGGACGGATGGAGGATGGATGGATGGGTGAATGGATGGAAGGATGGATGGATGGATGGATGGATGGATGGATGGACTGGTGGATGGAAAGATGGACTTGTCGATGGAAGGATGGATGGCTAGTCAGAAAGATGGATAGTTGGACGGATTGCAGGACAGATATATGAATAGGGGGGAAAGCAGTAAACAAACTACACGGTATCTGGGTGATGAGTGTGTGGAACAGTAAGGAGGAGGAAAAGCTTTCAATTTACCAATTCTTTGTTTTACACCTTTGATTAAATTTTCCACCCAAAAGTTTACATTTGTTGGAAATCTAAGCTTATTTGACATCTTAGATTATATGATACATGATACAAACCTGTAAGAAATACGTTACCAAACTAATTACACCAATCCCAACAGAATAAAGTGCCATATTTCGCATTATGTCCTTTTGGTGTTCATGATCATTAGAAGCAAAAGCCTGAAAAAAGAATGGGTATTAAAGAGAAACATGTATATTAATAAATAAAAGCAAACAAAGACTATATGCCTACCCATTCGACTACAGCGCCATTTTAAAATAACTATTTTTTTGGTCTAATCAAATCAGTTGATCAGTTTGTTTTTGAGTTTGCAAAGTTGTAACTTTGCTTCCACTTCAACTTAGTTAATGCTGTGATCTATTTACCTTTTGATGACAGATCAAGATTCCAGACCACAATAACTTCATCTCTTATATAATCGTACATGTATCTATAATTTCAAAATCATTTTTGTAAATTGTTCAATTTTTGCTGTATTCACCTTTTCTCTCCAGTTTTCTATTATTATATTATGTAATTCATTGTGCTGTGATCTATGTCAACTTCCAAATTAAATTGACACAACATACCACGTACCTTGAAGACATGAGCTTGGATTATAGCCCAAACAGGTTGTGCCGCTCCATTAATTAGGCAAGACAGACATCCAAGAACTAGGAAATGCCACTCTGGGACATTGAGCCAAAGCAACCTCTTCATCATTTTTTGCCCTTGGAATTTCCCATCAATCTCTGCCAATTTTGTAGTTGCAACCTTGTGACCAAAACAGTGAATATACATTATATTTGAACCTCTTATGCAGAAAAAAAATTGGGCAGGATTTGATGGTAATATTTAATTTCTTAAAATTTTCACAAGCAGAGTTACTGAATTTCTTTAAATTTTCGATCTTGATAACAGAAATGCCAGTGTGTAAATTCTAGAAGGAAAGCAATGACGCTTAGAATACATCTTGTTATTGCTGAATGTACAATAAAGTTTTAACAAAATTGATACAAAATTGATTTAAGTTATAAAAGAGCATTTCTATTTTTTTTATTTGTCTAGAGTGTAAGGAAAAAATGCCGTAATGATAATTATGTTATCTTTTTTATGTTATGCCTTATGTGGATAAACCAAATAATCGCCTCGGTACCTGACATCTATTCCTCTTAGCGATAAGAACTTATATTTAGGCCTATTTGGATACATGGATAGGACACTTACCATTCAAGAAAAATACTTTAAGCATATTTGTTCAGGCATACCTGTCTTTCGGTGCCACCTTTATTGGAGTTTTGAATGATGTCACGCTTCTCAGGCACCACAGATTCATCTTCAACTTTTTCACTTTGATTCTTCTCCCTACCTATAGAATATGTCACACCTTAAACTTGGCAATTCTTTTATACTATAGATTTTATACATATAGCAGGCCTACATGCATATTATTGTCAGCTTTTATTCCATCTGTCATTCACACACTTCACCGTCCACTACTGAACTTCCTGTTCTTAGGAATCAATCTTTCAGCAATATTTAATTATAACAGAATGCTTTTATAGATTTCAAGATGTGAACAATCAGACATTAAAAAATGGACACTGTACTATGGTTCCAAATTAATGTCTACATCATTTTAACATAAGAAAATATCCGTATTTATTTTGTTATCTGTTTGCTTGTTTGTCTGTCCAATGAATAACATCACTTCACAACACCACATTCTTTCTCCTTCCTCTATTTCCACTTAATACAGCTTTCTTTTACAATACATTTTTCTCTAATCTCCCTCAGTAACACTCTTTCCCTGCATTTTCCCTAGCTTTTGCATAACATACTCACTTTCTCCCAGCTTTAGTGAGCGTGAAAAAAAGTGTAAGAAATGAGTGGGATTAATTCCTTTTAACAACATTAGTTTAATAGAAAATGAAGTAAAAAAAAAAAACAAAAAAAAAACACAAAGGTTATGCAGCAGCTCTTTTAACCCTTATTTCTGCCAAGCTCGAATGTCCTTCCTTCTTTTAGACTACCAGAATAATGGATTATCAGGTAGAAAGCAGGAAGTAACATACATAAGGAATACAAAACATGGTGGAACAACACTGGTAGATATATTGGCTTCGTGGCAGTTTTAGCATGAAATGGTGGCAGCCTTCTGCAACATGTGGCAGCAATAGGGTTAAAATGGTAATGCTTTCTTTTGCATCTTATTTTTTATGTTCCAAATGTATTCAGAATTTTCTTTTGGTACAAATATTTTTCTCTATCTGTTTGTTCTCTCAGAGTCAGTCCTTCCCACTTTCTTTCTTTCAAAAGCACAATTAATCTTCCCTTCCTTTGTTATTCCTATCTGTAATTTTTTAGCTCAGTCTCTCCAGTCCCACCAATGTAAAATAGGCTTAGGCAATGCATGAGTCATTCCAAATTCTGGTAATAATCGTACATTCTTCATTTCACTTCCTCTGAATTTAACATCTTCCATTTTTTGTTTTTTTCATCTCTTGATGTTCTCTGTTTTTCTTCCACTCTTTCTCTTCTGTCCATTATTTATGCTCCTCAGCCTGGCAGAGGAAATACGAAGAGATAGAAATTAGGGAAAGGAGGTCAAATGCGGAAAGGACAAATTAATTAATGAAGATATATCATGTATATATCCATACCTGGCTTGTCAGCATCTGATAGTATGCACCTTTCAATGCCAGTAGCTCACTGTGGGTTCCCTTCTCAGTGACCTCTCCTTTGTTCACCACAACAATCAAATCAGCTGATTGAATTGTTGACAATCGGTGGGCAATTACCAATGTAGTCCTACCTTTGCTGGCCTGAAAGATACATTAGGCAAATACGAAAAGGTCATTTACCTCTAAAATCAAAGAGTTAGCTAGGGAAATAAATGATGATGAAAGATTTTGCAAGCCAAAAAAGCCCCCCAAAACCCAGCTTTAATTGTGGCAACATTGTCATGTCAGATTTAATCTTCATTAAGCTTCAATAACCTACATATATATAAAAATAATCA
This sequence comes from Onchidella celtica, assembly GCA_963931925.1. Taxonomy (NCBI): domain Eukaryota; kingdom Metazoa; phylum Mollusca; class Gastropoda; order Systellommatophora; family Onchidiidae; genus Onchidella; species Onchidella celtica. Next base: position 78,879,552 of record OZ007567.1, read on the forward strand.
TCTGAAAGCGTGTCTACCAGCTGTTTTATATGTGGTATGTGGTATTTTGGCATTCAGTATTTTGTCTTAAAGGAGCGTGTTCCAATCACAGTGCTTAACTGTGAGCGACAGTTAGACTGACCCGCCCCCAAGACCGTGGGAGGATGGGAAAGAATCGTATAAAACCCCGGGCCTGTCAAGCCCCAAGCACTGCGTCTCTTCCCCCAGTCGAGAGCAGGTGTGTGTGTTATTGAATAAACGTCTTTTGTGCCCTACAATAGACTTATATTCTTCTTTGACAGTGTGAGCAGTTTTACCGCCCTGGCATGAACCGAGTGAATGTTGCGGCCTAACCAGCCGCAGTAACAAGAGTGAAACCCACATGAATGGTTCATCTACACCATATCTACACCTTCACCCTCACCCTAACACCATCTTGTTACAATTTATGGCGCCCAACGTGGGGCGGTAACTGACTGTCAATCGAAAGCTGAAAGAGGACACAGCTTGGGACTGTGTTATGACTTGTATGACGAGGCACCGTGACCGGAATGACCACGTGTGAGTATCGCCGGTGCGCTGGCCTGAGAGCTCCAGCTAAGACTACGAGACTGGCGACCCACCCAGGGATTTGCCGCTGAATGGGCCCCAACGTGTGTTGCAACGTTGTGACTTTGTGTGTTGAACTGTAGTGTTGTGGTCAGTAATTTAACTATCTGTGTTTGCGTTACTACCTGTTATTAGTGTTAATATGTGAATTGTGGCTAGAGGTTATCTCGGACGAATATCAGCCTATTTCAGACCATTCTTTACACAGAAAAAAAAAAACAGACGAGAGGGACTGATCACCCCTGTCGTTTGGATTTCGTCTGCGGTGGCCTCAGCTGTTTAACATGTCTAATTTTTATTTGTATTAATTTGCTTCCTTTAATGAGCATTTTTATATATTCATACTTTTACCCAATGCCATTCATTTATGCATTTAGCTACTTGTGCGACCCTAAACCCTTAATTGGTTGTAATTTTCAGCTATCTCTATTTATCTGTTTCCTGACTTCCCGTGCAGCGATGCAGTAATTAGCACTTCATGAATAGTATTTTGTCTTTTGGTAGTTGTGGTTTTCCACCCCTTCTGGCCTGGCATGTCACAGGACGTCAAAAGATATATTGCTTCGTGTAAACGTTGTGTCTGCAGGAAGGCAGATACACATCAGCGGGCTCCTCTCGTAAGCATTACGACAAGTCAGCCTATGGAATTAGTTTGCATTGATTATCTGTCTCTTGAACCTTGCTCAGGAGGGATAGAAAATATACTTGTCATCACTGATCATTTCAGTAAATATGCACAAGCCATACCGACGCGTAATCAAACAGCACAAACAACTGCGAAAGTCTTGTTTGATAATTTTATTGTTCATTACGGTCTACCCGCTAGACTTCATTCAGACCAAGGACGAGCCTTTGAAAGCGGAGTCATTCAATCTCTATGTCAGATCACAGGTATTAAAAAGTCCAGAACAACACCTTACCATGCCCAAGGCAATGGTCAGACCGAGCGTTTCAATCGCACACTGCTGGACATGCTCGGCACTTTGGCTGATGAACACAAAGCAAATTGGAAAGCTTTTGTACCTCAAATGACACACGCTTACAACTGTACCCGACATGCTTCCACGGGCTATTCACCGTATTTTCTTATGTTCGGTCGCGAACCCAAACTTCCGATTGATCTTGAATTTGGTTTGTTAGAACAGTCGATGCCGGTACCATCTAAATCCTACCCTGATTATGTGAAAAATATCCAGGAACGTCTGGACTATGCTTATAGATCAGCTCTTAAAGCCTCCGAAAAAGCAAAGCACTCGCAGAAACAGTGTTATGACAGAAAGATTCAGGGAGCTGCTATTCAACCAGGTGATCAAGTTCTTGTTCGAAGACTTGCTTTCACTGGGAAACATAAACTAGCAGATAGATGGCATTCCGATGTTTATGTAGTATTGAAAAGACCTAATTTAGACATTCCTGTATATGTTGTGCAAAAGGCTGACGGCCAAGGTCCTAAAAAGACATTACACCGAAATTTGTTGCTACCCTTCACACCGAGAGAGGTTGGCGAGCAACCTGATAATGATAAGGTGACTGTTTTAAGTCGCGCCCCACGAAAATGCAATAGGTCCGTCGCGAATTTGCGAGAGCGACATGAGTCTTCTCCTTCAGATTCAGAGCAAAGTATTTGCGTTATCGAACGGTCAGACTTAGAGACAAACGCAGTACGAATGTCGGGCACCGATGACCATCTCTCATCCAACCATGACATTAGTTCTCTGGCAGATTCTGAGTCCAGTGAGACTCCGGTAGAAATTCGGTCGCCTAGACGACGACGAAGGCCAAGATGGATGATATCTGGTGACTTCGTTATTTCACAACAATTAAGAACTTTAAGAGATAAAGTTCGGGACTCTTTTATTTTCCGTAAATTCCGTAGACATTAATGGTATGCATGATTCCAGTTGACTTGTCCGAGACCTCAGATGTGTCTTAAGGTTTCAGTTAGGTGGTTTTGTCCTTATTTCGTTCTTTTTTTATTCCATTCTGAGCAAAAATCGGGACGATTTTTTGTGTTCAGGGGGGAGTATGTGGTATGTGGTATTTTGGCATTCAGTATTTTGTCTTAAAGGAGCGTGTTCCAATCACAGTGCTTAACTGTGAGCGACAGTTAGACTGACCCGCCCCCAAGACCGTGGGAGGATGGGAAAGAATCGTATAAAACCCCGGGCCTGTCAAGCCCCAAGCACTGCGTCTCTTCCCCCAGTCGAGAGCAGGTGTGTGTGTTATTGAATAAACGTCTTTTGTGCCCTACAATAGACTTATATTCTTCTTTGACAGTGTGAGCAGTTTTACCGCCCTGGCATGAACCGAGTGAATGTTGCGGCCTAACCAGCCGCAGTAACAAGAGTGAAACCCACATGAATGGTTCATCTACACCATATCTACACCTTCACCCTCACCCTAACACCATCTTGTTACATATACATAGAAAAGACAAAATCAGGTGTTCAGGTCTGGCTTTTTTAAAAGCTGTTGGGCTGGTGAATTGCTGTGATAATTTTGTCATTGAATTTCATTGCAGCAGCAACAAGTGTGTACCACTGAGGTTGAGAACTTTCTCTGCCAGACAAACAGTCATTATATTCAAAAAGAACATTAACTAACTTAGTTTTCAGAACTTAACCCCCAACTTATCACACAACCTGCTGGTATCAAAGGCTACAAGCATGCCAAATATTTCAATTTTGAAAAAAAAACAACAGTTGAGTTATGACAAGTTATAATGCAGTCGTCGAACTGAATCTTAGACGTATACAGATTGATATAACAACTAACAAGGTCATCTGTTTCAAACTAGTTTTAGAGAAGTGGGGATAATGGATTCCTTTCTGAATTCAGAACTATAAATTGCTGCAGTACTTCAGCCAAAGCTCTATTTGGAATAATGTCGCTCATCTATTTAGATTCATATGAAGATCGTCTTGCCATCTCCAATACACAAATCATATTGCACATATATCATTTTGTTGCATTTTTTTCTTCTTCAACAAATTCTATCCATTTTTCCATCCCACAAACCTTATCTAGCGCATCTTGTACAATTGCCTCACTCTCAGAGTCCAGTGCCGATGTGGCTTCATCCAGTAATAAAATTGTGGGATTCTTGACCAACGCCCGTGCAATAGCAATTCTCTGTTTTTGACCTCCACTTAGCTGGGCACCTTTCTCACCAACATATGTGTCAAGTTTCTAGGGGAAAAAAAAAATCACCAAGTATGATCCTTCATGGAGTTCATGAACAACCCAATTTAATATACTGTAATAATGTGCAATTTAATTTATATTAGAACCTCTGTGGTCCTAGAATTTTACCATTTAAGTAATAAATACTGAGTATTGGTCTGATATGTACGCTCTTGTGCTTGTTTTTGTTTCTTCTCTTCAACACTTTCCTGCTTGATATGAAAGATTCAAAGGAATCATTCATATTGCCTAAACTAATTCCAGTGTGAAGCGAGAGATGACAGACTTATCCATAGTTAATACTTAGCTTCAACTATTACAACACTTTAAGAAAAATATTGTTACATCATGCTGGGAGGTTTGCTGCATTGAGACAACTTCCAAACCATCAGCTCGATCAGAAGTGAACTGATGCCCCAGTCAATTGGAGTCAACAATAGAATCAAACTAATTAATACTCTAGTACATGCCAACAATTTATTCAGTATCTCCTGGTCACTTAACTATAAGCAGTTCTAGTAATTTCAAGGATAAAAAATAGTTCATGCTTTCACATGAGTACATTATAATGAGTACAGAGAGAATGAAGATTTAGCCATCCATGAGACAAGCTGCGTCCAACAAGACCTTAGAAGCTGAGATGCAAATATCAAGAGCAGTGCTCCTCTGAAAACAAAGATATCTTCCCATTTTGCAAAGCCCTGAATGTAGCACAAATTACATCATGCAGCAATGAGATCTTTGGTTCTTTTTAGATAAAGTATTTGGATTTCAAACCCCATCTGCAATTAAAAATGTCTAATAATTAATCTATTACAGCCTTATTTTCATTTTCTTCTTACGTTTGGCATATTCATGATAAAGTCGTAAGCATTAGCATTCTTGCAAGCTTGAATGACCTGCTCTTCTGTGACTCCATCCTGGCCATATCTTATGTTGTCAGCAATAGAGGCTGGGAAAAGCACAGGCTCTTGCCCGACTAACCCAATACTTTGGCGCAACCACTTGATGTTGAAAGCTTGGATATTCTTGCCATCCAGAAATATCTAATTGTACAAAAGAAATATTGTCTAACATGGTGATAAATCATTATTTATTTAAAAAGTGATATAAGTTTTTTTAAAATACCAATAGTATAAAAACCTGCAGCTCTCAGTGGTTTCTCATTTCTTTATTCATTGTTATTAAACATTACTTTAAGCTACCCAGTGGCATCATTTCATGAAGAGTGCCAAAACAAATGGAAGTAGGTTTATATGAGTGAATGTCTGTAAATACACAGTCCATCTTACACATGGGTACTTTATCATCAATCTGGCTATACTATAATCTTTGTGAATATTATAAATTCATACTTATGTTCAAAGTGTACAATATTTGACAATCAGTTCTGTCAACATGTCCTAGAGATAACAATCACAACATGTATGAAACAGTCATAAATGCCACAATTAGTACACCTGACCACTGTCAGTATCATAGAATCTCAGCAACAGCTGTATAACTGTCGACTTGCCACACCCACTAGCTCCAACCAAAGCCACTGTCTGACCTGGGCAAACATGCAGATCTAGGCCATTTAGAATCTGTTGGATAAAATTTAAGGTCGATATAGCTTTATTATTGATATGTATTGCTTTGATTCTCATTTATGCACATAATATATTGTGGTTCATCATGATGAAGGAATTTGATTCTTAATACAATTCTAGCATCTGCCAAAAATCGTCATCCATATGATCATAGACAATGCACAGCAAACTGTTTTGTGACCTAATACTACAGATAAAGCCACTTATTGATATCAGGACAAACAAAATTTCATAGAGATGATGATTGATATGAATATCGTTCATGCATCTGTGCCATTCTGGATAAGTAGCTTTCACCTTGACATTGAAAAATTATGATGCAATCCTGAAACTAATGGATTAAAATTAAGTAAACAGATGGGAAATGACAGATTGTCACTATTTATTTTGATAAAAATCATCTTTACCGGAACAGAAGATCTAGATGGATAACTGAAATAAACTGATTTAAAACGGATGTCACCCCAAAGTCTGGAAAGTTTCAGGCCTGCGGGAGAAGCACTGTCTATTGTAGATTGCTGTGAAGTATAAAAAAAATGAGGAAAACAATCAAGAATACTGTGAATATTATATATACACATGGATAAACAGCAAGTTCTATTCTATGCAACAGTGTGTACTACTCCTTGGAGTGTTTTCATCTACTCTTAGGGGTGCAGTCCATTTGCAGGACCAAAATATAATCAATCTGCGAGATTGAATAAAAAATTCAATTTGCGGCACTAATTTTATAGTTGAATATAACCGAACCAGAATCAGTTCAATACATGACTCAATCTGTTATTAGCATTTGAACCTCTCCCATCTGAGGGATAAAAATTTCCCTTCTTATACCTTTGTATCATTTCAGGGGTATGATTTAAGAAAGTTAAACAGTCACCACTAACAAGTCAGAACGAGAAAGTATCAATAAAATGTGATTGCATTGTCTGGATTTGTTTGCATATTATACATAGATCTAGGCATATTTTATATGTTCGTTTTTCAGCAGCAGTTAGGTCTATTTGTGTTTTGCTGTAGTTTTTTGTGATCAGAAATTCTTTTCAGGATATCATGTCTTCCAAATGTAAAATCCACCAGTCTATTTTAAACTGTATATAAACACGCACTTTTCTTACCTTATCAATAATTTGAAACACTTCAAAAGCAGCTACTGTGCCAGTGGTGATTGCTATTACAGAGGGAACAATAAAACCCATAGACAGACAGCCAATGATGGTATTGTAAAAAACCTGAGGGATTTGACAGAATCAGCAATTTGCATGTAGTACAAAATATTACTCTGAAAACAAAACAAAATAAAACAAAACAAAAAATCAGTATTCTTTTATTCGAATTACTATAAATATTATATTTACCTAGTAAAAACTCGTATTCCATTGCATTCCAATATGTTGCATGAATTTGTAAACGTGTTTATCCATCCACTCATTGATCCACTGATCCTTTCAGCTCCTTACTCATTCATTTGGCCATAAGCTGTCCACCTCCCTTCCATCCACCCATCCATCCATCCATCTATTAAAACTTTTTTTTATTCAGCCGTAAATCAATTGCATCTTCCTTTCAACCACCCACTCATGCATCTACCCATCCACTTATTCATCCATTCATCCATCCACCCACTTGAGCATCTGCCTGTCTGCCTGCCTGCCCATCTGTCTGTCTGTCTGTCTGTCTGTCTGTCTGTCTGCCTGCCTGTCTGTCTGTCTGCAAAGGCCAATTTGCTCTTGGTTTGACTACCTCTTTATCTACTATTCCATCTATACTCTAAGTTTGTCCTATAATAATCTGCCCTTAAAATCTTTTCCAAATATTTTCATTCACTGACCGTCATCGTATCTCTGACAGAATAGTCTCCGTGTCTGACCAACATGCCGCCGTACCAAAAGCCCAAACCCCAGTTAGAAAAGGTAATTAACCACACCACACCCTGGCCTGCACCAATGACAATACTCTTCCATATCCCAAACATGGTGGCATCTCTTAGACTGTCCATGTACCTGGGGAAGGTATGGAATAAAACTGCAAGGCAAATGCCACAGCACATTTTAGATTCAAATTTGAACTTGGCCCAAAAAAAAAAAAAAAAGAAAAATGACAATATTGAAAGAAAGACCAGAGAAGAAGTGTGTGGAAGAAAAAAAAAATACAGCTTTCCACAGTGGCGGACCTATATTTTTGGGACCAAAAAGCTTAAACTGTTATGGGGTCCCCTCACAAACAGCAATAATAAGGCAATATCCAAAATTCACTCATTAAAATAAGTTTCTTCAGGGCCCTCAGAGGTTCAGTAGTTTCATAGTGGATCTGCTACTGTATTCCAATATAATAATCACCTGATTGCTTCTTTCTCCTCTCCTCCAAATGCCTGGACAGTCCTGATTGCAGAAAATACCTCCTCTGCCACAGCACCAGCGTTGGAATAGGCTTTTCGCTCTTTATATGTCATGGTCGACAGAAGCTGAAAAGGATGAGACATACATAAAGACAGGACTATGACTTGTCAATCTTTAGGTACCTATTTATACTATATAACAATAATGGAGTCATAGCAGATCCTACATGTTTAAGTAGACCTTAAGCCTAATTTGATGCTGGCAGAGACATGTTTACATAACCTATATGAGGCAGCTGTACAGGAAATTGTAATAGCAGGAGTGCTGAAGAACAGCTGGTGAAGGCAATCATTAAAATGTATTTGTGATTGCATCAGTAGTTCCCACAGATATTCTAACCTCACACAATAGGCCTAGTATTATGAAGTTTTTTTGAAAACCCACAGTTCAAGGAGTGATTTTAATTATGAGAGATATCATCATTATATCTAGGCTTACATAATTGTAATACCATCATCACTAGATTTACCCGCATGATATTTCCTTCCATCTTGCCTCTTCTTTCAAGAAGGAGTTATTGATGTGATAAAGAAGAACCCCCCCCCCCCCCCCCCAAAAAAAATGCAAAAACACAAAATATACAAAGTTCTAATGATTTTAAAGTATTCAAAACATCATGGCGATTGGAAACCTTAGGATAAAAAAAAAAATCTGTACAGATCTTGTATTTGAGAGCCTATTGGTTCAAACTTTAAGTTTACTCAATTTATTTCCAGTCTCTGTCCCAGCTTAGCAGTTGCATGCTCTTCTAATTAGAACCACAGTGCAAACAGAAAACTAACAACTGCAACAACACAGATACTCACAAATCCAATTGCTCCTGCGCTGCAGATCAACAGAGGGCTACTTATCTGCATGATCAGGGCCAGCTCCCAACCATAATAAAAGCATGAACCAAATGCTGCGACAAAGGCTGAAAACCACTGTATAGAGGCTCCGCCTCTTTCTCCTATTGCGTCATGGATCTTAGAAATATCACTAATGTACAGAAAAGTAAAACTTTAATATTCACGGTAAACCGCTTACCCAGCCAGCAACCCTGTGGAAATCCGATGCATAGGATTGAAGTCAAGTTTGCATTTAGGAATGACATCTCTCCTGCGTACATGGAATTGTGCCGATGTCAGTTTGATGCAGAGAACCCACCCCTACATAATACATATCCTACCAAGTTTACAGAAATTTCATACAAATCTATATCCTATTGACTTAGGGATGCTGGCTGCGCAGATATAAAAAATTATTTATTATCATTGTTTGAATAAAACTGCAGAAAATGCTTCAATGTAAAATTCTTTTAGCGACAAATATATTGATAAGACCAAGAAGACTTTATTGGCAAAATACAAAGACTTGTCAAATGATAAATTCTATTCAAATACAATCGTGTCAATGGTCATTTCCCAAATGTCACATTATTTGCAGTCAGTATTAAATTGAAATATTCATGCGGCTCCCACATAATCATTGTAAAAACATTATAATTTGTGGCAGTGCTTTCCTTCTTAATTTTACGTTCAAAGTCAAACATACTCCACAAGTTTAACAGCAAGTTCCCCAGCTCTGTGGTTGTCAAACCATGCTATTTCTTGTCTCATGATATTTCTGTAGAAAGCAAGACGCATTCGCTTGATCTGTCGCTCGGACGACACATGGAACAAAAAGTACTGAAGTGTAGCACACACCAACATAGCACACCCACAGTCTGCGAAGATCGAACACAAAAATATTATCGTATCATGGCTTTATCAGGAAACAAGACTTTTTAAAAAATAAAATATCATATAAATAAGATTTTCTGCTTTGTGTTGGCCGACATCAATATCGCAAATTACTCTTTCAGTCAGTCAGTGGATATAATTATGATTTTACTATGTAACAGCCGCATCGTGCCAATACAATCGTCCCGTTATAGAAAACACGTAGTTGTTGTTGCAGGAAGTTTATTTAACAAGTCTGACCATTCTACTAAGTTAGAAAGGGAGAGAGATGGAGGGCAAGAGAGAGAGGGGAAGAGAAGGCGAGGTAGAGAGAGTAAGAGAGAGAGAGAGACAGACAGACAGAAAGAGAGAGAGAGAGACAGACAGAAAGAGAAAGAGAGAGAAAGGGGGAAGAGAGAGAGAGAGAGAGAGAGAGAGAGAGAGAGAGAGAGAGAGGAGAGAGACAAATCAAAGTCTTAAAGCTGGCAGCTTCTTTAAGGCACGGAAAGTAGGGAAGTGTAAAGTGTATATGTCGCACTGCAATCAAATTCTGCATTACCTTTGCAATATGCCAGGAACAAAATTGCACAAGCAATTATCACCATTTCTGTCTCAGACACTGATATTAGGTCTACTGAAAAACTAAGTTCTAACATTATAAATATATATAAAGGATAACTTACAAACATACTTCATGGCCTCTTCACTCATTCCGTCAAATATGTTCTCTCGTAATGGCAACTGTGAGCAAGTTGCATTTCCATTGGTGATATTTTCCAGCATTGAGCAATAAGGTCTGTAGAATGAACAAGTTTACTTTCATCACAGTATGTTGTTACATGACAATACAACTTTAAAAAAAGAAAAAAAGAAAGAATGGACAGATGGACAGACGGATATAAAGACGTGTACAGAGATTTGCTTACAGAAAGACATACAAACAGACGGACGGAAGGACAGACGTACGAGCGGATGGACGGATGGATGCACGTATTTAAAATGGATGGGCACATGCATTTAAGATGGACGGGCGGATAGGTGGATGGATGGATATGGACCAACAGATGGATGGGTGGATGGCTGGATGGATGAATGGATGGACGTGGACGGACAGATGGATGGGTGGATGGATGGATGGATGATGGATAGTGAAATAAGAGTGCACATAATTACTGACATAACATCGCCTTTTATACAGCCACATTGGTCTTCATCGATTCCCATAAAATTGCTGCAACTGTGATACGAACAATGAAACTTGCAAGACATCGTTTTTCTCTTTATCTTTCAGCTCATGTGAAATGAAAGAGTTTGTATTCATCAAATTCATATGCTCAAATGTACATCCTTTAGGATGTGCTAGCCTCTTTTTGTCTTCCTCTCCAGACCTGTCTTTCCTCTTTCCAATAGCTGAGCAGTGGTAACTCTCTCTGCCTCTCTCTGCGTATATATGTGCCCCCTTCCCCCGCCATTACTGTATCAAAACAAAACAAAAAATCTATGTCGTATAATTCTGAATTACAATCATTTGAAAATTAATATTTCTCTCTAATTGAATTCTACATCAAAACATCCAACGTTTGCAAACAAAGAATATTCACTGTCGTAGGACCAATACATACAGCAATAACTTGACGTCTTTTCGGAGCTCATTCCTACTCATGTTGGTGAACTCAATGAAGTCTTGGATTCGGTACAAGAAGTGTTCATATTTGCCATGATTCACAAATTTTTGAAGGCTGTTCGAAAACAGGACAACCACCGTCGGCCACGTTGTCCCATTGCCAACAGCTGCCAGAGACGCCACAAAAATCATAGCTATGTCCCACTTATCAGAGTACCTGAACTGGAAAAATATAGGAATCTTGAATTATTGATCCCTATCCTCTAATTTTTAGAAGTTAGCGTGCGTAAACTTATTACGGTGTGAAATTTTTTCCCGTGTGACAAAAGTGTGTACACATTAAATGCTTGTGCCGATGTAAACTTGAAATTATTTGAAGATAATATTGGCATAGCCTATCCCTCATGTGATGGCCAGTGGCGTGCAGAAAGGGGAGCAGAAGGACGACAGAACCGGTGTAACAGGCCAAAATATATCCCCCGCCCAGAATATACCCGGGGTTAAACTGGCCTAGCCCAGAATATCCCCCGGGGTATATTCTGGGCTAGGCCAGTTTATACCCCGGGGTTACTTTGGGCTAGGCCAGACTATACCCCCCCCCCCCCAGTCCAGATTATACCCCCTACTTTTTTTTAAAAAACAAGTCAAGACCACAGTTTATTTCAGCCTGTTCTTCGTCACTGACATCAGATATCATATTAATACAAACATGAACACATTCTTGACACCAACAAGTCATAATGCAATTTAGAGAAAATAATAATAACAGTTTATTTCAGCCTTAGTTTACTTTGGTGTACACACATACATTCTTGACTCCTGTAAATCATGATACATTTTAGAAGGAACAAACATGCATTAAAATGTATTGATATACAAAAGAGTTGAGTATCCATTCAAACTGACATGATTAGACTTCAGCATTAATTTCACTCGTGTGTGTTGATGATATTACATGTATTATTATTATTATTATTATTTTGATAGTTGGTTGGCCATGAGTAAAACATGCATTGTATTTTTTGTTACAATGATGTAGAGAGAAATGGCCAGAAAAGAACACACAGGAAAAATAAAATAAAAACATAATGATAATCCAACGGACAGATAGTGCAATTCCATCATCCAGCAGACATAAAACTAAATAGGCACTAAATGTTTGCGACAGATGAACACCACCTGTCCAGATCCACTTGAAACGTACAGAATGCTAACCAGTAATAATGATAACAATAAGAACACGAAATCATGTTATTTACTCTTGAAAATATAGAGAAATATCAATATCAGAATCATCATCATCATCTTGGAAATTGCAAAGATATGAGAGGGAGTGTAAAAATGGCAGCGTAGGCCTACAAATCATTCTAGAATTTATAAGCAGCAATGTACATGTGTGTATCAACTATATATAAAAAAACGTGTTAAATCTTTTCAAATATTCAAGTAAAACTGGACAGAAAGCTTCAGTGAAATAGCCTTGACAGTTGTGTAGGCCGACAGAGTAAGTCCACTGAGACAAAAGTAGTGCATTGTAAAAGGTATAATTAGATCTATAGCATGTTGAGGCAAAATTCAATGGATCATGTTACATTAACAGTATTTCTTGTTAGTGAGTATCATTCTTTGATAGGTTATTTGTAAAAAAGATATACATTTCATGTACATTACGGTTTAAGACACTGGATTAGTTTGCAAGGCTTTTGAAAGGTTGAACCTATGTGTTATAGTGAATAGGGGTATGTCACTCGCGAGTGAAATAATAATAATAATAATAAAAGACCTTGTCCGTCTTTACCTTCCTAAGCTTAACACGTCCCTTGCCAAGGAATTTAACAACTGTGTATTTGTACACAAAAAAAATATTTAAAATGACTTCATTTTTATGAGTCCGTTAATTCTTTCATCCATTGGGACTAAGTGTATGTCAGTGCCAAACAAACAGTACCGTGCAAATTTTACTCAATGGCAACTAACTACAAAAACAACTACAACATGCCAACGAACGTGAGTGAAACTAATCCACTGCCTTAAACCATGAGCTACATAAAATGTATACATTTCTACAAATACGCTATCAAAGAATTTACTGACAAGACATGTTCATGCAACATGATCCATCGAATTTTTGCCATAACATACTGTAATTACTTTCTGCAATGCACTATTGTCTCAGTGGATTTAATCTGTCATTTTACATGACTATCAAAGCTACTTCGCTAAAGCTTTCAGTCCAGATTTAACACATTTTTTTTTACATGTACTTGGTACAGACACACATATATTATTGCTGCTTATAGATTCTAGAATGATGTGTAGGTCATTTTTATATTGCCTCTTATCTTTGTATTATTCCAAGATGATGGTGATTCTGATATTGATTATATTCTCTTTATTTTCAAGAGTAAATAAGATGATTTGGTGTTCTTATTGTTATTATTGTATATTACAAGTTAGCTTTCTGCAATGTCTCAAGTGGATCTAGACAGGTTAAATTCATTATGTGAAACAATTTTAGTATGTATTTAGTTTTGTGTGAAGTATTTAATGTCTGCTGGATGATGGAATTGCACCATCTGCCAGTTCAGTTGTTAAAATGTTGTTGTTTTTTTCTCTATGTATTCTTTCCTGGCTTTTCTCTCTGCATCAGTGTAACTTTGTATGTAGATCTAATGGTTCCGACATATCAAACACATTTCTGATTTTCAAAAATTAAAATAAGATTCAGATAACTTTACACTAATGAGTCTTATAATAAGTGCATACCTTGCCACTAAGTATATGTTAGTGGTGCCAAACAAAAAAATTACAATACATGTTTAACTCATGGACAACTAATTACAAAAAAACCAAAACAATAATAATACCAACGGACACAAGTAAAATTAGTGTTAAAGTTTAATCATACATGTATCAGTTTCAATGGATTTTCAATCCTTTTGTATATCAATGCTTTTTAAGCATGTTTATTTCCATTTAAATGTATCATAATTTACAATACAAGAGTCAAAAATGTATGCTTCAATATGATATCTGATGACAGTGATAATGGACAATTCAAACTAAAGTTGAAATAAACTGCGGTCTTGACTTGTTTTAAAAAAATAGTAGGGGGTATAATCTGGACTGGGGGGGTATAGTCTGGCCTAGCCCAAAGTAAACCCCGGGGTATGAACTGGCCTAGGCCAGAATATACCCCGGGGGATATTCTGGGCTAGGCCAGTTTAACCCCGGGTATAGTCTGGCGGGGGTATAATCTGGCCTGCTACACCTGGCATCCATTTCATGGGGCATCCAATCAAAGAGTGTCTACGCCGTAAACTTGAGTCTTGGGGCAATCAAGGAGTTGGCCCTGGACATGATGGGGCATCACCAAACCTCTGCACGCGACTGCTCATGGCTAATAAACTTACATGGGCATGTTTTGATGTAACACGAGTAGGACTGCATTCTATAATCGAAGTAACGTATGTAGTAACCAGTTAAGAATTCATTCTACACTTTGAACTACTTTGTTTACTTTGTTCGACACACATAAATTTCTTTTGTGCGCTAGTTGCACAAAGTGTGTGCCTCTGCATACGTGCACAGCTTAGAGCGAACACGGCCTTCCATTTTTTTATTTTTTTATTTCTTTTTTTTTACCCAGTACACGACCAGTAGCCCGTGAAAGAGATCGTTTACCGAATATCACCGAAAAGCATGACTGTTACGCCTCCAAAATTTTCATAATACGGCAAAGCCTTACTAGGCTAAGTGGCCAACATATCTACAATAGGCTTTTTTTTTTTGGTAAAGAAGTTGCGGCCAGCTTCCAAAAAACATTACTTCAGCCATTTCGCCAAAGAAAAGGGTATGTGGCCGCCGAATCGAATGCAAGCCAAGGCTGGTAGCAAGCCGAGCCAAATTTGCTTTACGTCTATTTTGTCTCACTTCTCGTAGTTTCTCTTCCCACCAGCGGATTCAAAAACAATTTTGACAGGGCCAAACTGGATAGACAGAGTTATTTCGGTTTCGCCAGTGCTCGAGGTCCCGTTAACTCCACTCA